>JABAKD010000030.1:6139431-6739431 GCA_012845835.1 Undaria pinnatifida
AAAATGACGGTATACTTCGGGGGTGCACTGTTTATAAAAATGCTGGGGGGGGTTCCGTGTAACACAGGTAGGACACTCGTGAAAAAGGGAGAGAGACGGCATTCGGAGCGCGACGCACTCGGGGTGCGGTTTTACTCAACCGTATTTTTGCTCAAGCACGATCCTAATACAGTTCGGGTCACTCCAACGCTGCATCAGGTCGGGGGTGCGTAACAGCAAAAACGTAAGCCTCATGAAAATAGCTCAAACACGCGTGGGGTATTGAGCGTATTGACGAGGCTCGTGGCACGTTGAGTCTCCACCCTCACAGAGGTTTCCAAATAGAACACAGTGCACCGTGAGAGGATTTTATAAAATCGTACCAATATGATATAGTGGGATGTTCGGCATGTAATACCGCCGTTCGCGCATTATGGGGTTGAAACCCCTAAAAAAAATTGCACCGTGGCAGAGCACAATCATTGTCAATTGTGTAAGTCAACATCATGTGCAGCGCGTGTTGATGCTCGTGACAAGACGATCATGGTTGCACGACCATTTTTGCAAGACGAGATGTGCGCCAGCATGATGAAAGCAACACGTGCGGCATAGAAACGGGGGGGGGCATTTCCCGTGGTCACTCCCAAAATTATTGTCAAGCAACCAACAGCAGAAATGAATGCCTTCAAACCAAAAAAATGAAAGGTAAAAAAAAAAGAAACAGTTATCGACTTTCAAGCTTGCGCAGCAACGTTACAATTTTGAGCAGCATAGACCCTGCTTTATCGTAAAATTGAAGCGAAAAATGCGTTGAAATTTGGGCATCATCTACCCTGTATCACCAGAAACGGGGAAAAGTAAACTCGGTCCGGTGACAAAAATCGGGCAAATCTCAGCAGCGTCTACTCCACTTCATCATACGAGATGGGGCAGATGCGAGGGACTTTGATGCGTTCTGTCGCAAAAAAAAAAAAAATGTTAGCGTAGAGCCTGCTTTTGTTATGGCGTAAAAAGCTGGCCGAACGCGGGGGGGGGGAATAATCCAATATTAGACAGCGTAGAGCTCGGGCACGACAAATAAACTGGCAAAATGCTCTTACAGCAGAAGAAGCGTATAGGCATGATAGAGCCCATATATATATAGCTTAAAGCTGGTAAGTAAGAGACACGGTCACTGCAGCATTTCGGATGATGTGAGCAGCATAAGGGGCCGTGCGTGAGACAAAACCGACGGAATTCACATATATGACACTAGTATCCTGACAAATTAAGGCAGCATAAAGCCTGCGTATGACAGAAGGCTGGCGAGATACACGTACTCCAGCAGTATTTTGTCAAATTTTAACAGCGTAGATGCGATGCAATGGCCAAAATGTACGAAGTGTGCGCTAAACAGCAGCATGGGACAAACGGCAACATAGAGCCCTGTATGTCATAAAGCTGGTAAGAATTGCACACAGATTCGAATACGCTATACCTGGTATTTTATAACTAATTTTCAAGGGCGTCAGCTGTGAGTTTGTTATTCCAACCGTAGCACGCTGTTTCGCAGGGGGCTATTAATAGATGGTTGGAATCCATACGAACGTTCCGGAGATCGCAGAACGTTCTGATGGTATTGTCATCACGTACGTGTCATATCGATATGTACCATAGGACCAAAACCTGCCAACAAGAAAAAGGCACGAAGGACAAGTGTTTGCCCTATTCGATACCAGTGTATGATACGCAGCTACGATACATAATAAGCAAAAGAGTGCATGAAGAAAAACAAAACTCAGACCAGGTAGTACTGGTATCTAGGAGAGCGCGTATGTCATAGCAATGTTAGACAACAACAGCAGCGCACCACAAGGACGCTTGGTGCTTGGTGCTAGTTTGCTAGTTTCCATCTCACACTTACTAGTCTCCATCTCACGCACAAGATGTTTCAAAACTTCCGGCAAAACGAAATGTTTCGAAGGTTTCATCAAAGCCAGATAGAAGATTACCAGAACGAACACTAGTGAAAGTAGTCGCGACGTGCACTACTGCTCGCTGAAAGAGCCAACACAGCAGTAGTACAGCTACAGGCGTCGCGCACCGCTGGTGGTGGGCCTATACGAGTAGATGAGCCGTACTGTGAGCGAACCCACACAAAGGTGGAGTGTCTCATAGGTCAGAGATGCACTGCTCGAAAGGTTACAGCACACAGCGTGCTGGTACCTGGTAAAAATATGCCAAGAAACCAAAACCCATACATGGTTCAGCTAAAAAACGAAACCCAAAAAATAGTCACGCACTACTGCAGGCCTGCTGTGTCTATAATACTCTGTATAGATTATTAGCAGAAATGCGAGGGGATGACCAAAAGTAGGAGAGAGAAAGGAGAGTCATTGCCTTCATCCGAAGCGCGCAACTCGTACTCGGGGGGGTGTGGTAGGGCAAACTATTGCACATGTACCCCTATTCCGTAACGACACGGTACAGTTGTAAGGTGTGGTGCAACGGAGCCGGCCACTCGAATTAGTCGAGTGCAAACAGCTCACAGGGGTCCAACTGCGAAATTTCCCACAAGGTTTTATTACGGGAACCTGGCGGGGTATTCGTCTGGACAGGACTCCCAATATGGGAACGAACCACTTGGAATTAGAGTGGGAACGCTTTTGGAGTGGAAAAGAGGTGAAGACAACTGAATAGACCATAGCACCAAAACAAAAATATGGGAGCATTTTCTTCGTTCGATTGTCATAGTAGTGTCCCACGAAGAGAGCACGGGAAGACAATATTTCGAAAAACTGCTGCGCAAAGCCGTGGTAGCTGCAGACTCAACAAGTCCGTCGCATAGTAGAGGCCCGGAGAGGCCCGTGGTTTGCGGATAGGAGACAAACAGATAACCAAGTTCGCTACTGGATGAAAGGGAGTGTGTTAAAATACGAGAGGAAGAGCAAAAAAAAAGGTAAAAAATAAAAACTACCAAAAAAAAAACGGGAAAAGTAAAATGCAAAGCTGTGCAAGCCGAAAAGAGCTTGCCTTGGGGAGAGAAGAGCACCGGGGAGAAGGTCACGAAGCCCAAGGTCGACACGATCACTGCTACGACGTCGCCAATTGTGGTGGTACTCCGAGTGGGGGATGCGTGGTTGGTCGGTGTTGGGAAGCGTGCTCCTCATGGGTTCCGGTGCCCTTGTTTGGTCTCGCCTCATGGCTCGCTGGATAGACTCAAAAGCTTATACATTATTTCCTCTTCATTGGACTCTAAAAGACAGACAACACAGGCCTAGCCACGATAGGGCTGGGTAGAGCAGGTAGAGCGGGAGGAGCAGGTAGTGAGATGTGGGGCGTCCTGCTTGTCCCATCATCGTCACCTACATTATCGCCAATCTATGATGGCCTTGACGTGAATGTGGCATCTAAAGTCACGTGGTTTCACCTCAACCATGACATGGCTTCACGTCGAATCTATAAAGCTATCCTTCTACGGAGGGCACTCCATTACAATGCGCTCAAGGTGTGCGTTGTTTTCAGCTAGCTACGGACGATCGCAATTTTGGTGAGTTTGAGAATATAACACAAAAATATTGCTGCTGTGTATACGATCCTGTCGCCCTGGTGGCTTATCAGGTTATCCTCGAGCCTGGTTATAGAACAAAAGAACAGTCACTGTGGTATAATAGGTCAGATTCGCGAGTTGGAGCCCCCCCGTGTGCATACTCCTCGTATTTATTCTTGTGGACTTTTTCTTGTGCACAAATTTACTTGCGGAAAACGCGAGAGCCTGAGTTAGCAACGCTCGATTGAAAATCGACGAGCAGTGGGATTGCTGAATGAACGCTATGCGCGATAAAAATTGAAGGCAAGAAGAACCGGGGGGAGAAAAGGACGACACCTGTGACCACGGCTTGTCCAGAAGCTGGTGTTATAAGGCTTAGTTTGGGTAAGCTATTGGTTAACCTTTTGCAAGTGGTCGGACTAATACCCCACTAATTCCTCAACAAATGGCGTCGTCGACAGACCATGGGTCTTTGGGTCGTAGGTTCGATCCCCACCATCCACAATAATAAACTTTTCAGATTTTTCCCCATGTCGGAACTTGAAAAACACTCTCCCTGGTATCCCCAGGAAATGAAACGGCTTGGATATTGACAGAGGTCCGCCGTATATCCGGCCGACCTGCTATCCCACCGTTTCAGGGGGGGAGAGTGTTATACGGCTTAGATTGGGTGAGCTATTGGTTAACATTTTGCAATTGGTCAAACGGACTAATACCCCACTAAAATCCTCAACACTGGAAAGTAGAAGCGTATCGAAAAAAAAAACATTATCGTGTTATTCACAATGGATGGAACTACCCCTAACCCTAACCCTAACCCATATGATAGGAAATATACCAGGTATAGTACACCAATGGCTGCCCCCTAATGACGACGTCACTGGGGTGAAATGGTTGAAAAATACACAATAATGTGTACATCTAGCCGGTCGCCCCGGTGGCGTATCAGGTTATCCTCGAGCCTGGTATAGGTCAGTTTCGTGAGGTCGAGCCCCGCCGAGTGCATACTCGTATAAGTTCGTTGGGACTTTTTCTCGTGCACAAATTGACTTGCGGAAAGCGTGAGAGCGTGAGTTAGCAACACTAGATGAAAATCGACGAGCAGTGGGATTGCTGAACCCTATGCGCAATAAAAATTGAAGACAAGAACCGGGGGGGAGAAGGGACGACACCTGTGACCACGGCTTGTCCAGAAGCTGGAAAATGAAAGTGTGCAAAAAGGAAAAAAGATAAAAAGAAAAAAAAAAAAACATCTGCCCCTACCTGTGACCACGGCTTGTCCAGAAGCTGGAAAGTAGAAGTGTGCAAAAAAAGAACCGAACACAATTGTTGTTGTTGTTGTTGTTGTTGTTGTTGTTGTTGTTGTTGTTGTTGTTGTTGTTGTTGTTGTTGTTGTTGTTGTTGTTGTTGTTGTTGTTGTTGTTGTTGTTGTTGTTGTTGTTGTTGTTGTTGTTGTTGTTGTTGTTGTTGTTGTTGTTGTTGTTGTGGTTGTGGTTGTGGTTGTGGTTGTTGTTGTTGTTGTTGTTGTTGTTGTTGTTGTTGTTGTTGTTGTTGTTGTTGTTGTTGTTGTTGTTGTTGTTGTTGTTGTTGTTGTTGTTGTTGTTGTTGTTGTTGTTGTTGTTGTTGTTGTTGTTGTTGTTGTTGTTGTTGTTGTTGTTGTTGTTGTTGTTGTTGTTGTTGTTGTTGTTGTTGTTGTTGTTGTTGTTGTTGTTGTTGTTGTTGTTGTTGTTGTTGTTGTTGTTGGTGGTGGTGGTGTTGTTGTTGTTGTTGTTGTTGTTGTTGTTGTTGTTGTTGTTGTTGTTGTTGTTGTTGTTGTTGCTGCTGTTGTTGTTGTTGTTGTTGTTGTTGTTGTTGTTGTTGTTGTTGTTGTTGTTGTTGTTGCTGCTGTTGTTGTTGTTGTTGTTGTTGTTGTTGTTGTTGTTGTTGTTGTTGTTGTCGTTGTTGTTGCTGTCGTTGTTGTTGCTGTTGTTGTTGTTGTTGTTGTTGTTGTTGTTGTTGTTGTTGTTGTTGTTGTTGTTGTTGTTGTTGTTGTTGTTGTTGTTGTTGTTGTTGTTGTTGTTGTTGTTGTTGTTGTTGTTGTTGTTGTTGTTGTTGTTGTTGTTGTTGTTGTTGTTGTTGTTGTTGTTGTTGTTGTTGTTGTTGTTGTTGTTGTTGTTGTTGTTGTTGTTGTTGTTGTTGTTGTTGTTGTTGTTGTTGTTGTTGCTGCTGTTGTTGTTGTTGTTGTTGTTGTTGTTGTTGTTGTTGTTGTTGTTGTTGTTGTTGTTGTTGTTGTTGTTGTTGTCGTTGTTGTTGCTGTCGTTGTTGTTGCTGTTGTTGTTGTTGTTGTTGTTGTTGTTGTTGTTGTTGTTGTTGTTGTTGTTGTTGTTGTTGTTGTTGTTGTTGTTGTTGTTGTTGTTGTTGTTGTTGTTGTTGTTGTTGTTGTTGTTGTTGTTGTTGTTGTTGTTGTTGTTGTTGTTGTTGTTGTTGTTGTCGTTGTTGTTGCTGTTGTTGTTGTTGTTGTTGTTGTTCTCACATTAACTCGCATAATCAAGTCCGTGGTCACAGAACAGTGTAAGGTTATAGGGTGGGGACACCGAGTGCCCTCTGCAGGTCTGCCAATTGAGCAGATCCTCGGACAGTACTTACTTTTTTTGCCTTCGTAGAGACGTACCTTTATTCGATTCCACCAGAGCCCCGGATGGCTTCTGGGATCGGAGGCACGTGCCTCCGATAGATAACTTTCCTGAATATAAAACGCCAACCTTATTGAACGAAACCTTTCCAAATAATCTCAAATTCGGATAATTACAGGCCTTTCGAGGCCGTATCTTGACAACAGGATCCAGTCACACTGGAGCTGAGGAATACCTATTTGTTGATCCCTAGGAAGCGTAAAGGGCTTACCCGTTGAGCTGACAGTAGTGGGGTAGTGGAGTCGCCGGTATGAAGACAAGTAAAAAACGTATACATATATTACGTTGCTCCTAGCCAAGGCCCATCGTGGAGAGAAGACTTACTCGGTGGAAGAAGCACATCGAGGAGTTACGGCGAAATAGTCAAAACAATTCCACCATCCCGATTTACCGCTACGATGTAGCCAACCTATCACTGGAAACCCCTACTATAGACAACCGTCATCATATCCGTATAATATCCAGGCATACAATCAACAGCCTCCCTGCTTCGTAAATGATACGGTATGATGCTAAATTGTCATATCATCAGGGTAAAACGATTTAATGAGAAATACGGTCAATCAGTATCCTCCCAGGATTACTGTGATAAAAAAGAAAGATTGCACACCATAGTCCTTGAAAAGCACTCCATAAATCTAGAGATACAATTCAGGAACAGTAACCAACATCAATCTTCATGAACCTAAGATCTAAGTCGTACGGCCATTTCTTACAGTCGGATTCCGTCAGTCGAAAACAGCCCTTTTCGGCTAGACTTTTTGTCGACTGGAATCTTCTGGTCCTTCTTCTTATCGTCAGTCGAGTCGATTTTATAGTTTTTGTGCTCTTCCTAGTCTAGTAGTAGAGGCGGTTGGTGTGAGGGAGTACTGCTGTCAAGCAGTCGAAATCGGTTGGCAGCTCTGTACTTTGCGCTTTCTCCGCGAGCAACGGCTCGACGAACCCTCGTCCCAGCGAGTTGGTGGCTTTGGACTTAGCCGAAAGCCGCCAAAGCTACGTTCGTGGAGTTACACTCAGCCGAGAGCCGCCAAAGCTACAGCAGGCGCAGCCGTTGTTGGCAGCATGGGATCGATACCGCGCCCTGCTGCCGTCGTGTGATACACGCTGCTGGCGAGCGGAACTAGGAATGCGCCACGCTGACTTGCTGCGAGAAGCAACAGCAGTGATAGCCAAGCCAGCGTCAGCGCCTTGTATGATACTGCAGTGTGGTACCTGGTATGGGTGTGTGGCCGTGTGGCCGTGTGGGTGTGTGTTTGGTTGTGGGATGAACGATGCGATCGTTTAAAAAAGCACGTGTAAAACTTTTTCGACTGAGTTTTTCGACTGGAGGATCCAGTTCAAAAAGTCGAGTTTTTCGACTGGATCCGGCAGTCGGAATTCTCCGTCGAACAAATCTTGCACGTGTTTTTTTAAACGATCAAAGTCGAGTTTTTCGACTGGACCCGCCAGTCGGAATTCTCAGTCGAAAAAAATTGAATCGAAAAAGCCCTTTTTCGACTGTGTAAGAAAGCTCGATTTGGGCTTGAGTCGAAAAAGGCCGTTTTCGATTGACAAATCCGACCGTACAAGAAATGGCCTAAAATATTAAGTTCAAAAACAAAAACTCAAATCCGAAATCCATAGACCGAAAACTCAAATTTAAAGTCCAAATTCCAAAAAACCAAAAACTCAAACATTGGCCTTATAATCAGCATTCAGCTTTCCTTATAAAACGGTTGTCAGCTCCATAGAATAGGGATGCCAACAAGTGTGATCGGACAGCAGTCTCGAAACTCACTTTCGAATGAGACAAATGCCTCCCGGCTGGGTACATACTAAAAGTTCATTCAGATTCCAAATGCTCAAATCCAGAGCAAAATAATGTCATACTAGACAACGCAATCGTGAAAAAGTATTATTTCAAAAGTCAAGAAACAGTTACTTTTCTCCCTAAAAACCATGCACTCTTAAAAGTACCAAAATCCAGCTAATATATGAAGAATCCAGCTAATATATTGTCGTCAAGAAACGATTCAAATCAGCCCGCGAAAAAGTTTGTCGTCCTCGGGTTCAGACGTATCGAACTCGTCAGTTTGAGACCTTTTTCCTACTTAACGAGCCTTAATCCTCGTAAGTAAGTGGTCAAGCGAATCCTACCCCGCACAAACGGTAACAGGTGGGCGTGACCCTTCCTTGCAGGAAAAAAATTAAAATATTTGGCTCAGCTGCTGGGTCTCATTACGGGGCTAGTTGAGAAAATCAGAGAATGATTACGCAGGGATGACCCCGGGTAGTTTACCAAAAACCGTTGCCGTCCCCAAGTCCCAAAAATCTCATATATCATATATCAACAGTAGAAACAGCGAACCCAGCGTACTAAATCATGAGATCTCCCAACATTCTCCCAAAATCAAATGTTCCATCACATAATCCCGGTGAAAGCGAAAATACCAACTGCAGTCTTCCAGTGTACCTTCCTCGGTGAATTGGTGTTCCTAGCCACCGCTCTTGCTGCGTTCGCGATGTCCGGACGTGCCTGGTTAGCAAGCCACATCAAGCACCCGACCAGCTCGCGAAAAAGGCAAGTCTGAGACCTTCCTCGAGCGGGTTTGTCCTACCCGAACTAACGCATATGTCACCATTCACCGCAAACCCCGCAAAAATATATCAAATCCCGCAATATGTCACTATATTTCAGAGTTGACTCGACAACTGTTTGATGCCGGTATAGCACGAATTCAACCGCGTGTTCCTCTCTGTTTCGGAGTACCGATAGATCAGAGCGCAAACGCCTCGCTACACGTGACGAGGCTGTTATATAGAGGGCCAAGTTATTCCACATGTTCCTTCCCGGAAGAGCGACATGTAGTATCACAATGCTACAAGAGTCTTAGTCCATGTTGCTACTTGATAAGCTACCGCGATAAAGAAATAACGATCCTTTAAAGTGTTCGGCAACCTTGACTAAAACGCGTATATAGGATACGGTATCAGGTAAACTCCATAACAAACGCAGGAATGTTGACTATTTTCGTCTGTACTCACAATGCTCGTATACTACGTACATAAAATGTTCGAGCACCTAACTGTGGACTGAAAGAACCTTATAATCTACCCCATTCCCCCTGCTCATTATTCTTGGTCCGGCATACAGCAGATACCGCTTATCATAACATTCTGCATACGCGCATGATAAGGGCGGGTGGAGTTGAGGGGGCGATCTAACAAAAGGAGGCTTGAACAAAATCAAAATCCCATCATCATTGTCAAGCAAAGCATGTGATACTACAATATCGTATTCATACCGTAGGCACAACCGGGACAAGATCAGGGTGGAATATTCAGTTTAACGAGAAGAACACATCCCGATATTTCCACCACATATTGCATCATAACACGTGAGTAATACTATATTTCCTCACTACCGGTTACTTCATTTCGTGTACCGCACTATGCTAGATCGCTGTTGAGGTTGACAACCAGCTATTCTGGAAGTAGCCCGCGTTGTGTAAGACAACCAAACGGCAAAATATTGTTGTTTGTTGTTTTCACATTAATTTAACTCGCATAGTCTAGTCCGTGGTTACAGGACAGGCTCCAGTCACTCTGGAGCTGAGGAATACCCCAGGGAAAAAACACAAACAAACCAAAGGTGGTACTCGCATATATCACAGCTGACGCAATTGATGCCTCCTCTAGAAACGTATAAAAGTGAACTTGGGAGTCAGCCTACGATGTGCCAGGTCCATACTAGTGCATACGTCTCAATACTCGCGCCTGGAGAAACCGACTATACCGCTTGCCACACAAGAAAGACTACCACGTATATATTGCACGTAGTACCTATCACTACGCATGCGCACGACAGACGCAAGTCAATTGGAAAAAAGAAACAAAGAAAAGAAAAGAAGATAAAGGAAAGGAAAGAATTGACAAGAAAGCGGAAAAACGAAAAAGGAAAGAAAAGAAAAGACAAGACAAGAAGAGGAAGCAAGGAAAGGAAAAGAGAAGAAAAATGTCATACTAGCAGACCCTAGGAACTGACTAGAGACGGCATTGGGCTCATAGAGGGTTTCAAGTGCATCATCAATGGCACTGGGGAGAAAACACAACATGGCAAAGAAGTCAGGGCGGTCTTACGCTATCTTGTGACGGCCATTGGAACGCCCACAATTTTCAAGACGATGATGGCCAGACCCAGACTTCAGTCTCTTGGGCATGACGCCCCCCCTTCCCCCCTTCCCCCCTACCCCCCCCCCCCCCCTACCCCCCTACCCCCTCCGCCCGGCCGCTTAGAGATGCCGACGGTGGATGGCGCTGCTGCAGCCTTTGCCCGTCGCTCTGCAGCTTTGCGTCTCTCCGTTTCATGCCAATTCCGCATGAACAACTCGGCTCCCTCCTGTACTCGTCGAAACCATCTGCCAGCCTTCTAAGCAGCCTTTCGCCACCCTTCAAATTTCATTCCAAAGACCGACATATCCTATATATACCTGGTACAGATCAGGATTCGACGCCGAAGGAGGAGGGCGACTGAGCGTCGACGGGCAGGGAAAACCGAATTGAACTCTCCCTGAACGAGAATTGTTGTTTTTCAGATCAGCACCGCAAGCTGCGACGAGAATTTTGTTTTTGGGACGGGGGAGAAGGAGAACCGACTGGAGTTGAGTGTCGATGAGAGCACGTGCGAAGGAGCGGGCCGAGTGAACTACGGTGATGAGGCGGTCATGGAGAACCACAGCAGGAGGATGACACACGGAAACCCACGACTCGCACGCATACCATCATCACGAGAGCAGCGATCGTCTTTTTTTCTGGGGTATTTTACGAGGCAGTAGTACAACATGTTACTCACGTTACTGATTTTTGTAGAGTTGGTAGATAGAAGAGTTGTATACCCTTCATGGGGATCGACCCTCCGCAATTTTCAGGCCCGGGCATCGTAGCTGCGCGGCAACCTATCAGATAACTCGGGAAGACGGGGCGATCATTGATATCTGTATGGTGGTTTTTGGTTTGATTGCTCTTTTTTCACTGCATGCTCGCGGGTCGTCACTCTGACAGCACTCCAGACAGCAGGCGCGTTCGTCTGTGTTCACGATTACCGTGAGGTTCGTACGGTGCAGGCAGCGCAACCGCTGTAGTTTGTAGCCGCGAGTTGGTTAGTTGTGGGAACGGGGGAACTCTTCTATGCTGTGATTGAGTGGATACCCGCCGCCATGTTTGAGTTCAGTTTGCAACTTTGGATCATTTTACTTGGTTGGGCGCCTTCTTCGTATCGTGCGTTTTTAGGTGGGAAAGCGTAGTATTTCCCGGTCAAGTGTTGATTTTTCTGGTTTTTTCGGATCTTCCTATTAACAGGGCTCCAGCACCTTTGGGTGACCACGGACTCTAGATTTTCGACAAGAATTAATGTGAGAAATAACAAAAATACGTATATACTGGGGGTATTCCTCATCTCCAGAGTGACTGGAGCCTGTCCTGTGACCACGGACTTGATTATGCGAGTTAATGTGCGAACAACAACAACAACAACAACAACAACAACAACAACAACAATACGTACAGTAAATAAAGTCGAAGTGGTATGGTCCATGCAGGATACATTACTCAACTTTTCCCCAGCAGCAATGCCCACTTTTCTCAGGGTAGAGGTGGGGTGTGTTATCTGAAATTCGAAAGTGCATCTGAAGAGCTAATCTCCTCGCGGTAATCCGTGAAGTAATGGATTTTTAGTTCGAGTGTTATATCCCTATTTGTCTATTTATCGCCACTAAACCGGAAAAACTTGGTAGCTTTTGGGGGGGGCGGTTACTTTTTTACGTGGTAGTCTTTCTTGGGTGGCAAGCGGTCTAGTCGGCTTTTCCAGGCGCGAGTAGTGAGACATATGCACCAGTGTAGATCTGGCACATCGTAGGCTGACTCCCGATTTCACTTTTATATGTTTCTGGTGGAGGTATCAATTGCGTCAGCTGTGATACATGCGTGTACCACCTACCTTTGGGTTGTGTTTCTTCCCTGGGGTATTCCTCAGCTCCAGAGTGACTGGAGTCTGTCCTGTGACCACGGACTTGATTATGCGAGTTAATGTGAGAGCAACAACAAGAACTTTTTGCAACCCGATTACGACCACGGATTCGGGAAGCTCTGGCAGATTCAATCGTCAGGATTTTTTCTCATATTGTTGTTGTTCTCACATTAACTCGCATAATCATATTATATGTACATGATTATTCGACGGAGATATTGGCATAAAACAAGAAATATTACGTCCTCTTCATAGCTTCTATTGCGGAGTCACTGAGCCTGCCCTGTTACCACGAACTTGATTATGCGAGTTAATTTGAGAACAACAACGACAACAACAACAACTTCACGATTTTAAAAAAAGGAGCGGGAAACGGTTCCCCTTGCCCGTGCTCCAAATCAGTGAAAAAAATTGGGTTCTTGGAAAACTAAATTTCGCGATATATTATTCATGGTTTTATCCATCTTGGTAGTTTTTTAGCCCATTTTAGACAGATATTGGGTTGCCTTTTGGGCGACCGCCCATACTATATATGACGTGATTTTAGTATAGAATATTTTTTTCTCGACGGTATTCGATTCCCCTAGCCCTGGTGATGACGACCACCGTCGTTTTATTTTTCAATCCGACATATATATTCGAAAGTTATTATTAATAGCCGAAAATAAAGTGTACAAATTGCCCTGTACGGACTACTCGTCGTACGATATAGAGTTCCTGCTTTTATAAGAAAACAAAGCGCTTCACCTGTGAGTTTGTGTTTTGTGTAACACCTGCCTTCAGAGGGGGAGAGTGTCAACAGGGACGGCGGGATACAGCACCGGACACACAAAGCTGCCCGGGGTGATGAGGTAGGGGGTGTGTCTGACGCGCAGACGCGTAACGTAAGGTGCTGGACGAGATGCGCACAACACTACGACAGTTCTATCTTCCAGTGTGTGCTCTTAACATTACACTGACATTTCCACTCGTAGTAGTGTAGGCGGTTCATCATATCGCCCTCCTTGTTGTGGTCGCTATATTATGGGCTCCGAAAGAGTAACTAATACGCCGACCGCGGGTACTTTTACCGTTCTTCTAATAAGTGATGTCAATCTACGCACGCGCACACAAATAATATTATACATCGCATGTTATGAGCCTCATAATCACGCATCCGTATACAATTATAGCTTGCGCTGCCGGGGTAGTAACGAGGACCGCCGGTAGGGAAAGCTGACGCTATCGCTATAGTGGGGACCGAAGGACACGCTAGCTAGCGCTGGATTGCGAAGGCAATTGAGTTAAATCGACACACGACGTGTATGAAAATACGTGGAAGTGTGGTCAGCTTATTTATTTTCCCCTGTCCGCCGGATTAAAAAAAAAAAAAAAAAAAAATCCAGCCACGCTCAAGGATGGAGAAATATACGTCGCACGCAGAAAAAGTCGTCAGAGGTATGATGCGTGCGTATGGGAAATAAGAAAATACGAACGGGTCGTACTTGAGAAAGTGCGACCATTGTTGTTGTGTTTGGTTGATTCAAGAAAACGATCGGGACACTCAGGCTGATGCGAATTTTGTGCACCAACTAGTTACGCACCAACGCTTTTGGTATACCCACCCCCTGATCCCACCCAGATCCGATCCCAATTGAGCCGCCGGAGGCTGAAAGCGCGAAGCGCGAAGCGCGAACTGTCACCTCACGTGCTAGTCGGGTTGTTGGCCCATGTATTGGGTCTTCTGTTAGTCCGCATCTATCTTAAGCTATGTGCGTTGGTACCGTTGGTGCAAAGAAAATCGCACCGTGAGTGTTCCGAAAAATTTCGGTTGATAGATTGGTTCCACGCACTCACGTCAAGCTACTACGCGGGCCGCGCAGCACGATCTTGATGAACGACGATCAAAGAACGTCTCTCCAGCAAGTTGGTATCCACAGTGTGCTTCGGGGATAAAGAAAAAGGCAGATGACGTCGCTTTCCTTCCTTTTTACCGACGCCATGTGGATACAATAGGTTTGTGTGGTCATATTAGGCAGCATGGACCTAGGGACGGACTACTACTATGTATGCAGGGCTGCCTCTGGCTCTGAGCTGGTCACTCACACGAGGGTTGCTTTGATGGTGTACATCTTGTATTAATTGCTTGCTGTCCGCCCAACGCCTTCTGACGAGAAGGGAGCGGGTTTATCTCATTCAGACAGGCGGTAACGCCTCCCAGAAAATGATAGGGCACTTGCTATAAATCACAACGACGCAACGGAGGAGAGGGGATACCATAACACTTGCTCGATTTCTGCCGGCGATGTCGCACCATGACGGTCTTAAAAAATCAGTCCCTCGCACACGCACGCTATTAATAATGCTGATCCAGAGGGAGAAGTCGGCGGCATGACAAAACGACCTACGAACACCACCACAATCTATTCAAACACAGCTCTGTACAAACACCAACGCACACCGGGAAAAAAAGACATGCCTACGCGCTCACTCGCAGAAGTAGTAATAGCATTCTACAAGCCGCGAATTTAAAGGTCGTCTCCGGATCGACTTTGATCGCCAGTGGCAGCGGGAAGCGCCAGCGCAAGCCAACACTAGGAACATCTAAGAATACGTCGTATCGTTTGTGCGCTTCAGAAGCACTTGTTTAATCAATCCACCGCCAAATGCTAGAGGGGGGCGTTTCTCCCCTTGCCTCCCAGGTACGCGAGGCCAAAAGCCCCAAGCATGCGAAACGCGCGTGATCCCCCCCCCCCACCCCCCTTGTCCAGTCGTGCCTTAGCGATTGTTTTGCTGGTTTCTTAGTCTTCGGGAGGTCGGACGGTCAACAGCACCGCGCCTTCATCCACCAAGTCCCCCTCGCTGAAGTGAGTAACGTCTATTGTGCCAGCAGAAGGCGCCGGCACCGTGTACTCCATCTTCATGGCTTCAAGGATCATCAGCTCCTGTCCCTGAAAGCATACGCGCGCCGAGCATAGGATCGGCAGAACTCCTAAAACAACGCGTGCCATATTGTTTTCTCCTATGTTTCTCGAAAGTTTGGCCAAGAACGCTACGTATACTTCCATAAAAGCTTCAACTAACAAAACTGCCATTACAACTTCGACGGAGGAGTACGATTTAACTCACGAGCCGAATTCCAACAATGGCAACCCTCGTTTTGCCGTGCCTGCACCCGCGCACTGTCGTCGCCAACCAAAAAAACACGTAACGCAGGCCTGGAGGCACTTCCAAAAAACAAAACACGTCCCATACACAAGACAGGCGCAATTGCGATAAACCGACTAGAAACAAAATCATTATTAGGTTCGCCTCAACGGCTACTGTCCAAGTCGGCGCTCCACGTTCGCAACCCAAACACGTCACTCACCGTGAAGCAGCAGATAAAATCAGGTTATTCCAACCCTTTTTCTGATAAAAAATGAGCAGGCGCTATTTCCAAGCGGCTTGTCCCCATAAACAGGCGCAGTTCCAAAGGGATTTTTAACCATATTTGTTCTCACCTCCTCAACCTGCTGTCCCGGTTCTGCCATAAGCCGGACCACCCGGCCCGGCATCGGCGAAGTCACCAGACCCGTCGATGTCGTGGCCGTCGACGACACGCGGGCGCCTCGACCTCTCGGTCTCGTGACGGTCAGCTCATACCTTCGTTTGCACGGGTCGAAATACAGGTCGCGCACGTTTTGGTCGGTGCGGTATATTCTCGTATGTAGCGGTGTTGATTGACATTGCACACATAGATGGCATCGTCGACAGAATTGGACACACCTTAAAAGCTACTATCGCGTCCGTCCCCACAGCGCCTACCAGAAACACTACAAACAGCAAGGGCAATGGCACCACACGACGCACATTATTGTTGAATACACGTATCCCCCGTAAAATACCGCCTGCCATGTTCGACGACGGACATGGGACATATTTATTCCTCCGCCAATTATTTCTTGCTCCAAATTCCCTTCTTTAAAGCAATTGAAACGGCGACGCCCTCATTCCTACTGCTATCAACGTTGTTAACCTGTGCCGCTCGAGCTTGTCGCCCTCCAAAGGCCCAAGGCGACTCCACAGGGTCACCTCTCCCTTGGCGCCAACCGTACCCCACCCTTCCATGTTCATATCCACCGAATAGCGTCTGTGAGACGGAGGAGTCGATCATCAAACAAGGAAGCGTTCATTTTGTTGAAATAAGAAGTGCACGAGTAGCAGTAGACGCGATGTGTCTATGTGTAATATTCGATGTCGGCCGAGAGGTCGCTGATGGCGAGAGGGAAGGGCGCTGACGACCACGTTCGCGCGTCGGCTCTCCCACGCGGACGAAGCGTCTAACTTTACGCACGAAAGTGGACCAAACACGGGTTCTACACACACAACAAAAAACGTATCCTCAGCAGACCACGGTAAAACCAGGCGAAAATCCGCGGCAAAGCAAGAGCGCGGCAAAAAGAAAGGGGCGCCACCATACTGTATGCACTGTAATACATACCACGTACCAGGTATAGAAAATGCGTAACAAAGTACGTGCATACTGCTCGTTTTTTACAACGCTGCGACGCTTGACCACAGCAGTAACGTTGACCACCTGGATGGCCAATGGGAGCGGCAAGTTCTGCAACACTAAATATCCCCCAAAACTATTGCCAGCCACACACCGCAAGGCACTGCAGCGCCCGAACGACACACCCCACAATGCCCCTACTCGTAATGAAGGGGCCAGCTTAGCCAAAGCTTAAGTCTGATTCCATCGAACCCTCAGAAAGCTGGAGCACTCGCCTGCCGTCGACGATGGCAGTCATCCCGCCTCCGGCATCCAGGTCGGCTCCGCCTACGGTATACCTTGCGCCCTGCAACTCCACCACGAAACCACCGTCAGATAGGCACTCCACGGTTACCACCACACTCCCGCCGACCGGACTTTCTGCGTTTGCCGCTTCAGAGCCGCAGTCGGGAGCTATAGGTTCGCACCACGTGCCGCTCGCGCCAGCGACAGCGCCTCCGGGACCGAAGATCAGGTGCTGCTTCCGGACCCCCACGGCACGCCACGGGCCACTGCGCGCGGACCATGGGCCGCTGTCGCCGGGAGATGCAACTGCTGCGTTCTGGAGGTTACAGTCCCGGGGAATAACAGGACAGGGTGGGGAGGCAAAGTCTTGTTGATGTAGGTATGATATGATGCGCTGCTAAGGCAATAGTAGCCAGAAGTCTACTGAGTCGCTGATCGGCAACAAAGTCGTAAATAGCAGGTAGGCGCATTGCGCAGCCGATGCAGCCAATGCTCAGTAGCATGAAGTACTCTACCTGGTGTTGACTCATGTTTACGTATACGCATAATCGTTACCCTGTTACGTAAACACGATATAGGACAGGCATAATTTCGCAATCTGTCTGCGTATTGCTTGGTAGTAGTAATCACCACGTATGCGGCGTAAGTACAATAAGTCGTTACAAAAAGGGTATTGGCCGTTAGTCGTGGGTAGTCGGCATCTTGGCAATAGAACGGCGTATGTGGCACTGAGAGCCGTGTAATACAAAGGCCAGTATCGCACATTTAGCCGTAGAGCGTTTATCTTGCCGAGCTCGACCGAGGATACTTACATCCACTCAGTTACTCTTCTCTTTTTATATTTTTGTAGCCGATTCTCATATTTTTTTTCTTAATCCAACCTAGCTCAGAGAGCGCTACCTTCAACATATTTCTCCTGAGCGAAGCTCACGAGCCCGCTCAACGTACAGCGGCTCGCGCCGAGCCGCTGTACTAGCACGTCCACCACAGTGCCACATGCGGACACGCCGCTAAAAGGGTACGAGCCTCGATGTAATTGGTGAGTGGCATTTCGGCGTAGAGCTGTGGCCCATCGGGGAAGTCGCGTACAGACTACGCCCAAGGCCCGAGCTGCTATGTACTTGTATTGCTTCTACAGATACTGTTGCTGCGCCCTGGCGACCGGATACTACAAAATACGGTGATGTGTCGTATCTACCCACACTAGCGATGCGTGGAAGGCCGAGGGTACACAAATGGGGGTTAAGCCGTCGGAAGCTCCCCGCTGCACCCCTGTCCAAAACCAAACGGAATTCAGCCGTTACCTACGGTTTACAATATAATGAAGCCGAGTAAAGGCGGGATCACAATCTTGGGAAGTCCGGCGTCTAACACGTGTTTTTAAACATGTCCCGATGGCCAAAAGAGAACCAATGTCACGAACAACACTGCTGCGCTTGTATATCACCTGCAGCACCTGCATATTGCATCCCATCGCATTGCAACACTGCTGTGCTTGTATATCACCCACAGCACATGCATATCGCATCCCATCGCATTGTAACGGCTCGAACACTTTGCGGTTGCCTGAACGTTGGAATTGCTACATCCTATTATTCTACCCTGCAAATATAAAAGTACAAGCAGGATACGAATACTGAGGAATGATGAATATTAACAGAGAACAAGTGAGCGCCGCTAATCCTACAACAACGAACTCGGATTGGATTGAAAGTGAGTGATGGGGGTTCAGCCTTAGAACCGTCCTTAAAATGGTGAACCCAGAGAGACAAGTACGGGTACAGTGGATGGGCTAACGGCCACACGAAAGTAGTAGTAGTTTGTACGATTTACGAGCCGTGAGCTTCTCTGCAGACTTGTTGCTACTAAGGACAACGCAGCTTCACCACAGACCTGTTGCTACCTGTGGATAAGGACAACGCATACGTCTTCACAGAGCTGCCAAGATCATCGTCATTCACCGCGAGCTGCCGCTGCTACGTACTATTAAGAGTACTTCTTCTGATATCAGGTAAGGGTCGCCGTACTACATCGTTCACCGTCTGCACTGCTGCACACACAAAAAATATCGACTTCCGAAATCCAGGGCTGCGGAAATGGGAGACCGTCATGGCCAAGAGAGGATTTTATGTGACGATAGGCCAGGCCAGGCAAGCCGAGGAAACGGATAAGGTGGGACGGGGCCCTACCAGAGCGGCTGCGCCCTGTCTGCCAAGAGCAATGACGGGGAAATCTGTAGCAAACGCCCGGTCAAGAGCTTTGATGGCTACGCTGACAGCGGCTTCCTGTGCTAAGAGCATCGGAAACCCCGAGGAATGGATCATTATTGACTGGGACCGCTGGAGCAAGATCATTCCCTGGGGTCGCCATCATCACCACAAAAAAATACAGGAGCCGCCTGCGTCATATCACATCACCAGATGTCAACTCAAAAGCGCTCGCCGGCAAGAGGATATACAGGATAAGCGCAAACACAAGCGTCTGATAATTCCGCGAATACAACCGTCGGAACCGCAACGTACGGCACTGTTCGATGGGATTTCTGGCATCGCCGTCATCAGCGTGGAATTGCCGGAGTGTCTGCCAGGATCGGGCCACCGTATGAAAAATTCTTGGAGTTGACGAGGGAGAAAGTATTCTGGAATTGCCGCTTCATGATCGATCGCTTTGAACTGGACTGGAATATCTCTTCTGGGTCGCTAAACATCAGCGCTTAGGACTTTGTCGGGACATCGATTCTGGGGGTCACTGAACATCATCATCATTCAGGGCTGGAATTTCGTTTCTGGGGTCGTTGCAGCGTCATCGTTTGGGGCTGCTGGAACATCGTTTCTAGCGTCGCTGCAACATCATCGTGTCGGGCTGCTGAAACTTCGTTTCTGGGATTGCTGAATCATCTTCATCTGGATCACCAGGAGGAAGACATGTGCATCGCCTGGGATCGCATTACGTTGCCAGGCTACGCGTTGTAGTTGTTGCGCTAGCTGCAGAAGGATTGATCACTCGTCGTGAGCGAAGCAGGAATGTTTAATGTTGCGGCGCGTCAAAAAATAACTTTGTTGTGGGGTAGCAACGGATTTTACATGTACGCATAAAGGCGAGAACACAAACAACCAGGGTTGGGTGTTGTCGACAAGACACAACAAAATAGACATATGTGCGACAGCCGTCGGTATCGGAGGGAGCTCTATTTTCTATAACGAATACAATTACAAGCTCGAAAAGCGTTCCCTCTATCGTCATAGTCTTCATCGTATATCGTATACCTACATAAAAACATTTTGAATTTGTTCGTTATCGTATATCCACGCAAGAATTTTGGATTTTGTTGTTATATTCTAGATTTCTACATGCGCTCGTTGTTAGTTGTGCCATTACACCCCTCCTGGCAGTACTGTCGCATTTGCAGCCTCGAATGGCCTACATCCTTGACCATTACGGGCATGCACGGAGCAGGCGGCGGGCGTCAGCCCGTCGCGGCAAGCTTGCACATATATATATATATGCTACACATGACATTAATTACTTGGCGTAAGCAGTGATTGAGTAACCATTTCGACGGACTACAGTTAATTTGACTTTGTCACCACCATTGGGGGTCGTGTTATTGTATGAAAGTACTTTGCTACAACGCTACAACAGTAGTAGTCAGTAACTTACCGAGTCGTTGACCGGCAACAGAGTCGTATTTGGCAGGTATGTAGGCACAGCACCGACCCTATATAATCTACGTTGAATTAAATGTACGTATATAATGGGTACGTAAGCGCGACAAACAACATTGCGCAGCCTATCTACGTATTGCTTCGTGTTATAGTAGTACTCAGTACGCGGCGTAACTACAGTAAAGCGTTGAAGATCGATGTAAGAAGAGTCTTGTCTTGGTTCCTTGGTTGTTTGTTGTCAGCAGTCTGGACTTTCACAACGACACGGAGTACGTAGCTCACTTGCAACGAGGAATATCGATCTCCACGAGCAAGCACGAAGGCATATTGCCAAGGGTCGGTCTGTACAACGGCCTGTATGGTACATCCAGCCGTAGGGCATGCATCTTGCCGAGGTCCATAGAGAATGCGAGGTCCATCGAGAATGGATACGGCCACCCGGTCATTTCTTTCCCGCTTTGTGGTCGACTCTCGTCGACTTTCATCTGATCTCTAGTCTTCTTCCAACGTGGACCAGAGAGCGCCACCTTTCAACATAATAAGTTTGTTCAAAGCGAAGCTCACGAGTCCGCTTGAACAGCGGCTCGCGCTAAGCCCCTGGACTAGCACGCCCCCCGCAATGTCACATGCGGATACTCCGCTAACGTTCTTAAAAAATTATTATAAACACGTCAGCTGTGAATTCGATAAATATAGGGTCGATGTTTTGAACGCGGCAACGAGCTGTGAATGCCGCTTACCGATTTTTACTGTAATACTGACTAATTGTTCTCATGTTGTCATGTTCATACTCTGTTGTAGCTATCGTAGACGTGCAGAAGCCGATTGAAAAAAGTGACGTTGCTTCCGCACCTCTACAAGCAGGACCGCCACCGATGCCAAGACCAACGCGTGCGGCGGAGGAGTTGGTGCTTCCGGGGACGGCATGACCTCTTCCCCGTATTCTTCCAAGAACGCCGTTGTGACGCCGCCCATCGCAAAGGCTCGGTGTCCCGCCACCCGCTCGCAGAAGTCCAGGTTCGTTGGCAACCCAACCACCTGGAACTCCCTTAGTGCCTTTCGTAGCCCCGAGAGCGCATCTGCCCTTGTCGAGCAGTGTACAATGAGCTGGACCAGTATCATTCATCAGGGTTGCGGGGGTGGGATGCGGCGGAGGAGCATCGTCAGTTTGGCGAACAGGGGTCACAACGAAATCGGCAAAGAGCAAGGATTGAGCATTCCTTGTGGTGACGCGGTAGGAGCGCGGAGCGGAGTGGACGGGTTTGTGGCGGCGCCCCTCCCCTCCTTCCCGTGCTCACAAGATACGGATCAAGCACCGTCGAAACGCCGCTCATCGGCGAGAAAAAGCATTAGCTACAACCCACCTTCCGCGCCTCTTTTCTCTCCTCCCAAGGGTCGCAGGTTTGCGGTCTGGCGGGAGTGGCACGATGGGGCCATTAAGTCAACGCACATGATTATGCATTAAAAAGAAGGCCCTACAGAGCTACCATACCCCCCGCCCCCCCGCGCCCATTCACCCTTTCGATCGCCGAGCCCCCCCTTCTGATACGATCCACCCAGCAGCAACCCATCCACCCACCTTGGCGATCATTGGGTCGTAATGCACGCTGACGGCGTCTCCCTCTTCTACCCCCGTATCGACCCTTGTCTTCGCCCCCACTGCGCCGCCGCTACAGCTTCCGGCATCCACCCCCGACGGCAGACGCATGCGCCGCAGGATCCCCGCAGCGGGAAGGAAGCCCCGGCTGACGTTTTCGGCGCATATTCGCGCCTCAATGGCGTGACCGTTAAGCGCTATGGCGGCCTGGTCGGGCACGGGGAGCGTCTGACCCGCCGCAACACGGAGCTGCCACTCCACAAGGTCCTACCATTCGGATCATGGCGTTAGAGAAGATATCGATCAGTTTACAAGGAGAGGGACTGGGCGTGACGCAGCGAAGGTTTCGGGGGAGCGGGGGGCGCTAAGCGGACGTTTCCCGTCCCCAATAGATATGTTATCAATTCGGCACGCACTTAACCGTTTCAGGGCTGCACTTCCGTTCCGGGGACAAATAACTTGGAATTAGAGTTAGAGTTACGTTTCCTTACGTGCAGTAGTCAAGGAGTTAATGAAAATTCTCATCACTACGTAGAATAAAACAACTAACGGGAGTGAGGACGTTAAGGGGGCGATCGTGCGTAACTCTGAGACAGGCTTAGCCGCTGGGGTAGCTCTTTTGACACCACTGCCCACAAGGCCCCTTCACAAGATCAAGAAGGAAAAGCCGGTTCTTGGCTTGAGAACCAAGACTGCAAAGAGCGTACCGCACGAAAAGTGGCTCCCCGGCTGGAAATTCGATAGTTAATAAAATTATTCTAACAACGTCGGGTGTGAGTTCGACGACTTGACGGTCGACACTCATCTTTGACAGCTGCGTACTACGCCGGTCGTTCGTTTTTAGTAAGTTTTCATGAGTCAAACCTAATATAATATGGCATTGTATTTCAATACTTATCATGCATGACTAAGTGCTAGAAAACAGCAGTAGGGCACCAGCCTGCTGTAGTTGGCGAAGTTTGGGGAAGAGTTAACACATCTGCTTCTTACTGTACCCGATATTATACGCGTTAGAAACAACGCGCTGCCAATTAGACGAAGCTAGGGGCAAGCCCTGCCCTCTTCTTGCTCACCAGTCCGGTGATCATTTCCGTGACAGGATGCTCCACCTGTCGAGGCACAAGTCGGCGACACATCGGGCAGAAGCGGGACGCGAATATCAAATGATCACACGGCACGTCGTGAAAACAAGATTCAGCGTATACCAGGAAGCATTGTAGCAAACAAGTACGCCAGGAGTAAGGCCACAGCACAGCGATACCTTAAGCAGACGCGCAAGATCACATAAAACTGGATACTTCAATCACTCTGATAGTTTCCTGCGGTATGCCACTCATGTTCCCATATGCAGCTATGTCGACCGTCGCAAAGGCACAACTCGGGGTCAGACCACGACTGACCTGTCCAAATATTACCGCACATTTTAAAACAAGGCAACAGGACGATGGCTGCTGTTCCTGCCGGAGACTCTCGCATGAATTCACAGACACCCCCCTCCCCATCCGCGCCCTTCCCTTCCTGTTTCCTCCACCCCTCCCCGTCTCCCTAACCTCTCCCTGCGAGCTACCTGAAGACGCGTGTTCATCTCGCAGAAGAAGAACTCTTGCGTTTTCGTGTCCATGAGAAACTCGACCGTGCCCGCTCCCACGTAGCCAACCGCCTGTGCGGCCCGTACCGCGGCCTGCCCAAGCTCTGCCCTAGTCGTGTCACTTATTCCCGGGGCCGGAGCTTCCTCTAGAACTTTCTGGTGTCTGAAACACGTGTCAAGCGTGGGATGCGAAAAGGTGTTGCAGCGGTGAGCGGAGAGAGAAGAGAGGGGTAGGGACGAGAGGAAGACATTGTCGTCAACGCAAGAACTCCGGCACCGTGGTACTTGTTCTCGTCAAGACGAGCTACCTTACGCAGCTGCGGCGCAAAAGTAAAATGAAAGAAATCGTCCCATAAGCTGTGCATACGAACTTCAGGGGAGATACGAGAGCTTCAAGAGGGAAAGGGATTTCGTGCCCGCATTTTTCTGGTTGATCTATGTTCTTAAAGAAGCTTTCCGATTGACGGAATTCGCTGGGTGACACGCGATGCCAACGTCACCTTGGATGACGTCACTTTCTGTTTACGCGTGACTGGGGACGCCATTACGTGGAGAAATTGCGAAAAAAAATTATTGACCCACGAAAAATCCTGAGAGACATCAAGCGGGAAGGGGTATATAACGCAAACGGGACCAAATTGTATAGGTAGTTGTTTACTGTTCGTAGGTCGCGCTGAACCGTTCTCTCGCGCTCTCGCACCCCGCTACGTATACGTAGGTAGTTGTTTCCTGTTCGTAGGTCGGGCGCAACCGTCCTCGCTCGCTCTCGTACCCCACTGCGCTCGATGAACTACTCTTTATAAGCTTTGGTACGTGTGGGCGGGAAAATATCGACTAACGAGCGCAAAGGCAAGCGCGCACCCCGCACTAGCTTGGTCCGGTCCCTAGCCCCTGTGGCCAACACCGCGATCCTATCATAGAAACAGTGGGTTTCGCCGAGTCCCCTCGTCGCAAACTCAAACTCAGGAAAAAAAAGAGCGATACCATGCACATGGGCGGTTTGGTAGGGCTGGGCCCTGGTCCAGTATGTACTGACTGAGGGGGCTGCCAGGGTGCCAGTACTTTGACTATTTACGTACGTCCGACAATAATGCCTGATTAATCAGCGGAAACCGATCAAAATTCACGGCCAAAGAGCAGAGAGGGCACGCAGAACAGCTATAACAGAGAGGGGAGAGCTCAAGAAACATACAACATTTAACTCGAAAATTCGGGATTTTTGTCTTTTTTTGTTTTTGGTGGAGAATCTGAGAAAACATCATGTCTGGAACAATGCAAATAGATGTGTACAAACTTATTTACGTATCTGAGGCCGCGATTTCGTAAAATATTGCGATTCGGTTTTGCACACTTCATACATGTTTTTGACCCCGCGTCTCACTTTTTCGGTATCTAGGCCGCGTGCTGTAGTGTGCCGTACTTCCGCACACTCCTGTCTACTCCTGTTTCTCATATGCTTCCCTCGGTTTTACACTTATATTTTTTCCCAGTCAATCTACCACCAGATTGCATTTGAAACGTGGTCCAAAAACAACGTATTTTTTAGATCTAGTGAAGGCAAAACGCGTAAAAACGTGCCTCCGGCAAGGCGCTTCCAGCGGGGCCCTCCGGGGGCGCCTCCGGGGGGGCCCTTCACCAGCTGGGGGGGGGCAGGGGTGCACTGGTCGGGTCCAGTGTGCTGACATATGACGCAGCCAGTACGCCCTGTGCTGGCTAGAGCTACCAGGGTCCATCCCTACGGATTGACCTTACAGCGGCAAGCGCCCTTCCGTCTACCGACGACAAAAAGCGCCAGCCCAAGCCGTCGGGGAAGAACGCGCGTTTCGGCCAACTATCAAACGTCTAGGTATTGCTCTCACCTCCTCTGTACGGAACAATCCCGCTCGAAGAGATGAACCACGTTACCCAAGGTGTCGGCGAATACTTGCACCTCTATGTGTCGCGGCTCGTTGACATACCTGTCACAGGGGTGGGGGGCAGGCGAGGGTTGGACGCAAAGGCAGCATGCCCTTGTCGATTGCTGCTGAAACGCGTTGGATAAAGCTACCACAGCACGAACCCCCGCAGTGGGCTGTGTATGTCGCACCATGCCTCCAAGCGCGGGGACTATTCTTAGCTCCAAAGTCGGACAGTGCGTTTACACAAGCGTGACGCATCTGCGTCACAGCAGTGGATAGCCCCCTGATACGCCCCGATCTCCCCAACGGTGTTGCGGTACCGTCGAACACTTGAAATGTGCCAGAAAAATCTCGAACATGCCTTCACCCCCCCCCGCCCCCCCAATACGCCATTGCTCCGATTTTCCCGCGCTTCAGGGCAAGAAATTCGATTCGCGCCTACACACGCACCTCTCCAGCAACATGCGGTCGTCGGCAAACCCTGCCATCGCCTCCCTTCGACACGCCTCTAGGGCTCCATGAAATCCTTCGGGTGACGACACCAGCCTCATCCCCTTGCCGCCCCCACCCATGACCGCCTTTATCATTAGGGGAAACCCCACCCTCCCGGCCTCCTTCTCCAGGAACTCGTCTCTCTGATCTTCTCCGTGATAGCCTGGACACACAGGAACTCCCGCTTCCGCCATCATCGCCTTTGCCACGCTCTTGGAGCCCATGGCATTGATGGCTTGGGGCGGGGGCCCTACAAAGGTGACCCCGGCGGAGGCGCATGCTTGAGCGAAGTTGGCGTTTTCGGACAAGAAACCGTACCCTGGGTGCAATGCCTGCATATAGCGGCGTCAACGGCAAGAGTGAAGGGATATCCGCAGGGGTTCGGTGAGCGGCTTTTCACAATACGCTCCCGCCCACTACCACTGTTGGTATGCGGTAAAAGCTCCCCATTCTCGCAACATAGGTAACACAAAAAACATATATAGACTACCTGTGGTGCTTCAGATTTCAACATTCACATCGGTGCTTATCCCCATTTAGTCAACAGCTCGCTGGGCTACTCAGTGAGGGCTAGCACTGCATCTGCATCGCATGCGGCTAGAGATCACACAAGGAGCGAACTTTCGATAAAATCCATCGAGATAAGAAGTGTATAACGTGATGGAGTGCTCGCCTGGGCCCCGCTCCGCTTGGCCGCCTCAAGGATGAGATCCCCGCGGAGATAACTGTCCACGGCGGGCGGTGGGCCGATCCGGATGGCTTCGTCGGCAAGGGCCACCTGACCAAGAAATGTTGCACGTATGTAGGCGATGTTCGCGCAAACAGTCAGACATACATGGTTTTCTTCGCGTTTGTGAGTCGAAAACATTGAGTGCTCCATTGATAGCACTAGACCTGCAACCCATTTCCAATTCAATTTCCATGTACTGTAGGTGCCGCCAAAACGCAGGTAAGGTGTCTGCGGTCGACGCCGCCCGCCCATTGAAGCGAATCCAAGATATTGATACAGCGGTGGCCGACAGTGGGCAGTCGAAGGACGTACGTGGACAGACAAAAAAACGAATGCGAAACGCTACTGGACATTATCGTGAGCGGAAAACAGCGATGCGAATCTCGAAATCGGTCTCATGCTACATTTCACGAGCCCCACCTGTGTATTTCTACGTGAACGGTAATCTCTGAAACCCTCCCCTCGCCTAATTGCTGTGTTGAAAATAAACTCGCAGTTGTTGTCAGCTTCCGAGTTATTTTCGAGGCTCGTCGTGCCCACCATGAGCAACCCTGGCCTGGCACAACCACATGATAACCCCACCATAATATGGACACCATCCCAAAGCTCTCCTCCCGTAGCTATATATGCCGACAAGTACCTTCAGCACTACATTAGCTGTCCCCACCAACCGTGCTACATAAGCTGGTGCGTTTGGGTGGTTTGTGCTTTTTAGTTTACATTTTTCGCTCAGTATCGCTTGGTTTGTGGTGTGGGGGATGCGCGTCCGACTATCATGTATGGAGAACCAGGTGTTTCAGTCCCGCAGCTCGTCACAGGCGCACACGTAGATTCCGATAGGGTATACGTGTGTCTCTGTATATTACAATACTGTACAAGCAGTTCAACCTGGCTGGGGGGGGGGGGTGTTGGTATACTCCTCCTTGCCGCCAGCGTTAGTGTGCAGGAGCAAGGGTGGCATTGTGAGGTTTTCGGGGGAACTTGGTTGCTTGGTTAAACCGGCAGCAGATTTTTCCGCGGTGATCCTGCTTGAAAAAATGCAACAGGTATCGTGTGAATTGTGAGTTGGCATCGTACTGTACTGCAGGGTGTGCATGCATGTGTCTTCATTAGAGGGGCTACCCTTGTGCCAATTACTCGGGTACTCGCGAGTATTACCCGACTTGATAATACCCGTCACGGGTACGAGCAGCAATTCATACTCGCCGAGTATTTGGGCCTCGGGTACCCGGGTACCCGTCGGTTTGCGTTTGAAACTCCTGGGATGGCAGCTTATCATCCCCTCAATCGTGTCCCCTGGGCCGTGTTTCGTGCACATCTGCACGAAACTTTTCAAAATATAAATCCTGTCTCAAATACCCAAATACCCGTACCCGCTTTAAGCGAGTACCCGGGTACTCGGGTGCCCGCTGGTTTACCTGGACAACTCCGGGGGTGGCAGCCGATTATCCCCTAGATCACGTCCCCAAGGCCGTATTTCGTACCCATTGCGCTACCAACTCTTCATAAGTTCGAAAGGCGATCGATTATTATGCCCCGGGTACCAGAGTACCCAGCTGTCAAACAGGGACCCGGTACCCTCCCAAATTAGACCTAAATACTCGCGAGTACCCGTGGATTCGTTTTCCAAAGTTATCGGGTACCCGTTTAGCACGAGTCCTCGGCGGGTTATAGAAGCATGAGCGTCGCTTGTGTTGACAGCTTGTACTCGTAGTATTTTCATAGGGATGGTATCGGAGAGCGTTGGCTGCGCCACACGATACCCAACGCGTCCCTCAGGACACCTTGGGGTTCGGGTCATACGTTAGTCCCTGTCCCTCTGCAGCCAGCGTTAGCATACAAGAGCAGGGGGGGTACAAGATATTTGAACTTTTTCGGGGGAGCAATGGTTGATCGGTGATACGGGAAGCCAACTTATCCGGGGTCGTCCTGCGCCTTGTAGTTTCGGAGGTTTACGCACGGTGTGTTGGTGTCGTACCGCGCTGTAGACGGCAGGTTGTACATATGTCTTGATAGCTACAAGCACGAAATCAGCTCGGCCAAACTAAAAATTATTTGCAATGACAACGTGTAGTGTTCAACTCCACAACTCCACGTATAAACTACTGGATATTCATAACTTTATGTTTTGTAGAATGTTGTCAGCGCCGCACCTTACCCAACGCGTCCTTCGTGAAATCCTGTACATAACTTGCTCAAATCCTAATCCCTATATACATACTGGAGTCAATTTAGATTGCGCCCTCTCACAAATATGATGAGAAAACCAGCCCGGGTCAGTATTGCTGTTTCTTGTAAGGTGTCCTGTACTACTGCAGGTTGCTGGTGGGAGTACGTCGCAAGAAACCAAGACGGAAATAACTCCAGCAGGGACGTACTTGATGTCGGGCGGTCTTCGTATACGTAACGTACTGCTGTACCTGGTAGCTGACTGTTGATACCAGGCACCAGGTTCTCGAAGATCTGGGTGTATACCAACACCGCAAGTTGAACAATGCCAATCCCCCCCGTCGAACAAACTTGTCATCTACAACTCGTAGGACTGCCGCTGTAGTACGTGCCCGCCCTTGTCTGACAGCAGTGAATTGTCGATTTGATCTATCGAGTGGACTCACCTGTGTCCTGTCATAATAATGGAACCACACGGGGGGCATACGACATTCATTCCCGGAGTCCCATAGACATACCTGCAAATATCTAGGCAAGTAAGTCGTCTTGGAATCATTTGATTAAAAGGCCCCGCTTCGCTCTCAGCGCTCCCACTCCAAACACGTCTACACCATCCTCTCGGGGAACCTTTCCGGCGGCTTTCTTTGCGTTCCCTGCTTTCTTCGCCTTTTTCGTGTTCTTCGGGACCGCCCCAACACAACCTTGAAGACAAAATTCCCAGCACTGCACCAAATAATATCCCCACACATGTTTCACGATAGTTTCTTTACACCAAAATCAAGACTTTTTTTTTAGAAGTCGAGACAAAGTAAAAAAACGATCTTCCCCTCGTCGATCTTCAAACCTCGAGTCAGAAGTAAAAAAACTTGGAAATGAGCACTAGAGAGCCGTTCCCAGACCAAATTCAACATAAAAATTGCTGATAAAAAATATCAAATTCGTACAAAGTTTGTCCGAACACGTATGTGCACGTTTAATTTGCACGTATCTTATCATACGACATGTTTTTCATACGACGCGTTGTTTTTTTTGCACCTGGTTCTTCTGCTAAGGCCGTTTCTTATAGCATTGGATTCTCATCTTCGATTCCGCCAGAATCCGATTCGGGCCCATTTCCGCCTTCTTATAGACACGGATTTTGGCACAATCCAATTCGGAAAAATCCGATTTCAGCTTTTCGAGTTGCGGCCACTCGGATTCCTGACCAAAATCCGAGACGCTGCCCAACCCGGATTTCTGTCTCGGATTATTTGAAACTCTCTGGTTGCGCCGCGCGCGCGCGCACACACACACACACATCGGGCTACCCCACATGCGTGCTGCAGTGCCGGCGCTGTTAGGGCTGCTGGGCGTCGCCCGTGGGCTAGCCTACGAACTTGGCTTGCCCTCGGGACGCGTGGTGCACCATCAAATGGCCGCGACAGCGAGAGAAAAAGCTGGTGTCGACGTTTCTGCTGTCTTTGCCACCACGCTAGCTGCCTTCCATCTGCAGCAGCAGCGTAGTGTCGCCACCTGGGACCTCATCTTACAAGACTACGAAGACGAGCTAGAGCCCGACACAGAGGACGATGAGATGTCAAGGGCTGGTGCCTCTTGGTCCGGCATGTTTGCAACGTCTGTGTGGTCTGCTGCGTGTGGTCTGCTGCCTCTGCGCTGCGTCTGTATGTCTGTATCGGTCTGCTGTGTGCTGCTGCTGCTGCTGCTGCTGTGTGGTGTTGGGTTTTGCGCGCGCTGTTTTCAAAAAAAATTGACAGTCCTGCTGAAATCCGTCTGACAAAATCCGTTCGCTATAAGAAAGGTCGGGCTTTCTTCTCCGCCCGAATTTTGCCGAATCGGATTCTGGCGGAATCGAAGATGAGAATCCAATGCTATAAGAAACGGCCTAAGTCACAAATCAAAACAAAAACACAACCACCCGCAGCTCTTTCCTGGAATACAGCAGTGGCAGCATGTTGCCGTCGAGCATGCACCACGAGGACAGAACAGCACAGCAGCACAGTTCAGTAGTGCACTCAGCCCCAAAGCCTAATATAACCATTTACAAAAAAGTATCGATCTTCTAAGAGACCCTGAGAGGCCTCCATTTTTTCCGCATTCCACACTACTAACTTTAAGACGTTCTCCTCTCCGGACGGCTGAGCGGGCTCAGACGTCTGAAACCGCGCTTCTCAGCGTTTTTTTTTTCTTTCAAAATTCAAGTGTAAAAGTCGTTTTTTTTTTTCAAGTTGATTTTTTGCTTTCCCGAACTTTAAAACTCCTGTTTTTTGGCAATACCGCATACTACCTGGACACCGCCTCCTCTCGTTACTGTCGGACCGGTCCAGCTTTCTTTGATGAATTCCTTCCTGTTTTTTTTTAACATGCCATACGACGAAAAGTTGCACGAAGCTTTCATCATACCAGAAGAGGTCCCATCGTGATCTCAGGTTGGCTCATCACATCATCAGCTCAGCTCCGCCCAGCAGCGCACACCAGCGCTAGCTCGGTAGCGTAGCGCTAGCTCAGCGGCGCAGCGCCGTGCAGTGCTGTTCCCTGGTGTGCCCTGGTGTGCCCTGCCGTGCGATGCGGTACTACTGCTGTGCGATGTTGTGCGGTGTTGTTACTCGAAGTGACGTACCACCGGTACTACTGCTCTGTACCTCCCCGGTACTTCATGTTGAATCACAAAAAAATGCACTCACAGCTCAGCTCGGCCCAGCTATAGCTCAGCAGCACAGCGCAGCACAGCGCAGCGCAGCGCCGTGCGGTGCGGTGCCGTACGGCGTCGTGCCTTGCCCTGCGGTGCTGTGCCGTGCTGCGCTGTGCTTTCCTTCGAACATCCAGCAGTAGTACCAGGTTTCATGCGATACCCGGTACCGACCGGTACGTATTGTGTACTCGTCTTTTTTTGCTTTATTCTTTTGATTGTCCTCGCTTGGTTCTATTTTTTCTTCTCGAAAATTACACCCATACTGGCGATCAAAACGTGACATCGCCAACAAGCACACCCAGCACAGCAAAGGGCAACCAGCTCCGCGTATAACGCAGCTCTTGGCATTATCAAATCGCTAGGTGCACCAAATCATGGGCTTCTTCTTTCTGCCGCCTTCACATTTAGTTGTATTCTTCCTTGCGCGAAGCAGAGCCCTTGTTTTGTTGTAGTTGTTGTTGTCTCACATTTTGCGCGTAGCCCTCGTATTGTTGTTTTCTCACATGTCAAACATCTACGTCGTAGAGTTCTTGGTCACACAAAAGGTGCTGGAGTCCTAGGAAGATCCGACAAAACGAAGGAAAATCAAAATGCGTCCGGGAAATACCACGCTTTCCCGCCTAAAACGCACGATACGAAGAAGGCGCACAAGTGAAATGATCCAATGTGCAAACTGAACTCACATGGCCGCGGGTACCCACTCAACTACAGCATAGAGTTCCCCCGTTCCCACAACTAACCAACTCGCGGCTACCAGCTACAGCGGTTGGGCTGCCTGCAGAAACCGCACGGTAATCGTGAGCACAGACGAACGCGCCTGCTGTCTGGAGTGCTGTCAGAGTGACGACCCGCGGGCATGCAATCAAAAAAAGAGCAATCGAGCCAAAAACCACCATACAAATACCCAATCAATAATCGCCCCGTCTTCCCGGGTTATCGGACAGGTTGCAGCGCAGCTACGACGCCCGTGCCTGAAAATTGAAAACTGCGGGGGGTCGTTCCCCATCCATGAAGGGTATACAACTCTACCAATTCTACAAAAATTAGGTGACGTAAGTAATATGTTGTACTACTGGCTCGTAGAAAAGAACTGAAAAAAGACGATCGCTGCTCTCGTGATGATGGTATGTTCCGGTGTGTACGTGTGTACTGGCGTGTTCGTGGTATTATATTTGCTTTTTTCATTGACGCTCCTCTCTCGGTCATCTTCATGTTTTTTTCCCGCAAATTCGTAATGGAGTGCTCTCCGTGGAAGGATAGGTTATAGATTCGACGTGAAACTATGTCATGGTTGAGGTGAAACCACGTGATATTAGATGCTATTATATGTCACACTCACGTCAAGTCCATCATAGATGGGCGATAATGTAGGTGACAATGATTGGCCCAGCAGGACGCCCCTCATCTCACTACCCTGCACTACCCTGCCCTACCCTGCCTAGCCCTGTTATGTCTGTCTTCTAGCATTCTATTTAGGGCAATAATGCATAACAGCTGGAGTGTATTTTTATTTTTATAACCGAGTGTTTGCGTTGAAATTTTTCACCAAAAATTCTTCCATCATGCTGGAAAAAGGCCAGATTCACTCCGGCATGCTTTTGGTTGTGTTTGCGGTGAACGAATCGCAGAAAAGGCGTACACGGCCTTCATATCACAGGCGGGGAGCGGGGAGGCAGCTGCGGCCCATTTTTGGAAAAAAATTGAGCGATTATTTCTGGCGATTATTTTCGTAGTCTTGAGGCTCCAGAAATAACTGCATCAGAAATAAGGGGCGTCCACTATGGCTTGTGATTTTTGGAAAGTGGTTTTATGTTGAATTGGTAGGTCTTGTTTTGCCGTTTGCCTTTATTTTTGAAATCTGGCACGTACACTGTCGCCGGCGACATTAGGTCACCACCGCCTCTGCTGCCGTCTCTGCTGCTGTGCTGCTGCTGTGCTGCTGATGTGCTGCTGGTATGGTGTGCCTGTGGTGGTTTCCATGGTGGTGGTGGTGCTGCTGTCGCGTTTGTGTGAGGACGAAGCTCTGTCTCGCACACAACAAGCGCGGTATGCTGTCGTAGGTGTGTTTGTGATTTTTGTTGTGGGTGATGGTGACGTGTACAGCGGACAGGTATCATACCAGGTACAGTATAGGCAGTGGTGGCATGTGATACTTTCTGCTCCAAACGATCGTGGTCTACGGCAAGCCTTGAAGGCGACCACCAAACAGCTGAAACGCACGCGGGCGGAAGCTGTTCAGAGGTTCTTCGAAGATTACGTTAGCCAACTCCAAGGGCGTATCCGAGAAGGTGATCAATTTGGCTTCTACAAACACCTCAAGGGGATGGATGTGGAAAGGAACAGGACGTTTAACTCGCAGTACATCAAATACGAGGAAGGTCGATTGCTGCGGCATAATGCCCTCATCCGCGAGCGGTGGGTGAGGTGGTTTTACAAACTGCTTAACACCAAGTCGCCGACCCTTGATCCGAGCATTGTGGATGGACTTAAGCAGTGGCCCCCGTGCAGACCACTGGACGATGTCCCGTCTAGGTACGAAGTAGAGGAGGCGATCCGTGCCTTGGCGAACCGAAAGGCGGTAGGGCCCGATGGTCTCCCGGCCGAGCTCTTGAAGGTTTTAGCCGACGAAGGAGAATTGAACACCTTCGGAAAGTTCCACGATATCATCGTCACTGTGTGGAGGGGAAGTGACGTAACGCAACAACGGAAAGATGCAACGATTAAGGTGCTTCACAAGAGGAAAGATCGGACTGAGTGTGGCAATTATCGTGGCATCTCCCTCGTGGCTCACGCCGGCAAAGTACTCCTCAAAGTCATCGCGGGTCGCCTGAGTGACTATTGCGAACGCGAGAATATTCTGCCGGAGGAACAGTGTGGGTTCAGATCCCGACGCTCGACGGTTGACATGATGTTCGTAGTACGACGGCTGCAGGAACTGGCGCGGAAGAAGGACACCCCCTTGTACTTGTGCTTTATTGACCTCACCAAAGCATACGACTCCGTCAACCGAACCCTTCTGTGAGATGTCCTTGCTCGTTTTGGCGTGCCACCGAGAATGCTCGCCGTCATCCGCCAATTCCACGACGGTATGCAAGCATGCGTGCGGCTGGATGATGGAGAATGCTCGGATAAGTTCGACATGGGGCAAGGTCTCAGGCAAGGATGCGTGCTCGTGCCACTGCTGTTCAACATGTTTTTCACCGCGGTACTGCGTGTGGCCGAGAAACGCTTCCTCGCTGATGCAGCCATCACGAACAACATGGTGCAGCTCCAATGAAAGGAGGAAGGCGAGAAGAAGGGCACTTCACGCACAGGCGAAGTCGACGGGCGGAGGGGGAAGGAGGGGGATGAGGTGCAGAGATTGTGGGGTATGCTGTACGCGGACGATGCGGGCATCGTATCGCGATTATCAGAAGGGCTGGAGAGGATGATGACGGTGATAGTGACTGCTTGCTCGTCGTTCGGGTTTACGGCATCCGACGCAAAAACAGAGATAATGTGCCTGGAAATCAAAGGCGGGGGGAAGGTGTCCTTCACAATCAATGCAGCCGGCCAGGTATACAAACAATCGAGTTTGTGTACTTGGGCGGGACTATCGCCGCAGACAGAGACCTTAGCATTGAAATAACGCGGCGTCTTCAGAGGGCCTGGGCGTGCTTCCAGCGGTACAAGATGGAAATCTATGATCGCCCGGGTGTGCGCTTACGGTTGAAGGTGCGGTTGCTGAAAGCTGAGGTGGTCGAGACACTTCTAAACGGTTGCATGACGTGGAGCCCGGAGAAGACTGACTATGACAGGCTACGACGGGTTCACCACTCCATGCTCCTCCGATGCCTTGGATGGCGGAAACGGAAGCGCGACGACCACACCCTATCGTACGCCGACGGGCTTGCCAAGGCAGCTTTCGAGAGCATAGAGGCGATAGTGCGCAAACGAAGGATATTGTTTGCGGGATTCGTAGCACGTATGGGGGAGGAGCGTCTGCCACAGAGGATGATGTTTTGGGGAGCTTGTTAGGGGTAAGGGCTACTAAGGGGGGCAAGAGAAAGACTGGATGGATCATCTGAAAGAGGATATGTCGGTCTTTGGAATGAAATTCGAAGGGTGGTGAAAGGCTGCGTAGAAGGCTGGCAGATGGTTTCGACGAGTACAGGAGGGAGCCGAGTTGTTCATGCGGAACTGGCATGAAACGGAGAGACGCAAAGCTGCAGAGCGACGCGCAAAGGCTGCGGCAGCGCCATCGACCGTCGGCATCTCTAAGCGGCCGGGGGAGGGGGGAGGGGGAGAGGGGGGGGGAGGGGAAGGGGGGAAGGGGGGAGGGGGGGAAGGGGGGGCGTCATGCCCAAAAGACTGATGTCTGGGTTTGGCCATCATCGTCTTGAAAGTTGTGGGCCTTCCAATGACCGTCACCAGATAGCGTAAGACCGCCCTGACTTCTTCGCCATGTTACGTTCTCTCCCCAGTGCCATTGATGATGTACTTGATACCTACCCTCTATGAGCCCAATGCCGTCTAGTCAGTTCCTAGTCTGCTAGTATGACATTTTTTTTCTCTTTTCCTTTCCTTGCTTCCTCTTCTTGTCTTGTATTTTCTTGCTTTTCTTGTCTTTCCTTTTCTTTCCTTTCCTTTTTCACTTTTTTTTTTTGCTTTTTTGTCTTTTCTTTCCTTTCCTTCATCTTCTCTTTTCTTTGTTTCTTTTTTCCAATTGACTTGCGTCTGTCGTGCGTATGCGTAGTGATAGATACTACGTGTAGTATATACGTGGTAGTCTTTCTTGGGTGGCAAGCGGTACAGTCGGTTGTTCCAGGCGCGAGTGATGAGACGTATGCACCGGTATGGACCTAGCACATCGTAGACTGACTCCCGATTTCACTTTTATATGTTTCTGGTGGAGGCATGGATTGCGTCAGCTGTGATATATGCGTGTACCACCTTCGGTTGTTTGTGCTTTTCCCTGGGGTATCCCTCAGCTCCAGAGTGACTGGAGCCTGTCCTGCGACCACGGACTTGATTATGCGAGTTAATGTGAGAACAACAACAACAACTTGGTACGAGGTAGTATCCAAGAGTCAAATAATCCCAGTTCGGAGAGGTTGGAAAGCTGTTATTTCTGGGCTCAGAAATCATCAAATTCGCTGATTTCTGGCCTCGATTATTTCTGAACCCAGAAATAACGATGATTTCTGGTCCCATAGTGGATGGTCTTTATTTTGGGCGTCGAAGATCCCTGTTAAAGAGAGAATCGTTGAAAATATTTCCCATAATAGTTGGTCGTAGCACCTATTATTAGACTCACCGACAGGGGCAGGCTCAGCCCAACACCATCAAACAAACAGCAGCGCAGCAGCAGCAGCAGCAGTAGCAGCAGCAGTAGCGCAGTAGCAGCACCGCAGCCGCTGCCGCGGTGCAGCAGCAGCAGCAGCGGCGGGGGCGGGGGCGGAAGTGGCGATGGCCCCGCCAGATGAGTAGCGGCACAGCAGCTCGGCTCGGCTTGACTCGATCATCACGATCATCACCACAACAACGGAACAGTCAGTTTTTTAATATTTTTCTAAAAAAAGACGCAGGAGACCAACCGCAGCCCCAGCACAATAGCCGCCGCACAGCAGCAGCAGCAGCAGCAGTAGCGGCGGCGGCGGCCGTGCGGCATGGGTGGCGGTGACGGTGGAGGCTCCGGCGACGGCGTTGTGGTATAGCGACGGTGGTTGTCAAAACCAGCACCAAATACGACATCACGCAGCAGCAGAAAACCAGGTAACATCGTAGAGAGCGCGGGAGCGCTGGCTCACTAGCACCTAGCCCTGAGGTTGCGCGTACGCGCCATGCTTCCCCAGCTACCATTTGGTGCCTCCGCATCAAGGTTGCGTTGTGTCTACCGCTGCCAAGCACAGCGCACAGCGAGCAGTGTCTGCTGTGTGCTGCCGTGTGGGTTGTGCCCTCGTGCCCTCTGATTGTTGTGCCATTGTGCCTGGAGAGCAAGGGTGTTAAGCTCGGTATTTGTAGGCCAATCGTATGAGCTGGTCGTCATTGATGGAAGTTCACTCTAAATCGTTCACTGCCGTTTTGGGGCAAATTCTTCCTTTAAAGTTCGCTCGGCGATTTTTTTCACTGGAATTTTAGATTGAATCATTTTAACGCAAACACTCGAATAATAAGTATTGAGGCTAGTCAGCGAGCCATGAGGATAGACTAATAAAGACACCGGAATCCATGAGGGGCACGCTTCCCAACACCGACCAACCACGCATCCCCCACTCGGAGTACTGTGACAAATTACACTCGAACTGCCGATCAGAATGTGACATGGCCAACAAGCACACTGCATAGCACAGGGCAATCAGCTCTGCACAAGCGGCTGTTGGCATTCTCAAATCGCTAGTTGCACCAAATCATGAGCCTCTTCTTTCTGCCCCCTTCGCATTTTGTTGCATTCTTCCTGGCGCGAGCGTCGCGGGCGTATTCAGCCGCCCGCGGAGCAAAGCCCTTGTAGTAAAGGACTGGTACCTAATAAAAAAATAACAAAAATGTGGAGATAGCTCGAGGCTCGAGTGCGCTTGAAGATATTGGGCCCTAAAAAGTCACCCCTTTCCACCCGAAGCAGTATAACTATATACGGTAGTGACAGTCTTGCAAGGTGCAACCCCAAGCTGATGGCGGTGCACAGCAGCAATTGATCGCAACGAGCTTGCTTCGCCGGTGGCACCGACCACCGACGACGCTCAGATCATTCAACACTTGATCAACGAATTTTGCTCAATACTTGTACTCTGTACCAGGTATATTCTTTGAAGTTCAACTTTATAGGTAGAAGTACGCATCGTGGGTGAGAAAGGGAAGTGGGGCTGTTCTTCTGCGCACACATTGACATTGCACTCACGTGCAGAGAGTGCGCGTCGGCGTCACTGTACACGGCGACTGTCGCCACGCCCATCTGCTTTGCCGTCCTGATCACGCGGCATGCGATTTCCCCCCGATTGGCGATCAAGATTTTCGAAAACACACCATCAGCAGTGCCATTTCCGTTTCCTGTAGCCTGCTCGCCACCGGACGAACGCTCAGAAGAGAAGCGAAGCGCCCTCGTAGTGTATCCAAGGTATGAGTAGCGTTGTACCCGAGTTCGCCGTAGCAATCGCGATCCTAGGCGGTGCATGGCTGTCGGTCGTGCGCGTCGCGCTTGATGTGAGGTGGATGTTGTGTAAACGAACGCTGGATCAAAATGCGGGCCAATTAAAATCGAAGATATGGAAGCGCTGGCGTCCCCGGTGGTCCAATACGATAAGCCGCGCTTATATTGAGGTCAGGTGCCGCGTTTACTGCAATTCAGTTTTATTATATGGGATAAAGTATGGAAATCGGGGAATATGTTTTGACCCCCGGTGCGCTTCCACACTCACACTACTTCTTTTGAGACCCTAACCCTAACCCTAACCCCGACCCCAACCCTACCCCATACCAGAATTTTGTCCGGGAAAAATTCGACAACTTTTTCTTTCGTTGAAAATTAAATTTTGGCCGACCACATTAAAACCCATATATCAAATTTCTATGCTCTATTCTAGATAATAATATAGACGCCTTGTAAAGGCTGTAGTCTAATGGTCGAGGACGCAGTTCGAATCTCGCAAGGGACTCTTTTTTACCAAAATAGACACGCCGATTGCGCGAGAGCGTGAGTAGGCGAAATTCGACACAAGACGACGAGCGTAAAAGCTGAAAAGTGGGAACCCTGAACCCGATGCGCGATAAAACGAACGCAAGCACCGCGGGAGAGAAGGGTAGAGACACCTACTTCTCTGTGATGTGACCACGGCGTCGCTGTGGATGTAATACAAAAGTGGAAGCAGTAGTATAAACAACCCACTGACCTCACTATTAGGCACAACTATTCGTAGCCTAAACATAATGGTGTTGATAACGACGCGCACACACAGCGATGAGATCATCAGTGCGCGCCAAAAAAGATACGCCCATGATTCAAACAGCGTGCGTAGTGATTTATACCCCTCCCCTGGGTCACTGCTTGTGCCCTTACTCGTATGAAGCTTCCGACAGTAAACATCGCGAAGAGCTTCATCGGCAGGAGAGAGTTATATCCCCGTTTTTTCGGCGAGTGTCGCTCAGACCCTTGGCAAATTGAGACCCGTCGCGCATGCGGCACGCGCGGCCAACCGACCCGAGGCCTCTTCGTCGACAACATTGCGGATTAGTTTCGAAGTCCGGCTCCTCAGTAGGTTACGGCAACAAACGTCGGACAACCACCGGAAAACCTAGCCTTCAAGCTGCTCAGCGATTCGTGGCCGTCAGCATGTTTTCTGCACCCACGCCCTGAGAGAATCGCGGGCCGGCAGCTGTCGGAACTCACCCCCTACCCCACCCCTCGACCCCCCCCCCAGCATCAGCAACAGCCCATGGTCTAGGTTACAACCCGCAAGTGGATTGAGAGGCTACCGCGCCCGCTTCTTGCTCGTGCGTGCCTTCGATGTCGGTGTATATTTCGCGATGGGCTTGGCCATCTTGCGGCCTTTTCCGCGGACACTGAAACGAGTGAGAAAGGAGGAAAAAGAGAGAACGATAGATGGACAACGAGAAAGACAGAGACAGATAGAGAAAAAAGAGAAGGAGAAAGAGAGAGAAAAAAGAGACAGACAGACAGACAGACAGAAGCGAAACGGCGCAAGAATCCTAAGGCGGCGATGGAACAAGTGATGAGGATTGCTCTCACACACACATATTAAATGTTACTACATTGTTACACAACAACAGCAGACAGTCAACAGTCAGTTGCTATAAACAGCAGAAGTCACAGTAGCACATCCGTGCGCCGTATCGGGACATAGTAATCTGATTAAGTGATTCGTATCAATAGAGCACAGCAGCTGCAGCTAGCTTTGATGTATACGAGCACCAGCAACGTCGGATAATTTGGCTCAGAGATCCATGATATCCATGATACCTGGTATCTGTTTGTACTTTTTCGTAACGGTTTTATTGTAGAAGGACCCCTATAAACCGGTTCAACGACATCTACGTAGTATGCCCGAGTTTTTACGTAGTATTTCTTGAGGTACCAAGCACACAGCGTACAGGGTACAGGGTGTCCTGTCTTTTCTTTTTTGGATTTCGCGTCGTGATCGATGATCGTGCACCGCGCACACTCTCACATATGTATTCTCCTTCGCCTCCTCTTCAATATCGTCATTTGTAAACAAACAACTGGGACCATCTCGTATTTTAGATACCAGGAGCGTTGCTCATGCTGTACCAGTCGATTAACATCGATTGAAGAGTGTTTACTCTGGTACAAGTAACACGGATCGTCATATCCGCAATAGGTATTGAGCCCCGACGCAAAACACCGCCGCAGAGCTAGCTCTGAGCCACGAAGTACGTTTCACGTGGTGGGGACCCGAGCTGCTGATTCTGGTGTGAGCTATGTCGCTGGACAGAGCTGCTAGAGTCATCGTCTGGAGATGCTGCTTGGAGCGACTACAATACCAAGATCGCACGAGTACATCGTCGTCGGCAGACTGCCTGCGGGGCATCACGAGCATCCGCAACACCAACAGCAACCTCATCAACGCGGCACGAGGCATCAAGTGCCACACTGGAGCGAATCCCGAAAGCTTTGGTGATTGCATAGGAAGACTGGCCTCATCCTCAGCATGCAACGCCCCGACATATTCGCTGTGATGGAAGGTCAAACCAGGCTAACCGAGGAGGAAGGCGGTGAAGACGAAGAAAAGGACGACAGCACAGCACCGTTGCTGACTCCCGGCCTGCTGTACAATGCAGGATGTACCTTGTCGTAACGCCAAGCCGCGTTTGATAGGGCCAACATGAACCTCCACGCAATCCTGATGTTGGTCACCGACAAGGCAGCGGCTCTCCTTGTGGCTACTCACGCTTACGACGAGCGCGGCACCCGTGGTAAGGGGCAACAGGCTATGAAAGAGCTGGAAGACAAGTACCTGCACGTGACCAACGCAACCACACGAGCGCTCCAGGCGCGGCAACAAGCATGGGACCAGGCGGGCACCCTGACACGTAAATCGTGAAGAACAACCGCCTGCGCAGCAAGCTGACCACGGTGCAGGAACCCGTGACCGATCGACACTTCACGGACATCGTCGTGCAAGGATTGCCCGAGAATTACCACATCAAGTACACTACGTATAAGGACCCCGACTTCAACTTGATAAAAATCCAGGCCACCATGAAGCATGTACACCTGGATGGGCTGTTGCGCAAGAAGACGATCACAGGGCGTGACACCATCATGACAGCAGCAACAGCATCGGGTCCAGTCGTTACTTGCCACAACTGCGCTGTGCCGGGCAAAGTTGACCGACAGGGCAAGACGCCCACAGGCAAGAAGGCTGGATCACCGCGGGGCGGAGCTGGCCAAAAATGGTGCTCGGTGCACAAAGCGACGTCGCACAGCGACACCGAGTTATACGTGCAAGTTGCTTCACGCCCAGAGACGAGCAGCACGGCGGCTGTACTGAGCGTCAAAACCGACGAGAAGTGTACTATCAACTTGAACGACGATTTGATTTTGGCTGTGTTAGCGCTTGAAACTTCCACACCGAAGCATCAACCGGGGTCTATGAGCAAGGTTGCCATTGATCGATGGAGTATCACAAGTACCATATCAACACAGGGTCACTTGGACGACGGTTCATGGATCCTGAAAAAAACGCTTGAGGTTGTCGGCAAGATGCCTTCCAGAACCGATACAGTACTGTCAGCTGAGACTATCGGGGCTGCCTAGCCGTCACACCAACAACAGAAAGGGCGGGGTCGCTGGAGGGGCATCTTGTAGGACCGAGGCCACCCGCATCATCGGAACCTTTTGGGATTAACAGGGAGAACGTCTGCTGGATTAATAACACACGTCAACATCATAGTCAGGGCCGTCGGAACAACAATTTTTCGGGTCGGTGGGCGTCACAAGATTGTCGTTTGGGACTGGACGAACATTTTCGTTTCTGCATCGCCTTCACCGGATCGCTAGGAGGGATATCTATATCGTCCGGCATCGCACCAACTTTAACGGCAAGATGCACTTTGTTTCATAATACGCAGCACATGCACACGTCGTCTTTGTACTGGGAGGGGGCGGCAGAAACGTGATGAGCTGCTACACTATTTGTGCAAGATTGTTTGTAGTAAGCACAAGGGCTCCGCTCCGTGGGCGGCTGACGCCGCCCGCTACACTCGTTCAAGGAAGGATACAACTAAGTGTGAAGGGGGAACAAAGAAGAGGCCAATCATTTGGCGCGACAACCGATTTGATAATGCCAACAGCTACTTGTGCAGAGCTGATGACCCCGTGCTGTGTTGTGTGCTTGATGGCGACGTCACGTTCTGATAAGGAGTACGGGTGTCATTTGCGAAAAAAAAACATGAAGAGGACCGAGAGGGAGGACAATCAATGAAGAAAGCAAAAATACGAATATACACATACCGGTACCTGGTACCTGGTATCTGGTACATCGCATGATGCTTGGTACTGTGTGTTCGAAAGAAAGCACAGCGCAGCACGGCACAGCACCGCACCGCAGGGAAAGGCACGGCACCGCACGGCGCTGCGCTGCGCTGCGCGTTGGTGAGCCATAGCTGAGCTGAGCTGAGCTGGGAGTGCATTTCTTGTGATTCAACCATGTAGTACGTAAGAACATGGTGTGGCGTACCTCGGTACTGATGTATGATACTTCGTCGACGGAGACCTGGCATGCACGAAAGCGTAAGTACAGCACAGCACGCAGCACGGCACAGCGCGCAGCACGGTACAGCACGGTACAGCACCGCACAGTACCGCACCGCACGGCAGGGCACGGCACCGCACAGCACCCCACTGCGCTGCTCTGCTGAGCTAGTGCTGCGGTGCGCTGCTGAGCTGAGCTGAGCTGAGCTGGGGCCTAGTATGACCTATATCCTTATGGGTCGCCCCGGTGGCGTATCAGGTGATCCTCGAGCCTGGTATAGGTCAGTTTTGTGAGTTCGAATCCACCCGAGTGCATACTCGTATAAATTCGTGGGGACTTTTTTTTGTGCACAAATTGACTTGCGGAAAGCGCGAGAGCGTGAGTTAGCAGCACTCGATGAAAAATTGACGAGTAGTGGGATTGCTGAACCCTATGCGCGATAAAAATTCAAGGCAAGAACCGGGGGGGAGAAAGGACGACACCTGTGGCCACGGCTTGTCCAGAAGCTGGAAAGTACAAGCGTGCAGAATGCAGAAAAGAAAAAAATATGATACTTCGTAAACAAAACATAAAAAAGACATGCCAGGTTTCAACGTGCAAAACACGGCGTATTTCAGGTGGGAACTTTCTGAGGAGCTCTGATCCAGGCACCTGAGCCCGCTCAGCAGCCTGGAAAGGAGAATATCATACAGTTAGTGCGTGACAGAAAAAAAGGAGGCTGTTCAGGAAAACGATATTTGTACTAGTTCTAAAGTAATATTGCAGTACCACCACGTGTCTTCTTTGTACGGGGCAGACTGAATCAAACGTTGGTCACTACTGTTGCTTCTGCTGTAGTTGATAGTTTTTCACATGTAGTTGCACGTTTAGCAGTACGAGTACGAGTTTTGTTTCTGTTTTCGAAGCAACAAAATACTGGTAGTTTTGACACTGCTTGCTGTGCTGCTGTTCATCTGCAGCCGCTGTTCACCTGCCGTCCTTTCAGCAGTAATACATGTGGCCAAAACTGACTGACGTAGTATTTATTGTAATGTATGGAGAAATGCCGTGCCATATATTATAAAACATTAAAATACACCCCAGCTTTGAAATCGAAGATTTCGTTGTCGAAGATTTCGTCGAGGCTCATGATTGCAAGCTGTGCGTGAAACTCCGACATGTCTGCCTGGTTAATGTTAAGTGGATTCTCCGCGGTTTCGCAGGTTCTGTGTGTGATATGTTTTCAGTTTTTCTGCTATTCCATGCGGTAACCTGCAACATCAGAAGTATACCTTAAACGTTGCCAGGCTCTGATGAGGTGTTATGCGCGGTAGTTTTTGCGTTAGCTGTAGAAGGATTGATCACCCGTCCATAGCGAAGCAGGAACGGTTGATGTTGTTTCGACACGGCAAAGGAGTAATGAACCCTTTTTGCGACATATGGATTACAGTTCGTATGTAAGCAGCCAGGTAGTTTTAGATTATCAGTAGTACACTGGCAAGTAACGACAGACGCAATTGTCTTTTTCTTTTTTTTTTGCAACTCAATGTCACTTGCAGTTTGTATCATGCAAGCGTACATAAAAGCCAGGTTATTTGGTAATTAGTATTGATTGTTAAACAGCAACTTGACTTCATGTCCCAACCATCGCGGGGTCGTATTAAAAATTGCTACCTGGTGCATTGCTACACAACAACAGCAGACAGTCAATAAACAACAGAAGTCATAGTAGCATACCCGTGCGCTGTATCCGGACATAGTCATCTGATTGAAGTAATTTGTAACATAGAACACAGCAGCGGCAGCGAGCACAGCAGCGGCAGCTAGCTGTGATATGTACGAGTACCAGTAAATGTCGGATCAGTTGGCTCAGACACGTATGATGTAGGTTGTAATATTTGGTAACGGTTGTAAAAGGACCCCCAAAAAAACAGTTTTACGACATTTACGTACTGCAGTATGCCCGAGATTTTACGTATTACTTCTTGGGGTACCAGGTACAGAGCATACAGGGTACAGGGTATCCTGTCCTTCGTTTTGTTTTTGATTTCGAGTCGTCATCGATGATCGTGCACCGCGCACAGTCTCTCACTTCATCCTTCTCCTCCTTCGTCTCCTCTTCGAGACCGCCAACAAAAAACATAACAACTGGAACCATCTCGTCTACCAGCTCCGAGGAGCTTGCAGCTCATGCTGTATCAGTCCATAAACATCGATTGAAGAGTGCTTATTCTTGTCACATGAAACACGGATCGTCATACACGCATTAACACACACCTGTGCCCCTCCTCGTCACTGCAATCCTCCGCCCCCTCCCTCGCTCGCTTCTTGCCCTTGTTGCCGACCGCTCCGCCGTCCCCGCCGCTCTCCTCTTCCCCTTCCCCCGAACTTTCGCCCTCCTCACCCGCACCGCCACTCTCGGCCCCACTGCCCGCCGCCGCTTGGCCCTTGCTACCCCCACCCCTTTTCCCCATCGACTTTCGCCCCGCCTTCCGAGCAGCCGAGGCCCGCTTTCTCTCGCCATCCACACTACCTCCGCCCCCCGATTTTCCATCCTCGCTCCCAGCATCAGGCGTCGCCGGCGCTGAATCAGGCTCTCGAGATCTACGCCGCCCACCGCTCCCTCCTCCACCGTGCCCCCCTCTTTTCTGCTGGCCCCTGCCTCGAGACGCGCTCCGGGGCGGAGGCGCGGGTTCCGGCTGTCGACCGCGGGAGGTGCGAGCGCCCGCCACGACGCTGTCGAAGCCTGGGTCGGCGGTGACAAACCCAGGCCGTCGGGCCTCCTCAATCACCTCGTTCGCGTAAGTACGTAGCTCCTGCCAGGGTGGAGGCGGGTGATTCGGGTCATTGCTTGGCACTTCTAGTTTCTGCACCTCTTCAAGGTTAACCTTTTCACTGCTGCAAGACGTACGTCACTCACATTCTAAGTGATTCGGGTGATTGTTTGGCGCGGTTAGTTTCTGCATCTCTTCGAGGTTAACCTTTTCACCGTTGCAAGAGGTACGTTACTCACTTTCTAAGTGTGGTGTCCCCCACACGTGGATGCGGTTCTAAATGGGGCAGCTCTTTTACTGCAAATAATCCCATTCAAATTCCGCTTAGTTTGTCCCGAAAAGGGGTGCCTTTCTACAGGGATTACACAAGACTACCCCAGGGGAATCCAAATGGAGCTCCACGGGAAGGATAGATCGGTCGGTACGGGCCCTCTGAAACACGGTGCTCATCCCGCTTGGCGCTCGCCCGGTTTGAGGGCGCTAGTAGTGCCGTTCGCCAGTTAACCACCTGGGTCTGTGTGGCGGTGAAAATACAGCTACAGCATCAATATAATATGGAGAATTGTCTGAATCGCGCGGGCAGAGCACGTACGAGGTTAGTGTGTTGCCGAATGCATGTCGTCGTCGCAACCGGAAAGACCACCCGCGAAACGGTGTACGAGCGGCGACGTACCTTGCTATAATCGAAGTACGGATCGCCCTTTCCGTTGAAGACCATTGCGTTGTTGCACATCACGAAGAGATCGCGGCTCAAGTCGTCCAACGACAAGAGGGCACCCGACATGATGCGCTGTCTGATCAGAGAGAGATCCATCGGTTTCTTGATCACCTTGAGGGCGAGCAGACGGGTGCAACCGTAGAACAAGGCCCAGCGGTACGTAGCGTAGCGGGACAAAACGACGCCGACAAGATGAAAAAAATGACAGCTCCTGGAGAAGAGTAACAAGAATCCCTCTTCCCCCCCCCCCCCCCCCCGCTCCCGCAAAGGGGTTGTCTTCAGGCCCCTACATGCGACGATGGAGGGATGCAATAAACACTGTGGCCAGCGGGCAACTGATGAAGGCGTCTTACTCACAATCGTAATGCAGCATGAAAATATTGCAGAGGGAAATATGCGCATTACAGCAAAGCGAGGAAGTACATTGAACCATCGTCGTCGCCAAAACCAACGTCTGCACTATTGCAGCGTTCTTCAACAAAACACGTACTAGCGAAGCGCAAAACAACTAATAGCTAAGTGGAACCACACAACCAAGCACTCTACCTGCCAGTAGAGATCTGATATATGGGTATTTCGTATAGAAGGACCGACTCGTGCGTTCATGGTCTCACCTTTTCGTACCCTGGCGCGTCCTTCGGGTTGACGGGCTTTCTGAAGATGATCGCGAATTTGTGCCTGTACACCTGTTGTTTCGATCCAATTATCAGCGGAAATTGTACGGTAGGTGTTACCGGTTACCGTATACTGGTGTTGACGACACTTGAGATACCCGCGGAAGCGTTCTGCGCTGATGCGTAAGACATCGTCTCCCCCAATAACACCACCGGAACACTTGTGCTTGTACAATCACAAACAGCCACAAACACGCCTGAGCAAAACAGTTCTGGCGACATTCTACCCCATAACCCGCACGTCTGTCCCAGTCTATGCTTCTCTCGCAGATGCTGGAAAGCAACTCACCCGATCCCACACTTCCATGGCGATTCGCCGGAAATGCTCCGCATCCACAGAATCTGCCCGATCTCTCTTGACCACGTCTCCACCGCTCTTTACCCCGTTCTCTTCTATCCCACCCCCGACCTCCCCTCGCTTCCCCCCCTCCCCCGTCGATAGCGGCGTCCTTTCACGATCGGTTTTCTCTGCGGGACTGTCACCCCCGGCCCTCGGCCGCTTTCGCCCGCGCTTGCTCGCGCTTCCACTATTTTCTTCCTTCCCGCTAACGCAGCCGCCACTACCACCCGTCTCCGACGTATTTCCTAATTCTGGTGCTGGCGTCACACTAGCCGCTACTACAACGCCCCCCCCTGCACCACTACAGCTGCTTCTATCTGCCCCGCCCCCGCCCCCTGCTACCCCCGCGTCATCCGTAGTGCTAACATCACGCCGACCTCCGACCCCGCCTGGAGCGGGAGGCGTGGAGTGGGTCGGGATTGGCGGCGGAGCTGGAGGAACCAATCGAGAGCCATCTCCTGAGGGTATTGGGGGACGGTCACGCAACGGAGAAGCGTGTGAGTCGCCAGGCGTCCCATTGTGGCTTTCTGTTTCGTCCTTGACGTTGCTGCTGCTGTTGTTGTTCTTGCTGTTGGTGTTGTCGCCGCTGTTTTCGTTGTTCTTAGTATTGCTGTTGGACGTGGTCGCCCCAGCGCACCGAGCGCTTCCGTTCGCTTCGGTCTGCCGCTCATCAGAAGAACAAGCGATTCGGTTACCAGTTCTGTTGGGCGGTTTTAACCTCGCCGTCGGCTTGGCCGGTTTCTCGGGCGGGTCCTCAACACTAGGTGGACTCTGGCCAACGCTAGGCGGGTCCTGACCAACACTAGGTGGGCCCTGAACAACGCTAGGTGCGTTCCGACCAACGCTGGGTAGGTCTTCACCAACGCTACCTCGACAACGCGATCCGTTCGAATCGAGGTTCCCACCTCGCTGTCGCCGCCCTCCCTCCTGTTCCGCGAGCATTGCATCGTCTCCGCCCTCCTTTCGCTCACTCTCCACACCTTCCTCAACACCAACACCGCCAATTGCACCGCCAAATCCTGCTCGGCCAATCCCGCCCTCCTCTTGCCCCCGCTCCTTCCCACCCCCTCCTTCTTCCTTTTCTACTGCCTGTTCGCCCCGTTCTTCTTTTTCTACTTGTTCTTGGTCTTCACATGGTCCTTCGTCTTCTTGTTCCTCCTCGCTATCACTGAAAGTGGGAGCTGAAGGGAGCTGCAGCCCGCCGTCGACGGCCTCGGAGAGCACCGAGTGCAGGCCGGGGTCGACAAGGGGCGTTGCTGCAACCTCACGAAGGCGGTGGTCCAGCTTCCCGGCCTTGAGGTCAAGGATCTCCGACCGCAGCAGGCTTTTTTTTTCATTTTTCGTCGTAGTAGGCATTGATGTCGTGCGTAGTCGTGGAGTGGAGTGCATACGTGTGTCATGCGCGGCGCGTTGGAAGGGCGAGACACGTTGTCAGTCACAGGTATCTGCACCCTCTCTGGAGAGAACTTATACAGGGAGCAGTAGGACAGGAAACGAGTTCAGCCTACATACTACTGCTGTAGTAGGCCCTCAAAAGGCATACTGAGACACCAACAGGCTTATCGTGGTTGCACGGCGCTGGCATCATATACCAGGTACAGCCGTATATGGACAGCAGAGCCCCACGTACAGCAACTACGAGCACGGCTACGACAGCGAGCATAAGTGTCGCGCACGAGATATACGCAGCAAGGCCAAATGCTCTATCAACCATGGCCGTTGAATCGGCAAAAGACGACCGGCAGCGTAGGACCGCCAGGTATGGTACGTATAACATTATTTTCATTTTTTATAATAAATTATTGTAGACTCTTACGAAGAAAGGAGTAGTGGACTACGAACTCGTACGAGTACCAGTACCAGCAGCTGGTATACTTTCAAGTACCTGGTATATCTCTACGAGTGACTATTATACCACTCTGGATATCATCGTACTGGGACGCAACACCTGATAACGGGCCTAAAAGCGCATCTATCTTCCTAACAGACTACAATACCACATACTCTTACCAGCGCATATGTTCAAACGGTGAGGCAGAAGTTAGGATATCTGTCTGTACGCTGCTAGAAGCGAAGGCAAACCAAGACGCAGCCGAATCGGCTCGGATCTAACGGCCACGCCAATGTAAAACACCGAGCACTGAGCCCTGAGAGCTCTGAGCGTACATAGCTCTCTCTGTGTATAAGAAGGGCTGAGAAGAGAATATATCGGGATTGGGCTTGGAATTGGAATTTTCGATCCGCAATATTATCGGCTTCGCACAGACATCGGGTAAAAAAAGCTCACCTGATGCATTGGTCAAACCTTGGAAGGATGATCTTTATGTCCTCCATCTTCTTAGCCAGCGCAGCTGAACACGAGGAGCCACGGACGGAAGGCAGGGTACCGCGCAAATGGTTTGAGCAGGGGCAACAACCGTGCCTTATATCATAGATAGCTCGCTGCAAAAACTCTCAAAATATAGTGTGATGTGACACGGAATTCGTACGCTTTTTTGGGGGTCAAGAAGTAGAGACGAAGACAACGAGAGGCAGGCCAAATCACTCACCTACATCCGCCATAGCCAGCGGGCCGAAACCTGCTCAGGAGTGCTCTGGTATTCAGCGGACATCGACGCTCTCCTCCCGCTCGACTTCGTGCTAAAGTGCCGTATGCCTCGCAAGATGTATAAAACTCTATTTCGCTCAAAAACAAGTACCACCCGGGTATCATCGATCATCGAATCTCAAATAAATTTTTAGGGAAAAAAACTTCTCTTTTCTTTTTCGATCTTTATCTTTTTGGAGAGCGCAAACACAACCTGGCGTGTGCGCCCCTGTGCCCGACCGGGTCCCCCCCCCCCCGCCCATGACCCTAGCTCTAGAGAAATCGGCTTGCCTGGAAATTTGTCCCACGAGGTTTGTTCTCTTGTATGACCACACATAGCACTCGAAGTGTATTTGTTTGTGGTTTTACGCAGCAGTATTAATAGTGGTCCCTCTCGTATACGTTGTGACTGGAGCCTGTCCTGTGACCACGGACTTGATATAATAAATGCGAGTTAATGTAAGAACAACAACAACAACAACAACAACAACAACAACGTCGCGCCGGTATAATATGTGCCAAAACGGGAAAAACCGGCGCTGTTGGTAGCGGCAGCCGGCGCTACTCCGGATTTTGGGAATATTGGTTTTATTAGTACACAATGTACTACATACAGCTGATGTATGGAAATAAAAATGAAAAACTACTACTACTACTGCTGTGCCAAGCGATTTTACCGGCAGTATGTTATATAATAAGGCTTAGTTTGGGTAATAAGCGGTAAGCTATTGGTCAACCTTTTGGCCGTGGTCAAACAGACTAATACCCCACTATTACCTTAACAAATGGCGTCGTCGACAGACCATGGGTTTGTTGGGTCGTGGGTTCAAATGCCACATCCACCCATAAACTTTTCGGAGTATCACACACAGCTTGCAAAGATAGATGAGTTTCGACAAAATATTCGATCTCACAGCTGGAGTGTATTCTATTTTTAGAATAAACTTTTTCAGACTTTCCCCATGTCGAACTTGAAAAAATACTCTCCCCGGTATACCCAGGAAATGAAACGGCTTGGATAATTGACAGGTCCGCCCGTATATCCGGCCGACCTGCTATCCCGCCGTTTCAGGGGGGAAGAAGAGTGAGGCTTAGTTTGGATAAGTAAGCTATTATTGGTTAACCTTTTGCAAGTGGTCAAACGGACGAATACCCCACTAATACCTTAACAACTACTTGTAGCTTCTATAGCGGGTAACCGCCAGCCGCTGCTCAACCGACGCTATATAGGGGGGCCACCACTACTTGCTACCGTGCTGCTGTAAAATGTACTCGTACGGCACTAACTATTCAGGTATATAGACTTACTTACGTAGATCTTTTTGCTGAAAGCGCTCGGTTGGCGCCTCCCTGGCATCTCCGGGGGTCCCCCTTCGACACCGCCTCCGTCGATTACTTGCGGAACCGTTCCAGCTATTCTTTGCTTTCTTCCACACTTTATTTGTTCTTCCATTTTCGTCACCTATTTTATGGTCCACAGCAAACTCACAGCCACTGCTGTGCACAGCTGGCTGAATCCAGCCCTCTGAACCCAGTGTGGGGCATTGGTCTCCGGGCGGATGGTCCCAGGGCCAACGACCCATGCCACGGGAGAGGAAAAACTTGCTCGGTGAGGCACTTTCTGCCGTTCGCGAAGCTATTCGCGACAATGAGACCGGGTCGGCGCACCCGGCCTCCCCTAGTCGGTTCCGCACCTGCACTGCGAGTGCAAGAACCAAGAAATCTCGTCCGCGCCGCAACCGGACCGTTCACAGCGGCCAGCGCTCGCAAAGCTTCCCCTTCGGCGTTTCCGACCTATTTCTCGGGCGCGTTGGCCAATGAAAAGCCGTGAAGTTGTGGAGATAGCTTCTAGCGTCGGCCCTGACCTTGCGCTGTCAGAACACGGCCCCTGTTTCGTCGAGGGTACTGTGACGCTGGACGACGTTTTGTTCACTATGAAAATCGCGTATATCAGTCGAGCAACGCTCGACTCGGAGAGGCACTGGACTCCTATATATTTGGGGACCGGCAGCATTGCTTGGGTTCCCAAACGCCTCCGAAGGTACTGAGGGGAACAAAGTTCCGCATATCCTCCGGCCACAAGACATAGAAGAGCATTGGCAAAGTGGGGACCCTCAATGCACGAGTCCAGCGGTAGCTTGAGTTCGTCACCGCGTTCGATTGCACACTCGAGTACCGCAAAGGCAGCGCCAACGGCATCGTAGATTTTCCGGCACGTTTTCCAGAGCCCGCTACGGAGTACGACCGCAGTGGCTTGAAAAAAAATCAACCTCGTGGGGTTGACAAGCCCCGACCCCGTTGGAGATAGCGGTATCTACCTCCTACGGACCCGCGGGCTGCGCGCTCCCTCCTCGCCGATCCCAGGAGTCGGTTCGGGTGGACTCGCGCCCCTCGTCAAGCGCACTGTCTTGAGTGGGCTCGTGCCCCACACCGAAAGCACTGCTTTGGGTGGACTCGAACCCCTCGCCGAAAGCACTGTCTTGGGTGGGCTCGTGCCCCGCACTGAACATGCTGCCTTGGGTGGGCTCCCTCTCGCCTCTACCGCGTTTCACGATTTTCGCACACACGAGCCACGTATAAGGATTGACGGCCTTTTTGTTTCCCCGGGGAGATTCGTCGCTCGTGTTTCTGCCTCCGTCGCCACTACCGAAGGCTGTACCGGCCGCGGGTCGATTTCACCTGCCGCCGACACTGTTTTCGCTTCGGTTTTTGCCATACCCATCGAGGGCGGCACGGGCTCCGCAGAAGCCCTGGCTGCAGCGACCCCCATCGCACAGCCGACTTATCTATCCCGGCCTTCTTTACAGGAGACAGCCCCCGCCGCGACGACCGGTTCGACTGTGGCCGTCTCCGCCTTGCTTGGCACTCCAGCCCCTCCGTCGTCGACGACGCGCCGACGAACAGCGACAACAACGGGTAATGCACCCCCGCTGGAGATTATGGATTCGGGCCCGGCGGGGCCCCTCGGCCATCTTGCGGACGAAGTACAACCCCGTCGCGAGTTCCACGGCCGCAGCCGACCCCGTTGCCGCCGCGACCCCTGCTCTTGTCGACTCGCCGGTCCGCACGGTGCCACTACCGTCCGACCGCGACCACGCAGAGCCTATATGGGAACTCCTCTCTTACGGCTCACGCCTTCTCCTGGTGGCACGCCGACCGCATATACAAGGTCGGACGCCCTCGGCAACGCTGCTGAATTGCGTTTCGCTGATTCCGTCGCGCGTTATTCACATGGCGATTGGAAGCGAGAGCAGCACGCTGAGCCGACGTGCCACGCCATGATGCGTTACATCTCTATCGGCCGGCCATCGGTCCTGTCGCCCGACTTTTCGGCGTGCTACCTCTCGCACAAGCGTCCCTCCCTCTCAGACCAAGGAGTTGGCGGATAAGGGTCCACTACATACAACCGACGACGACATCATCCTACTCGTCCGTAACCCGACACTGCCGCCAACAAGCTCTGACAAACCGAACTCTGTGGGGCGAGCTGCTTGCTTGCTAAACGACGAGCCAGTTTGCATCTACGTTCCCCTGCTCATGCGCCCTTGGATCAGGCAAGCTTGTCACTCGACGGCCTCCTGCCACCTTGGCATCACGCGCACGTTGCGTATGCTGGAGCGTTCTTATTGGTGAATTGGCATGAGTGTGTGCACCCGGTGGTGGTTTCGCCACTGCTTGAAGTGCCAAGCGCGGAAAACCCCACGGCTGACTGTCCGCTGGCCCATCATCACAATGCCTCTGCCGGAAGGTCCAGTTATCGCCGTCAGTGTTGACTACTTCGGCCCCCTTCCGGTCACACCACGAGGCAACGTCTACATCCTGCTGTTCACCGATCGCTTCAGTCGTCGGGCCGACATGTTCCCCGTCAGTGCCGCTGAGTTCACCGCGGAGGGTACAGCCAATATCCTGGTGAACCACTACATCTCCTTGTGGGGGTGCCCGCGCGCCATACTCTCGGACAACGGACTGCAGTTCTGCTCCAAGCTTTCACAAGCTGTATATCAGCTGTTGGGTGTACACAAGCTTGCTACAAGCTCCTATCATCCCAACTGTGACGGGGGCGTTGAGCGGTTAAGTCACACTATGGCCCAAATGCTGGCTATGTTCATCAACGAGCGACAAGACGATTGGAACTTGCATCTGCCCCACGTAGCATTCGCTTACAACAACTCTGTCAGCGCGGCGACGGGTTTGGCGCCCAACGAGGTCCACATGGGCAGACTCCCACGGCTCCCCCTGACGGTTTTCGACCGCACAGGTGTCGTGGGACACTAGAATCTGACCCGTGACCACCTGGCCTATTGCGACTTTGCCACCGACCGGCAAAAGCGCGCGAACGACATTGTCCGCGCACACCACGCCCTCACCGTTTCCCGTGTTAACCGCAGAAACTCCGGCCTCGCCGACGCGCTGCGTCCAGCACCTAACTTCACTGTGGGTGGTTGGGCATGGGTATACAATTCTGCCTCTACCATCCGCCAGGGTGTGAAGGCGAACACCGACGCCAAGGTACTCAAGGCCAAACTCGCGCTTAACTGGACGGGCCCATACAAGGTCCTGGCCGTCGGTCCCTGCTCCGCCGCCGAGACCCCGGACGGCTCGCCGCTCGGGAGCAACCTCCTTTATTTGGATCTCCCTTCCGACCTGCCTGGTTCGGACGCTCGTCGGTGTGTGGCCATCGAGCGCTGCAAACCCTGTGCCAACCCCCTCGACAACGGGAACATGCCCAAATACCTACCGGCGGGGCTGACACTGTATGTGCTCAACAAATTTTCCGAAAAAAGTCCCCACCGTACCACGTCACTCAAGACGACGTTTCGACTCCCCTCCAACGGCTGGAGGTGGAGCAGATCACTGGTCATCAGTCGGTACGGGGGCGAGGTGGCGTCATCGCGGTGCTATACAAGACGCATTGTGCGGGACTCTCCGAACCTTCCTGGGAGCGGGAATTGGACCTTCACCTCTCCCGCTCCCACATCTTGCGGTATTGGGCCGGAACCCCGGACCAGCACCGCCAAACCAACCGCTTCTACCGCCGAATGCGGATCGGGGCGGCACAGCGTGAGCTTTTCCGCAACAACGGGGAACGTTTCCAAGCGCCGGGCTACGCCTGTGTTTTCCGCGCCGATTGGCTTCGTCGCTACCACGACACAGTACTTCCTAAGGGAGCCCACTTTTGGTACCAGGGAGACGATGGTTTATGGTGGCTTGGAAAAATCAGCGCGAGCACGACCGAGGACAAGGTATACCTTGTCCGCTTTCTGGACAACCCGGGACCGATTGAACTTCCTCTTCCCCCGGCGCGCTACACGACTTCGACGGGAGCCGTACGAGGTTCTTGGTGCCTGCAAGTCCACACCGCCAGTGCGTTTCCTCGGGGAATCCAACGTAACGTAGACGAATCTCGAGGCGCGGCCGCGGCCAGTTGACTCCCAAGCCACCACCGCTCCTCGATAGTTCTTCATTTTTTGGGGTCATGAGGTTTGCGTCTTCGTCTTTGGGTTGTTCGTAGTGTCCTGAGAGTCTTTGTCGAGTTTTGGGACGGTTCTTTCCATTTTTTTTCCTGTCCTGCCGACCCCCCTGCTCAGTGCCGGGTCAGGGTTCGGGTAAAACGCCGCTATCTGAGGCGCAGGGCTGTCGCCTTTTTGTCATTATTCAATTTCGCCCTGCCGACGCCCTCCTCAGCCCAGAGCCGGGGGGCGACCAGTGTACGGGTCTGTGAGTCATCTTTTATGTTTTGTGTGTTGTATTTGTTCTGCTTTGTTTTTTTTCGTCTAAATACTTCCTCCCCTAGCGGAGCTGTAGGTGTTGACACCTTCCCTCCCGGGTATTCGTCGTTTCCTCGTCTAACCCCCCACCTTGCCGATGGCCCGCGGGAGGTTTTTCGCATAACTTCTCCCTTGTGTTAGCGCCTGTGTTCCCCTCCATATCGACGAGGGCTCGCCTCGCCATAGTACCTTTTCTGTGGTTGGTTTACCGCAGAGCCTTTCCTGCCCCCCCCGCCACACCGGCGGTATGCGGCAGGTTCTAGAGCCTTTTCTGCCCCCCCCACCACACCGGCGGCATGCGGCAGGTTTTTGATGGGTGACTTTTGCCTTGCTGTAGGGTCTGCTTTTCTTTCTACTGCTTTTCTTGGCGTGTTCCTGGCTCCATAGCCAGACGGTTAGAGGTGTGGGAGTGGGTTTTGAGGAGCCGCATCTTCGACTCATGGTCTAGTTTGTAGAACCGGAGTTTCCCCGAATCTCCCATATTTCTGCATATGCGACTCATCAGGGTGGGCTAGTGTTAAGATACGGCCTCGAAAGGCCTGTAGGTATCCGAATTTGAGATCATTTGGATGGGTTTCGTATGATAAGGTTGGCGGTTTATATTCGGGGAAGTTAGGAAATAGATCGGAGGCACGTGCCTCCGATCTCAGAAGCTATCCCGGGCTCTGGTGGAAACGAATAAAGCTACATCTCTACGAAGGAACGAAAGTGAGTACTCTCCGAGGACCTGCTCAATTGGCAGACCTGCAGGGGGCACTCAGTGTCCCCCACCTTTAATTTAACGCCTATAACCACCGCGGACTTCGAGCGAATCAACGATTATTGTACATACATGCATAATACGTGCTCCTCTGTGACTATGTGCGTCGATGGCTGATGATGTTACACCTTTTTCATATTAATATTATAGTAATATGTCACCACCAACTACGTGCTGTAAGGTTATTGGTGGGGACACAGAGTGCCCCCTGCAGGTCTGCCAATTGAGCAGGTCCTCGGAGAGTACTCACTTTCTTAGCCTTCGTAGCCGTAGCATTATTCGATTCCACCAAAGCCCCGGATGGCTTCTGAGATCGGAGACACGTGCCTCCGATCTATTTCCTGATTATCCCGAATATAAAACGCCAACCTTATCATACGAAACCCATCCAAATGATCTCAATTCGGACAATTACAGGCCTTTCGAGGTCGTATCTTAACACTAGCCCACCCTGATGAGTCGCATATGCAGAAATATGGGGGATTTCGGGGAAACTCCGGTTCTACGAACTAGGCCATAAGTCGGAGATGCGGCTCCTCAAAACCCACTCCCACACCTCTAACGGTCTGGCTATGGAGCCAGGAACACGCGAAGAAAAGCAGTTGAAGGGAACGCAGACCCTACAACAAGGCAAAAGTCACCCGTCAAAAACCTGCCGCGTACAGCCGGTGTGGCGGGGGGAGGGGACAGCAAAGGCTCTAGAACCTGCCGCATACCGCCGGTGTGGTGGTGGGGGGCAGGAAAGGCTCTACGGCGAACCAACCACAGAAAGGTACTATGGCGAGTCGAGCCCTCGTCGATATGGAGGGGAACACAGGCGCTAACACAAGGGGGAAGTCATGCGAAAAACCTTCCGCGGGCCATCAGCATGGCGGGGGATTGGACGAAGAAATGACAAATACCCGAGATGGAAGGTGGCCGCACTTACAGCCCCGCGAAGGAGGGAAGCGTTTAGCCGAAAAAACAAATTAGAACAAATATAGCACACAAAAAATAAAAGATGACACACAGGCCCGTACATAGCCCTGTACCACGTCACGCGCGAACGGGGTACCCTGGTCGCCCCCTGGCTCTGGGCTGAGGAGGGCGTCGGCAGGGCGAAATTAAACAACGACGAAAAAGCGACAGTCCTGCGCCTCAGATAGTGGCGTTTTACCCGAACCCTGACCCGGCACTGAGCAGGGGGTTCGGCGGGACGAAAAAAAAATGGAAAGAACCACCCCAGAACCCGACGAAGACTCTCAGGACACTACGAACAACCCAAAGACAAAGACACAAACCTCATGACCCCAAAAAATGAAGAACTATCGAGGAGCGGTGGCGGCTTGAAAGTCAACTGGCCACGGCCGTGCCTCGAGATTCGTCTGCGTTACGTTGGATTCCCCGAGGAAACGCACTGGCGATGTGAACTTGCAGGCACCAAGAGCCTCGTACGGCTCCCGTCGAAGTCGTGTGGCGCACCGGGGGAAGAGGAAGTTCAATCGGTCCCGAGTCGTCCAGAAAGCGGACCAGGTATACCTTGTCCTCGGTCGTGCTCGCGCTGATTTTTCCAAGCCACCATAAGCCATCGTCTCCCTGGTACCAAAAGTGGGCTCGCTTAGGAAGTACTGTGTCGTGGTAGCGACGGAGCCAATCGGCGCGGAAAACACAGGCGTAGCCCGGCGCTAGGAAACATCCCCCGTTGTTGCGGGAGAGCTCGCACTGTGCCGCCCCGATCCGCATTCGGCGGTAGAAGCGGTTGGTTTGGCGGTGCTGGTCTGGGGCTCCGGCCCAATAACGCAAGATGTGGAAGCGGGAGAGGTGGAGGTCCAATTCCCGCTTCCAGGAAGGTTCGGAGAGTCCCGCACAATGCGTGTTGTATAGCACCGCAATGACGCCACCTCGCCCCCGTACCGACTGATCACCGGTGGTCTGCTCCACCTCCCGCCGTTGAGGGGAATCGAAACGTCGTCTTGAGTGACGTGGTACGGCGGGGAGTTCTTGGAAAAATTGTTGAGCACGTACTGCGTCAGCCCCGCCGGTAGGTAGTTGGGCATGTCCCCAGTCGTGGGGGTTACGGACGGGGACTTCTTGGAAAAATTGTTGAGCACGTACTGCGTCAGCCCCGCCGGTAGGTAGATAGGCATGTCCCCAGTCGTGGGAGTTACGGACGGGGACCTCTTGGAAAAACTGTTGAGCACGTACTGCGTCAGCCCCACCGGTAGGTAGCTAGGAATGTCCCCACTGTCGCGGGGGTTACGGACGGGGACTTCTTGGAAAAACTGTTGAGCACGTACTGCGTTAGCCCCGCCGGTAGGTAGCTAGGCATGTCCCCACTGTCGTGGGGGTTGGCGCAGGGTCTGCAGCGCTCGATGGCCACACGCCGGCGAGCGTCCGAACCGGGCAGGTCGGAAGGGAGATCCAAATAGAGGAGGTTGCTCCCGAGCGGCGAGCCGTCCGGGGTCTCGGCGGCGGAGCAGGGACCAACTGCCAGAATCTTGTACGGGCCCGTCCAGTTAAGCGCGAGTTTGGCCTTGAGTACCTTGGCGTCGGTGTTCGCCTTCACACCCTGGCGGGTGGTAGAGGCAGAATTACACACCCATGCCCAACCACCCGTGTCGAAGTTAGGTGCTGGACGCAGCGCGTCGGCGAGGGCGGAGTTTCTGCGGTTAACACGGGAAACGGTGAGGGCGTGGTGTGCGCGGACAATGTCGTTCGCGCGCTTTTGCCGGTCGGTGGCAAAGTCGCAATAGGCCAGGTGGTCACGGGCCAAACTCTGGTGTCCCACGACACCAGTGCGGTCGAAAACCGTCAGGGGGAGCCGTGGGAGTCTGCCCATGTGGACCTCGTTGGGCGCCAGACCCGTCGCCGCGCTGACGAAATAGTTGTAAGCGAATTCTGCGTGGGGCAGATGCAAGTTCCAATCGTCTTGTCGCTCGTTGACAACCATAGCCAGCATTTGGGCCATAGTGTGTTTTACCCGCTTAACGCCCCCGTTACAGTTGGGATGATAGGAGCTTGTAGCAAGATTGTGCACACCCAACAGCTGATACGAGCCATCCCACGATACGGGTGCAGCAGAAAGTCCCTGAGCTCCTCACATGAGCAACTCAATATCTCACCTGAAAAATGACTTGAGAGGCATTCGTTCGAACAACCTGACCAAGCTTCTATGCCTTGGTCCTAAAATACTATGTACTCGTCAAATTGCTTCACTAACAGGTAGTTCCTCACATGAGGAGCTTAATTGGCCAGGGACGTTTTAGCGCAAAAAGTGTAACTCCTACCGTGGGATGACTCATAAACAGCTTGTGAAAGCTTGGAGCAGAACTGCAGTCCGTTGTCCGAGAGTATGGTGCACGGGCACCCCCACAAGGAGATGTAGTGGTTCACCACGATATTGGCTGTACCCTCCGCGGTAAACTCAGCGGTGAACTCAGCGGCACTGACGGGGAACATGTCGGCCCGACGACTGAAGCGATCGGTGAACAGCAGGATGTAGACGTTGCCTCGTGGTGTGACCGGAAGGGGACCGAAGTAGTCAACACTGACGGCGACACCTGAACCCTCCGGTAGAGGCATTGAGATGATGGGCCAGCGGACAGTCAGCCGTGGGGTTTTCCGCGCTTGGCACTTCAAGCAGTGGCGAAGCCACCACGGGGTGCATACACTCATGCCAATTCACCAATAAGAACGCTCCAGCATACGCAACGTGCGCGTGGTGCCAAGGTGACAAGAGACCGTAGAGTGACAAGCTTGCCTGATCCAAGGGCGCATGAGCAGGGGAACGTAGATGCGGACTGGCTCGTCGTTTAGCAAGCAAGCAGCTCGCCCCACAGAGTTCGGTTTGTCAGAGCTTGTTGGCGGCAGTGTCGGGTTACGGACGAGCAGGACGATGTCGTCGTCGGCTGTATCTAGTCAACCCTTATCCGCCAACTCCTTGATATCTGAGAGGGATGGACGCTTGTGCGAGAGGTAGCACGCCGAAAAGTCGGGCGGTAGGACCGACGGCCGGCCGATAGAGATGTAACGCATCGTGGCGTGGCACGTCGGCTCAGCGTGCTGCTCTCGCTTCCAATCGCCATGTGAATAACGCGCGACGGAATCAGCGAACCGCAATTCAGCAGCGTCACCGAGGGCGTCCGACCTTGTAGGTGCAGTCAGCGTGTCATCAGGAGAAGGCGTGAGTCGTAGGAGAGGAGTTCCCATAGGCTCTGCATGGTCGCGGTCGGACGAGATCAGTACCGCCGGGACAGGAGGAGCGGCAGGAGCAGGGGTCGCGGCGGTCGACGGGGTCGGCCGCGGCCGTGGGACTCTCGACGGGGTTGTAACTCGTCTGAAAGATGGCCAAAGGGCCCCGCCGGGCCCGAATCCATAATCTCCAGCGGGGGTGCATTACCCGTTGCTGTCGCTGTTCGTCGGCGCGTCGTCGACGACGGAGGGGCTGGAGTGCCAAGCAAGGCGGAGACGGACACAGTCGAACCGATGGTCGCGGCGGGGGCTGTCTCCTGTGTAGAACTCCTTGATAGAGGAGTCGGCTGTGCGATGGGCGTCGCTGCAGCCAGGGCTTCTGCGGAGCTCGTGCCGCCCTCGATGGGTATGGCAAAAACCGAAGCAAAAAACGGTGTCAGCGGCAGGTGAAATCGACCTTCGGCAGTGGCGACGGAGGCAGAAACACGAGCGACGAATCTCCCCGGGGAATCAGAAAGGCCGTCAATCCTTATACGTGGCTCGCGTGTGCGAAAATCGTGAAATGCGGTAGAGGTGAGAAGGAGCCCACCCAAGGCAGCAAGTTCAGTGCGGGGCACGAGCCCACCCAAGACAGTGCTTTCGGCGAGGGGTTCGAGTCCACCCAAAGCGGTGCTTTCGGTGTGGGGCACGAGCCCACTCAAAACAATGCTTTCGGCGAGGGGCGCGAGTCCACCCAAACCGACCCCTGGGATCGGCGAGGAGGGAGCGCGCAGCCCGCGGGTCCGTAGGAGGTAGATACCGCTATCTCCAACGGGGTCGGGGCTTGTCAACCCCACGGGGTTAATGTTTGTCAAGCCACTGCGGTCGTACTCCGTAGAAGGCTCTGGAAAACGGGCCAGAAAAATCGACGATGCCGTTGGCGCTGCCTTTGCGGTACTCGAGTGTGCAATCGAACGCGGTGACGAACTCAAGCTACCGCTGGACTCGTGCATTGAGGGTCCCCACTTTGCCAATGCTCTCCTGTGTCTTGTGGCCGGAGGATATGCGGAACTTTGTTCCCTACAGTTCCTTCGGAGGCGTTTTGGAGCCCAAACAATGCTGCCGGTCCCCAAATATATAGGAGTCCAGTGCCGCTCCGAGTCGAGCGTTGCTCGACTGATATACGCGATTTTCATAGTGAACGCAACGTCGTCCAGCGTCACAGTACCCTCGACGAAACAGGGGCCGTGTTCTGACAGCGCAAGGTCAGGGCCGACGTCAGAAGCTATCTCCAAACTCCACGGCTTTTCATTGGCCAACGCGCCCGAGAAACAGGTCGGAAACGCCGAGGGAGAAGCTTTGCGAGCGCTGACCGCTGTTAACGGCCCGGCCGCGGCGCGGACGAGATTTCTTGGTTCTTGCATTCGCAGTGCAGGTGCGAAACCGACTAGGGGAGGCCGGGTGCGCCGACCCGGTCTCATTGTCGCGAATAGCTTCGCGAACGGCAGAAAGTGCCTCACCAAGCAAGTTTTTCCTCTCCCGTGGCATGGGTTGTTGGCCCTGGGACCATCCGCCCGGAGATCAATGCCCCACACTGGGCCAGAGGGCTGGATTCAGCCAAAAGCTTGTTGTCAGAGCTCAAAAGGTAATTGTTCTATGGCTGGATTCTGCGTGAATTAGGCGTAGGTGCCAGATAACACGGCGTTTTGCTTCTCCCTGTCGCCAGCACCGGAGTCAAAGTTGCGCACGCCTCGACCGATGCGTTTGCGTGTGCTTGGACTAGGCGACGACATGATGAGCTCCATTGCTCGATGGTCTTGGAAAAGCCTGGTCTTTTCGGCCATCATGTACTGCTCCGCGCAAGAATATGGCACGTCATCCACGGCAAACGACGAAGGGGACCACGGTGGAAAACAGGATAGGGGCTGCCAGAATAACACCACCTTGTCTGTGGAGTATTCGAGAGAAGAGTCAAAAGCCGTGTTGAAATTTGGGCCTGCAATATCCCCGTCCGGGAACACCTGACCTCGGGAGCAGGACGCGAAGCCGAACCCGTGGTTTCTCGCCTCGGGTCTTCTTCGCTCGTTGGCGGAAAAACGCGAGAATCCGCTCTAACTTGTATACAAGACCCACTCTGTAGGGATCAGCTGCCACTCCACACAAAGTGTTGCTTGTTTGTGCTGGTCTTCTCTGGCAACTTATACGACAATATATTGGGTCACTCTTTACACATATTTGTTTTGGGTTGACTGCCTCACCCGGGTATACTCTGATCGAAAGAAGCAATAATATGATACATCTACTGTACATCACTAAGGGACAATCATGCTTCCGTGAGCGAGTGCCACAACACACTGACCACCTGCCCACTGTATAATGCGCAAAGTGCAGGTCAATATCATTCTAGACGGCACTACTGCGAAATCCATCCGGAATCCAGACAATGGATCGAAGTCGAGGATCTTCACGCCCCCTTTGAATATCTTGCATGGTCGCAAGACGGGTGGACAGCAGCGCAGAGTTTGAGCATCATGCGCGCTCAGCCCCGTTTTGTGAACCACGGCATCAGTGCCGGGTTTGGTATCCCGGAAAACTGTTGTCACACGGTTTTGTCACTCCACACGCATTCACCCGCACGGTAGTTAGGGCGTTGCCGGCATGCGTCGCGCACCGAAACAAAGCGGCCGCCAAGGCCGGGAAAATGTGGCGGCATGTTGCTCGCGCACCATCTAGACTATAATCGCATATAAAGGTGGCTGGGATGTCCACCTGCCTTGAATTAGCCTACATCAGTATCTCCGTCATCGCCGACGCCTGTTCAGCTCGCAACGATATGCACACAAACAACCTGCTTCGCATTTCTCTCACCGTCTTCGAGGACGTATTATACACGCCCGCGCCTAGACAAAGTCTATCGAAGCAACGAGACTGAAGATGCCGCTAAGTAGTGTTAGGGCGCGAGCAGTGTGGATCCAGGGACTGCCTGCTACAACTACTACTCTGCTACTGCTACAAGCATCACTAACATTGCTGTTGCTACGATATACCAGGTATGCAGGTTGACTCTTTTTCGCGACACTCACACATGCTATATTTTGTTTCTGGTTCCTTGCCTCGCCATGACGTATTTGGAATAAAACGGACACGAAACACAAATATCCTTTTCGTACATGAGCGAGCTAACGCCTCCAGAAGGGAATACCGCAACACTTGCATCCCGTTGGTCTACGGTGGAAGGGGGCTTCCACCCCAGGAAGTACACGATGACGACGTCCACCGACTCGCCTACCGACGCCTAGCTGGTGGCTTTTGCGCGCCCGAAACACCGTATGTCCGGCAGTGTTTTTGCCAAACAGGTCGGCATGGCGCAGGTGTAGGGTGAAAAAGCCCGGAGACTTGCTGTTCTCTGAGAGGCCACCGTCAAGAAACCTCCTCCTGTTAGGGTCCCTCAAGACTATCTTCGACGCTTCATCGAATTGCCGGGCTTGTGATGATAGGGGTTGACAATGCCGACAACCTCATCAACCTGGCAAGCAGGTGTGAACACAGTTAGAGGGGTGTGGGTGGACCGGACAAGACACCGTCACTGACATGGATGTTTCGAGGGACGCAGGGATGACGTGGTACCCATTCCTCCAGTAGTAGTGGTGGTAGACCAGACACATCTCGCGAGTTCGAGTGTCGAGGGCCATTGGAGATAATCTACGGGGGCACTGGCAGCGTGGGCAAGTTTGTGGCCAATGAGTGGCTAGCTGTTCCTCGACAACGACGACGACGACGATGGGGACGGCCTGGACCTGGACGACGACGGACATCCGCCACCGTTAGAATGCCCACCAGGAAACAGTACGCGACACCTCTTATTTCGGGCCAAGCTCAATTTGTTACGTTATGTGAGTCAGAGTATGTGTTGTACCAATTTCAGTGTCGAAATGATGTTTTTATTATTTTTCACGAAAAAGGCCAAGCTTAAAATACAAACGTTCTTTTGATTCATGGACCAAGTCCGCAGTAGGAGGGGTACTCCCATTTTCACTGCCATTTTTCGGCCACTCAAACACGGACATAACTACGATGGCTTGTGTGCATGTGGTTTATGTAGGTAGCGTGACAAACATTTTCATGGCGGCGCACATGGCGAAACCGAATAGTATTTGAGCGGCAGCCACTCGCGCGATTGGCTGAGGCACTCAAAAGCAGAATTCCTCAGCGTGACGCCTCTACCGTAGCCTTGGTCCACGCCAGCTACTCACTGCTGAACGTCGTCGTTTGTTGAGCTCCCCAGACTCTTGATGCATCACTCGTACAGCGCGGCATCAAGATTCGGGCAGGGATCGCTTTGTATGTGTACCATTAATAACTGCACTATATATGCTGCATCATAGCAGAGGTACAACAAAAGTGCTACCTATAAATCTATATATCTTAGTTCGCTTATCACATATGCACATCCTTACGTCTGCGGATATCTCCCGCCTCTGACCGCCTTTCCGCGCGGTTTCTTCGCTGAGGCGTGCCCCCGCCTCGCCTGCAACCACCGGCTCAGCTGATCCGCCCGCTCGGCGCCGTAGCGCGCGCGCGAGGCCTCGACGTCGAGATCTACGACGAGATCTCCGAAAAATCGTGCCCTGTGAGACGTTTGGTGCGTAGTCTGCACACAGGGCTAATGTCTTCGCGTTATTTCTTCGGTACGTGTTCTCTGACCTCCGACACACGGGGGGGTGTCGATTACCTGGCCGGCGTCGCCATTGTAAAGGCCACTAAGCGAGGTTTGTGCTAGGATCTGGGGAAGAAAGGTTCGTAATCCCCGAGAACACATGCCACGCAGGCGTAGTGGAGAACTGCGAAGTCTACAGTGCTAGCACCTATACATGTACATGATGTACCTGTCAGCAGTAGCTGAAGCTATGATGAGCCTGCAGCATCACGAAGCTACAAATGGTATATGCACAGCAGCATCACGAAGCTACAAATGGTATATGCATAGCAGAATCACGAAGCTACAAATGGTATATGCACAGCAGCAGCTAGGCGTCGTGGAGAACTGCGAACTCTCAATATTTTTGAACCCCCGGCAGTCTACAGCAGCACGTATAAATCAGCAGCACGTACATGTACATGATGTACAGCAGTAGCTGAAGCTATGATGAGCCTGCAGCATGACGAAGCTACAAATGGTATATGCACAGCAGCATCACGAAGCTACAAATGGTATATGCACAGCAGGTATATGCACAGCAGCAGCTGTGGCCGCGCCTTTCTGCGTAGCAACGCAGAGCGTCACCCAGCTGGGGTGAACCGCCATGCTCTCCCATAATTTCCAGGCTGCCTTCTCGCATTGTTCCGCCGCACACGGGAAATCGGAAAAAAATTGTCGGCATTTTCCCTTTCCAGTATCTCCCATATATGAATTAACAAACTTCGTCTAACTCTTGGCATTACTTCTTACCCTCTTAATATTTACTATCCTGCGCTGCGACCGGCGGCCGTCCAGGCCGCCGGCGTAGCCCCTTGTATAGTCTATTATTCGACGAGCACAACACGCAACAACAAACGAAGAACGGACGCGCCACGGACGACTACGGCTCAACCATTTGTCATCCAGCGTGATGGTTCTACGCTCCATTGAATTCCCCCTTCCGAGAGGTATCAAACACCGCTTGTAGCGGCGGGGCCACGACAGCAGTGTGGCCCTGGGGCATTTTTTCAAGATCTCAGAGAGCAGTGTCCCTTACGTAACGGCTCAACCTTTCCTTTTATCTATGCCGGAGAGCAGCACAGGGAAGGGTTACAACGTGCACGTGTCGACGGGTGGGTGGACGGGTGCTTTACACTGCTGACTGGTCGAGCGTAAGGCGGTTTCCGGTGGTTTCCGGGGTGGTGTTATAGCAACCGTATCGTCAACGGGGGGAAAACAAGAGACGACAAGGGAGAGAGGGTTTAAATCAATGGTATCGCAGTGAAAGCAATCTCGGTGTCGAGGGAGAGGACAGCAGCTGCTAGCAGTGCAACAGGGCGATACGGAAGAAAACTGGAAAATAACAAACGGGAATCGCTGCAGGCGATATCATGTCAGATGTCGTCGCCGAGGGCAAGACGGCGGCAGTACGTAGAGTCGCAAGAAGGGCAGAAATCGACAACTTGCCTGCTGCCTGACCTTCATGTTTGTTACTGGTTTTGGTATCATAATCTATAGTCTACCAGGGTAGTCCATATGATACGGGTCGTATTAATATCATGTCAGGTTTCTTCTCAGAGTCAGCACCTCCTCAGGCATTTGTGTGCTTTCACGAAAACAAGAGGCGGAAGAAGCTGGCAAAGCACATACATAAGTACGAGCACGCGACTGAGCTTGGTATTCTGTACTGTACGTACAAGACATATTTCGTTGAAGGGATTTGGATGGAACGGCACAGGGTGGGGAGGCTCGTACGTCGTACCTCGTACTCGAAAAAATGAAAATAAGTAATGTTACGGTTTCAGTTGGGGATTTTTACAGAAGTCCCCGGGGTTTCATGGTGATATTTTGCCTAAGATCTACTTCATCTATCCCTTGCTCCATCGTGTGAATCATCGCTAGGAGCCTGGAACGAGCCAACTCGACTTCTATCTTTGAGCTCCATTCCGACGAACTCTTAAAACTATGAAGTCTGCCGTCGCTGCTCTCGCTCTTGGTGCCGTTGGCGCAAATGCCTTCGTTACCCCCAACGCCGTCGTCAGCCGCGTCTCAACCCAATCTGCACGGCAGGTATGTCTTTCCTGACTCGAAAATGATTTTGAGTCCGTAACATGAACTACGAGGTACTGCACGGCCACTGCGTCGCAACGAGTAGAGTGGCTTAATCCAGACTAGGTCAACATGGGTGAGGCGCGCTGAGCGTTGGTATCGGAGCCCTGACGCTGTTTGTGATTGATGACGAGCAAGGTGTTGAACGAGCAAGGTGTTGAGCGAGCAACGTGTTGAACGAAACGCATTGTTTCGTTGGTCCTGGGAGCGTATTTTGCATCATCCAGCGGCGCTGAGAGGATGTGACGTGCTCTCCAGGGCCAGACCTCGATTGGTGCAAGACAGCCTTGAGATCAGAAAAGGGCCAATAGGGAGCAGCTCGAGGTCATGTTAGATGCCCTGTTATGATTCGGTCGTTGCTCTGTTCAATGAGCTATGGAGGTTGCATGCACACAACGGCTCGTGCAAAAAATACCGCCTACTGTTACTTAATTGACTAGGTACGTACTTTCGAGGCATTGGCCTTATTTATTAATAGTCAGTTCTGAGGGTGCGTGCGCGTGAAGGAGTTGCGGGTCGCCGGTCACATGTATGCCAGCCCTTCCCCTTTCGCGGTACCGCAGATGCGCACGTGTCCTATTAGAACCGGATGATCCCACCCACTATTCCCTGTTTTATCTGTGTCGTGTTCCTTGCTCGCTCACAGCTGTCGATGGCGGCAGACCCGGATGCGTCCATCGCGCTCCCGTTCACCCCGCGGCCCGCCATGCTGACGGGCGAGCTCGTGGGCGACGTCGGATTCGACCCCTTGAACTTCTCTGAGGAGGTGAGGAAATAATGTTGCGTGTTGCTGCGAGGTGCCTTGTGTTGCACGGCGTTGGGATTGTAGCCTTGCCATTACCGGGGTACTGCGGTGCGAGCAGTACAAGCGCGCACGAGTACAAGTACAAGACGTTTATCACAAAGCGAAACGAATGCGAGTATTAAATACGAGTACTGGTATTTGTGTTGCAAACACATCGACAGCCAAGGCAAGACAACGCAAGAACCAGTGGCGTGTAATGTACCAGCTCCAGACTAGCACCTCAAACCGATGCACTAGGAGTACTGCAGTAGGAACAGAATGAAAATATACGGGAGGCACACTCTTTTGACATTTTCGATTTTTGAGTCTGGCCTCTGGCCTCGTCGCTCCTGTTGCGCCGTATGGTTCATCTGTATTGGCAGTGTCTCGCGAAGATTGGCACATAAACGTGCTGTGTTTGTAGGTGTGCCAAGCAGCATCAGTGCGAGCAGGATTCAAATGGTACCTGTGTACAGCAGTTCATGACAGAACCCAGGTACCTGGTCTACAGTAGTGGTGCATATCGCATGTACTAGACTCGCCCCTCGCTGAGAACCCTAATTAACTATGATTTCGAGGTATTTTCTTCGGTCCCGCGGGCACGAACGCACGTACGTCTTGCGCCCCAACACCAATGTGTACCTTACCTGGTATACGGTACATTATTACGAAGTAGTAGCCTTCGAACACCAACACTCAGTTGCTGTACATGTGGTACTTTCTAGAACGATCTTGGTGTCAAAATGTACTTTTCTGCGCACCGTCAGTTGAGGAAAGTGTGTTTTCTTGTTCACCTAGACCTGGCCGCTTAAGGCATGCCTTCCTTTGGGCCACGAGAGCTTTTTCCCAGAAGAGGGTTGCCTTGACCCCATTCGAGCCCCGAAATCCCTCCCTACACTGCCAGTAAATTTGTACCCCAAAAAGGGTTTACAGTTGTGAAAGCGTTAAACGCTATTTTGTACCTTCAGTGCCATATCGCCATATTATAAGGGTGGTTGTAGAGTAAATCGAGAGTGTATAACGCCTTCCAGGTCCGATAGGAACAATACCTGCAATGTAATTGGAAACCTTTTTTTTTCATCACTATGTAAGTATGCCCACCACGAATTTATGGGAAAATTCTTGGCGGAAATTTTCGGCAACATTCTTTCACAACTGCTGTGACAGCAGAAATCAATGCGCCTTCTTCGTAGATCGGGGTGTTGTGTCCTAAAAACTGGGGGACAGACGGCATTCGTCTTGTGTGTGAGCAGTCCTCGAGATGCATTTTGGAGTAGTGCCACCGTGTGCGCACGCACGTGCGCGCACCCTCACAGAACTTCACCCGTGCTGCTGTCCGGCAGCCTTTCACACGTGGTTGCCATCTGCCGCTAGGACGTGGCTACGCACGATTGTAACACGGAAAACGCGAGACACATACATGATGATGAGTAAAACAAGGGCGGGCGTGTGGCGACACACACAACCAAAGACAAGAGCACGGATGTGTATGGCGAAAAACGCGAAGAAGACACAGCAGCTGCAGCTGCTGTGGTAGTAGTAGCCCACCACAGCACAGCCGAGAGAGGGCCCTCCCGGCCTAGCTATGGTGGCGCAGCCGCATCTACCTCGTGTCCGTGCCCTACAGGGCTGGGTGGTGATTGATGTAGAGCGTTCGGTGATGTAGAGCGTTCGGAGGGGGAGGTGATATCGTTGTGTGGGGCGGGTGGGGTGTGGGGGGCAATCAATGAAAACTGGCTTGCTGCTTGCAGGATACAGGATCAACTTCAACCAAAAAGCCCCCCTCGCAAGATTTATAACCCCCTGTCTTGCGGTTTGAGATCGTTCGAGTTTAATTATTTGGGCTATTTGGGCATTTTTGTGCACGACAAAAACGCCGTTATACATGCAAACTCCCTAAAATCGGGGTTCGGGACCACATGTCTTTCTGGCATGTCTACCAAGAGGTATTTCAGTCAGTGTTTTTGTTTTTAGTGTTTTTGTTCAGTCTTGTGTTACGAGTACATTCCTGGTACCTGTTTAGGCATTTTATTTCGGCATGCCAACACGAAAAGGCACGTGAGGCGTCCCTTACATCGTGCCGTGACTGTGACTTGACTAACATTTGTTTGCGTTAGGTTTGCCTTACTGCGCGCTTTCGTCGTGCTTTTGCGGCTGGGGCTTACTTGCGTGTACATGCATATACTTAGCACGCGGAAGTTTGTGGTTGTTTGGCGACTTGGAATATTCTCGTATTGCGGAATGCCAGGTACCTGGTATGTCAAAGAGTAGTACGCCGCCGTGCTTCCCCGCCTTGGTGTTGGACTTGTCGAAACCGGACCCTTGCCTGTTACTGGTAGCGAGGGTGCGCGGGGGTTTCGGGGGCAGTTGCCCTATCAAGCACAAACTCTACGATAGTCAAGGGCCTATTAATATCAGGAGTATGGCTTCGTACAAGGTACCCGGTGGCCAGTGGCGATGTTTTAAAGCTGCTTCAGCCGAGATTCAAGGGAGGGCGATTTCGGACAGGGCTACTGAAAAAATAACGTTGCCATACTGATATTTTATTTTATACAACGCATAAGGTATGACACCACATGCCAGGCCTTCCACAAATCAGTACTGCAGCGGCAGTGGGTACCTCCGCACCCTAGTTCCCTGTTGATTGGTCTTGGACTACCGATTTAATCCCCACAGCTATTTTATTGCTCCAAGGAGTATCAAGAGCACTTCGTGGTGCGTGTACTGAGATGAGAGTATGATGGGTTGTAGTGCTGATGGCCGATTTTCTGCTGAGGACTGGCAGCTTGGCAGTCGTGAAGACCGAGATTATGCTCGTACCGCAAGTATGAGCAGTACAGAGCCGCGAGTACATTCAGTATTCCCCAGTATGGCAAGCACAGACACCCGAAACACTTGAAAGTACGGTACTCCATGAGTACTGACATGAGTGTTGAACCACCTGCGCCTATGACAAATCGCAATATGACCACTATAAAACACTGGCAGAACCCCGTGTGTACGCAGCATCCGCTGTACGAACGTCCGAAATACTTAGAAGCACTGCTGTATATTGCTGTAGGGCATGAACAGTATTGAACCCCAAAGGGCTTCGAGTATTATACGATGCTCGATGTATGAGCAGTATGAAAACACTGACAGTATTCTGCGGTCACTTGCAGTGTGAATAGCACAGAGCCTCCAGTACAACCGGCATCCGCAGTAGAAACATCCGATAGACATAGTTTACCAGGTACCAGGTACATTAGATCGTCTGAGGATTTATTTCATTCGACTCGTTTTTCTTTCTTATTGAGACCTGATACTTTCATTGGTCAGAGAGGACACACTAATTCTTGGCATTCTAATCCTACGCGGACATGAGCCCTCCGAACTCACCCCGACTAATTAAAGTACGTAGAGCTTACCTGGTACCACGTATTCATTGCATTTCGAGTACCGTCTGCCTATCTTCTCTCTTACAGCTATCAACATAACGCGATACGATATTGCACATCTCCCGGGAGGAGTGTCCGCGCCGATTTCCTTCTAAACGAGACAGGCACACGAGACACTGACGGTACCGTTGAGAATTTCGAGATACTCGACCTTTGCGCTCTGCCCGTTGGTTATCGGCAAAACCTGCCCTCTCTCGCGCGAGGGGGTGTGTTATCTTGCGTGTTGTAATGGTACCTGGTGCCAGTATGACTTTGGCACGTTTAACATTTCCTGCAGTAATAGGCTGTCTTCTTCCGCACGCTGCGACAGAAGGTGTCGATTTTCTATATCACAGTAGTGGTAGGCTCTCCACCAGCCTGCTTCTACAGCAGTATATTGAAAGGGATGTACACTACCCAAAATTTGCGGACAAACGCTATCAGTAACACGAGAAAACCACGCATATACTTTGTTGCCGCTGTTGCCGTAAGAAAAGAATTGCGCATCAGCAGGTGCTTTCCGTGAGTGGGGATTTGCGTGTATACTGGGGTTGGCGTTGGCTGGCGAAGACGCTGTAAAATATGCCATTCACTGCGTGAGCTAGACAACCAGGGTACCGTTTGTTTGTTTTTTGGGCGGTCGCCATAATGGTTATCGAGTAGACCATTCTGTGCGGGGTGGAGAATCCTAACTCCGCACAAGGGGAATGATGGCATCATGTAGTGTGAAAATGCTAAGGCACCCACGAGGCAGTTACATGGTAGTACCCATTGCTGTCTCTGGAGTGGTCACACTAGAAAACGAAGTATAAAGTAGGAAAGGAAAGCATGCACAAGGTGCCGAAGTCCGTCTTACGAGCGGTTCTTGCAAAGATGCAGTTCACCCTTCATGCCACTCGCCGAACACCTCACGGCGATTCGCACTGGGTGCAAGCAATGTCTCGTCTGGTTGGTGAAAACCCGGCGTGCTCCGTCCCGGCATAGTGAGATGCGAGGGTCTATGGCCATGCGACTACGGTAATGCACATACTGAGTACCCCCCCCCCCCCCCGGGGGGGTTCTTGTGCCTTGCGTTGACCCTTCTGTACTAAAATCAAGTACCAGGTATACCTTTCTGTTAGCGGTACGTATCATGGTACGTGGTAGTAGGCATCTCGTACTTGCTCCGATGTACCAGGTATTTAGTTGCCACTGATATGTACCAGGTTTGGCAGCTTGTATTTAGTTACTTCATTTCGACGTTTGGTGAAAGTATTGCGTTTTGATAAGGTTTCGTTGTTGTATTCAGGCGTTTCCGTGGAGGAGATGCTACGCCATTTCGTGCGAAGCAAAAAAATGATGTTACCCACCCGCAACTCCAGTCATATTGCCGTTGCCCGTCACCTGTGGCAATTACTCAACGTTTCATCCTTGATCTAGACCTCTCATACCCGGTTGCTCCAGGCGTGGCTGATCGAATCATTGGTTCGAGCCACTTCAATGTTGAGAACGTGGAACATACCAAAATCACATCAGAGTACTGTACGCGTTCCGTTTGTTCGTCCTACGTGACCGTCGAAAACGCGCCGAATTGGATCAACCTCTTGACCTGTGCTACTGTGCCGCTGCATTTTTTTGCAGGGTGACCTCAAGAAGTACCGTCGGGCGGAGCTCAAGCACGGCCGCGTTGCCATGCTCGGCGTTGTGGGTGCCATCTGGCAAGAGTTCAACGTGCTGCCCGGCCTCGGCTACTCGCCGACGAAGAACCTGTTCCAGGCGGTGGCGGACGCACCGTGGCTCGCGATTCTTCAGATCGTCGTCTTCGTGGGGATCTTCGACCTGCAGAGCACGAAGTACGACATTGAGCAGGGACGCGTGCCCGGCGACATCGGGTTCGACCCCCTTAAGCTTTCCAAGGACGGGATCAACGAGAAGTGGGCGCTGTCGGAGCTCAAGCACGGACGCCTGGCGATGTGGGCGATGGCGGCAATCCTCGTGCAGCAGCTGCTTGTGCCGGACCAGTCTCCCCTAGAGCAGACCTACGAGTGGTCTACTCAGTTCCACTGAAAATGTCCGACACTGTTGTTGGCACCTCTACATAGTTGGCGTCTTCAGCCGAGTGTCTCGTGGTTTTGTTTTGTTTCCCGCGCGTCGGTAGGTGGGTGTACGATCGAGGCAAGGTACTCTTTTTGATTTGAATTGTTGAACGTTTGGCCCACCGCACGTACGTTCGTTCGCTTCTCGTGGTCTAGATGGGGCTCGTTCCGGTGCGCTTCCCTAGAACGGTAGAGGAGCGGGTGTCGTTTTACCTCCCCCCGTGGAGCTTTTAGCGTATTAATTGTGTGGATTTTGAGTTGAAAGCCAGTGCAGCCCCCTTCCACGTTGATACGGGGGGGATTGGTCTTGGATTCGTCACCCCCCTCCCTCGGTTTCGAATCGCCCCTTGTTGTTGTTGCAACGGACGGTATCACCTGTAATTGATTAGACTCGCGCGTGGGTTTCGCGAAGAGTCTGCCGGGGTGATCATGTTGTAGATGCGGGAGCGGTGATGTGCGCCTTGCTTGTCTGCCGCGTTCTCGGTGAAGCCCGAGGGCGAAACCGCAACACTTGTCGCGAATACTTTACGCTGGCGAGGCTGGATAAAATGGGCTTCTCCAACGCCTTGCGCGTTCAGTACTAGGGACTAATATGCTGAATTCCTGGCACGGGAAGTTTGGGGAGAGGGGGGGGGGGGGCTTGAGGTGACGAGCTCAGGAGGTTCTGGTGGGAGCCTCTCGCTTTAAGCAGGCTGGCAGTTGATACGAAGAAATATATCCTGCCGTGATTGTTATTTTTTCGTTTCTTTTCCATGGCTGCGCTCTAAATTCGCTGTGTTAATCACAAACACAAGTCCTTTTACGACTCATGGGGTCTCACTCCAGCATTTTCTGCGATCGTTCTGATCGTCTGGGTTGTCCGTTCTTGGCTCCCCTTATCATGTGTGCCTTTGGCCTATTAACTTCGTTGTCGTAGTAGGGTTGGACTTGTCTCGGGTGCATTCATGATGGGCTCGGTCCTTTGCAATCGTTTATTCCGTCGCGTACGTGTGTGGGTGCTTCATTCGTAATCCCCAAACAGCCTACCAGGTAGCGGCCTGGGTTGTTTGTGCGCTCGTGCGGTGTACGAGGTCGATGCTGTAGTTCCTTCCCTGTTTTCGTCTTCCGTATCATTCCGTTTCTTTAAGGAGGCAATCAATCTAAAAGATATCAAGAGTTCAAATAATAAATTCAATGATGGTTGTCTTGTCTTGCGTCTTTTATGGTTTGTAGCTTCACGGAAGACAAATGGCACGGATTATTTCAAGTAGCAGCATAGCTGAGGGGGGGGGGAGAGGGGCTCTTGTACCCCCTTCGCTTCGCGTCCTTCTTCGGCTTGCTATGCCAGGTATAGACGTAATATTATTATGCACAAATGCAAAATGTAAAGAAGAGAAGAAGGGTCTGCGCCACCCCTTCTCCCCTCGTGCTTACGCCTACCCAGCACATGACATGAAAAAACGACTACAATTAATTATTAGAATTATAGCTTGACCTCACTGCCGGTCGTGGTACGAGGGGGGGGGATGTGTTGGAACTCCATCCCTCACGACGTCGCGGTTTACTCCCAGACTCTTAGATTTGCCACGTACCTACTGGTACAAAGGCACTTCAGTTCACTTGACATTTTTATGCTCGTACTGTACAAAAACTTTTTCACTAACAACAGAGTATTACCCCGGCTCGACCACCACACACATAACATTAATAATACGGATCAGAACCATTTTTTGTTTATAGGAAATTACTGGCCAAAGGACTAGAAAATATCAAACCGCTTGCAACGATTTCTAACAAACAGCATTATTGCTTGTTTAATTAAAAAAAAGCATTTATTATTAATACTACCTACCTATTGCTCATAAATAAAGGAAAGGAAAAGAGTTATCTGGTTGGTCAATTTTTTAAGCTAGAATTTTGAAAATGGATACTACTGACTGCTTGGACTTGTAGAGCACGCGCCTTACTTTGCTCACTGATGAGACAATAATATTAGATAGATGATGTTATCCGGCTCTGCTGGTGGGACCAACAAGAAAGCTGTTTCTCTGCTACCACGTCTTCAGAGGCTAAGAATGTGAGTAATCACCAAAGCAAAAGGACTACAGGCAGAGACCTGCCAGGAGATGTCTTCGCACGCATACATCACTAATATTAGTGTGGTGGCGTTGTGTCGGCGAGACAAAAAAAAACACGTTTTTTCAACAAAAATTCCAATAATAATTGCTTTTTGGTCGCGACGATCTCACAGCTGAATGAAGTTATTTTTCATTTGTTTAATACAACCACACATACACATACAACAGACTTCATTCAGAATAAAATATACCAGGTAACATTTTAATAGGGGCTGTTCCTGCTGTCGAATTTCTTGTTTCCCATAGTTATGTTAGGCTGTGAGTTTTTTGTGGGACTCCCTCTTGTTTACCTTCTCTTTATTTTGAGAGAGAGGGTCGTCGAGTAGTAGTGTATGACACATGTCATAAGCGAGCGTATAAAATAACGGACAAAAAAAAACGTTTTTCGGGAAAATTAAGATTTCACCTGGCACGACCAAGCCACCAACCGCACAACACACAACACACCTTCGATTTCCGCAGGAAATCTACATCCTACATGGAAATTTTGTAGTATACAGCAGTACAAAGAGTAGTAACGAGCCATACGTTCCATTTCGATTTCGCCATAAAATTGCAATCGCAGCAACCAAGAAAGCGGTTCTAGTTAGCTTCCGTGCGCGTCTCGTGTCTCGTGCCTTTCTGCAAAGCACCGTGGTCATGGGTGGAAGCGGCGACGACGTTTCGCTTCAAACACGTCGTTACGTTTTGACCAGAGAGCGGAGGCGTTTTTATACTCGTCACATTCCAAAATTTTCCCCTGCTTTTTGCCTCGTCGCCTCGTCGTGTGTGTTTCTTTCCCTCACTCCCCGTCTGCCCAAAGCCACAGCACGTTCTACAGTAAGGGACCATCTTCTACGGCCGCCAGACGATGAACGGGTTGCGCATTCTCTCGCAACGGGCGTCTAAGGTACGAGCATGCTCAGCTGCTGCTGCTGCAACCGAAGGTTATTGCGTCCAATTTGCGACGCACACGAGTACGAGAGAACACATAGTTCCGTTTCCGATCTAGGCGCGTGCACGTATAGCCAAGCTAGACAGCAGTGATTCACACGAGGATGTCTGTGGCGGCTGGGCGTGAGCTGAGTGCACAGCAACTGCTGCCTGCTTGTTCTCATGCGGCCCCGTCCATCAACGGGGCAGCTTCACACATGAAGTATGTGTGTGGTGTTTGCACGAAAATGTTCCATGAATAACAACTGGTGCAAGTGCAGGTGTACGCTGTCGAGCTCACGCACAGCATATAAATTCGTGACATCACGCCACTCTCCACCTCTGTTCCGCGTCCGGCACCAGGGCGCCTTCAGGAACCTCGCTGGCGGCGAGCGATCCCTGTCGACGTTGAAGAACATCCTGGCGGAGAAGATCCCTGGAAAGCAGGCGGACCTCTTGAAGCTCAAGAAGGAGCATGGCCACAAGTCTGTGGGGGAGGTGAGCCGATGCAATACCGTGTGTCATCTCGTGTCGCCGTATGGTCAGAGCTGGGCTGGCTGGGCTCTTCCGTGCCGTGCAGTGTGTTATCAAGTCTGCAAATTAACACCTGCTGCTGGTTTTCATGATGCAATAGCGAAGTCGGCGCATGCATGGCGGCGCATGCATGGACCCATTGGCCCCATACTCGCTTGGTTGCCGTCCCTTGCCGTGAATAGCGGCTGTCATCGCTTGTCGTTCTCGTGAGCATAATATATGCTGTTGTTCCGGTACGGAGGACGCAGGCCATTTTCATCCGCATGTTCTTCGAACCTATTAATAGTCACACCAGGCAGATGACAAGTACTCGGTGTATGGGCTCATGTATCCGCACGCCCTTGCTACTCTGCTCTCGAGCACTACTACTGTTGTGTTAATTTCACCGCCGTTGTTGTGCAATGCTCGTATGATGCGACCCCCGCTCGTTGCATCCCACGCTATCATACAGGTGACCATCGACCAGGTCATCGGGGGCGCTCGCGGCATCAAGAGCATGGTCTGGGAAACGTCCAACCTCGACGCCGACGAGGTGTGAGAGAGGAGGCATTCACCGCAGGCACTATGTTGTAAAACTGCCTTCACGGCTTGACAACTGGAAACCCGTTTTTAGGGACAAATCACTTGGAATTAGCATAGGAAGGGGTCGGGTTATTAAGGGGGTAAACAGCGTCAGCTGTGAGTTGGATAAATTTATGGATTGATACTCATCTTGCAAGCTGCGTGATACACTATTAATATTATTAGTACTGCTTGTTTCTGCCACTCTGCGGAACGTTGTTTCCTGCTTCTGTGCTTGAATCGTATCGCCGTTAGATCTCTTTGCATTCGTGGATCGGGCCGGCGGTGGGTCGGGTTTGACGTTGTCCCGAGCGACACAGACCACATGCCTCGCGCGAGCTATCAAGTTTGACACTAAACAACTGCGGCTAGATTTCTTGCCGTCAGTGACTGCACTGTTTGTAAGCTGGCTTTTACTAATATCTCCACCCCAAACAAACCACAGATAGATGATGTACGATGAAATCAGTACGCTTCACAAGCTTTTGTAGGCTTTTTTTCTACTATTTTTCAACATGACACGCAGGCGTAGACCCAACCCTAACCCCGACCCTAACCCAGGCTAGGGCTACGACCCTTCGCGCGGCGAAGCCGCACGATGTAGATTATCTGAACAATATGTGCGGACCGCCTCAAAAAACGTACCTGGTACTGGTAATATTTTGGTACTTTATCTGGTATGTTTGGGGTGGTGAGAACGCAGTGAAGCCTACGAACTGATGTTTGCTCCACATTCCACATGATGTTCTATTCAGCATATCATACTACTATAGACGACCTGGTATAGCGTTAACCACTACCCTGTTGTGGCTTGGGTGTTTTGAAATATTAGTACTCCAGTATTTTATAAAAAATATATGAAGGACGTCAGCCGTGAGTTCGACGAATTTCAGGTCAATACTCATCTTTGCAAGCTGCGTTGCTGGTACTTATAATATACTATATGGGTGTTTTTTCGTTTCGGCGACAAAGTGCGGGCGGCAGAGCTATCCCGTCGTCTGGTCGGGAAGAGGCCGTACACTCCTCTGCCTTCGTGCTGCCTTTCAAAGCAACCGATGAGCGGAGCCGGTAGAATCACGCCGCGGCCTTGACGAGACACGAGCACCGGTCTTTGTCTCAAGGTTGTCCTGTTGTGCGGTATGAAGCCGTCGAGCTGCGCGGCGAATCGTTTGTCCGCTTTTTGTCTCGACCTTAACTCGTTACTCGCGAGACCGCGGCATTGGCATGCGCCCGTTGTTAGCACGATCATGTCATCCTCGTAATGCTGCATATGTATTATAAAAAATGAAAATACACTCCAGCTGTGAGATCGAAGATTTCGTCGAAACTCATCTTTGCAAGCTGTGTGTGATACTCCGATCGCGCGCATTACGAGTTGTGTGTCCTCATTAAGGATATAGGTCGGCGACTCCCCTTACAACTACAGTGTAGCTATCAGGGTCAACAGGGTGATTTTAGTCAGTCTGTGCGCGGAAACTATAAAACCCGTTGCTGAGGGGGACAAAATCTGACAGCTGTGAAGGGAAATGTATCCTTTTATCAAGTGAATCTTGTAAGTCGAATAACCGGTGAGGGGGGGGGGCGGAGTTTTGAAGGACGTGGGGGCCTGGTTTTGATCAAAAGCGAGCGGGTTTGGAGGGGGGGGGGGGGGGGGGGGGGGGGGGGGCGAGGGGGGGGGCGGGGGGGACAGCTCAATATGTGCGTGGAAACTATACATTATTTTGAGGGGATAAATGTGACGGTTTTTATGTAGCATGCAGCATGTAGCATGCGACCACTTCATGTGTGCGAAGTTGCAGACCCTGGACGGCGTATTCAAACCTAGTACCATGTTCATACTTGCGACCTCACCCTCCTGTTGGAATCTCGAGTACGGCTCTATGATATGTACCAGGGCGCTACGCAGAATGACCGCACTACCTGGTACCAGGTCGTTCCGTTTATTAGCTACCATAGAACGTGGAAATTGCATACGATTACCTTGGGTTGTGTGTGTTTTTCCCTGGGGTATTCCTCAGCTCCAGAGTGACTGGAGCCTGTCCTGTGACCACGGACTTGATTATGCGAGTTAATGTGAGAACAACAACGATTGGGATCGAATGCATTCGATGTTTCGTTATCCATTACAGCAGTGTGTCCGTCATCAGGTATGTTGTGTGTACCTTACCTGCTATAATATCGTACGCGGTACGAGTACAGCTGACTCGCTGTGCCCTCGTGAGGGGAGCTTTGTGTGACGGCAACTCCGACTCGGGGAAGGGATAGATAAGAGGGGCAGGACACATGCCACGAAAACCACCCATCTACGGTCCTCGTAGGGTGACACGCGTTTAACATGGAAGGCAACATACTCACGACAAACAGGGGGTGCGGATCAACCCCGGAATAGCCGGTTCATTTTTTGGGCGGTTCGCCTTCATCTTTCCGCCCGTGCTGTGATTCTCCGCCACTCCGCACCGTGCCACTCACGATGAAACGTTGGGATGTGGATGAATCTACCGCATGACACGGATGATAGCACACACCCCTACAAAAGCACACCCGGAGGTGTTTTTTTTACCGGTATTGTTTTTAGACCGTCACTTTATCACCGGGGGTACGTTGAATACAGCACCCCCTTTGGACGTGGGGGTACGTTAAATACCACACCCCGTTCGGACGTTGTATCAAACTCCATAGTGTTTACTCGGTGGGCTCCTTTCACCCACAACACGCACGCACCGGTGTGGATGCCGGTACCGGCATGGAGGCAACTGCTGCGCCCTACAGTAGGCTGAGCGAGTCTGCGGCCCGGACCCCGCCGGTATCTGCTGCTGCCGCGCCTCGGGCGGGGATCACGTCGTTTTTTACGGGTCCACCCCGCTTACCGGTACCGGTACTGGCAATGCCACTCCTGCCGTGGCTCAAACCCCAACGACGGGTACCAATACCGGTGAAGTGCCAAAAGCTCTGGAAGTGGCATAGGGCCTGAGACCGCGGCGGCAGCTCCAAAAATGCCAGTTACTCATAACCCCTGCAGTCTGCCGGAGTCTGTTCACACTCCATACCAATCAAATATACCGCTAACCCACCCCCTCGTTATCACACCCCCTGTCATCTGGCCGAGTCTGTTGGCAATTTACAACCGACGTCCCGTGATCACACCCCGTCGTTATCACACCCCAGCTTCGGGACTCCCATACATGGTGCTCATCACAGGGGTTACGCTAGACACCACACACCCCTATAAAAGCACCCACGGTGATGGTATTTTCAAAGCTCAGAAAGTTATCTCCGTGGTGTGCTTTCATCCGTGTTATACAGTACGAGTGTCGTATACCATACCCTGTATAGAGTACGTGGCAGCTACGTGTGATGTTTATATTAGGACAACAAGAAATTCGGATGCCGTCATGCTGAAGACAGTGTAGAATTCGCTATTTTATCTTTTCCATGTAAGAAGTCCAGCCTGGATCAGGGTCCCTGTTTCTTACCTTAAATGTCATCGTACCTGGTACATACTAGTATGATGGGAGTTATATACGAAGTATAAGGTATCGTATCAGTATGTGTCATTTGCAAGCCCACAACTTTATGTACTTTGTACGGTCCTGTTTGCACGTGTATGCAGGCGTGACTGGAGGTGTCGTGTTGCGCCGCGTTTATGTGGTTGCTCCACCCTTAGCATGAGCGCTAGCTAATTAACACCGCAGGTGAAGGATGCGGACACCGGAAGAACACAGATCGGACATGCCCTGGGAGTCGCCACGGACGCACAAGGTTCATCACGCCATAGCACAAACTTTCCTTGGATGTTGACCAGTCTCTTCTCAGTCTGTTCTCCAAGATTCACTGGTTTGGCTACCGAACGCGCGTCAAATCGTTAAATCGTTGCAGGGGACTAACTATATACTGCGATGTTCGGTATACATGAGCTAGCATTGGCCTTCCTGCGTGGTCCCTGTTTGGCTATTTGGTGTTTGCAAGCATCATCGGATGGCTACATGACTAGACTAAAATTAAGGACGAACGGGTTTATGCGCCGCTTGAAGAGATCTGGGGATGACTGATGTGAGCCCCGCGTTTTGTATCGAAACATCAATTTCACAATGCAGCTGTGTGACCCTCCGCGAAGTCGAATTACACCGGAACAACGGATGGACATGGGGCACTATGCAAGCTGTTTGAATACGCGTATTCCTACATATCTGAATCCCATTAATTTTTTCGAGACTGCGGGTGTACTGAACACAGAAGCAATAGCAACCGTGAGATTTCACCCCCTCAGGCGATTGACAATTGACATTGCCACCTTTTTGTCTTTTTTCATGCACTTGTCGTTTTGCGTAGGGAATCCGCTTCCGCGGGTTGACCATCCCCGACTGCCAGAAGCAGCTCCCCTCTTACGTCAAGGGGGGTGAGCCGATGCCCGAGGCGCTTTTGTGGCTGCTTCTCACTGGTGACGTGCCGACCAAGGCCCAGGTAAGTTAAAACCCTGCTCAAATGCCCTCGTTTGGCCCCTGCGCAGTGTACATGTCTCCGCTTAGGCTTTCCTCTAATTTGACGTGGTAAGAGTTGGCGGGCCGTGGGAGGGGGCTGGGAGGGGGGGCGGTTGGAGCTAAGTCATCCCGTGATATATTTGCAGCTAAAGAGTTGTAGGTCTGCAGAATGCTAAATCTCGTACATGTCTCCGCTTGGACTTACCTCTACCTACAATTGGTAGGGTTGGCCGGCCGTGGGTGGGGGCTGAGAGGGGGGAGGTTGTATTCGTTTCATGCACAGCCGTAGCCGTGTGGCTTGGAGGGAGGGGCGGTTGGACCTAAATCATCCCATGATACGTGTGCAGCTGAAGGGTTGTGGTTTGCAGAATGCAAAAGTCTGGCGCGCATGGCGTAAGGGCAGCGAGTTACTTGTCTTGACGGCTTACACAATGGTGGAAAAGGCTTCGTGGAGAAATTACCAACTGCCCCAGTACAAAGTGTGTAAATGCAACCTTTCACAGTACGTGGTTGTGTAGACTACATGGTTACTATCAAATGTTGCGATTGGTCGGCCGTGTTGTCATACAAACAGTACTAGCGATGGTGGTTAAACAACTGTAAACCCGCGGTGGAATGATCGAGCCCTGTTTTTTTGGTCGTCAGCTCATCCCAGCGGGGTGCATCATGACATGTTTTGATTTTTATGAGGGGGCAAAGCTCTGAAATATCGGATACCCTATAAAGTCGTTGTTGACGTTGACACCGCTCCGGGCAGAATCAGCTGCTTGAGTTCGGTTGCCGACTGTCAACGGACAAAAACACGCACCTTTTTTGCGGGTGCCTGTCACGGAACAAACACGACCGTTTTTGCTGTGCATGTTTTCATCCAACGTCGCTTTTGCCCCCCGCTGCCCCGCCATTCGCGTCGCGCTACCGCCGTCAGGTTGACGAGCTCACCGCCGACCTCCACAAGCGGTCGGGCATCCCCAAGCACGTGGAGGTGATGATCCGCCAATTCCCGAAGGATATGCACGCTATGAGCATGTTCGGCGCTGCGCTCTTCGCCATGCAGGTCGGTGGGGTTGGGGTGTTAGACGGTGTGTGCCGCGTACTGCTTATTGTCGCCTATCTTAAGGTCTCGCGTTTCTGTGTCCCTGGATGGTTTTATTTTTGCCGTATGTATGTAATCGTATCGAGTTACCGGCACAGTATCGTATTTCCTGTTTGATGTGGTGATCGCAACCACGATGTACCGGTCCGACAGCCTCCGTGTTTCGTCCTGCTCATGGTGGGCAGTCGCGAGAGCCATGTGGGACTTTCCGTCGAGTGACAAACTGTCTGCGTTGCTCAGTGCGTGGTCGGTTGGAAACCACGCATTTCTGGCGACGACACTTGGCGCACACGAGCGGCATCCCACGAATTGCACCCTTGGAACAATTGCAGCAATAGCCCCTAAACGACCGTGTGTAGCGGGGACATTGATGTTACAATGGTAACACAGTTGTCCCAGATTTCGTGCTGCTTAACTGTACTGACGTCTTGAAGTGCCCAGCCCGCCATGTCGAACCTTTTTACCTTCCAACAAAGCTCTATCCTAGTCGGGCACGTATTGTTTGCATAAGCATCTCACCGTGAATGTCCTCTCTCTCCCCCCCATGCGTCTGTTTGACCCTCCTCTCAGACGGAAAGCAAGTTCGCCAAGGCATACAGCAAAGGCGTTAGCAAGAAGGCAAGGGTTTCCGCGTGGATCGCCGGCGTTTGAGTTATCGTTTCGGAAGCCGTGTGTTTGCTTCCGGTCGTCGTTTCCGTGCCTTTGCCGATGTTAAATTGCTCGAGTTTTATCGTCGCACGACGCGCGTTCCTTTTTAATCTTGCCCAGCCCCAATCGTTGCGCGGCACCACGACTGTATTGACACCGGTCTGCCGCTGTTACTGCTGCTTCTCCATGGTACTATTACGTTTGAGCCAAGAGCTCCGCGGTCGTGTACTCGTTGTTGGTGTGTGGAGTTCTGTAGCGTTCTATCTGCCGCATCATACGCCCCACGCGTATCCTCGTTTTTCTTCATACTTTTTCTTTTTTCTCGTACGAGCAGGAGTACTGGGAGCACGCGTACGAAGACATCCTGGACGTGATCGCCAAGATGCCAGAGGTGGCGGCGCTCATCTACCGGTGCAAGTTCAAGGACGGAGTAGTCAAGAAGGACCTGTCGTTGGATTACACCGGCAACTACTGCTCCATGATGGGCTATGACGACAAGAGCTTCCAGGACCTCATGCGGCTCTATCTTGTCATCCACTCGGTAAGGAGAATCGACGTCGTCATCGTGTACGCGCGGCGCGGGAAACTCACAATGCATGCTTCATCGTTTGTGCGCGCACAAGTATATACGCTGCGAACTCACCACGCGCAGGGTGTTTCCTGATAGTTGCGCTGAGTGGTGTGATTGGGGTGTGCTCGGCTGTTGACGGCGCATTTCCGTTGACGACCGCTTCTCCTGCGATCACCGTACGTTTCGTTTTTTTATTGCGGCCAAAATTAGTTTTGCGAACGTTTCGCCTCGCGCAACAAGGTTGTTGAACTCTCCTCCCATATCATAACTCCCCCTAAACAAGGTTGCTGAACTCTCCTCCCATCTCAAAACCTCCCCTAAACAAATAAATACAGCACGCGTGTTCATCACCTTTCCTGCTAAAAGCAGCCGTCGCCAAACCGCGAACATTCGCCAAAGAGGAGCTCGTCCACGGTACAGTTTACTGATTTTTGTTCCTGCCCCCTCCCCCACCTACGGTGCCGCATTTTTTCATGCTGTCCCGAAACTAGGATCACGAAGGCGGAAACGCCTCCGCGCACGCCACGCACCTCGTGGGCTCCACGTTGTCGGACGCTTACATGTCCTACGCCGCGGGGATTGGAGCGTTGGCAGGACCGTTGCACGGCCTCGCTAACCAGGAAGTGCTGGGATGGATCAAGGTGCGCGGCGGATAGGTTTAACCGGCAAGATTTGCCCCCCTCTACAGGTGTCGTCGTTCAAATCTGCGAGGGGGGGCGAGGGGGACGTTTGTTACGTGTCACGCCAGGATGAGGCGCCTCGCTATTCCGCCTCACTTTTTTCTATTTTGCTGGTTGTCGCCCGAGATTTGTAGCCCAGATAGACGAGGCCCGAACGCATGCGTGGGATGGGCCACCAAAGAAAAACGCGAGAACGGTTGGTACGATCGACGGCATAAACTTATGAAAGGGAATCTTGAGGGGCTAGTGGTCGTTAACCGGTCGGCGACCTTTCACGGATGGGCTCAGTGGGCGGGGTCCGGTTTGCTGAGCAGCGAACACCTCGTGTGGTCAGGTTGAGAGCAGATATGTCGCAACTGGTGTTTTGCCTGTTGTCGATGTTTTTAGTTTAGTCCCCGTCCCCTGCATGGGCGGTGCAGGGTTTATCTAATACACAATCGGATGAACACACTCCCGAAACGTTTCGCAGGACTTGGAGGCTCACTTCAAAGCCAAGGGGAAGGCGGTGACCCACGAGACGATCGAGGAGTTCGCGTGGGAGACCCTCAACAGCGGGAAGGTGCGTACTTCCGCGATCTCCGCAATTTTTCCCCACCTCTTGCATTGCCGACCCATGTGGATTTCGTACCGGCGGAACCTGCTGCTGCCGATAACGTGTTTTGCATGCACGAAACTAAAAAAACACCGCGGCGAGAGCCACAGCGTGTCCGCTCATCATTTTTCAGGCGGGGGGACCGTTGGTCCGCCGGCTCGGCGACTACTCGAGTTGCGCCCGTGTCTTGACACTATATTACCGCACTATTAATAGTAGGCGTACGGATGAGTTGGCCATCACGCACACGTCATGTGCGTCCTCTCGCATCCGCTGCTATCCAACCATGTCAGGTGATCCCGGGGTACGGGCACGCCGTGCTCCGGAAAACCGACCCGCGGTACATGGCGCAACGCCAGTTCGCGCTCAAACACCTGCCGGATGACGAGCTGTTCAAGATCGTCTCCACCATTTACGAGGCAAGGCGTTGTCCCTATTGTACCCGTTTTTGCTTCGGTTGCGCGTACACCTCCTGTCCATGTCGTAGCCGTCCTACCTCGTGCGGTCGCGCTGATGGTTCGATGGTTCGTCGGCAGCACCCCCACAATGAAACTTGTTTGTCTGAAGTGCTTTGGTTCACGGGGGTACATCATTCGATTTTGGTTGTCAAGTAAGTCCAGCAACTATTGTTTTGTCATAATAATGTAGCAATGAATAGGGGCAGCGGAGGTTTTGTGTTTTTGGCGATTTGGTTGGTCAAATAGAAGGTCCGTCACTCTCAAAATGATAGCCCACCCAAGGTGATGCGCTTACGTTATAATTTATATTCATAGTACCTTTTTCGATGCTGTACGTATTTGTAGATGCACATTTTACAAGGTTCCCCTCCGGGAAGTGCCTAGAGGAGTGGCGCAAGGACACTTTTTTATCACTGCTGGACGCAACGACCATTTGTTTGTACATACAAAAACAACTTGCCCGGAAAAATAATGAATTCGCATATTACCTGCAGTACTTCTTGGGTGTACTCAGTAGCAGTACTCTTAGCTCTTTTGGGTACTCGATATAGACGTGCCCACGACCGATCTGTTGTTGAGAAAATACACACAACACCACTTGACAACACACAAAACCTTTACACCACGTATGATGTGTATGATTTCGAGAAGAGCGTCACACTTCGAACTCCAGCTTAGGGACCGCCAGGAAGCGAGAAGGGGCACGTGTGGTGTGGGATGCGGCTTACTGTAGAATATTATGTAAAGAGCACGTATTATTGAGAACGAGGCAGCAAGAGGACAACACGTGACAGGCTATGACAAAAGCGCAACTCGACGGCGTAAAGAGAGGATAGTTTTGTTTCCGTGGGGTATTCCTCCACTCCAGAGTGACTGGAGCCTGTCCTGCGACCACGGACTTGATTATGCTAGTTAATGTGAGAACGACAACAACAACCACAACGGCACGCGCACATGGTCCTACCTGTAGCGTTTTGCTCTCCGCATGTTGTCTGCTGTCTGTCATATGCGATCTTCGCGAAAAAAAAAGAAAAAATACTCGTTAAAAATCTTCCTCTGTGGACGTAAATGTACACCAGGTAAGGATGGGTTGGTATCTAAAGTATTACTATTACAAAGGCCGGTATGTTCCCGCATCGATGGACACGCGCACCCAAGTGCGGCAGCACAGCAGAAACGTGTGGTATGGTGGGGTGACAAATTATGACAGGCTCCGACACAAGCAACTCGCCGCAGCATAGCGAAGACACGCCTCGCGCACATAAACGGTGTTACCTACCGCTGCTGCTGTGCGGCGGGGTTGAAGTGTTGTGCTCTCCGCATGTTGTCTGCAGTCTGACATCTGCGATCTTACATAAATGGTGTTGCCTACCGCTGCTGCTCTGCGGCAGAATTGTAGCGTTGTGCTCTCTTGGTATGGTACGATATAATATACGAAGGACACCAGCACGAACATAAATATAAGGACAGTTTGAGTACTAATATGATATTCAAACGATCCTTACACTTTACGCCGTCGTGTCACTGGACACTTGACAGAAGCAGCAGTAGCAGCAGCAACACACAGCAGAAATATGGGGTATGGTGGGTTGACAAATGGTACGCTCCGATCAAAGCAATCACCTACTACGACAGCAGCCACACGCGCATAGAGTCGCAGGCTGCTGCTGCTGCTAGGGGGCTGGACTGCTGCTGGGCGGCAGGATCGTAGCGTGGTGCTCTGTGCAAAATTGGGAAATGTATGTGTACCCTTATACCCTCCTTCGTGCAGAAAAACCCGGTTTGCATCCAAATCTTACGTGCGTACACGGGGATAGGGGGTGCAGAAACCCGATCCCCGGGGATGTTGCGGAACCAGGGGATTTGCCTCAAGTGTGCTCAAGGCCAAAAAACTTTGAAAGGTTTGCCACGCGCGACACACTGCACGGATCGCGCCCAAACCTCCGGCAACGTGACCCCAACGGTCGATTTGTGCCCACCCGATCCGACGTTTCGGAAGAAGGTGCGAGCACGAAGAGATGTGCCCGAAGAAAAACAAAAATGACAATTGTACGTATATATATGTCGGTTTACGCTTGTTTCGTTATTGTATGGGTTGTAAAAAGCACTGAGTTGCCACATACTGCGCCAAGCATTACTATGTAGGTCTAGGTCGGTACGATGTAGTAGCCACTTTTTTTAACGGTTTGCCCTCGTTTGTGTCGAACGTGCATACTTGCACAGGTGGTCCCGGACGTGCTGACAAAGTTGGGCAAGGTCAAGAACCCGTGGCCCAACGTCGACGCACACTCTGGCGTGCTCCTGTGCCACTACGACTTCACCGAGCACGACTACTACACGGTGCTGTTCGGCGTTTCTCGCGGGATCGGCGCCCTGTCTCAGCTTTTCTGGGACCGCGCACTCGGCCTGCCGCTTGAGCGCCCCAAGTCCGTAACGCCGGAGTGGCTTTGGGAACACGCCAAAAAGAACTAAGCTCTCGCTGGTTTTTGGCCGGAGAAAAGAGATACACGGCGTTAGTAAACCGTGTTTGCTAGCGAACATAGCCCAGCAATCCTGCGGTGCGTGTGTACCGAAAGTTTTTCGCCTTGTGTTTTGAGTTTCTTGTGCGCTTTTTTTGTCTTAAAGGGGAGGGGGGGGGTGGGGGGGTGTTGGGGCGGAGCTGGGTTGTACGGCGGAGCGATCATTGTGAGCCGGCCGAAGATGGGTCTTGAAGAAAGCGCCGTAGATTAGCACCACACTGATATTGAAAAACTGTCAGAAGGCATCGGGCAGGTTTGCCTCCTGCGAGTGCTTGTCTGCCGTGAGTTTTTTGTCTTGTGTGTTGAGTTTCTTGCGCGCTTTCTTGTTTCGAACGGGAGGGGGAGGGGGGAGGTGGAGGTGTGGCGGGGGGGGGCTGAGTTATACCGCGAAGCGGTCATTGTGGGTCGGCCGAAGATCAGTCTGGAAAAAAGCGCCGTAGATCACAACACTGGTATTGAAAACTGTAAGTAGGCATCGGGCAGGTTTGAATCCTCAAGGCACTTTAGCCGTTTAGCCGGTTGTTCTTGAAATCTGCTTGCCTGGCAGGAATTGCAAATAGTAACATATTACTTTGTGAAGACAGGGCATAGGTGCGACCGGGGAGGAGGGCAGAAGGTTGGGGCGCACGCTGGGTGCTGGAACATAGTTGCATGTTGAGAGCGGCACGGTGAGCGTGTGAGATCGTGCGTCGCGTGTGTCGCATTTGTTTCAACCGTTATTATGGAGAAAACATTTTCCCTTGGCTGAGAACAAAAACTGTGAATCTTTTTTGTGCGGAGCGTGCCGGCAGAGTGAGCAGAATGTATTTTTGCGAGACATAGCAACGCTGTCGCTGCTGACCTGCTAGTCACCATACGGATATAAACTGCCAACCCACTGACATCTAAATGCGTTGTATCCGGCAAACAAACTTTATTAACAGCATTTGAATACGACCGGCGTCCCCGGTGGTGCAATAGTGAGCCGGGTAACTATTGAGGTAGAGGTCGTAGGTTCGAATCTTTGCACAAAGGACTCTTTATTGCGAATCGACAGGCCGAAAGCGCGAGAGCGAAGTTGGCGAAATCCGATGTAAATCGACGAGGATAAAAATCCAAAAAGTGGGAATCCTGAAGCTTATGCGCGATACAAATGAAGGTAAGTACCGGGGGGAATACGCCTGTGAACCCGGCTTGCCCAGGAGGTTTCTGAGGTTAAAAACCTCTTGCGAGCTGAGCTGGGGAGTAGTGTTTTGAAAGAAAAAGAAAAAAAAAGCCACTCCGACCGCGATTTACCTACTACCTAGCCAGGTAAACGACCATTTTTTGGTGTTCTAGTTCCTAGAGGGACTCATCACGCGCCTCCGCAGTCGAAACTTTTTTTTTTATCCTCCGGCGGATGGGCAAAATTAAAGCATATATATACTCGGAAGTATATAAGCTCGCCACACACTTGCACGTATTTTCATACATACGTCGTGTGCAAAAAACTAACTCAATCAATTGCATCGAAATCCCACAACCTTCAACGTTACTCCAGCGATTAGTCTAGAAGAAGGCGTTCTCGTTACTCAAGTGGTTTCGCGTTCTCGCTTCTCAACCGCTCGTCGAGCGATTAATCGTTTTAACTCATCAACCATTATTATTATTAATAACAGGTTATTTTGTGTTGCTTTTTTGGTTCGATTTTCTTTGTTCTTCTATCTAAACTCTCGCAACAGCAAGCTTACACTCGACATCCTGGGCGCCGGGGGCACTTACTTGCAAACAATAGCTCAGCTTGACGTGGAGATGAGGAAACAGACATAGCATGCATAGTTTTCCTTGTTTTCGTTACGCTGTTGTGCCTTCGCCCAGATGCAGCGATAGCGTTCAACAACGTAAAAATGCCAAACCTACCGCTGATAGCAACGAATAACATGTACGAATAAATAGCACGACCTCACCGGAACACACAAACAATAAAAAAATAAATTCGTGCACGAGGCGAGATACACAAATAAATAATAAAAAATGAGGTCGATACATTCGTTAAAACTTCGTCATGTTTGCAAAAATAAAGAAAGGCAGCGGGAAAAGCGCCCCTAAGCCATGATGCCGGTCCTCACTATTAACCGCCATAGATAGCCCATAAAAGAACCCCTCCCTGCCTGCTGACATCCCCGTACGCGTGCCACGCATGGCCTCTCCGACTCCGTGGACTATATTGATTGATGGAATAGATTCGCGCGAAGCCAACAAAGAAAGCTCAGAGCGGAGTTTGATCCGCCTGTCATTCACGCCGGTAGGTCTTCCACGAGTAAATGCCAATGCCAATAGCAGCTGGAAGGGGTCAAAGGTGCTGCGACCCGCCTACAGAGCAGCCCCTCCTGAGCGCTTTGTATGCTCAAATACATGTATGTGCTGTAGAAGCCGTTGGCAGCGGTTGCTTGCGTGCGAGTTTGTATGCGCGCTAGTCGCTGGTGTGGGGTATATGACAGATGATACACTATCACGCCGTTCGTGAGGAACACCCTCACAAGGGAATAGGGGATAGCCGGTCGCCCCGGTGGCGTACCAGGTTATCCTCGAGCCTGGTGTAGGTCAGTTTCGTGAGTTCGAGCCCCGCCGAGTGCATACTCGTATAAATTCGTGGGAACTTATTCTTGTCTGTGCACAAATTGACTTGCGGAAAGCGCGAGAGCGTGAGTTAGCAGCACTCGATGAAAAAATGACGAGCAGTGGGATTGCTGAACCCTATGCGCGATAAAAATCGAAGGCAAGAACCGGGGGGAAGAAGGGGCGACACCTGTGACACACGGCTTGTCCAGAAGCTGGAAAGTAGGAGTGTGAAAAAAAAAAAAAAAAAAAGGGGGGATGCACACAAAAAAAAATTAAAAATTTGAATTTGGCTTTATTTTGGCTGGATATCCGCAGTTGAGCCGGTGCGCGAGTAGGCGCATAGACGCGAGAGTACGGACGTGAGGCGAGTACTAACGATTCGGAAGCACAGCAGATACTTGGCGCTTGAACCCGCTTCCGAAGTAAGGCGATATCTGAATAGGGAAGAGCCCGTAAATGCCCGAATGTCGAGATCGACCAAGAATCTTCCAGCGCGAAACCGAAGAAGCGCAAGGCGAAAGCGGGAGTCACCGTCACAGGCGGAGGAGGAGCTGCGGAATCCGAGGGCGGGTTGTCCAACTCTGAGGTATGTTCGCGCTCATTGTATGCTACTACTACTTGTTGTGTTGTACGTGTACACTGCTGGTTGCTAGTGTGGTGAAGCGCTGTGCGCTTTGGATCCGAAACGCGCGGTGCTATGAGTGTACAAGCACGCAGCACGCAGGCATAGATAGGTCTAATGTGCTACGTGAAAGTCGACCCTTCTGATCCTTCATGTGCAACAATGTTCCGACATGTGAGGACCGCTTGGTATGATAGCCTTATTGCCTGGTAACCCGCTGTCGAATAAATGGCTGGTTTGTAACTGCTGCGCTTATGTTTCAACGCGCAGAAGGTTGGGCGTGGTTGCTGCCTATGGTATTGCTACCAATCAAGAGCAAAGAGAGAGTTCCCACTGCCTCGCTCTTTCTGTAGCTCCGCCCTCGTCACCACCTCCCCCCAAACACGACGGCTGTTCTCACCCTTAACCTTGCCACCTCTAACTGCAAGGGCCAAGTCCTTCCCCCCATGCACATCCGAAGATTCATCAAGCGATAACCCCCTGTCCAAATAAATGTCTGGTTTGTAACTACTGCGCGCATGTCCCAACGAGCAGAAACGTTGTTGCTGCCTAATGCTGCTATCGGCCGTAGCAAGCAGAAAGTTACCACCATCTCGCCCTTTCTGCAGCTCTGCCCTCGTCACCCCCCCGTCCCAAACACGACTGTTTCCACTCCTAACCTTGCCACCTCCAACCTCAAGGGCGAAGTCCTCCCCCCCATGCACTTTCGAAGAAGCATCAAGCGATAACCCGCTGTTCAAATAAATGGACGGTTTGAAACTGCTGCGCGTATTTTTAACGCGCAGAAGGTTGTGCGTTATTATTGCTGTCACTCCCTTCCCCCAAACACGACTGCTGTTCTCACCCCTAACCTTGCAACCTCCAACCGCAAGGGCCAAGTCCCCGCCCCCATGCACTTCCGAAGAAGCATCAAACGGTAATCCGCTGGTTTCATAATCGGGTACCTTTTTGGGGGTCGAGTAGCCAAAATCGGATCTACCCGGCGAAAATGTGGCCATCGTCGGGTGGTGGCCGGCGTTGTGTCCTTGGGTCGTAGCGGTCACTGAAATAAAAACATACCCGATTTCGGCCACAAAGGCGCCGGGTATACCCGATGTTGGCCGCTGTTCATTGAATAATATAGTCTAGATGTATACACGCGACTACCGTTTCTTCTAGGTTTGTAGCTCGTACAGTACTGGTACATCCTAACGCACCTAACGCACAGATAATGAAAGCGTGGCTAGTCGCATGGATTCCGTTGTCGAAGCTGGACGACATGCACCCTCTCCTGGAGTCTTTGGATGTGCACATTGCGAACAGTTCAGAGCTGAGGGGAACATCGGACTTCTCCGGAAAGAAGAGCACCTCAAACTGGCCAAAGATCTCGTCTTGGTGGGCACTACAGCATCGCTTTTGACGCATCGCCGGTCTTCGACCAGGTATCGTATTATTACTATGTGTGTGCGGTTATTATTATGATATTATTTGTTTTTAGTCTATACTCGGTCTATTCCGCGGTAGAAGTTTACGATGTTTTCTTTTCCTCGGAATTGCAATATTATTGTGTTTGTTGGCGGAGGGGGGGGGCGGGGAGGGGAAAATGAGAAAAAATATTTGTGTCGAGAGGGAATGGCATGTACACAAGTCTCAAAAAGCGTGATCTAGCCCTTGCTTCACAAGGCGATACCAAGAGCAATCATCGTGCAGAAGAAGAACGAGCGCACGTTGGAGCCAAGAAATGGCAGACTGCACGAGCATCAGGCACTGCCTGCCGCAGTTGTGAGGTTAGCGGCTACGAGCGTTATTATTGTTGTGCTCTGGTCGAGGGGTTCTCTGGTTTTCCTTGGGACTTGGCGGGTCCGATGTTGATAGGAGCGATTGTTCATTATCATTTGGTTTGATATCTCGAAGATTTCTCACGCGCGGAGCGAGTGACATCTACGTTCGGGGGAGCCGACACAACAGATCATGTCTATCGTTAGACATGCGGTGCATCCAGTTATCCGCGCTGATATCGTTCATCGTAGAGAGGTACAAGCTCTGCGGCGCAAAAACCACGAGTCAGATATGATACCACGTACGTACATCGTACGGACGGAGCAAGGAGATCTGGGAATGTAATGCTAAACGTACTGGATACGAAATGCTGAACGTTACGTTGGTATTATGCACGAAACAGCAAACCAGGCAAAAGGCTGGAGAAATGGAGGAAATACAATAAAAGAAAAAAAGAAGAAAGAAGAAAAAAAATTACAATGATGGCGAAAGAGTCCGAGAACGAGGCACAAAATGGAGACGCAAATAGGAAAGGATTGTACGCTAATATAAGAAAAAAAAGGAGACAAGCAAAATTTAGAATTAAACAGGCAAATTTTCTGAACCACAAACAGGAGCCGAGGCAGCAGCCAGCCTGGGTATGGCGTATGGCGTGGTTCAATACGATCTCTATTTCGATGTTTCGGTTCTTCTCGAGGCCAAGTATTGTAGTGGAGTGCCCTCCGTAGAAGGATGGTTTATAGATTCGACGTGAAACCATGTCATGGTTGAGGTGAAACCACGTGACATTAGATGTCACATTCACGTCAACGCCATCATACATGGGCCATAATGTAGGTGACGATGATGGGACAAGCAGGACGCCCCACATCTCACTACCTGCTCTACCTGCTCTACCTGCTCTACCTGCTCTACCTGCTCTACCTGCTCTACCCTGCCCTATCGTGCCTAGGCCTGTTTGGTCTGTCTTTTAGAGTTTAATGTAGAGGAAATAATGTGTAAGCTTCTGGGTCTATCCAGCGAGCCATGAGGAGAGACCAAACAAGGGCACCGGAACCCATGAGGAGCACGCTTCCCAACACCGACCAACCACGCATGTTGGTAAATCGGTAGCTTCTGGGGAAAAGGTATTATATTCAGGGTAGTCCTCGGGAAAATTCCCGAGGTAATTTTTCCGTGCTGTACGTCGGTCCCGGTGCTCGGCGGAATACCGTCATATTTGGGCAAACCGTGTACCGCCGAAGGCGGTACCGTCAAAAATCGAAAAACCGTCAACCGTTTAAAAAGTACCGTCATTTTGCAGCACCGCCATAAAAGTACCGTCAAATAAGCGAAGTACCGTTTCCCGTTTAGAAAAACCGTCATATTCAGAACCGTCAAAGATTGTAGGGTGATGGTTTTCATTGAATGTTTTCATGTTTTAGGTTTTATTATTTTATTGTTTACAGTAGTAGTATTGTTTTATTGTCTTATTTTGGTGCTAAATGTCTAAATAAATGTTGTTTCGCGTGAGGCTGGTGAGTTTGTCAGCTTGACGGTTCGACGATTAGTCTAGCCTCTATTCGTCCGTTCTTTATAGGTATGCAGGAACATCAGCGGGGTGGTGCCGGCATGCTTGATCGCCGCCCGGCAGGTACTGTCAAGTATTTCGTCATTCGTAATTCTGTATTTCTCAGTGGCGGAACCGTCATATTTCAGTACCCTCAAAAAAGTACCGTCAAATTTGGCAGTACCGGGACCGGTACCGTCGTTTTGCAGTACCGCCAAAAAAGTACCGTCAAATATCGAAAAACCGTCTGCCGTCTAGAAAATACCGTCACTTTTCGATACCGCCGAAAAAGTACCGTCAAATTCGGCGATACCGTGTACCGCCAAAAGTGGTACCGTGAGAAATCGAAATACCGTCAACCGTTTGAAAAGTACCGTCATTTCGCAATACCGTCCGATCTGGTACCGTAAAAAAAAACGGTACCGAGGACTACCCTGATTATATTATTGAGACTTCCTTCTGGAGAGACATGCTGGAAAGTGGAGTGGGTCATGTGGGCCAACTCTCCACAGCCCAGTAACAACCGCTCGTAGTCGAATACCTAAACCTCCTCGCATAGTGCCTACTCGTACATACCCGTGGGACTACTCGTGGGTGATACCACGAGACGATCCCTGTAACTTACCTCCGTGACACAACGTATGTAACTGTAACTTATTGCTAGGCTGTTCGTTGAGACAAGCTATATCGTGTTAGCAACACTACAGGAATGTTCCTACTCGTCAATGTGTCCAATGAACACGAAGGGGGCGAGCATGGTAGGCGCGTTGCTCCGATCTCCCAACGTCTTCTCGGTGGAATGCACACTCGGAATACCACGTCACACGCCGACACTACAACAACCAAACAATCCGCACGATCCTATTGGCCAAGTGTCTGACGTACTCCAACGTACTACATACCAACATTCCGACAGAGACACCTTCGTCTGCTGTATTAACCCGACACACTACAAAGAGTATTCGGAACATCCTGCTCAACAACAATGAGTGACAGCAGTTCTCATATTCAAACTGTCCAATCAGATTCTCCTATCACAGCAGCCGATACACTGCCGCTACCACGAACACCCTCCCTAGGGGCTGTTGTATCAACCAGACCAAGTACTTATCAAGAAAAACAAAATCAAAGTCATTTCTGCGAGCGCAATCGCACCTGAGCTGTCCTAAAGGACCTCTATCTTACGAGGCTTCACACGGGATCTCAGAAACAGGAGCACTCCGTTCACGAACAGAGAGCCTCCTTCATACCATCCACCATCGCAAGGTACTCTGCCTCAGAAGTCGACTGCGAAACGCATTTCTACGTCCTAGAAATCCAAATCAAAACAACAAATATCTCAGCTACAAAAACAACCATCGATCCTGAAACTGATCTACGGTCAGTAGCCTAATCTCGCAACGTCGGTACCTACGAACTACAAACAATACCAGCGTACCTGCTATGTCTACCAAACTGTCTGTTCAAACTATGTCAACCGAACAAACTTCAAAACAAAATTAAATGCGCCATTATTTCCAGACGATTATGCAGGATCTTCCGGGTTGCTTTCTAGTGGCTCTTCGTTGGCTCGTTGGGTGCCTGCCACAGTTCGCACAGCGTTCAAGGTATCAGTTCTCGTCTCGCTGGCGATCCATGCTGGCTCCACACCACCTCTCGGCCACCACCTCTTCGAACGGCACATTTTCTGCCTCGCCATCCTCCAACAAGGACCTGTATCGCTGGCAAGGGAAGGAGGGATAGGGCTGATGCGACAAACAATTAACGTCTCGAGAAAAACTCCTCACGTAGTATCTCGCCCGAGAAATCTCAATCGTGCCAGCCCCGCGGTCACCTAAATTATTCGCAACCAATAAAGAACTTGACCTCACCCAAATTCTTCGTAGAAACAGATTCGTCTGCTGCTGCTGCTGCCATAAACACTTCAGCCAGACTAATCGTTCCTGCATACAGAATGTCATCCACATGAATCACATCCATCCCCACTACCGTCTCCCTTCACGAAACGCAGGACACAGGGGTCTGAAATACACTGCTCGAAACACCAGTCTAGATGCTTGCCTTCGTCCGTACAAACTCTTGTGTTCAAACGAACAACTTTTCCTGACACCAAACCACAGCCAGGAGGCAACTCCATCAACACTTCGTGATCCAATTCCGACCGAGCAAATGCTTGCTCAATCCGAGTGAAATAATTCCACATTGTACTTGCTCGCCAACGCCACTACCAATCTATGAGATACAGCATTTGCGGTAGGCAAGAAAGTCTCAAGACAGTCCACACCGTACTTCCGCTTGTAGTTCTTCACTACAAGCCTAGCCTTGGCTTTCACTATCTTTCCTTTTTCGTCTGCTTTCCATTCGAAAACCCTTTCAGCATCAATTACATTTACAGCCTATCGGGACTTTTACTGCCAACGTGAACGTTCTTGCTCTCATCAAGCCTTCAACCTCTGCAGACCTGGCTCCTTCCCAAATCTTGGCGTACAACGCTGGGCTACATGATAGCTACCAGGCTCTGACCCAACATCTTGAATCAGTAACTATGGCAATTCCATTTCTACCTATTACTACAAGGGCATACACTATGTCTTATGCGAAGATGAATCCAAAATTGAATACGAGTGCAGACGCGATCTACTCCTTGACTGCACAGGTTTCGCACGCGAGTTCTATCATCTCACACTTCACCATTCTCGCGAGTAACAGTACTGCAGTCAGCAAGCTCAGCGACAAACCGCGGAATACGATCGGCAAAAGGGGACGCCTCTGCCTCCATCTGTCTTCCCGACCCAATCAACTCGTCACCATTATGCCCTCCCGGCCCAATCGACTCTACCTCATCATTCCCTCCCGGATCCCCCGTCTCTACCACCTCCTCCTCTATCTTTTGCCCTCCCTACTCCTGCCCATCAGTCTCAGGCGCTGCAGAAGACACACAAAAGGGGGCGACTCAATCAGAGAAAATATTCACGGGCGAAAGCGATTCACAACGGAAGATGGAACACAAGAGGAATGACCTACTACACTGCCCGCATCAACCGAGACAACATCATTAACTCCCTCACCAGAAAGTACGACAGCACGTTTCAAAATTGTGTGGGCAACTGCTCTTCCAACAGGCGACCATACCTCGTTTTCTACATCGTCGCTACTATCCGTCACTATCCTCCCCTCCCTCCTCTGCGACCCTATCGGCAGACAAGATTGCAGTGGAGGGAGCTGTGACGGCAACACCTCCCATGGCAACAGCAGTTTGGACGGTCGCTGTCACCTGCAGGGCGTTGGCTTCAAAAACAAAACGGATACGGTCCGTCAGGACGAGGTTCTCCATACCACATTTCATACGGTGATTTAGTCTCAGGGTTAGCGGAGCACGCAGTGTGATTCACGGCTTCGCAAGCCCAGTGCATTGCCTCAGCCCAGAGTATATCAGTCTTATGTAATCGCACATATTCAAAAAGAACTTTAGCCTGGATACGAGCCGCCACCGCGGCCTCCTATATCAATCCCAACCCACGCTATGCAACACCACTATATTGCGGACTATAAGCCAGTGTGAACTCTTGTTTGATCAAAAGCTCGTGGCACACAGATGCAAATCCCTTCCGAGAAACTTCCCTCCATCGTCAGATCTAACAATCTCAACCTATGACGGGACACCATCAGCACGCACACTGCAAGAAAACTCCGAACAGCACTCCCTGCGTCTGATTTATTTTTCAAGAAATACATCCATGCATGCCTTGTGAAATCATTTTCCACAAACATGGGGTAGCGCTGTACCCCCTACGGACACAATGTTCTTCCTCCCTCCCAGGTCAACAAAAACAAATCTCTCTGCCCAACTTCTATCTTATCAATCTACGTTTAGCATCAAGCGAATGAGCATAAATGTTGTTAACTCGTTCACATCCATCGTGGTTTCCTGCTTGCAGTATTAAATCAGTCAACACCGAACAAATAGATTCTTCTCCTAGACGATACGCGTTCAGCATGCCATGAACGTTTGGAAATATCACTTTGTCCTTCAAACGCAGTCATCACCACATCAGGACCATCAACACACATTCCATGACCTGGCACACATCTAAATCGGAGATGATTGTTGTATCCTAAGTTGGGGGAATACAACACTTTCTTTCACTCTACTACGGATTATTCGTTGTCAGCAGTCACAAACACCAACAACACGAATACCAACTTCAGGTTGCAGCGAAAATGCTACCACACCATTCATGCTACAAGTCGCACAGGATGGCACCTAAAAATGATACCATGCATGTTCGACTATTAGAGTTGTTCAAACTGGTTTGAGAGAAAAACACTACACTCTCTGCTGATGCACCTTACCCACACTGGGTCATTTCTCTTACCAGGGGGTCAGTTGGAAAACAATGTCAGTCATCGGAATATCAGCCTCAGAAACAAGCGTCTCATACAGATTTTGTGTCGGGCACTCATCAGAAAATTCAAATTCTGTCACCACAAGGGATACGATACTTCAGTGCCGTACAGTACCGTTGAATTCAGGAGCTTTGGGAACTTTGAAAAGGACCCCCACCCAACCTCTCGCCGAATTATATATGTCAGCCCCAGGAATCCATGTATTTCCACTGGCGACGTTTTCCCACCTCCTACTACTCAACTGAGAAGAGGTGTGAGGAACTGAGGACTGGCTATCTAAAGCCCTACCTACAGTCCCGTGGACCGAATCAAAGTTTACTGCAGTAACAACGAACGATCAGCATACAATGCTACACGGGGTTCAAGCCTAAGTCTACAAGACTACTACTCCCAACCATCGTGCTGGACACGCCAAGGCCTTGGGCATCGCCGCCCGTTCCTCCGACGGCCCTGCCGGCGGCACCCGATTGGTGCGCGCCAGCCTGTGGTCCCGCGTCTCTAAGTGCAACGCTCCGAACCTGCGAGGAACAATCCTCATAAAATACACGGGGGTTCAAGTCTGGGTCTACAACACCCCACTCCAAACCCTCATGCCGGACACGCCAAAGCCTTGGGCATCGCCGCCCGTTCTTCCAACGGTCCTGCTGGTGGCACCCGAGTGGTACACACCAGCCTCTGGTGCAACACCTACATACACAACCAGGGGACTCCGTTCCTTTCTCTCCTTCTTCTTTTGTGTCTCAACAACAACCAACGCGAACAAACCCTATGGGTGTGAAAGCTGGGGTGAGCAATACAGATACTGCGTCTCTAGGGAACTCATGAAACACATTCTCTCACCAACAACCTGCAGTTCACCCTGATGGTGGGCCGCAGGGGTCGCGTTATCCCCGTCAGCCATGACGAAGAGAGGTCGGGTGATCAAGCCGCCTCCGACATCCATCCGACAGCCCGTCGACACAGTCCAGGGGGACGAAACAGCAGTCGACTGATGACTCGCTTAAGCGTGTTGGTAAATCGGTAGCTTCTGGGGAAAAGGTATTATATTATTGAGACTTCCGTCTGGAGAGACATGCTGGAAAGTGGAGTGGGTCATGTGGGCCAACTCTCCACAGCCCAGTAACAACCGCTCGTAGTCGAATACCTAAACCTCCTCGCATAGTGCCTACTCGTACATACCCGTGGGACTACTCGTGGGTGATACCACGAGACGATCCCTGTAACTTACCTCCGTGACACAACGTATGTAACTGTAACGTATTGCTAGGCTGTTCGTTGAGACACGCTATATCGTGTTAGCAACACTACAGGAATGTTCCTACTCGTCAATGTGTCCAATGAACACGAAGGGGGCGAGCATGGTAGGCGCGTTGCTCCGATCTCCCAACGTCTTCTCGGTGGAATGCACACTCGGAATACCACGTCACACGCCGACACTACAACAACCAAACAATCCGCACGATCCTATTGGCCAAGTGTCTGACGTACTCCAACGTACTACATACCAACATTCCGACAGAGACACCTTCGTTCGCTGTATTAACCCGACACACTACAAAGAGTATTCGGAACATCCTGCTCAACAACAATGAGTGACAGCAGTTCTCATATTCAAACTGTCCAATCAGATTCTCCTATCACAGCAGCCGATACACTGCCGCTACCACGAACAACGCATCCCCCACTCGGAATACCACTACAGTATGTCGTGGTCAAGAGAAAGTCAAGCGTTTTTTGGAAATTTTGTTGTGGATAGCTTTGCAGTGGTATGTCTTAAGTCTATGATTTAATTTTGGCTAATTGTGTACTAAGTACGAGTCTAATGGTGAAAACATTTGTTTGTCGCCCTCCACTGCTAGTATACATATCGATGTGACATGTCATACTAGTTACGGAGGACACGGTAGTGAAATCAAACGCACGATGGACCCCAAAAAGTGTTTTTTCCCGTGTTGTTTTTACCCTGTTCGGTCCTGATTACGATGCCCCCCGGTAGTATATAGCTATTTGGTACCGATTATATACCTGGATTGTATGCCGGCAGGTTCTATTCATTGGCAGGAGTCGCCTTTCTCCGTTGATTGTGTGGCCCTTTGCCGATTCCAGGAAGCTTTCGGCGTGGTGGTCAGCGTGGTGACGGAGGACCTGAAGGTTGTGGAACGTCTGGTGCACTTGCATTTGCTCGACGAGGCCATGACCACAACCGCGCCGGAGACATTTGACGCTCTTCGCCAAATATCGGGACTGGAAAACAGGGTGAGACTACGCCCCCGCAAGTAGCCGACGACACTTATGGTGTAGTCGTAACATATACGTGTGAGGGTGTTACCTAAAACTGAGATATCTTACCGCGGGGAAAGATCGGCCGAGCTCCCCGCCCAGGGTAAGCCTTACAACGTTATCTCTCTCTCCACACACATCTACTTTCCAGCTTCTGGACAAGCCGTGGTCACAGGTGTCGTCCCTTCTCCCCCCCAGTTCTTGCCTTCAGTTTTATCGCGCATAGGGTTCAGCAACCCCACTGCTCGTCGATTTTTCATCGAGTGTTGCTAACTCACGCTCTCGCGCTTTCCGCGAGTCAATTTGTGCACAAGAAAAAGTCCCCACGAATTTACAAGAGTATGCAGTCGGGAGGATTCGAACTCACGAAACTGAACTATACCAGGCTCGAAGATAACCTGATACGCCACCGGGGCGACCGGTCGTCATCTCCCCCTCGGGACGGCGAAAGAGGAAGGGGATAAGACAAGCAAAAACGTTTTTATGTGGTGTATGAAAGAAACTTGCTGAGCCCCCAAATGTTGGAGGTGTCTCTAGTAGGAATAGGAAAGGTGCTCCGTTTCGAAAGGGATACGTAGGCAATGGTCAAATGACTAAGGTAAGCAACAAATAAGTACGCCCGCCCGCCCCCCCCCCTCGGAACGGAGAGATCTTGGGGACGTATCGGTTGACGGACATCCCTATATCATTCGATCGTTCCAGTTTCTAGGAACCTCCCTAGGGACTCAGGGGGGCACACTTTCAGGACACACGCGCAAACATCCCCATACACAAGAAACCTTCGAACCACGTTAGGTTCGAACCCATGTCCTGCCGACGACGCCGAATGTGCTTGTGTTACCTACCTGAGTTACCGGGGGTAAAATATTAATCGAATACCCAGCCTAGTTGTACCAGATACATGCCTGGTTTACTCTGATAGTTCTGAACGTGAGAGAGTGACTGTACACGATGGAGTGCATACCACCCACGCAAGTATAGAGTGTTTCAGGAACATGTACAAGATCTACTCGATATACTTGAAGTATACCGGTACTGCTTGCTGTGGGTCGACGTCCTGTGTCCACGCGATTTTTACGCTGTACAACGTGACTTTTTGCCGCTCACGCGTTCACAACACTCGCGTGCATGCAGGACAACTGCGTGGCGATTCACTACGATTCTTGCGCTACGCATCTGAAGGCCGTCCAAGACGTGCTACTTGACGATTTATACGTGAACGTGGTGTGCATCCAATGCATGAGCCACCTTTTCAACCGCGCAGGTACGGACGTCTACCTTGTACAAAGTCCCTGGTATACGGTAAGGATTAAAGGGGGTGTCAACATTTTGCTTCATGGTGTATTTGCTCTCACGAGTAGTGGCGTGAAACAGGTTTCAAGTTTCTGAGTCGTAGTTTTGAGCCTCGCATGATATGCAGGCTAAGCAAAGAGACAACCAAGAGCAACACGTTGAGAACTTCGCTCTAGCCAACCGTGCACGGTGAGCGATCTGCAGCACGCGTAGCGGCATGCTGTGCGCTCTGTAACATAACTCATAGCTTTCATTGCTGTGCAGTTATCGTGCTGTCGACGCACGTAACCCAACAGTATCGGCTTCCAGCAGCGCCCGGTTGAACCCGGCAGCGCAGGCTTCTAACGGCGCCGGGTTGGTACACGTGGGTGAAGGTGTGATGGTAATGTGTGATGGTAATGTGTGATGGTGATGCTTTGCCCCTAAAATGGCTGCGAAGTTGCTATATGTAATGGAGTGCCCTCCGTAGAAGGATAGTTCATAGATTCGACGTAAAACCATATCATGGTTGAGGTGAAGCCACGTGATATTATATGTCACACTCACGTCAAGGCCATCATAGATGGGTGATAATGTAGGTGACGATGATGAGACAAACAGGACGCCCCTCACCTCACTACCCTGCACACTACCCTGCGCTACTCTGCAGCCATGTTGTTTCTGTCTTTCATTAATAATAGCATTTCCATTTAGGGAAATAATGCATAAGCTTTGAGCCTAGCCAGCGAGCCATGAGGAGATACAAATAGAGACATCGGAACCCATGAAGGGCACGCTTCCCAACACCGACCAACCACGCATCCCCCACTCGGAGTATCATCGCATTTGGCGTCGTCGGCAGGAAAGTAACCCTTCGTAATGCAGGTATTACGGCACTACTCATATAATCCGCACGTTGAGGCAATGACGGATGCCCAGGCCAAAAAAAAAAGAAACAAACTGCACCGTTTATGCCTGTGCGTTCATCGCCGCAGGTGACACGATTTACACGGGGAATGCGAACAACTTCTCGGGAGGGCTGGAGGAGCTCCTCTCTCAACACTGCACTGCGCGAGACCAGTGGAAGGCCCGACTCGGCAAGTTGTTCAAGCCCGTGAACACGTCGCGGTGGTGATATGGTGCCCATGAGCGCAACGCAGACGTCATTGATAATGTCAAGGTAGTCGAGATGTTTCTGCGTGGATGCCTGGACTCCGAAGGCTTGCCGATCACAGCTGCCCAACGCCTCGTGGTGAGTGTACCGTATTTTCATACTCCGGAGTATTATTGTTGGTGTAATCGTGAGCAGTTATTTTATCCCTTTTTGAGAGACAGGTTCAATGGCCAAAATCGCGCGGCCTCCGTAACCGTCTAGGGTCAGCGATCTGCAACACCAGTAGGATCATGGTGCCAGCGTATTGTAATACTAAAAACTCCTTGCAGTGTGGTTCCGGTGCTTAAGGTGCTATTCCAGGGCTAGGCATAGATAGGCTAAACCAGTCAGTAGCGTTTATCTTCTGTAACAAAAAACAATCAGCATAATGGATTACAGCAGTATACTGGCCGAGCGAAGCGAGTAGCGCCGAGCGTTAGCTCGGCCAATCGCCCTCCTCCCGGCTGATGAGGGGGGGTCGCTGGAGGCGCCGCCGGAGGCAAAAAACACACATACACACACGCCGTTTCGCTTCATTTCCCATCATACAAGAAGGGCTCTACATTGCGTTGGCGGGGGGTGGTTGCGGTTATCGGCGGAGAAAAAAGCGAGAAGACAATCAAACTAAAATGCATAGAGTGTGGCGATGATGTGACGATCTTCATTGGTTTTCGCGCAGGTACATCGTAAGTGGCTCTGATGTGCTGGTATAATTTTTTTGATGTTACTCAATCGCTCCTACCCTTGGGGCACAGTGTGGTTAGTACGTTCTCACCAGCAAACGAAACACAAGGACGCACAACCAAAAAACACAAACGAGACCTAAAGCACCCTTCTCTCTTTCCTCTATCATCTTGAAGCGCCTTTAGTGGGTTTCTGTGCTGCACTATGGCGTGTTTGTAGGACGTACGTAAGACAAAACCATTGGCAAATATACTGGCTGGATAAATCAATACATTTCTACTGCCAGTACATACTAGCTGTGCCAGTGCCCGGCCCTAGCTATCCCCTACCCCAGCAGCGCCATGTGTGGCCGACTAGCAGTTCACCCGTTGTTTCGTCCCCGTTTCGCCCCATAGGCTGTTGATAGATACACGCCATTCCAGAACACGATCGGCTGTTTTTTGTTAAGCTTGATGTTGTTCGCGACGTTTTTGCGACAAATGTGTTGTGTTGCCGAATTCCAAGAAGGCCACATATATATATGTCTTACGATCTAGGCGCGACTTGTAACCTCCTCGTGCTTTTAGATTTTGTATGTAACCGTATGCGCTCTACTCAAATCAACCCCTGGACAGGAGGTGCTGGGCAATGAGAGCAACAGCGCATCAGATGCTTGAGCTGGCGGTTCTGTGCGACCTAGGTGGAGCTCTCGTAACGGCTATATGTGCGCTTCGGGATGATTTGCCAATGATCGAGAAGGTGCGTGTCCTCGCGCATGTCCAAGATTGTGAGAGGAGAAAAACCGGCCAAATGTTCGAGTTTCCGGTTTGGGTATGTTGAGAGGCACGCCATGTTGTCGTGGATATGTTGAGCGATTGGTGTCGGGACCATTCCTAACGAACAAATAAAAAGTCACGAATCGCGAAGAGAGTACCGGGCATTTTTCCGCGAATCGTGATGCCGTGAGCAGTTTTTTTTTTTCAAGCCCATAGAAACGGATGTCATGTTTTTTTTTTCAGAGAACGTGACACATTGAACGCCAATTGTAATCGAGTGTCAGTATAGCTGGCAATAGATTCGGTAAGATAGCCCGCAGAGTTATGGTCTATTGGCCACACAGGAAGATTCTCTTAAACGGAATATTCTGAGTGGAGCAGATAACCCGTAGAATCTAGCTAGCTTGTACCACAAGAGCGTTCTCGGTAATGGAACGTTCCTCCTCTGGACAAGATAGATAGAAGTAAGCGCGTTAAGCGCTCATGGGATATAGAACATCCAGGAGAACGTTCCTTGTACGTTCCATAGGTAAAGGTCCAGAAGAGGGCACAGCAGCAATGCTGGGGTGAAGCGAACTCTGTGAGCTTCACCCCACCCCCGTGTTCTCACTCCTTCTCCTTTCTTTCCGGTCTCCTCGAGCTTCTCGTAGCTCAACGCCAATATTAAGAAATCTACAAAGAAGAACCGGTGCTGTCTCCAAGCGAAGCTGATACCCCTGCGTCCTTTCCCTGTCACCATCCGGCACCACGACTCTTTCACAATTGGCGTCGTCGGCAAGACCTCCTTCATAGGACTGTATATCTTGCGATGAGGCATTTAAGCCTCATCATCACGAGGTGTGGGGGAATCTATAGCCTCATGTCTTTGTTTCGAATATCCGCATCTTCGACCCCATTTGCCGGTCTTTTTGGATGAACTTTGTCGTCACCCTTCGACCGTCTTGAGGTCTGCATATATAACTATTCAGGGTTGGCTAATGTAATCGAGTGTCAGTATAGCTGGCAATAGATTCGGTAAGATAGCCCGCAGAGTTATGGTCTATTGGCCACACAGGAAGATTCTCTTAAACGGAATATTCTGAGTGGAGCAGATAACCCGTAGAATCCAGCTAGCTTGTACCACAAGAGCGTTCTCGGCAATGAAACGTTCCTCCTCTGGACAAGATAGATAGAAGTAAGCGCGTTAAGCGCTCATGGGAACATAGAACATCCAGGAAAACGTTCCTTGTACGTTCCATAGGTAAAGGTCCAGAAGAGATCACAGCAGCAATGCTGGGGTGAAGCGAACTCTGTGAGCTTCACCCCACCCCCGTGCTCTCACTCCTTCTCCTTTCTTTCCGGTCTACTCGAGCTTCTCGTAGCTCAACGCCAATATTAAGAAATCTACAAAGAAGAACCGGTGCTGTCTCCAAGCGAAGCTGATACCCCTGCGTCCTTTCCCTGTCACCTTCCGGCACCACGACTCTTTCACACAATTCAGAAATAGTAATAGCACGAATCGTGATTTTTGTCACTGATGGTGTTTGGCGTTTGTCGGGAAATATTCTCAGTATAAAGAGGAAACTGCACAGGTACTATTGATCTCGGCCTTGAAATTGAAATCCCCGTGTGGGACCTTACTTACACTTACCTGGTAGCGGTCATACGCTTGATTGACAGTCTGCATCGCGCTCGCATAATGCTAGACTGTTGCCATTGGCAAGGCCATCTTGAACGAAAAAGTGACCAAACTTTGTATTTAGTATTTGGTGAAGATATTGGAGATACTGCTAAGAGACGACTGCTCGTGGTAGACTGCTGTGCGTGAAATTGAGCGAGTCGACATTCTGTTTTTTCAAGTTACTTCAAATACGCTAGCTGTGAGTCTCTCGTGTGATCGACAAGCAACAAGCAAAGCAGAATAAATGCCAATGGGCTGTTCGATTAGGCCAAAAAAACAGCCCCCATAATTCGACCAAATGAGAAAATAAACGACCCTCACATTTTTTTCAGAAATTTCGAGAATCCACTACTAATAGAATCGCCCTCCCAAAACCGCAGCGCAATTAATTAGGTCAGAATTTCTGCATACGGTCAGGTTTTTGGTCAGGCTTTTTACTCGTGGAAACCCTCTATTTTATTGTTTTGTGCACTACCACCTTGCCATTAGCAACGGCTTAACATCGTCGCCCTTTCCCCCCACCAGGCATGGGACATCGTGCAGTGGGTTGTAACGGCCCTAGGCGCGGATTCTGACCAGCTTCAAGACCCACTTTTGCCACATGTGGAGGCCGTCCTGACCGGCAGCACATCTAAGGCGACGATAAGATGGTTCAGATGGAGATCATGCGCCAACAAACCATGGTGCGCATGAAGGAGCTGCGTGAATACGTCTTCGAGCAAATCGGCGGCCACGATGAGGCAGCTTTTAGGAAGCAGCTCCTGCTGTATAAAGCGGCACGCAATATTAGCCCTGCGTTTATCGTCCTACATCGCAGTGCCGCGGGCATCGACTTGAGCTGATTCGCATTGTTACCGTACGTCACGCCCAAGATCCTCCTGCAGTTGACACAGGAGCTCCCGTCCTACTACGCTCGGGCGAAGAGCCTTCCCGACCGCAGCATTGCAACGAGGGACTTCTGGCTTTGCTACCAGGAGGACCTGCCGACGTGGTTCAACCTGGTTCGAGTGCTGCATCTGATTGAGCCCTCATCGGCCATGATGGGGGGCGCGTTTTCCGCCATGAACACCGCGTTCGGCAAGCACGACACCGAAGGCGCTGCGGTGGCTAACGATCTGTTGGAGCTGACTGTTCAGTTGTCGTTCAACCGAGGGTGTGGTCGTGGCGGCAAGGGGGGTGGTGACTTTGGTTCGGCGGAGGAGATGTTGTAGACGATCGACGACGGCAGCGGCGGCGAGTTCGGCGACGACGACAACGCGGTAGACACAGAAATCGGGGAAGAAAGTATTTTCCAGGGCAATATCGACAGGAACGAGGGGCTTTTGCGAGTCACTATAGGGGAATATGATACTCGTAGTCTGGAGCTTTTGATGGACTTGAATCCGTGCTGACTTCTATATTTACCTTCGTTTGCTCAGTGTTGCGGACGGACGTGCGCCTTGCACGAGTGGGGCGCGATCCAATTCCGCACGTTGACATTCGTTGCTATTGCTCAACCAACGCACAATCAAATTGCAGTGAGACTGGAACTGGGCAAGGTCGTGGCCAGGCGGATCGACTCCTACTTAATGTGGTGCAGCTAGCCTTCTGTCGGGTTTTTAGGTCCTTTGAATCGGTGCGGACCTGTGGGCAGTATAAAATTATGCAATATAAGTGGCAGCAGTATATGAATACTATATGATGATACATCAAGTATCTGGTACCGATTGTACGGGCTTTACGTAGTAGTAGTTGCATCTCCTTCGGGACTTGAGAGGGGGAAAATTACGAATATTTTTATGGTTGCAACATCGGCCACACGAGGCCAACAGCCCGAGCTGCTGGGGATGCATCCGGAATGCGATATTAGGAGCTTTATGTTGACATGCACGCGGCATGCTGATAAACGTAGTGCTGCTCGCTCTTCCTAGCCGCATGATAAGATTCCACTCACGCGTCGTTTTTGTTTTTGGCTATACATAGATGGGTTCCGAATGGGCTAGTGTATTTTCCAGGTACAATACTGTCGTGTACTTGGTTGCACTTTTTCTTGCGGGTGGCCTCTCCCTTCACACACCCTTGCCTGTGTATTATCCAGACCCAATATTTGAAGTCAACCGACGGTCGTTGCTCCCACACCCCTTAATCATGCCACCACCGTATTTTATCTCTGGGCGCGTGTCTACACACTTTTCACACGGAGGGTGGGTAGGGGCTCTCTCGGACTGCCGTCCCACGTTGGGCATGGCAAGCTGTTGGATATGTAGCACTACCACTGAGCTACTGTAGTGGCCGGGTAGCTCAGCGATTAGTGTTATATAACCAACAAAGTACGCGTTTACGCGTCTAGTGAGTAGCTCGCTGGGTAGTGCTATAAAAACCAACAAAGGATGTGTCGCGAGTTCGATTCTCGACAACTTCATGTTTTTGTTCTTTTCGAGCGTGCGCGCTGAAGACATTATGAAACTGGCATGTTTTGTTGTGTTTTTGTGAAGAAGATACAAGACCAGATAGAGATGCAGGAGTATCCAACGCTTGACGTGCTCGAGACTTGTTCAGGAAATAGAGTTGTGTTCTTGTATTGTTGCAGGAGACCCGTGTCAGAGGTAGAAGTGGCCGGGTGGGGGTGGGTGAGGGCCACAGTTCAGCGAACAATCCTGGATTCATCACCCCCTCTGGATACCAAACCCAACCGTTACACCTTCTCGACAATAGCGTACCACTAATAGTAGATCGTACTGAAATAATCCATACAAAAACGGGACACCTGTCTAGGTACGTCACCGGTAAAGTTCAACACTCGTCAAGGTGATTCTGGCGTTTTTCTAACTCATCTGCGACGCTCCGCTACTTTTTGGTGGCGTGACCAGCATCTAGTTTCATCTAAATATGAAGGAAGTCTAGGCATCAAAACGTCATGAAATGTCTCCACCTTTTACGTAAGATAAGTGTGAATCTACCATAAATTTGGCACTGCATCACATTAGCCCACCCTGAATAGTCGTACATGCAGAAAACACGAAAAACAAAAGATGGTCAAGACATCTTAAATACCAATAATGGGATCGAAAATGCAGCTATTCGAAACAACGGAAAAGGAAAGAGGCTACACAGAATTACCCCACACCTTGCAAATCAGGTCACGATGCCTTTGGCAAACCCCAAGTCCGTTGTATGCAAGAGCAGAAAGCAGGGGCGGGGTATCAACAAAAAATGTAAGCGAACCCAGCTGCCAAGAAGGGGGGGGGTCAACGGGCGTTGTCCAGAGTATCTATGAGGCAAAGTATGAACCCTGAGCACAAACGTCGAACCCTTTTCAACGAAAAAGACACATATAAGTGGGTCTACGATGGCGTGGGCCCGAAAGGGGCTAGCATAGCTAGCCATGGCGCGAAATAAATGGGGAAATAGGCGGTGAAGACTTTCAAAGGTATACTCAGCAAGCTCAGCAATAAAATTGTTAAATCGTGCTCCACAAGATAAGGCGCTACCGAAAGAGGCGAAGCCCAACACAAAATGGGCTACCGCATGAAAACCCAGAAATTAAGTGTACTTAAGAGTAATAGACAACGTAGGCAATCCGAGCCAATAAATGAAGTGCACTGCAGAATGCTGCCAATGGCTGGATGTCTGTGCATGGGAAGCAAAACACAAGGGAAGAAGTGTACTCAAGAATACTACAGTACACAACATAAATTATCCGAGCAAAGAAATGAAGTGCACAGCAGAACACCAGCCAATGACCGAATGTCTGTGTATGGGAAGCAGAACACAAGGGAACAAGCGCACTCACTCGTAGAGAGTCGTCAGCAGGCTAACTCGTTGTGCACCTGACGAAAAATAGTATAGCGATACCGAACCGAAACACCTGGTCAGGAAAAGAGTACCATAAAAGCTACGGAAAAAAAGTGCACTGCAGAATACCCAGCCAATGGCTGAATGTCTGCGCGCATGGGAAGCAGACACAAGGAAAGGAGCGTACTGTAAAAAACAATCGACCGGCTAAATCGCTGTGCACCCGAAGCAAAAGAAAATTAAAGTACATATATAGGGGTACCGAACCAAGACACTGGAAGAGGGGTACAAATCGAGCTACGAAATAAAGCGCACTGCAGAATACCAGCCAGCGACCGAATGCTTGTGCATGGGAAGCAAAACACAACGAAAGGAGCACTAATGTAGAACACGAGGGGCTCTACGGGATGCCTCAAAATTACGTAGCACTCCCCGAGCCAGTCCCCCAGTCTGATGACGCTGAAGACACAAGGACCCGTGGTGGCCTGCCTATTGAAGTGCTGTAAAACGGAGGCAGGAGACCGGGTCGTCGAGGAACAGGACGATGTAGGAGTTAGGCGAAGAGGTCTCTGGCGAGACTTGATGTGCAATTTTTCCTAGCTAGCTACCAGAGGCCGTCGCGGGCCGTGTACCAGAGGTGGGCACCTGCGGGGAGAACGGAAGCGCTAAAACGGCGGAGCAAGGTGGAGATGTCCAAGCTGATCCACCAGAAAAAGCGCATAAGCATGCCGAGCGTCCGGGAAACGCCCAAGTGGCAGGAGATGACGCTGTGACACGTGTGTAGGACCCACGGACAAATCAACATAGAAACGTATATGCGACGTGCCTTATCGGAAGGTGGTAGCGGGGTAGTGACGGCTTGATTGGTAGAGGGCGTGGGTCGGTGGGCGAGAAGGGCGGAGTCGTCATCTGTTGTGTGTAGTTGGCATTTTGTGGCGAGAAAAATCAGCCTACGTACGTGCCAGGCCAATGCTGACCGGTGGTCACAGGACAGGCCCCAACCTCGGAAAGAAGCGGGCGGCGAGACGAGGGGATGTACAGTAGTCCAAAAGGTCGTCTGGCAGCAGCGAAGGGGAATCGAGGGAAATAAATTGAATGGTTGCGGAGCAGATGGGTTCAGCGCGTTGTACACGCGCCCGATAGGTGTGGGTGAAGCGCTCGACACAGGAATAGAATTGACGGTCGTCCACAGGGTCAGTAGCGGGTTCCGGGAGACGGAGCGACGTGGGCGTGGGAGTCTGTGCAGCTGCAGTGGTCGGTCTTGACATGGTGCATGCTGATGGGGAGTTGCTTTTCCGCAGAGTAGAGGCGCTCCCTGTCGCGGTGGCAACGGCGGTAAGCGGCAGGGGATCTTGTGTGGTACGGCTGCGGGTTGTGCTCGATCGGAGGGCCTGCGGCAAACGTATTGTCGAGGGAGCGGGCGAGCGTCGGCGAAGCACGGATGGTCTTGGAGTAGTGGTTACCAAAGGCCGTCGGCCAACAACGTAATCGACAGGAATCCGAGGCGTACCTGCGGTGGCGGCGGAGCGATGACCGGTCCGAGAAGATGTCCGGCCCGACGAGGCAAGAGGGGTGGTCGACACTGAGACGCCCAAGGTGTCCGATGGGGAGACGACGGGTGGCCTGAATGACGAACCAGGAGGGGCGCCGGCGGTCACGGCGGCCTGATCGGAGCTGGAAGGCGGTTCGACGGCAAAAGTCTTGAGCAAACATATGGGCGACGGAAGCGCTGCAAGGCGAACCGGCAGCGGGGTCTTGAACGTGGCGTCAGCCTGTAGAAAACCTGCGAGATGGTTCAACGGCGGGGTCTTGAACATAACGCGGACCAGTGGAAGCGCCTCGGGGCGAGTCGGCGGCGGGGTCTTGGACACAACTTGGGCCGACGGAAAAGCTGCGAGGCGAGTCGGCGGCGGGGTCTTGAGCATTACATGGGTCGACGGAAGCGCTGCGGGGCGAGTCGGTGGCTGGGTCTTAAACACAACATGACCCAGCGGAAGCGCTGCGGGTCGAGTCGGCGGCGGGGTCTTGAGCATTACGCGGGCCGGCGGAAACGCTGCGGGGTAAGTCAGCGGCGGGGGCTTCAACATAACGTAGGCCAGCGGAAGCGTTGCGGGGCGAGTTGGCGGCGGGGTCTTCAACATCACATGGGCCGGCGGAAGATTGGGGCATTGCCGTCGCTGTCACTGCCGCTGCCGCTTCCGCTGGAGGCGATCTCGCATCTGCAAAACATTCGGGGGGGGGGGGACGGCCGCGGTTGACCGAGGTGCAGGGGCAGCCGCTGCTGCAGGCAAAGAGAGAGACGCATTGAATGCTACTTGCTCGGCAAGGACTGCGTCCAAGCAGGCACGTAATTTGTCAACGTGTTCATCCAAGACCCGGTCTCGTGCTGCCCTCGCTATACGTAGCGATTCCGCGCCAAACTGTATTTGTTGCTCCAGACGAGCAACGATGGCCTGCGCGGCCTCAACTTCCGTAGGAAGGTCGCTGGGCGTGTCGAACCTTGACCTGGGGAGGGCGGACGCTGCGGGAAGCGGAAGCGAGGTGTGCAATGGCGAGGTTGGGGTCGGCGCGAGCACAGTCGGGGTCGAGGAAGTCCGGGCGGGCGCAGAAGATGTCGCGGAAGAAGGCGCGGAAGGGACACCGGAGGAGGCGCCAGGTGTTTTGACCCCAGCACTCTTGGTCTCGGTTTTCTTTAGGGCACCGAACGAGGCAGTGGCTTGGACCGGAACATCGCCGTCGCCATCACTGTCGTTGCCGCTTCCGCTTCCACTTCCACTTCCGTCGTTGCCAATGCTATTCGAGCTGTCGTAGTCGAGTAGCTCTTCCTTCTTCTTGATTCACTTCCGCTTCCGTCGTTGTCAATGCTATTCGAGCTGTCGTAGTCAAGTAGCTCTTCCTTCTTCTCGATTTCAGACATGGGCGCGGACTGCGAGGAAGGTTGGGGGTGAGCGAAAGTTTGACGCGCGGTCAGAATGGGTGGGGCGGGGTTCCTTGTAAACGCGGGAACGGGAACGTCACGGGCGACTGATGTACGCGATTGGGATGCAGCGCGGAACGAGCGGGCTAAATAGCGGAGGTATCGGAGGGGTCGGGAAGGGTGGGGAATAAGACAAAGAGCACAGCGACGTGTTGTCCTTGGAAGAAGAAGCGGTAGAGACCCTATGTCTTGCAACATCCTCCTGGCGATAGCCTCGCAGTGACGGGACGTCTTCCTGAGGGGAAAAACGTATCACACGCAACATCCTGGTGACCTTGACACAACGGGGCAATCTTCGGGTGGTCTTGTCGCGACGAAACTGCATCCTGAGGGTCAAAAAACAAATCGGCGGCATCTTGGTCTGGTCTTGACGCAACGGGGCAATCTTCGGGCGGTCTTGTCGCGATGAAGCTGCATCCTGACGGTTAAAAACCAAAGTGGCGGCATCCTGGTGGCCTTGACGCAACGGGGCAATCTTCGGGCGGTCTCGTCGTGCCGAAGCTGACTCCTGTTGGAATTGACATTTCGCGAAGGGTCCCAAAAGGCAAGTTTACGATCTGATCACCAAACACAACCAAACTCGACTCGTCACACGTACGAGCTACATATAGCGCGCAGTGGTCGCGTTTTCAGAGCTCATCGCACACGCACGCGGCAAACTATTCTCGTGCCAATACTCCTATGGCGGCTGAGACACCACGCAAAAACAAGACAACAAGAAAAAAAGAATTGGAGAAAAAAAAGGATGAGGCCTGGATGATGGAAAATTACTAGGAAATACTATAGAAAAACAACCAAGGACTGAAACCAAGCTGACAAACAAACATAAATTGGGACCTACAAAGGTGGGGAAAAGAAGAAGAGAAGAAGAAGTACGTGTCGTTCCCCATAGTAGAACGAAGGGAGCACGTCGCGAAGCGGGGAAGCAGTCCTTCCGGCAGACGCCACACTTGTGAATAAAGAAGATACAAGACTAGGTAGAAGGTAGTATATTATAGGGATGCGGGAGCATCCAAAGCTTGACGTGCTCTAGACCTCGCTCAGGAAATTAGAGACGTGTTCTTGATTATTATTGCAAGAGCTCCGTGACAAAGAGAGAAGTGACCGGGTGGGGGTGGGTGAGGGTCACAGTTCAGCAATCAATCCTGGATCCATCACCCCCCCCCCCAGATATCTAACTCAACCGTTACACCTTCACAACAATAATAGCGTACCACTAATAACTATAGTAGCCCGCATTAAAATCCCAAGAAAACGTGACAGCTGCCTATTAATAGGTACGTCACCGGTATACTTCAAGGCTCACTCGCCAAAGCGATTCTGACGTTGTTCTAACTCATCTGCAACACCCCGATATACTTTTTGGTCGCGTGGACCATAGTCTAGTTCAACCGAATAAATTAAAATTCAGAAGATAACTTTGTCTAGCACACCGCTGAACTGTTTGCTGCTGTGGGAGAGTCATACTGGGTGAAGAACCAATGATAATGCGTAATGTATTTCAATTGTGGAGACGACCTTTTTATTGAGCAAAGCTCTGACTTTTCCTTCATCTGCTAAATAAATATGAAAGACGTCTAGGCATCAAAGAAAGGTCATGGAATGTCTTAGCTTTTTACGTAAAATAGAGGTGGTAAATCTACCATATATATCATGATAAGGTTATTGACACACTCCGGTCACATTTTCGTACCCGGTACGCTAGCATTTCACCAGAATATATCCGGGCGGCCAATTTGTTGGGTGAGCTCCATTTCACTTGCTTTACCTTGATAATTTGCGATTGTTTTCGGCATATTTATTACTCTGTCTCACAGTTTGTCTGATGTGGCCACAAAATTTGTACCTCTCTAGGATGAAGAATCAGCACGGACACGGGGTGTACTGATGATGATGTTGTGGGTAGAACGGTTTAACGTGAAGACAGCACGCCATGCATAGAAAACCAACCAACTATAATATACCTGGTGTTATTATAGTAGACCCCTTCCTTCTTGTTGTGGTGACTGGTTGTCACGGGACATAACATACATACATGCCAACATACAAGATGTTGTTTGTAGGTGATGCCGTCACGTACGTCCCGTTCCGGCGGCTCTCTCCCTTGACAGCGCTTCAAACCTCAGCTGAGGGGCAACCGTGATACTAGGAGGGGCATGGGGGCGGATGACAGATTCATACATCCACACCCACCCATGATGACACCGGTCACATGCCCTGGGCGCGTGTTGCATTTCTTGGTGTTGTGATCAGAGTTTAACAATGATATGTAAAAAACACAACACATCTATCATCTATCTGAATCAGATAGATGACGATGATCATTTTTTTTTTTTTTTTTTTTTATCCTCCGGCGGATGGGGAAAAATAAAGCTTTAGCTCACCACACTTCCGCGTATTTTCATACGCGTCGTGTGTCGATTTAACTCAGTTGCTTTCGCAGCCCAACGCTAGCTGGCGCACCCTTCGAGTCCCATTGTAGGTATAGCGTAAGCTGTCCCTATCATTGGTCCTCGTTACAACCCCGGAAACTTCAGCTGAGGGGCAACCGTGATACTAGGAGGGGCATGGGGGCGGATGACAGATTCATACATCCACACCCACCCATGATGACACCGGTCACATGCCCTGGGCGCGTGTTGCATTTCTTGGTGTTGTGATCAGAGTTTAACAATGATATGTAAAAAACACAACACATCTATCATCTATCTGAATCAGATAGATGACGATGATCATTCATAACAGCGTAGCGTTGAATGCTGCAATCTCAGCATCGACACATTAATAATAATCCAAACAAACTTGGAAATCGTGAACACCTTTTTTTCCAAGTTGTATATTTGATCATTCTTTGGGTTCTAGGTGCATTCGCAACTAAGAAAGCCACCGACAAAACCATAGTCTATAGCCTAGTCTATATCCACTGCTGCTATTATTAATAGTGGGTACTCCCAAAGTATGCCAGAACCGGCCGGTATTATAGCGGAGAAAAGAAACATTTATTTGCTGCGCTGTATGCACTAAAACAAAATAACAGGGCCATCTCCCGTGCTAATGTATGGTATCTCGTAGCCTTGCACCGGTCCCTTCTCTTTCTCGTTTTTTTTTTTTTTTTTTTTCTTAATTTTTTTTTTATCCTCCGGCGGATGGGGAAAAACAAAGCTTTAGCTCACCACACTTCCACGTATTTTCATACGCAAATATTGTTCAGAACGCGTGTAGTATGTGGATGGATGGCCGTTCTCTTCTTTTTTGTTAAATGTACAGAAAGCATAATAAAGTACCTGTTTATGATACGTGCGGCCCTTACTTTTTGTATGCGCACGTTGGCTGTGAAGCGCTGCATCTAGACCTGTAGTCTACCATATTTTTTCTTTTCTTTGTTTCTTTTCTCCAATTAACTTACTACGTCTGTCGTGCGTATTATGCGCAGTGATAGATACTATCGTACGTGTAATATATACGTGGTAGTCTTTCTTGGGTGGCAATCGGTATATATAGACTACCAGGGTAGTCGTTTTCTCCAGGCGTGAGTAATGAGACGTATGCACCGGTATGGACCTGGCACATCGTAGACTGACTCCCGATTTCACTTTTTTTTATATATTTCTGGTGGAGGCATGAATTGCGTCAGCTGTACTGGGGTTGTTTGTGTTTTTCCCTGGGGTATTCCTCACCTACCTCCAGAGTGACTGGAGCCTGTCCTGTGACCACGGACTTGATTAATCATCAAGTCGCACAATACGCGAGTTAAACGTGAGAGCAACAACAACAACAACAAACAACAACAACAACAACAACAACAACAACAACAACAACAACAACAACAACAACAACAACAACAACAACAACAACAACAACAACAACAACAACAACAACAACAACAACAACAACAACAACAACAACAACAACAACAACAACAACAACAACAACAACAACAACAACAACAACAACAACAACAACAACAACAACAACAACATCTCTCTATCTTCGTGCTCTACAGTACGGACACTGGGTGTGCTGGATGTCGACGAGTAGAAGAACGGTTTAATGTGAAGAACACACACACACATACTACATACCTCGGGTAGTAGCAACGACGGCTGATTGCTGGGTTTCTAAAACAAGCAACAATGCAATGGACAACGAATGAATGTTGCAATCTTTGCTGCTTGTTCGTGCGCGATGCGTGACTTTGGTATTGTAGCAAACGCGTACGTATGATACCGGACAACACAACAAGCACCTTTTGCATTGAGAAGAAGCTGGAAATCTTCTTATTTGGCCCCGCTCCCCGCCACAATCATCCTAAATTCGTCGAACTCACAGCTGACGTCGTTGAAATAGTTTATTAAATCATGCCATGGTTTTCGTAGTATTTCGTCTTTTCAATTTTCGTTTTGCAGGGAAGCACGGCGAAAAACACCGGAAAGACGGCCCAGGTTGACATCGTCTCACAGCACCGAAGCTCCTGCAGCTCGCGGAACTCGCGTGGAGGCGAGGGTGTTCGCGAGCATGGGTTTCAAGGGAGCGTCGAACCTGACGCTGACCTTGCTGGCGCTAGCGACAGATCGTGGTAGTTGTTCCTCGATTTCTTATTCAAGATGGGGCATGAGGGGCTACAAGCACTTGGGTGAGTGTGGTTTTGGAACAAGATTGTGAGGTATGGATAATGCGACTGCTGCTTGCTGAAATAGGTGCGGTCGGTAGTACGACAGCGTAGAGGCTCGCCTGCCGTCTGCTTTGGTGCATGATTGTGCTCGTTCAAGCGATTCCAGGCTTGCTGGCGTGTGAGAACGAGCGGAGTCCGTTGATAATACAGCATACATGCAGTACGCGTGAGAACGTGACTCTGTGATGCTGCTTATTTGCATTTGTTTGACCATGTATGTGACAAACTGCTTGTTGCACATGCTATGCCAGCCGCCATTGTTTTCCGTCTATCCGAACGCAGGGAAGCAACGGCAGCAGCACTCCACCACTGCTTACCCGTTGACCTTTTGTTGCAGGAAGCCATGCTACCCCTGCCGCCTCTATACACACTCCACAGGGTTATACCCTCTTCTCGAGCTCTCAGCGCACGCAAGAGGCGAGGACTTTCGTCCGTCGTGAAGGGCTCTGTGACCCGAATATTTTCATGTACTGGTTGCAAGAGTGCAAGTACGTATTATTCCAGTACAACCGCAACTTTCTCTCCTCGCTGCAGCTGTGTCACACACACCCGCCCCCTCCCTCCACGACCGTCTGCAGGATCCTCGTCGTACGTGGGCAGTGGGCGATCCTTTGTCGCCGGAGATGGCTGTGGTGGCAGCAGCAGCAGCAGTAGCATTCTGCTGGGGTGCAGAGCCTTGAGAGGTGGGGCCATTTCTCCAGGAGAACCGGCAGCACCAGCAGCAGCGGAACCAGGAAAAAGCGAAAAGATTTCGATTCCGCTGTCTACTCCGACTTCCACAACAAGTAAACGTTCTGCGGAATCGACAACATCAACTGCAACATCCGCTCAGCGACAACGCGATCCCCAGCAGTACCTCGCCGGTGAACAACGAGCCGCCAGCTCGCCCGAGACCGAGACCAAAACGTGGCCGGCACGGGAGGGGTCAGCGGGCCACAGGGCGCTGGATGCGCGTCTGGGCGGCGGCAACGCCGAGTCCGAGCTAGAGCTGCCGCTGGTCGGCGTCGGAGTCGGCACGGGGGAAGGCGTCGGCGGAGGAGGGGGAGCGGTCGACGTGAGGGGGGGCATGGTGGCGAGCCTGATAATGAGGGTGTTTCACATCGATAGGCACGAACTCAAGAAGTTTTTGTACATGTCCTTCATGATGTTCGCCATCATCTACGTGTTCACCATGACCAGGTGAGCGTGTGGAGCCGACTTGCGCTGTACGGCTATGTGCGGTTACTATTAATATTAATACTGTACTGGACACTTGTGCACAGGCAGAGGAAGCTGCGGTCACTCTCACACCTGGTACTTGGCACTTCGAGTCCTATGTACTGCACTGTATATGCGGTGGAGGCGGGGGCGGTGTTTTATTTTTTGTCCCACCGGCGGGACCCACTTGTCTTGCGGTATGAGTAGGAATACGTCGCAGTAACTCTGGAGAAAACGTGCTGCTTTTTCCAAGTCTCCCATTTTTTCCAAACAAAGCACCTGATGTGTGAGTACAACGCCATTGCAGTTTTGTTATGCCTTGGCCTAGCTTCGACATATTTGTTGACAGTCCACTTGTCCACTCTCCAAAAAAACACCAAGACAGCAATTTACAGCTGAAGAGTAGCACAGGAGTAACCTTTCGTTGCCTCGGCGGCGTGCGTCGACGACTGATTTTGTGGCTCTCATTCCTCCCTCCTGTTACCTGTGACACGAGGTGCTCCGCCGTGCCCCTGCACGGAACCCTGTGCGAGGCAGATGGCATTGCTAGATATGATACAGCAGTAGCTACTGGTGGTAAAAGAGCGCTTGTCGCTAGACGGCGGTGCCGACGGGCGGCTGCTGCCAGCTGTCCTGGCCCCGGGTGGGTGCGGGGCCTTCCAGCATCTCGGCCGCGCCTGCGACGGCAGCATGCCGGGCTTGTTCCTACTATTTTACTCAGTGTAAATGTAACCGATTTGCTCCTCTCCGTGTCTCGGACGCACTTGCAGCAGTTGTACTTTCAACCTGCACTCGCGCTCTAACTTCAAACATACCAGGTTGTTGTTGTTGTTGTTGTTGTTGTTGTTGCTGTTGTTGTTTTCTCACATGAACTCTTGTAAAAAAATCCAGAGTCCGTGGTCACACAAAGGTGCCCAGGTATAGTATAACGGCGACATCTGCAATGCTGCAGCCTGCAGCTGTGTTTTTTCTTGTATTTTGCATTTGACTATCCAATCAGCGTTCGTACCCGATCGTACCCGGCGGAAGGAAACAATGAACGTCGTGTTCCGTGTTCATATTCCATTTCATTCATGCCTGGTACGTACTATTTGTAGACTGGCACAAACAAACAGCAGTAGTATTCATACGTAGTCACAGCGGTACTAGGTACATGCACTTTTCATTTTTGATACCAGGTACCAGTTACTCAGTACCCCATCATGTGATGAGATATGCTGGTGTATACCATGAAATTACGAAGTTCTGCCTGTACTCAAGGTCTGGACCGTAAGTTTGCGGCTTACTGTAAGCTCTATTGCTGGTGAACTACTCTGTATTACACGATATGCCAAGTGTACAACTCTGAGTATCTACCGATAAATTTATCGAACTCACAGCTGACGTGTGTATATAACTAATAAAACTAGAGTTCCACGAACACAGCAACCACCAGTCAGTGCAGTGCCGGGCTTGGTGTCTGGTACCTGGTATTCACTGCGTGTTTTCCCGACATCACCAGGTACTCTGGGCTAGCCTACTACTGTACCTTCTATAGTCTACGGTCTACTACTATACGCACCTTCTTTAGTCTATAGTCCACTACTGCTGTACCTTCTTTAGTCGTGTCCTCGGGTCTGGGGTCTCGTGAACATAGCAAGGCTTTCCTCCCAATTGTCAGCATTCAACATTCCCGCTAACGTATGCACGTCAATATGGTATACCGATAATGCGGCATTAACACTGCTAAAAAAGCCTTTTCGGCTTATCTCTTTTTTTTGTATGTCGGCAGTTTCCTTCTCGTTCATGAATTTCTCAGTAAAATTCCATTGGTGAATAGTGCAGAAACCACCGGTCGTAAATAGTGCTAGGTACAGCTGTACGACGCTGTCAATCTTGCAATACAAAACCGTTGTGGGTTCTTGTGCGAAGCATTTTCGCCGACATGCGTGTTCGTCGATTTTTTTGCATGTGTCGTGTCACCGCGGCATGATAGACAGGTCGCCCCGGTAGCGTATCAGGTTATCCTCCAGCCTGGTATTGGTCAGTTTCGTGAGTTCGAGCCCCGCCGAGTGTATTTTCGTATAAATTCGTTGGGACTTTTTCTTGTGCACAAATTGACTTGCGGAAAGCGCGAGAGCATGAGTTAGCAACACTCGATGAAAAATCGACGAGCAGTGGGATTGCTGAACCCTATGCGCGATAAAAATTGAAGGCAAGAACCGGGGGGGAGAAGGGACGACACCTGTGACCACGGCTTGTTCAGAAACTGGAAAGTAAAAGTGTGATGAAGGGAAGGGAAGGAAGGGAAGGGTGTTTGCGCTGCTCTCGCCCTAATTATAGACGCGGGCAAGAAAGCCTTGCCGACGGGCAAACAAACAGCCTCGCGTATGTCTGTCTGTGCAGCCGTGCGCTCAGGACCTCGGATGGGACGATCGGTTCTGGGGACGGGGTGGGAGGAGGGAGATTGATGTGCACTCGTGGGCTTCTTGCTCTGTGTGGCTGAAGGGATTGGGAGTTTGTTCCTGAGTGCCAGACAAAAGGAGAGGTGGGGGAGAGACTTCTCTGAGAGAACAAACGGCGACACGATAACGCCTTTTATGGGGGGGAGGGGGTCCCTGAGAGAAGAAAGAACGCCTTTTTGTTTGACCCGCGGCTACGTAAAATACCTGCGCAATGGGAGCAGGGAGGTTTAGCCTGTCGCCGGCGAGGGGGAGAAGGTGGAGGTGGAGGCATCCACCCTCTCAATCTGAGTCGAATTATATAGGGGGAGTAGCTGGGCGGGTAGAAGGACGGAGACACGAGGAGGCGACGTCGCTACTGCTGTCAGGGGGTGTTGGAGCCTCTCTGTGAAGAACGAAGAACATGTTTCGGCGGCGTGAATTATTAGGATACGACGGCCTGAGCGCGAGTTTTGTTGGATCACGCCGGGGCTGCGAGGATGCTCTCTTATAATTTGTGCTTACGAATCAACATCACTGCTGCCGTAAACTTGAGCTGCTCTTGTTGCTGCTACTGTCGATGTTGCTCGTTGTGCTACCCCTGTTGCTCCTCTTCCTTTTCCTGATGCTGCTACTGCTCCTTATCCGTATTGATAAACGCTGTCCTTTTCGGTGAAAGCCAACCTGATGTTGCGACGTCTGTTCTGCTGCCGTCTTCCCGCCTTGCCCGTGTTTGTTCGCCACTCGCCTGCCTCCCAGGGACACGAAGGACGCGCTGATCGTGACCAACTGCGGGGCGGAGGCGATTGCCTTCTTGAAGGTATCAGGCACAGTACGCGGGTAGACTAAGAGAGAGGTGGGGTAGTTTGGTGATGGCTGGGAGATTGCGAAGCCGGGTCGGGTCACCCGCCCGTCCCTGCTGCTGCGAATACGTTTATTGAGGCACCCCTGATTGCAAACCTGGTGTGTAAATGTATCTCTGCGCACACTCAGCGTAAGTATTTGGTTTAGTCTCAGCCATTTGTATTATGGGGGGGTGAGGGGTGATTCATGGTAGGTCTCTAGATAAACACTTTCGCTGACACTAAAACCCCCCAAACGCACTAGAAAAAACAGTGTATTAACATTAACGTTGGGAGTCATCCGGGGTAAAGTTGGATCGATTCAAGTCCCGAGAGCGACTCGAGCTTCTCTCCCTGCCCCACCTTCCCCCTTCCCTACCTCCGCCTTCCACGGTGGCACACCGCGCGCCCTCCCCGTAAAGGTTTACGCAGTGCTTCCCGCGGCGGCTCTTTTCATGGTGGGATATAACTGGCTCTCGAACCATGTGGGAAGCAGGGCGCTGTTCCACATGACGATAACTCCTTTCTTCGCCTTCTACGCGCTGTTCGCGTTCGTAATGTACCCCATGCGAGGGGTCATGCACCACGCCGCAGGTGGGAAGGAGATGGGGGGAAAGGGGGGCGGGGGCGGGGGGGGGTGACCTACATTGCCCGCCACATAAAATATGAAATGCCAAACGTCCGTACTTTTAGGGCGGGGGGAGTTAGCAAGGCTGACTCGTGCTTGGATCTGCTTCAGTGTCCCGTTCTTCGTGTCGTTTTTTTTTCTCGTTTCGTGTGACACGTAGCTCTGTTGTGTTATAGGTGGAGCCACCCCCCCCCCCCCTCCACCCCCCACCCGCCTATACCCCTCACCGCCGCCGTGCACCCCCACACAGCGCACGCCGCGGCTGTTGTCGGCATTCTGCGCGATCCGCCCGTCTTTTTTTTGTCGTCCTCGCGAGTGTGGGCAGGCGGAGAGAACGGAAAATGGGTGACATCATGCGTCTCATATTTCATGTGTGCCTGCTATGGTTTTTGGAAAATCGAGAATGTTAGCGGACGGCACTTTAGTGGGCCTGTGACGGGCGGCGGTCTAGATTTAGTGTACTATTTTTAGTGTGGGAGCTCTCAAATATGTGCCTGACGACAACCAAAACTGCCGTCTCCTCGTAGCGTTGTTTGTGGGGAAACACGTGCGTTTGTATGTGTGCGTGACCTTTGTTGTGACAAGCGTCCTTTCTCAAGAGTTTCCTGTGCTCGCGCTCTTTGGCCGCCGACGCCCGCCACTCCCCCGGCCGTCGCTTCTTGATATTGATAACGTAGGTGCTATGGGGAAAGACGAACACATGTTCTCTCACATGATCAACATCGGGCGGTTCTGGATGTTCTCGCTCTACTACGTCGTGTCGGAGCTGTGGGGATCGGTGGGTTGAGAGTCAACGAGCTCAAGTGCGCGCGCCGCGGGGACGGGATCGATAGCCAACGAGCTCGCGCGGACGGGGGGAGTCGACCCCTCGACCCCCTCCCTTTCCCGTTTTTTATTAATAGGGCCCCAGTGCCTCAATGTTTGTCTCGATGTCTACCGCGATGCTTCAATGCCTCAATTTCTCAATGTCTGTCTCGATGGCTACGTCGACGACGGCGACCGCAGGCGGGAGTTCCTTTGCTGTTCTGGACATGCGCGAATGAGGTCACGCCCATCGCGCAGGCCAAGCGCTTCTACCCTCTGTTCGCCATCCTCGGCAACCTGGCCCCCATCGCGTCGGGGCAGACGATGGCCTACGTCAGCCGGAACCGGCCCGCGGGGATGGACGCCGACATGGCCTTCGAGCGCACGCTCAAGGCAAGGTTCCTATGGTGGTGTTGGTCTTAGTGGTGTTGTTGTTGGTGTTGTTGTTGTTGTTGTTGTTGTTTTTGTTGTGGATTGTACGCATCGTATGTGTATCTCGGGTGTTGTTTTGTTTTTGCCGCCAAGAGTGCGAGGAGAAAGAAGCAGCGCGACATGTTTGTGGTTGTTTTTATGGATGTTGTAGCTGCTGCGGCGGCGACCTTTTTGGTTGATATCGTGCGCGTTATTGGAGGATAACTCGCATGGTGTGCATGTTATTTGCCGGTTGTGGCACCCCAAGACCCTTCGCTATCGCGGTTGTTGTCGTCGTGGTTATGGTCGTGGTCGAAGGTCCCCTCAGATCGCTTAGCTTTGTCCGACCCGTCGCCTGCTGTTGCGCACCCCCCCACCCCATTTGGTTCTTAGAGTGACTCTCGCTCCCCCCTCTCCCTGTCCGACCTTCTCGCCCTGCGTGTATGATACGTGCGTGCGTCACTGTTTGCTCTGTGTGTGCGGACGCCAGATTTTGTCTACTTTGATCCTCGGCGCCGGCGGGTCGATCATGGTATTTTACGAGATTATCATGGCCATTAGCCGAAGGGAGGCCGAAGACTGTGAGTACTACGTATTCGTACCCGTGCTGCTTTACCGAAACGTGGCAATGGGTGGAAACGAGCAACGGCTATCGTCGTTCAAGGGCCTCGCCCGGTAGACATCACCGTTTTGTTTGGTTTTCGTTTTGTTTTGTTTTTGTTCGTGTTTTTGGTTTTGTTTTTTCGTCCGTGTTTTGGTTTGTGTGCGCTGATTTTGTGTTTGTGTGTGCTGGTTTTATGTTTGTGTGTGCTGGTTTTGTGTTTGTGTGTGCGTGTTTCTCTTTTGTGTACTGACTGCATGGTATTTAAGGTGCATCATGCCTGACGCCCCCCTTTCCACAAAACTTCTTGCCCTCCCGTAAAAATCGGTGACAACAATAACAACGATAACGGCGACTGCAACCACGATCACGACAACGATAACAACGACAACGGCAACAACAACGACAACCTCCACCACACCTACCACCGCAACCACCACCTCGACCACGACGATGGCGACAACGACGACCACAACAACCCTCACCATAATCACCACCACCACCACCACAACCACAACCACAACAACAACCTCCTCCAAAACCTGCAACGCTAACGTTACCTTGGTTAACGGTACCCGTCACGGCAGCCGAAGCGCGTAAGAGCCCCGGGGAGCGAAGGCGCAAGGAAAGGGCCTTGCGAAAGGAGAAGACGAAGCAGAAGATGGGCCTTCTGGACTCGTTTAGGGTCCTCTCTAAGTCCAAGTACCTGGGCTACGTGGGACTGATCGTTGTCAGCTACGGCCTCTCCATGGAGTTTACCGAGATCGTGTGGAAGGTGAGTTGCCGCCTTAGTGGTCGTGATAGATCGGGGGGGGGAGGGGGGGGGGGAGGGGGGGGGGGGGGGCTTGATTGATCGGGTCGGGGGGGATATGATATGCTACGATATGACACGACACGATATGATTCGATACGATATGATACGATACGCGATGCTGCTGCACGCTACGATTCAAAACGAGACTGCATGATACGATATGATAACGATATGATATACGATACGATGCGACAACGTTACGATACGGTGTGACAACGTTGCGATACGATGCGATATGGTGATCCCAACACGAAAAAACGTCATCGCTTCCCTTCCAGGCGATCGTGAAGCTCGCATACCCGGACAAATCTGACTACATGGCCTTCATGGGACAGTACAGCACCATTGTCGGGGCCACGACGTTCTTGATGCTGCTGGTTGGCAAGGAAGTGATCAAGTACCTCGGATGGGAAGTGGGGGCACTGGCGACTCCAGTGGTTATGGCGGTGCTTGCGGTGCCCTTTTTCGGGTGAGTCTGAAAGCGTGGAAGGGGGTGGGCGGGGAGGGGAAGAGGGGGGGGGCGGGGGAGGGGTGAAACCCGCTCAGCGATGATAGAGGGCTTTGTTGTGCTCGATCATTCGTGAAAACAGCGCAAAATCGAGAGAAAAGTTGTAAAAACGAGGAGAAAAATCGAGAAACTATCGGGGGAATGGAGGGTGATTTTGTTGTGCGTGCCTCGCCCGATGGGGGCTTCCTATACTCGTTTTTTTTTCGTTTTTCGGGCAGACAGCTAGCCTGTACCCGATCTGCTCATAGCACACCCTTTCGGCCGGTCTGTACGTGATGATTCGTAGCTTTCGACAGGGAATACCCATCACATGTTCGGTCGATGCGTATTATAGCTTCTAACTTTTCCCTGTTGCACCCGAATTTACCGTCGCAGTGGCGGTCGATAGATCTGGTCTGTTCTTCACTCGAATTTTCAACGATGTCTTTGCTGCTGCTGCTGCTGCCATCTATCATGCACATTCTTACTGGCTCTTTTAACTTTGTAATTTTGTTATTTTGTGACCCGTGAAGGTATATTATGCTGGGTGACATCCAGCAGTCCAGGCGCACTTTGATGATGGCGGTGTGGGTGGGCATGGTGCAGAATGTTCTGAGCAAGGCCACGAAGTACGCCCTCTTCGACCCCACGAAGGAGATGGCCTACATTCCCCTCGACAAGGAGTCCAAGGTCAGAAAAGCATAATTCGAAAAAGAAAATGGAAGGACACGCAGTGTCGTATAATTGTGTCGTTTTGGCGCGCGCTACGTGCGGTGACCGGGCGCCCATGTGACCGCGCCGTCTCTTAAGTGTCATCGGCGTTGTGGAGTTTTACTAGTCCTGTCCGGGGGAGGGGCGCGCGGGGGAAGGGGGCGGGGGGGGGCGGGAGAGGGGTACTCTATTCATGTAGTCGTATAGTGGTATGACCCTCGCACCCCTACAATGCCGGGGTGCTGCAGGTCGGGTTTTCACCGGCCAGGCAGAATTGCGTGCACCAAGCGCGTGCGCGCGCGGGGGGGGGGGTACGTTAGCTACCCTGGTGCCTATTGTACACACCTATTATACACATTCAGTTGCTTGCAGAGGTGAAATTAGCAGCTGCACATGAGTACCTGGGAGGTCGGCTGTTTTTTCCCCGGTGGTTGTGTTCAGCACAGCGTTCTGTTCGATGCTCGTATGATCACAAAAGATAAAAACACGCTTTTCGTAAGCTGCGACGCTCTCTCCGTCTGCAGCACAAAGCTTGGCTTCCTCATTCGCCACGTGCTTGCTTCGACAGACGCCCCGCGATCCCCCTTGGCATGCCTCTCTCCGACTCCACTCAACCGTTCCGGAAAACCGCCGCTCAGAGCGTAGGTAACCTCCTTCCCCGTCCCTCCCCCCCCGTTTCTTCTCGCGCACCCGCTTCACCAACTTTTGTGCGGGCTTCAGGTCAAGGGCAAGGCCGCGATCGATGTTTTGGGAGCGAGGCTGGGGAAGTCGGGTGGAGCCTTGGCCCAACAGGGGTTGGTGGTGGCGTGCGGGTCTATTCTAACGGGGGCTCCGGTTCTGGCTACCTTGTTTGCATTGGTGAGGCGTTTTTGGGACAAGGGAGGTGGGCAGGGGGGAGGCAGGGGAGGACTACCATTTTTTGTCTTTGCGGTATGGTGTTTGCCCGTGAGAACCGAGTGACCCGGTCTGGCCACCCTGTTTGTATGGGTGAGGCGTGCTTGGGACGGGGGGAGCGGGGGAGGAGGTTACCGCTTTTTGTTGCGGCATGGTATTTGCCCGTGAGAAGGGGGCGCCCGTCCTGGCCACACTGTTCGCAATGGTGAGGCGTGCTTGAGATGGGGGGGTGGAGGGCGGGAGGGACGCGGGGGGGCTGCCATTTTTTGTCGTTTTGGTAAATGTTGGTGTTGGCCCATAAGAAGGGGGCGCCCCGTCCTGACCACCATGTTTGTATTGGTGATGCGTTCTTGGGACGGGGAGGGGGTTTACATTGGTGAGGCGTGTTTGGGAGGGAGGGAGGAGCTGTACTTATTTCATGCATAGCCGTAGTTGTGAGCGGGGGGGCAGGGGGGGAACTGCCTGATGTTTTCGCGGCGGTATGGCGTCTGGTGTCAGTCGTCTATCCTTTATGACCTTTTGTGTTGGTGCGTGATCTTCTTCCCCGATCTGTGTACGGTAAACACCATGACGGGCCCACGTACAGAGGGGTCAGTGCGATGGTCAAGTCTCCTGGTTATCTCCGAGCTTCTTTCCTGGTCTGTAACCGAACTGGCTTCGTTTCGCTCCGCCGTTGTCGTGGTCTTCCTTCCCTCGTAAACGGCGGAAAACAGGTGTCGGCGATGTGGATCACGTCAGTCATCGGGCTCGGGAAGCTGTTCAAGGTCAAGCAAGTGGAGGCGGAACAGACGGCTGCCAATGAACACCGATAGATAACCCTAAGCCCCCCCTACAGACACATCATAGCCGCGCGCGCACACGAGCATAGCTCCCGTCTCGCGTCGTGACCGCCCAATCGAGGAACAACAACAAAAAAGGCCGTTTTTTCATCCGCCACGGCATCGTGATTAATTGATGGTGTCAGTTTATTCGGGGGGGGGGGGGGGGGGGGGGGTGAGGTTGTAGGCGGGGAGAGTTGACCCGGTGGCGGCGGAGGAGGAATTGGGCGATGCGTTCTTGTTTTCCTTCAACAGTGAGCCCGTGCGTTCGCGTTCGTCTTCACAATGGCTATTTTTATTTTTTACAGACACCTTGATTCAACGGATGCTCTCTTCTTGCCACTTGCAAGGCAATCGAGATCGATACCCACCAAATCTAAAGGAACACAGCTTGGCCGATGCAACTCGCACGCCGATCGAGATTAATGTCCCCGAGCCTCAATACAACAGCGAAACAGCGAGTACAACAGCGACGGTACCAGCAGAAAGGCAAGCGAGTAGAAGAGGCACGTACAGTACTATAGTAATAGTGCGACGGGAGTACCGCGTTTAATGAAGCACACGCTGCATTAATTCGGTGAGCCCTATAATATACACGCGCGCGTGCTATATTGTACCTGTATTTCACGGTTAACGGCTTCCACATGTTGCCTTTCTCCTTTTGCGTTTTCCACATGTTGGTTATCCATCCTTGCGGTGTTTGGGTGCAGGTGGCTTGCGTGCGGCTTTTATAGACTAATGGACTTTCTGCCTGCAGGCAGCGGTATTATGATATTCGCGCCTATTCTTCGGGGAAATATCCAATTCGCCGCCGTCGGCAGTACGGATCGGTTGAGAGCCTGGCGGTTGCGGTCATATCCCCAGCGAGCTGTTGATTTTTGCCGAAGGATGAATGCGCGTGCTACCTCGTTGCTCTTCGTTCCTGTTCGTTTCGTTACGACTCGACTTGTTGTCTTGCTGCCTTTCGATGGGATTGTCTTGCTGCCTTTCGATGGGATTGGTTTCGTTGTGCTTGTTCGGCTCGTTTTCGGTTCGGTTCGTTTCGACGATGTGTTGCGCTCCGATTTGTTCAGTTCCGTTCCGTTCTGCGCCGTTCCATGTCGATTCGTTAATAGTGCGGAGTGGTCGAGGCGGGTGTGTCCAGCGGACCGGCGGAGGTCAAGTGAAGTCTTGATCCTCGCGCGTTTGTTTGGTGGAGTGTGTCGTTGATTAGCTTGTTTCCGGCTGTGGTGTTCGTGCTCTAATCGGTAACGTACGTCTGTTACTACTCTAAACGCAACAACAGCAGCAAGCAAGCATCTAGTTGCATGGACCTGAACGACAAGGGGTGTACTGTAGCTTCCCCCTTGAACAGGTTGTTCTCAGCTCTGGTCGTTTGTGTTAACAACCGACGTCGGCTGCTTTAAAGTTAAAAGACAGCGGGCAGCTCAAGCTCCAAGAAATGAAGTAAGACCAGCGATATCATCTCGTTGTGCTTGGCCGCATTATGACCCCCTACGTACTTGCGGGACCGCGTGTAGGCTCAAACGTTTTTTGGTGTACCGTATAGCTGTTGCATTTTTACGTAGCGACAAAAGGCTTCGCATATACATGCACTCCGGAATGGGAGAAGGGGTTAATTGATTCAGGTCACGTGCGAGGTACCCGTTGCACCGGTCCCATGCATGGCAGTCAAGCACGACCAGAACGACGAAAAGTGTTGACATGGGCAATTTGCAAATATATGCCAATAATTGTAGCCTCTGGTAAATATTAATACTGTTCTACACGAAGTTGTCATAAGTTTATTGATGCTAAACCAACCTTGTAGAATCCTGGACGTGACAGACAGGTCCACCAAACCAGATCGTACCGTGTGAAGAGGAATGGCACGAGAGCCGAAATATGACCGGTTTGTCCAACCAAACAATACTTGGATTGAACAGCTCCTCCCCGTCCTTCGATGACCAAAAACAGTAGGGCTGGACCAACCCTCTCTTCTCTCCCTCTCCCATGAACATCTGTCTCGTTTCCTAAGTGCATAGGGCACACGCCCTGAAGCTACGGGGATACCGGAAAACCCTCCCTGGGACGAGATGATACAAAGCCATGCCCAAGAAAAAAAATCCTTTCTAAAATAGAAGCCCGCCAGAGCAAGAGACGAACGAAAATAATCTCCGCAACGAAAGGGCATTCTGTAGACACTACTATTGGAAAGCCCCCTGTACCACATCAACAGCAGCAACACTATTAATAAGAAAAGGGGAAAAAAATAACGAAACACAAGATTCGAACAATAAAAAAGAAACAGCGAAAACAAAAAAGAGAAGGAAAGTGAAGAAACGATAAAATTTCCCAAACGTCTACCGCCGTCGCCATCGGTGGGACAGCTCGCGTCGTTTCTACTACTCACGGAAGCATCTGAGTTGTTGAAAGTGCCTGCCACCGTTGCAGCCCCCGTCCACTCCGGCCCCTGCAACCGCCGGGTTAGGAGTCACGGCTACCGCCGCCGCTGCCCTCGCCGCCACCGCTGCCGCTGCCACTGCCATCAAATATGCGTCGGAGGTGCCAGGTCCCAAGGCATTAGGAAAACTGGGCGTGTCTACACCGCCATCCGCTTGGCACGGGTAAATATCTTGCGGCTTTAGGCATGATGACGCCAGGTTCTCGTCGACAAGGTCCCAGTCCACCTCGTTGTGTTCTCGCCGGCGTGGTAGAAGAAGCCCGGCGACGAGGCGTGACCTTATCTCGCCCCATGATCGTTGCTCCTCCCTGCGGTGGGTGCATCACGGCCCTCATAAACCGCCAGAAGAAAGCTCCGAAGAGGGTCGGAACATCGTCCAGCCTCATCCGTTTGGCGAACGCCATGCCCGCTTTTACCTGTGCCATCTGTGCGAAAGGTACGTACGTTTATGCAGTATGTACGAACGAAGGGACCGGCCTTGAAAAGCCCCGGATTTGAGCAATGGAGAGAGATAAACTTGCAGTAGTGCACGAGAAAGTCTTCAACGAAAACTGAAACGTGCCGTCATGGTTGAAAACAAAAAATCGTTGTCATGCGTGATAGCCCTGCTTGCTGGGTGCTGCCAACTCGACTCACTCACCCCGACAGGAACTGGCACATCCATGAAATATTATAACGTCGATCATTAGACTATAGTGATCGACACCTACAGCAGCAGCAGCAGCAGCAGCAGTAGTAGTAGACTAGACTATACGTATGGTCGAATAATACACGCTATTAATAATACTTGCTGTAGTAGTAGCGCTTCGTTAGCAACTTGCAATAAAAAGCACCCTTTGCCATAGTTTTCAGAAGGGTCTCAATGACGTGATATGGCGACAGGGGCGCGCTGGCATACAGAACGGTAATTGGCCCTACAGTACGTACGCGGTATCATGTGTCAGACATCCAGCTTTTAAGACCATTTCTTAGATGATCTGAAATCTATGCATACATGCATGTCCATTATTTCTACATTGATGCGTTGAAGCCGTTGGCGCGGGTTGCGCCGCATTTATTTGGTTCATGCTGGTTGCGCCGCATTTGGCTGATGCAGGTGTACTCGTACGATGTACCGCATTTGTTGTACCGCGTTTATTCGTGTAAACTCTCGCACCAGATAGATGATTACAATGTTTACTGCTCGTACGAGTACAGAATACAGAGTACAGAGTACCCAGTGCAGAGTGCAGAGTGCAGTTCTTGGTTGTACGAGATTGTGGAGATCAACCTCAGTTATTATCTACCAGATACACGATATATAGTCTAGACTATGATGTACCGGTATGTGTTCAAGTTTTTGGCTCAGGTTGCGCCGCATTTGACTCATCATGCAGGTAGTATGCAGGTTGTACGACCGCATTTATTCGTGTGACGCACCCATCTCCCACATGTTTACGAGTAAAGCGGTTACTGCTGTGGTACGTTCAGTTCTCGGTTGTGGATAGCGGCTTCAGTTCTTCTCTACAAGAAGGCATGGTGTGTTGAAGTCGTGGGCGCAGGTTGCGCAGCATTTTGCTCATACAACCAACCACATTCTTCAATGTAAAACGTATCAATACGGACGCCCGCAAACGCAGTCGCCGGGTCGTCTGGCAACCACGCGTCGCCTGCTTCTACAAGCAAGGACGCCGCCCCGTAGCGCGCGCGCACCTGGACGGGATCTCCTGGTCCCCTCTCCTGCTGGAGCACCTGATGTTTTGGCACCAATCTTTTGGCGGCCTCACAGTCGAGACCCTCGGTGACGATGTCGGCGCGTACAGCACCGGCCATTTCGAGAAAGTAGTCCCCGCATGAGCGATGTCACGTCGTCTGGAGAAGGAGCGAGGTCAGCTGTGCACGCAAACTCTTCCGTGGCCTGTCAGAAATTGGACGGTTTTTCGGTTGGGTTGTTGGCAAGTTTTGATATATCGGGGGGATAGATACCTCGAGCGCTACGAGCCATAAGGAGTCATTTGTCAGTCATTATTTGTTGGTTAGACATGAAAGGGCAATGGAGCAACATTGGCGACGCGTGAAGATTGTAGACTACATACCACACGCTTCCTCATGCACCTCTCATGTCTTGTTGAAGTCGTCGCCGTCTTCTCGCGCCTCCCACTGACGCGTCACACAACCTACCACATCCCGCACATACCGGACGTATGGCTTGCCGGTGGCCATGGTCGCCCATTCATTGTTTGCTGCACGGGTCATCTCGATTCGAGTCTTCGCGTTGGCAAATCTAGAAAAGGAGCACCTGTCCGAAGAAAGACTGAAAGGGGCGCGGAATGCTTTCCGCAAAGCACTTACTTCGAGAGGGGAGATACAGAAAATAACAACATGCAGTCTGTGCACACAACGGCACGTACGCACATACATATGCACGCAAAAACAAAATCAAGCGGTAACTGCACGACATACATGCTGTGATGAATTCGTCGCTTGCTGCGCGCCTACTTGCAAAGGCGATACACGCGCAACCGCGGCACACTATCAAGGGTGTGCAAGCGTGCATCAAGCCCTTTTCACCATACCCTACCTCCCAGTGGGTATCGGTGGGGACTCTTGAACAATTTCCTTGTCCGATCGATGTTCCCTCTAAAACCAAGGTAAATGTCCGATCGATTGTTGTTTCCCTCTAGAACCAAGGTACTAAATTAAATTGCCTGCCAGCTTTTCTCTTGTTAGTATCAAGGCAAGTATGCGATCGATTACCATCCCTTTATAAAACCAAGCTAACCGTCTCACGGTGCTCCGGTCAAGATAATCGGAAGTCAATAAATAATAATTGCTTGAGCATAGTCATGCGACAAATTTTTTTTTTACCGAAATGGACAGACAAGAAATAAATAATGATCGAGTTGACCTCGATGGATGCATTTTTTTTTATCGTACTGGTTGTTATGATTACCCCCCCCCCCGACCAATTGACTATACATGCAATATCTCAGCCGCACAGGCTAGCTATCAACCATCGAAAACCCATCCGCCGTCTACCAAAAAAAAAGACAAGAAAAATAAATGACGATGCGCTTTCCTTCACTATTAATATCATCGACAGCATAGCCAACTAGTTTTCGCACAGATTGGCGTATCATGGCACCCCAGCAGCAGCAAGCAAAAAAAGCAGCCGGGGGGGCGCCCTTACTACAAATATGAAAATACCTCGTCACAGGTACGACCTGCTTTCGGGCTGCCTTCTTAATTTGTTCAAAATAAGTGTCTTAAGTGTCTACCTGACAGCACCGATGGAGGGACAACTGCACTGCACGAAGAAATGACACCACGACAACCTTAGCTACAGCAATCACAATCACTATCAATAGGAATATGCCACCACGCGAGTGCACTGCACTACGCAGTTCTCCCCATCGCGGGCAACCACTTCCGCATACGTGGAGGTTTCAATCGGCGCAGGGGGAAAGGGAGCGGGAGAGAGGAAGGGTACGACCCAAGAGAATCAACAAAGAAGACTATTCAATAGACTAGACAGGAACCGGTTCTGGTTCCAGCTTGCAACCTAAACTCGGACTTCTACCGTCGTGAAAACTTCTCTTCTTTGCTCCATCGCATGATGCCCGAACAGCCTCCCACCCCAACTCGCCGCGATGACAATGACCTTCCATACATACGAGCAAAGCACCAACGCCTCTTCAGTGCTGGTACCTTGGCATACACCAGCATAACCCCCCCAAGCCACCCCTCTAGCCCAAAGCCACATCCTCATCATCTATGATGCACAGATGTGGGCGCGACATATCGCAGGCGCGCGAATTGCCTCGACAGGTCCTATCACGAAAAAGGGAAGCACTCGTGTATGTGAAGTATTGACCCCGTAAGCCGTTAATGAACGCCGTCTATAAAAAAACAAAGGTTCCACGGTGTCGAGTGTGCCAACCGTAAGCGCGTCTCTTCCCAGAAGACACCGGAACTTCCGCCCTCCCTTAAATAGACTGGAAACGCAAAACGTAGAGACAAAAACAGCGCATTCGCGTCGAAAACAAAAAGGTCTCTCCTCCCCCCTCGTACCAGTTGGCATTCCCAGTACGCGTACACAACAGTTCTGCCCATCGCCAACAATATGGTAACATGGTAGTACCGTAGATGTGGCGCACTAACGTCTGAGGCGCGCAATACCACCATCCACGGGGCTGAAAGAGGGGCATGCACGGCCTCGCTCGAATTAAAAAACGGGCGACCTGTGGAGGAAGTACCCCCCTATGCCCCCCCCATTGCCGCCCAGGGGGAGGCACCGGGGGCGACATGACGGAGGAGGGCACTATAGTCACGACAATAATAGCAATGCCACAGCATTCTCCTGCGAACAACACTCGTCCGGGGCAAAAACTGCCCTCGCGCATAGCATGCCCCCGCCCCCTGCACGCCCGCTCGCTCTTCCTTTTGCCCCCCCCCCCCTCCTTCCTTACTGTGGTACCAGGTACTCCCACCAACAAGAAAAAAAATCGGCCGCCCCAAGCTCGACACAAAATGCATTTAGTCTAAAAACTCTTGAACACCACACCATGAACTACTTACCGTGCTCTGAATCCCACACAGAAAGCAACATCATTCCAAGCATCACGCGTGCGCGTTTAGACGCCTGGCCTTTTCGTGCGAACGCGTTTCGACGCGCACCTTAGAGCCCCCCCCCCCCCCCCCCCCCCCGGCAGCTACAACATCACGCCAATCCACTACTACGTCACGCCGTCCAGCATCATCGATAACCACCAATCAATGTGTTTTCACGCTTCCATGAGCCCATTCGCACAGCACGGCGTACAGGGTAATTTCGATAACCACGAGACGGAAAACAACTTCCGAGAAGAGGTAGGGTGGCTCGTTTGCGTTCAGCAGTATCACTCCCACTCTCTTTCCGTTCTCCTCCGACCCCCTTCTGTCTCAATCCTGCACCCCGCCCTAACCATATATATATACCGGTGGTTTAGTTGCTATCATGAGCGTTGTGCTCTTTCCGGGATCGAAAGCGCACGCGGCTGTGTAAGCTTCCAACGCTCTGCCATGACTTAATGGCGCCAACAATGAGCGCCTCCCACCCCCCCCCCCCCTACCCCCACCCCTAGCCCCCCCTGAAGGCGTGATCGCAGACATGCCCTCGCTTGTCCTACTCACTATCTAACAATTGAGGCGTTGCCCGAATAAACAAGGGCTTCCTGTCTACGCCTCCTGCATATTTCATGTCATGTCATGCGCACATTCCCTGGCCTGCCCCTGGCGTCCTCCCGCCGCCCGCCCCGGTTCGCTCCTCCCTCCTCCGTCCCGCGATGGAGGCCCACAGCGTCCATTCCTCCGCCAAAACGCGTCTGCCACAGTTTAGAAGAAAAAAAAATACTGCTGCAACGGTTCTTTAGCTTCAACTCCAATATTTTCCCTCCTATCATACCGACCCGCCCCAAATTCGGGGGTAAGAGTAGGCAGTGAGTGACACCACTTGAATCGTGGTTAAAAAATTTGAACCCCTTTCAGAACGACCCGCACCCACGGTTGTTCGGGGACAAACCACGTCTTCCTCCGCACCAGCCCAACGTCGAGCGCATGTATATGACAGCCCCCTTATTAGATGCATTTTCCACAGTTCTGGGGACAAAATACTCGGAACTACGTACTGCCATAGCGTGGGTTTATTTCTCCTTCTCCCCCTCCTCCTCCTTCTCGTCACCAGCGTCGTGAGGCTGGCTGACGTGGCTCAGATACCCCCCCCAGGCGATGGACATGAAAGAGTTGAACAGTGGGCGGTGGGCCGTCGGCACGTAGGCATACAAGATCATGTCGTAGATAGGCCACACCTTTTGCGACAACGGGACAGAGGAAGGTGTGCGACAAGCAGGGTGCGGGGTGAGGCGGGGCGGGGCGGGGCGGGGCGAAGCGTGCGAAAAGGGTGAGGTGCGAGGAGGGGTGCAAGGAGGGGTGCGAAGAGGTGCTGAGGTGCTCTTGCTAGATGGACCTCAACTTAGGACATCCATAAAGGACGGAAACGATGACGGGACAGGGTGTGGACCTTAACCCTTCGCAACGGTGGCTAAATTCTACCCCGTACCGGCACGTACAGTTGAACGCGAGAACCTTTAAAGCAGGCTCATGGGGAGGGCGGCTGGACAGGCGACAATCGGAATGGCACACGACCGGCATCCACGAGCGTCCACTCGGCCTGAGCCCGTCACCTCCACCAGATTTACTCACCAGGGTATCTCTTCGCGGGAAACGGCAAACGGGCTTACAAGTCCAATATAACTATGCACAGAAAACGTTATCACAGGCGGCGAGCACTCTCCTGAAAAAAAAATAGCACGAACAATCAGGATGAACCCCCGACCGCTGGGGGTGCGGGAAGGCACGTAATCGTGCCATGGCGTCCCCAGTGCCACTCTACATGGTGGTGGAGGCGTTACTATTTCTCTGGAAAGGGAACCACTTGCCCTCTTTTACGTACAGACGTTGTCCGGAGGAGACCAGGAGCTAGGAACACTGCCTGCATGTGAGAGTGATCCAGCGATCTCAGAGACAACCTGCCCTTTGACATACATTATGCGCGCGCGATTTTTCCATTTTATATTCTCAAGATGCGCGGCCGAAGCAGCGGAGGTGACTCCGCTTTATGATCCCGCTCGGAGGCATCCATCACAGCCAAAAAAAATGGAACCGGCGTGCGCATCGCGATCGATGGTGATCCGGTGTGGACGCTCGTTTAAAGCATCCCCTCTTGCCGACATTCGTACTGCCTGTCAGAAACGCGACGTCACGAATTCTGCAAACACTCAACAGCCTACGACGTAAATACAATACGAGTACAGCAAAATACGTACCAGGTATATAGCTAGGTAGTACCGGGTACCAGGTATGCCGTATGGCACTCTACAACAACCCCTTACTATTAAGGGTATTTTTTTGCGACGTATTATACCTGCAAAGAGCGAAGCCAAGTGAGGAAGAAGCTGTCCTTCATTCGCTCCATCAAGCCCTTCATGCTCCCGCTCATCGCTGCCGTGAGGATGTACATCGACGCGATCTATCCGCGCCGAGAACAAAAACAGTGACGTGAGGAGGCACGGACATATTTCAAGCACGACCGCATGGTGAGAGCACGTGGGGGAGGGGAGGGGAGGGGGGAGGAGCAAAGGCGAATAGTTTTGAGACAGCTTTGGATGACTTCGTGAATTAGAGAGGCGTAACAACCGCTGCGGAAAAAGCGAGGTTTGAAGGTACAGGTGTAGTCGGAGCGCTGTTTTTCACGACAAAAAATTGGACGTGCAAGTGCAAAAAAAAAAAATACATACGTTGTTCCATCGTGGATTCAACAGCAGACGGTCTGCAGTGGTAGACACCGGCGATACGCTACCTTCACGGCGTAATACCAAGTTGAGGAAGACAAATTGCAACAAAAGCGAAAAAGGCAAGGAATACAAAATACCTTGTAGATGCCTACGGTCGGCCACTCGATCGCCCACTTCGTGAAACCCACGGCCAGCTTGGACCGGGCCCCGTCCGAAGGCCCCCACCGCTTCTCGGTAAACATGTTGTACGGGAAGCGCTTGTCGATCCACTTGTAGTAAGAGTAGTGCACCAGACCGTTGTTCAGTGCGCCGATGATGCCGCTGCGGGCCATGCGCCAAAACCGAAGCCCCACCTTCCGAGACGAGACGGACAGATGGATAGATGGGCAGACGCAGACAGATGGGCAGACGCAGGCAGATACACAGACAAGCAGACAGATGGGCAAGCACTTAAATTAGGCAGACAAACAGGCAGACAGACAGAAATACAGACAGAGAGATATAAGAAAAATAAAAAATATGAGAGAAAAAAAACACAAAAAAGCCACCCACCAAGGTGCGCATGAACCATAAAGACACAAAAACCAACAGCAAAAAACGTGTTGCACCAGCGACAGCAGCAGCGGCAGCAGCAGCATTAGCAGCAACGGCAGCAGCTAGCGAATAGCAGCAGCCAGCGGCAAGAGTAGCGGGAGGCGGTAGATCCAACTTGCGCGAAAATAGCAGCACATCATAGTGTGGGTTTGTGTATGTTTCGTCGCGTCACGTGCCAAAGGTTGCGAATACCGGTAGGTCTCATTCGAGAGGATAGGAAGCACCACTCATACGCACACTCAATAACCGTAGCTGCTCCGCTACCCCCCCCTCCCCGTCCTTCCCCCGACCCTAACGAGTGATGCGTCACGCATCCCCGACACTCACCACCTTCTTCCAGCCCTGCTCCACGACTTGAAACAGGGTGTCACCGGACACAAACAAAATAAACCCCTGCGGAAGCCAGTCGAAATCAGGTAGGGGAGGAGGAGCCGGGGGGGGGAGGGTCGCGCGTTTCAGTCAGAAGGCGGTTGCGCACAGAAAAATGCGCGAGAGAACTTCGTCGGACATAAAAACAAAACCTCAACAAGGCCGTTTTGCGGCGGAAAAAGAGCCCCCTATCCCCCCCCCCCCCTTGCCATCTGCGAGCACAGCAGCAGTAGTATCGGCCGCGTTCTTGATCATAGAAGCACCGACACGCTGAAACATAGAACAAGCGAAAACAGTTCCGGAGGGCGCGATGGCATGACAAGACAAAACAACCAAATTTCTCCTTCCCCCGCACGCATGACCCAGGCGAAGAGCAGATGGGCACCGACATCACGCCGCCGTATGTACGATGCCGGAGTCACGAAATGGACAGACTGCGTGTGGCTTGCGCAAGTTCGGCCGGCTGGACGGCGCCACCTGCTATGCCCTGCAGAAACAAAGGCACAAACCCCCTCCCCCGACAAACAAAACAAACCCATATAACACGTAGCATGGACGTTTTGGGCACACAAGACAGGCCTGATACCACACCACCCAATGCCACCAACATCATCACCACCACTGCTACCGGCAACACCATTATCACCACCGCCGCCGCCGTTACCACCACCACCATCGTCATCGTCTGCAAAGCATTAGCGGCTACTTCATGCGCGGCTCTTTACAACACGGCCACAGCAGTCTGCTCGCAAACGCAAACGCAAGCGTAAACCTCAGCACGAGCGCAAATACAAACACGCAAAAAGACGTGCGCGACATTGACGCAACACGGACATGCTCCCTCCGTGCCCCCCCCCCCCGCCACTTTTCCCTATCCGCCCCCGCTCCCCCCCCTCCCCCCCTCCCCAACCTCCCCCACCACTCCACCCCCCCCGCCCCCCTCAACCTTACCCGCGCCCTCAAGGCGAGACAAAAGGGGGTACAAAACCTCCCAAACCTCCCAACACTCGCCTGCACGGCGTTGAACAAAAGGGGGAACCTTTGTAGCCAGGTAGTGTAGCGGATGGCGGCCAGGTCGGCGGAGAACAGGGTAGCCGCGCCCGCCAGCGCGACCGCCGGCTTGACCTCCACGTCCGAGGTATCGAACACCTTACGCACGACGGAGAAGTCTTTCAGCCTGCACGACTCGCCTAGTGTCGCGTCCAGGAACTGGAGAGCGTCGAGAAGCCACGGGTAGCGGAGGATCAGGCGCCGCGAACGGCGCGGGGAAACGGATCGGGGTTGCGTTGCGGGGGGGGCGGGGGGGGCGGGGGGGGTTCTCGCGTGAGAGTGTATCCCTTCTTTCTGGGAGGTGGGGTTTACTTACTACCTGGTGTGTGAATACGAGTAGTAGGCGTTTGGGAGGGGGGAAAAAAGAGTGGAGAGCTAGGAAAAAGATCCACCATCACTGCTACTAAGACTACGCACAGAACTGCTGCTATTACCTGGTAAATTATCGATACTAAGGCTAGATATCATATATACCATGATCGTACTGTTACTTGAGAATGAAGTGCCCGTAGTCGTAGTGTTGATAGCAGCAACATGCTGCTGTACCAGCACCTGCGCGGCGAGCAGCACGATTATATCCCCGTATGGCGCTCGCAGCAAACAAAACAAACGCCATATCTAATGTTCAACCACACCCGGGCATTCGCGTTCGAGGCGCAAGCAGGGTGTCCACAAACCCCTTGCTTCTCCGGAGGCACTTCTTGATATATCTACACCAGACATTGCAAAAAAACATGAAAGCTAGCACGTGATATATGATATACAACGGGCAACAGTTGATTGATCATTGATCACGTCACAGAAGCCGAGAGATGGGGGTTGTTATGATATAGTTAGCGTGTTGGCAATGGGGTTTGTTATGTTATGTTGGCATGTTGGCAATGGGGTTGTGCTACGTATATGATGGCATGACGGCAACAGGCGTTGCTATGTCATGACAGCATGTTGGCATGCGGGATTTCGTCGGAGAGAGCACCAACCTGGTACTTGTACTGGCAAAGCGCAGCCGGCTCGCAGCGCTTCTCCTTCCACGACCAACTGCACATCTTGTTCCCCGTCTTCTTCGCCCCACCGAACACATTCACCGAACTACCCCCACTTCCACCGCCAGCACTACGGTCAGCGGCGTTCTCTTCTGATGCGTCTTCTGCGCTTGCTGCTTCATCTTCATCGTCCTCAACCTCTGCTGTTCCGTCGTCCGACAAGGCTTCGGCGGCATCTTCGAAGGCGCTATCGCTAGCGTCGTTCCCCTGTCAGCAATATGTCAACGTTGAGTGAGGGTTAGTTTTTGGGGTTTGTTGGAGGCGGAGGGGTGTTATCACGTGCGCTGTAAGAGGGGTAGGGAGGGAGGGAGGGAGGGAGGGAGGGAGGGAGGAAGGGAGGGAGGGAGGGAGGGAGGGAGGGAGGGAGGGAGGGAGGGAGGGAGGGAGGGAGGGAGGGAGGGAGGGAGAGGAGGGAGGGAGGGAGAGGAGAGAAGGAGAGGGAAGAAGGGAAAGAGAGGGAGATACAGAAGCAAGGAGGGTATAGAAGCAGGGACACGAGGGTGCACGAGCGGTTGTGTCGAGTTTTGAACGCCGAATAATTGTGTTTTTGAACGCTGGAAGACCGGGCACGTTGTCGGCACCCTACGCGTGTGAAAACCGAAAGCGTTTACCAGGTACCAGTTACTTAAAATAACACAATAAACAGTACAAGTTTTGACAGTTGGTACTCGTACTGTTTTCCCATACGATATGTATCATAGTTTCAATACCAGAGCAGAAGACCAACGCTTCCGTTGGTTGGTGGGTTGTTCACTTTGTCCGAATGACTCACTATACCTCGTACAAATTATACTATTGATAATAATAAACTATAATCAATAACACTACTGTGGTTAGTCAGTAAGTCGTCGAGCGAAGCGAGCACATAATTACAATTTATCCGCAATTCAATATTTGGGCCATTGTCTTGGGATGGCTTTGACTAGTAATATCACTATTAATAGCAATATCGCTAGCAATGTCACTATTAATAAGCCTTGCGTTGTCAGATTAAGGAACCTTGTACTGGTCTGTATTGGATCACCATACGTGTATGATGCTAATCGTATGGCATGCAAGGGCTCCGCACGCGGGCGGCTGACACCGCCAGCTAGGCTCGCACAAGAAAGACTACCACAACACGCGAGGCCCCTGATTTGGTGCAAGTATAATAGCTACAAGGTTCCGCTCCGGGAAGTGCCTAGGGGAGTGGCGCAAGGACACATGATTATGATCACTACCGGATGCGATGGATGACCATTTGTTTGTACGGTACATACAAAAAAAAATGCTCGGAAAAATAATGAAATCGCATTTTACCCGCAGTACTCGGGTGTACTCAATTATTAGCAGCAGTACTTTCAGCACTTTTTGGGTACTCGAGATAGACGTGCCCACGACCGATCTGTTGTTGAGAAAATACACACAACACACAAAACTTTTACACCGTATGATATGTATGATTTCGAGAAGAGCGTCACACTTCGACCTCCAGGTTAGGGACCGCCAGGAAGCGAGAAGGGGCACGTGTGGTGTGGGATGCGGCTTACTGTAGAATACTACGTTAATAGCACCTATTGAGAACTGGGAGCAAGAGGACAACACGTGACAGGCTATGGCAAAAGCAACTCGCCGCCGTAAGGAGAGGATACGGCACGCGCACATGGTCCTACCACGGTAAACTACCACGGTAGTAGCGTTTTGCTCTCCGCACGTTGTCTGCTGCTGTCCCTGTCATCTGCGATCTACGCAAAAAAAAAGCGTATTATTATCGAGGCACGAGAAAATAAGGGTTTTGTATGTACGGAAGAAGTTTGGGGTTATTGCACGTTGACCAATGAGATCAACGCGGGTGGTTACTTGTACTTGTTCTGGTATAGCAAAGGGAACCTTGGATCAGTCTGCCTGGTTGCTGACTAGCAAGCGAGACACGCAGAGAAGAGAGAAGCATCGTCAGCGAGACAGGTTCAAGGTGAGATATTATAGACTGGCTGATTTAAAAAATAGAAAAATACTCATTAAAAAACTGCCTCTGTGGACGTAAATGTGTAGACTAGACTAGGGATGGGTTGATTGGTCCATCTAAATTATGACTACTTTTAAAGGTTCCTATGTACAGCAGAAACGTGTGGAGTGGTGGGGTGACAAATGACAGGCTCCGACACAAGCAGCTCGCCGCAGCATAGCGAGGACACGCCACGCGCACATAAATGGTGTTGCCTACCGCTGCTGCTGTGCGGCAGGGTTGTAGCGTTGTGCTCTCCGCATGTTGTCTGCTGTCTGTCATCTGCGATCTTACATAAATGGTGTTGCCTACTGCTGCTGCAGTGCGGCAGAGCTGTAGCGTTGTGCTCTCTTGGTATGGTACGATATCATGTACGCAACCTGGACATAAATATAAGGACCGTTTTCGTACTAGTATGATATTCATACGATTCTTACAATTTACGCCGCCATGTCACTCGACACTGGACGGGAGCAGCAGTAGCAGCAGTAGCGAGAGGTAGCGCGTATAGGCGGGTAGAGCATCGCAGGCTCCGATCAGAGTAATCAGCTACTGCAACAGCAGCCACACGCGCAGAGAGTTACAGGCTGCTGCTGCTAGGGGGCTGGACTGCTGCTGGGCGGCAGGATCGTAGCGTGGTGCTCTGCCAAAATAGTGAAATGTACGTGTACGAAGGATGCCAATATGGATATCAATATAATGACCGCTTGCGTACTAATATGATATTCAAACGATTCTTACAATTTACGCCGCCATGTCACTTGACGCTGACAGGAGCAGCAGCAGCAGCGAGAGGTAGCGACGTATAGGCGGGTAGAGCATCTCGCAGGCTCCGATTAAAGCAATCCGCTACTGCAACAGCAGCCACACGCGCAGAGAATTGCAGGCTGCTGCTGCGAGGAGGCTGGACTGCTGCTGGGCGGCAGGATCGTGGCGTGGTGCTCTGTGCCAAAATAGGGAAATGTATGTATACGCAGAACATCAACCTGAACATAAATATACGGACCGTTTGATATTCAAACGATTCTTACAATATACGCCGCCATGTCACGTGGCACTCGACAGAAGCAGCGGTAGCAGCAGCAGCAGTGAGAAGTAGCGGCGTAAGGCGGGTAGCGCCGGCTCCGATCAAAGCAATCAGCTACTACAACAGCAGCCACACGCCCAGAGAGTTGCAGGCTGCTGCTAGGGGGCTAGACTGCTGCTGGGCGGCAGGATCGAAGTGCGGTGCTCTGTGCAAAAATAGGGAAATGCGCCGACGTGTACCCTCTAAGAGCAGAAAAACGCTGTTTGCATCAAAACCGTACATTGGGATAGGGGATGCAGAAACCCAAACCCCGGGGATGTTGCGGAAACCCGGGGATGCCTTATGCGTGCCCAAGGCCGAAAAAGTTTAAAAGGCTTGCCACGCGCGACACACTGAACAGATCGCGCCCAAACCTCCAGCAACGTGAGCCCGACGGTCGAATTGTGCCCACCCCCCCCAACGTTTGGGACAAAGGTGCGAGCACGAAGAGATGTGCCCGGAGGGAAAAAAAATCACAATTATACAAATACATATTAGATAACTATAATAGCGATTTGATTATGCCAACAGATACTTGTGCACATCTGATTGCCTTTTGCTGTGCCGTGTGCTTGTTACTGTCACGTTCTGATCGGCAATACGGGTGTAATTTGCGGGGGGGGGTAACATGAAGAGGACCGAGAGAGGACTTCAAAATGAAGAAACAAAAAAATACGAGTACACACGTACATGACGGTACCTGGTACCTGGTGGTGCTTTGCATGCTACCTGGTACACTGGATGTTCGAAAGAAAGCACACCGCAGCACCGCACAGCACCGCTCCACGAGGCAAGGCACGGCACCGCACGGCGCTGCGCTGCTGAGCTACAGCACGGCTGGGCTGAGCTGGGAGTGCATTTTTTGTGATTCAACAATGTAATACGTGCAAACCTAGCGTAGCAGCAGTACCGGTACCTTGTACGATACTGCGAACGATACCTGGGTTGTACGAAATAGAAGTACAGCAAAGCACGCAGCACGGCTCGGCACAGCACACACCGCAAAGAACCGCACCGCACGGCAGGGCACGGCGCTACGCTGCTTGGCTAGCGCTACGGTGCGTGCTGAGCTGAGCTGACATGATGAGCCAAGCTGAACTCAGCTGGGACCTGGTATGATGATACTTCGTGCAACTACAAGAAAAAAAAGGCTAAAGACAAATTGAACCCTTCCGCATGCAATGGAGGGGGGCGGTGTTCAAGTGGGAGGTCTTGAGAGGCCAGGGACGTACCAACCGAGCCCTCTCGGAAAAAATACAAAAATACGTAGTTCGATAAAATTTCCTTCATTTCTTTTTCGATTGCCTCGCGTCTTTCGTACGCATGCGTGTAGATAGCGCTGGCAGGTTGGTTTTGGTCGATATTTTTCGCCACCCCTCCCTGCTGGCGAGCTCGTCTTCACTTGCTATATATACGTGTCCTATTATATTTTCCTGAAGGTGCCTTTCGAGATTGACTGTCCGTGACTGTACGAGAGCGAGTTTCCGACGGTTTCTTACGAAAAAAAAATTGGGATAGAAAAATACCGCGGGAATCGATTTGCGGCAGGTAGCAATTACGAAAGAAAACCTTCATGCCAATTCGGGCACTACAAGTCCGGGTGGACCAGATTCGGCACCAAGGACGATGATTCAAAACCGCTACACTACGGAATTCGATTTCTCTAGGTCGGATTGGGTGGGGTAGGCAACAATCCCGTGGTCGCCCGAGACGAACTCGGTGTGTTACGGGACTAAATCGAGTTTGCGGCATGACCTCTGAAAAGCTGTACAAAATGAAATTCGACAGCATTTTTGGCAAAAACACCATCGGTCCCAGCCCCTAGGGCCTCGATCTCGAAGTTCTACATTGCGGCTACTCAGCTGGGACGACCTGGGTGGGGTGCTCCATTTCCCCCCTTCGCTCGCGCCTTGGGACGTGCTATTATTAGGTGCAAAACATGTTTGATTTATAACTTCAAAGGGAAGACACCATCCCCGCTTCATCCCCGAAATTCGGCAGTTCCCACCCCCCCAAGTTGGGGTTATTCAATACTAATTCTTAGTATATTCTTACATATCGCAGGAAATCCTACCTTCCCGACACCGGGCACATAACCTGACAAGCGAAATCCAACTAGAATACCAAGAGATGGCATGACCAGAGTTGCAGAGGCTATTCAGCAACTTATAAATGGGAATCTCGTATCAAACGCGAATGTTTGTTTTTTTCGTATCGCTGCTGTGGCTTGTCTTACCTCGCTGCACCCCCCCCTGCTGGCGAGTCCATGTAACTTCTTACGTGCGCATTATCTACTTGTTTATATTTCCCTCATTTTTTCGATATCTTTCGAATTGCTTGGTTATTATTGTCTCTGTGACTTGGGAGGGAGAGCACCCCGAGAGACCAATCTACCGCAACCAACCTTGACGGTATTCCACTGGTGGTCTCTACTCTAAATCCCGTCTCTCCCTCCGTTAACCACTAGCCAGGTCCCAACCGAAACCCATGCAGTCTAAGACGACTGAGTCCCACCCACGGTACGATACCGTGGAAACTCCTCCATCCGACTCCTAAGTGAACCAACTGTTGTGCATACCAATATCAGTTAATTCCTAGTGCACAGAAATGAAGACAAACACAATTGTCATAAAATACACAGTGCGACATTTCCGCCCTCTCCTCACCTTCGAAAGAAAAAAGGGTGGGTGGGTGGGAGAAATATCACGAGAGCCGACCCAATGCTGGGTCGCTGGCCGGCTACTAACACTTGCCTCTTCTCTGGTCGCACAGCCTACACGGTACCGTCCCTTGCCCTCCGACGTGCGGGCTTACCTAGCTGCGCGAGTCAACCGAAGAGTGATGGCCACCAACTACCGTGTGGTGGACCGCTACCAGAGCATGGAACAACAACCCTAAATTCTTTCGCGTCCAAACAAACCACGGGTTACGCCGCTTTCGGTTTCCGAAGGTCATAACCCTCTCCTTTTTCCGTTGTTACTCCCGAGTTATTTCCTTACCTTTTTTTCATCTGGCATTCATACATACATCATTTGGTTTCCTTCCGAGTAGTGGTATCTGGGATTCATACATACGCCATTTGGTTTCCTTACGAGTAGTGGCATGCAGTGTACCAGGTAGTCGTAGTCGGTTTCAGCTGCGAGTCTTGGTATGTACTCGTACCAGTATTGGCTGATGATGGCCTGGTACGTACGTACGCTGACTTCCAATTTCACTTTTATTATCCTTTTTGGTAGCGGATGGCGGATGTACGACTTTCTTCAAGCAATGTCACGTATCATACATACTCTGTACGTACTTGTAGGTGTAGAGTAGACTACCACGTTTGGTTTGTTTTATTCGTTGCCTTGGGTATTCCTCCACTCCGGAGTGACTGGAGCCTGTCCTGTGACTTATGACCACGGACGGATTTGCTTAAATACAAGGGCTCCGCATGGGCGCCGGCATGCCGGCGCCCATGCTTCGGGTAGGGCAGGGCGGCACTCGGACGAGGAAAAAAAGGGGAAAAAGTTGTAGCTGTTCGATTCGACATTATTGGAAGTATAAAGTAATGCCGAGAGTTTAATACAAATATGAGGTTCTAACGATCATAATTTGACATTCCATGGCGCCCATTCTTTGGGTGAGGAAGGGTAGCACTCGACGAAATAAGCTGTAGTAGTAAATAAATTGAAGCTCAAAGTAATGCCAAGAGTTTAATACGAACATGAGGTTCTAAAGGTTCACTTTGATGGAAGGATAACATATAAACGAAGGAAGCAAGCACAGGCGAAACACTGTTATTAAAACCGTTGCCAAGTAAAAGTAGGCCAGAAATGCCGTAAGGAGAATTTGAGAACCTGCTTGGCTTCGAGGCTTCGAGGCGAAAGGAAAGAGGAGATGTCATCAATAAAAATGATATCGGACGGAATAAATGGTTGAAAATGTTTAATTTACGGAAGAGAAAAAGGAAGGCGCCGTTGATTGTGCCTTCGAAAACCCCTCGGTGTTTACTTCCACAGTAGGCGAAGAACTTACCATGTTTGTTTACAAAATATACGAAGAACTCACTCACAGAAAAGAACCAAAAAAGACGACACTGCATGCCCTCAATTAGCTACTTCAATGTACGCGCCACTTACACTGGTGAAGATATACAAAAATTAACAGCGAATTATGCAGACTGAGAGAGGGGCGCTAAAGGGGACATAGAATGCCCTCGATCGAATAAATAATAAAGGGGATATAGAAATGCCCTCGATCAAATTGGTATTTTCTGCGCAGAGCACTTACACCAGAGAAATGGCAAGCTAAACGGAAACAGGCGGATAATCAAGCCTCACACAAGACAAAAAAAATAATCCTAGACCGGTATGAAATCGTACCACTATCACTAACAGCCCCCGATTCTGTGGAAGGTAGGCCTCAAAACAACTTAATCCGTATGACAGATCAGTATTTGATTGTACCATAGTCACAAAACAGCTCTCCGACTCGGCGTGAGATACACGATGGGTCCTCCGGGCTTACTTGCACAATGTACGAAGAACTCACTTAGAGAGGAGCCCTAAAGGGGATATAGAAAAATAATCCTAGACCGGTATGAAATCGTACCACTATCACTAACAGCCGCCGACTCTGTGGAAGGTAGGCCCCAAAACAACCTAATCCGTATGACAGGTCAGGTTTGAGCCTATTGTAGACCAAGCACGCTCAAAATGATGAACACTCCAACAGCACCGAACGCAATAATATAAAAAGCCGAGTTATTAGAGGGATCTACTACTACTGGTATAGCACGCGTTCTTCTGGACGTATCATGACACATGTATGTGTCGTCTTGCAGTCACACCTTCAGCCACATGGCCAGCACGCACACAGCACATGACAGCCCAACAGCACACACGTAACCAACCGCTGCACGTATGAAGCCTACAGCGCGGCACCATGAATAACAAATGACCGCGACGGCTGGATTAGCCCTTTGACAGACCGGCGCCCCTGCTCTCGAGCCCGGGCAAGATGTGTGTCTGCCTTGGCCTATTTGATCGAACCTTACCAACTCTAAGATCGCAATTATTTGCGCGGTCGCAGTTCAACTGGTCATTTGCGTCATGTACGTTGTCTAGGGATGTTTTATTTGTTTGTTGTGAAGGGATGTCCGTCTGACTTTGCTTCGTAATAAAGTTGTATTCCCGCTTTCGTTGCTGGCCATAGGAAACCTTTCGCAGATGTCGTAGTATGCACATTCGTCTACGAAAAGCACGCCATCGCTCACGCGTTATTTGTTTACCTGGTATTTCTTTTTGTAGGTTGTCCGTCGTTGTTGTACTAACATCTTATTACACTGTAGCAGATGTAATCTTTTCATGTGCGTGTTCACCCGACAAAGTAATAGTCTACACATTCTTCATACAGTAACTCCTCCTGCAGCATGTTTTTGCGACGTCGCGCAGAGGAACGGTTTGAGCCTATCTGTATCTGCAGACCAAGCACGCTCAAAATGATGAACACTCCAACAGCACCAAACGCGATAATAATTACAGGATTCACTTGATAAACGGAGACATTTCTCTCCACAGCTGTCAGATTTTGTCCCCCTCAGAAACGGGTTTTATAGTTTCCGCGCAGAGACTGACTAACATCACCCTGTTGACCCTGATAGCTACACTGTAGTTGTAAGGGGAGTCGACGACCTATATCCTTAATGAGGACACACAACTCGTAATACGCGCGATCGGTGTATCACACACAGCTTGCAAAGATGAGTTTCGACGAAATCTTCGATCTCACAGCTGGAGTGTATTTTCATTTTTTAAAATATAAAAAGACGAGTTATTAGAGCGATCTACTACTGGTATAACACGCGTTCTTCTGGACGTATCATGTATGTGTGGTCTTGCAGCCACAAACATGCAGCCACATGGCCAGCGCGCACACAGCACGTGACAGCCCAACAGCACACACGCAACCAACCGTTGCACGTACGAAGCCTACAGCGCGGCACCACCAATAACGCACGACCGTGATGGCTGGATTAGCCCTTTGACAGACCGGCGCCCCTGCTCTCGAGCCCGGGCAAGATGTGTGTCTGTCTGTTGCTTGGCTTCAGTTGATGAGGGCACTCAGACTGTGGCAGATGCAATTTTTTTTTCAGGTGCGTATTCACCCGACGAAGTTATACAAATTCCTCATATAATAACTCCTCCTGCTGAATGTTTTTGCGTAAGGTCGCGCAAAGGAACGGTTTTGAGCCTATCTGTATTTGCAGACCAAGCACGCTCAAAATGATGAACACTCCAACAGCACCAAACGCAATAATATAAAAAGCCGAGTTATTAGAGCAATCTACTACTACTGGTATAATTAACACGCGTTCTTCTGGACACATCATGTGTCGTCTTGCAGTCACACCTTCAGCCACATGGCCAGCACGCACACAGCACATGACAGCTCAACAGCACACACGCAACCAACCGCTGCACGTATGAAGCCTACAGCGCGGCACCATGAATAACGAATCACCGCGACGGCTGGATTAGCCCTTGACAGACCGGCGCCCCTGCTCTCGAGCCCGGGCAAGATGTGTGTCTGTTGCTTGGTTTCAGTTGATGAGGGCACTCCACAGCAGTAGCCAGCTGGAGCACAGCAGTCAGTTATTCCTTTGTTATGTCAACCCCCCTTGCCTGCGTTCGTTCAAGCTAACCCAACAGCAGTAACCACGTAAAGCAAAACTCAAATCATGACCGGCTTCCGCGCGTTCATACTGTGGCGGGTAGATGTTGCAGGCAACGTTTTCTAGCCCATGCCGTGCATGCCTCGTCTCACACCCCTGGCAGCTGCTGCCCTACGCTGCTCTGGGTCTCGGACGGGACGGGGCTAATAACCTTGCTTCGTCTCGTCTCGGGTGCCTGGTGCACAATCTGTGACCAAGCAATAATTAGTTGCCACCGCAAAATCCAAACATTATCAAGTACCTATTGTTTTGAAACATTATCAAGTAAGTACCGTTTGTAAATGATGCCAATTTTGTAAATCATCCAGGCGCGTGCAATTAAACACCTGGTGCACAATCTGTGACCAAACAATACTAAGTTGCACATTCCACCGCAAAATTCCAAACATTATCACGTACCGTTTGGAAATGATGCCAATTTTGTAAATCATCTATTAATAGGTGTTGCAGACATCAAGATGCAACCAAATTTCCCGAAATTCCTCCTCGACATGCGGTATTTTTGCAACTTCTCGCTTGTCTCGCTCGGCATCCGTCCGCGTTCACGTCGATGTGCGGAACGGACACGGAAGGGCGAGGGGCGTTGGAGCCGCCCCCCGAAGGCGGCGCTCGAACAAAGCTATATTCGACCGAGAATTCCAGTTCCGCGAATCGCATACTTCGGCCGAGACAAAAAACTCCTGACCAAATACCTGACACCAAAGAAGGATTTTATATATATTTATGCGGGTTCATTGATGTGACAACAACAACCGGTGCTGCTGTATTGGAGTGCGACACCGCGTACCACAACGCACCCAGACACAGGAGTGTGTTGTGTCGGTACATGAAGTCTGTGTGAGCTCTTGCTGTCAGTTGAACTTGTGCTTCAATGACGCTCGTAAAATCTACCCAAACAATATGCGCTTGTGCATGTTGTGCTGGCATGGTTTGCAACGAGTCGGGAAGAGGTCGCAGATTACAGGAGCAGTCAGTAGTAGATGGTATCATGCCATTCACACACAGAAGCCAACATCCGACATAGTGCACCTTGAACATATTACACTGTTATTTTATAACTAATTTTCAAGGACGTCAGCCGTGAGTTTGACGAATTTCAGGTCAATACTCATCGTTATTGTTTACCCTTATGCGTTATGCCACATGTGCTTGCCATTTTCGTTGATCATTTTTATGCTGCAATACGAAGCAGGTGAGACGAATATCAAGCACCGCAAAATGGTGAGTGGTGAGCAAGCAAAGACCATTGCTGCTTTGTCAGCAGGACAGGAAGAGCACCGGGGACTGCGAGGCACTCGTATTCTTTTTGGGCTAGCAAGCACTCCTCAAGCGTCCCTTCCGAACAAGGTGGCATAAGGACGCTAACACAGTGGAAGGGACTGCTATCATACTAGTCTAGTCTAACAAGGCCGGATCATAAAAGGCCCTTGGAAGACGAAAACGACGGCTACACACACAGCAGCAGTCACACCGCCGCGTGCCGATCTGAGCCCAGCAACAAGACAAGGTGCATACTTCTAGCATCGCCACCGCATAAAGCTCAAGTGCAGCTCGTCACAGAACTAGTCACGTCTGTGGTACAACAGCCAGTACCGTACGGCTGGCACTACTGCTGTCTCAGAACGTCAAATCACATGCTGCGCTAGGCCTCTTGAAGCGTCGTCAAGATATGAATATGAACTCACCTCTGACAGCCCCGTGGCATCAGCCAGCTCATCTACCTCAACGCCGTCCTCTTGAAGACCGTCCTGCAAGGTTTCCTGTCCAGACGCCAACAGTAGCGGCGCCGCAGCGAGGAAGAGGCATGCCAACGTAAAGATTCGTCGAACTGTCACGTTGCGTCCCATCATGAGATGAACACGAGACAAGCTCGAACTAATTGTGGCAAGAGGCACCCACGGGGACATTTACTAGTAATCCCGAATCGATCATCTTCTTGTTTGGAACTCCTCTGCTGGAATTCAAAATTCGTCGAGGGTCGAGGTCGAGAGTCCGTGAGTCCAGAGTCCAGAACGTAGCACAGAACATGACTCGGCGCTTGCCTACCCACTCGGCACCTCTATGGTATACCGCCACGACCTCCGCAGTGGTGTTTTGCTTGTTACTCTTGCCCGGGGGTGTAGGTGCTTTCTCCGTCCACGCGCCAAGCGCGTCCTTGCAATACCGACTTGTCGATCATGTCGATCAACTGCAACAACAGCGAAGCAGACCGGCCGGCGATGGCAGTACGGGAAGTAGTAGTGATCCCAGCGCCACCTCCGTGGCAGTAGAGGTGGTACCTCCTCCTCACCTTTTCCGCATCCCCGCGCCCGGCGGAGCTGTCTGCCTTGTTGTGGACGAGAAGGGCGCCTATCACGCCGTCCGGGACGCCTTCCCTCCCTTGGGCTTACCGGTTTCTGAGACAGGAGTTGTCGATACTCAGGTAGGCCCCATAGGACACATCAACACGCACAACTCATCATGCACTAATGTCACCCCACTACTACTGCGAGGGAGGGATCGGCAGCATTTAATAGTATGCGTATCGTACCACAAGGCACACGGCGAGTATTATTTGACGAAACGAGCTACGTTGGTGCTGCTGTGTAATGGCAATGGCTGGCAGATAAACTCTTATGTGATACTCCCTGTGCACTTAAGGCTACCGGCACCTCATTGGCTTACACCGCACAAGGCAAGGAATAGAGGCATGTTTTTTTTTTTATCTCGTGTCATCTATTGTTTCGCCAACAGTTTGGTCGCAGTCTGTGCTATTACGCGCGTCCTAAATGCCCCAAGGCTACCTCTCAGGGCATCTCGATCGTCTATGAGCGTAGCTAGTGAGGACTCAAAGAGCAGAACCTAGCTTGGGTGCATTTTCCCCCGTCGATGTTGGTTGGCATGAACAAAAAGTGTCTATTAATAATGACCGCCCGTCACAAAAACCGATCACTGGCCACGGGTGTACGGCCGACGTATTCCACACTACAATCTAGGGTATACTTCGAAGTGAAGACGTTACGGTTATCGCAAGCGTCCGTCGCCGCAATTGTTTCGAACATTGTCTTCCGTCACACCCCTAAAATTGTCGCCATTACATATATGTGATACTTCAAAGTATGACAGCAATCGAACGCTACCGTCCGTACTACTATCGTACAACTTCTGCTCTGTGGTAACTGGTAGCTGCTAGCGGCAGTTATGATGCTCGTAGTATGGTACATACAGAATACAGATACAGCCACAGACTACTTGTGCGTTTTAGTTTAGAACAAGAGAGTTCTTGCCCCAACAAAACCAAGCGAACCTGCACGATACACTCAAAAATATCAGGTGAACGTCATCGGCGACACTCTCTTCGGGACGCGTTTCAACCTTTCCGACGGGACCGTCCGCGGCCCTTGGTGCCCCGGCGGGACCGCGGGTCCGCTCCTGCGAATCGCACGCAGCCTTCGCGGCCCCCTCGGTGTTCGAAAAGAATGGATACCTTATCTCCGGCGACAAGCGTTACTGGCGCGAGCAGACGAAGAAGGCAGCGCAAAAGATGCGACGAGGCCGCCGCCCAAGCTGGCGGCGGCTCTGGAAGTGCTCCCCATCACGGAGAATGCTGACGGGAGCTTGGAGATCACGCTGCCACCGCCACTACCGCCGCCCCGCCACGCCGCTGGCGCGACGAGCGAATTGCGCAAGAGTGTGAATGTCGAAGGGGATGCTATGATGGCGCGGGATTCGACGCAGAACAGGAGGCATGCTTGGGTGGCGGATTGCGGCCTCGCCGGCTACGAGCACTGACATATCACTGGTGCTGTGGTGGTGCTTTCAGGGCCTTGTAGAGTATTGCTGTTGTTGCTCCTCAGGCATCTATATAGACAGCAGTTCGTATCGTAGCGCTCAAGCATGAGACATAAGGCAGTCAGTTTTCTTGTATTACGCAGCTTGCAGAGTATTCTGCTTGTAGTAAGTGTCGACCATTTTTTTTTACCCCACGGCGGACGTCTTTGTTGTGATTTTTTATTTAATGTAAATATACAAACCGTACCCTCGTCGTTACATGGATACTATGAGACCTGAAACTTCAATATTACAACGAGGTGCCTGATAATACCTTCTCGGCTTCACAGGGTCTAGGGTGGGGTCGGTTTTTGTTGTCTTCATGCACGTTTAGTTAAACCGTCATTTCGTAATTTCTTTCTTCTACCAATCCACACCCAGCACGCCCACGGTCCGTACTGATTTGTTCTTCCTACGTAATCAGGGATACAAGTGCCGTCGGTCGTCACAAGCTACGAGACCGAAAGCATGCAAAACATGGCAGATGAGAAAAGCAAGTGAAACGTGCGCAAGGGGTGAGTAAATTCAGTGCTATACCGGAGCTCTTTCGAAGGGCCGTCGAAGAACCAACCATTTTCGGATTAAAACAAGCCGGCCTCATCATCCTCGTGCCATGCACAAAAATAGCCCAGTGCGGCTAAATGAAGCTCTCAGCCTGAAGCTACTCGTACTAGTACTGTCCAAAGTAGAACCCAGACGTGCGGACGGACGACCATCTCTTCTTCGTATCTTACTAATAATGTGAATCTCCGTAGATTACAACTAAGAAGTACAGTTTGCTAATAAAATAGCGTTCTAGACCTTTGATGCCTCGAGTTCTGGGCCTCAAGAAGAGGCCGCCCCCTTCTCCCGTCGCCCCCCTTCCCCTGTCGCCTGCTCCGACAAGGCTGGACGCTCAAAACCACGTCGTGGAAAAAAATATAGCGAGAAGCCCGGACAACATCAACTATCTCGACTCCGGGCTATCTTCTACCAAGTCTTCTACCAAATCAGTGATGAAAACTATTGAGCTGGGGAGCCATCAAGCAAGACACTACCATCAGCTGAGAGCGTTGTCGCACAACAGGCAGGATTTTTAGGTGACCGTAACGCGTGTTGCGCCTGACCGGGCAGAGCACAACAAATGCATGCCTGGTACATGATATCGCGTCCCTGTTTGTCGATATGTACATCACATATCTGCATATTGAACCCTAGCCTTGCACCCCCTACCTCTCCACACACTCTCTAACTGTAGCTGGCCTTGAACGCCAGTGCCGTGTGATGGCAGTACTCGAAAAAAAACTTTTGGCAATACCCCAATCGCCGCCATTGCCACCATGAAGCGAATACTCCGGCAAGGTGTACAGTAAGTGTATTCATAGCCCCCTCTCCCCCGACTCGTCCCCGTTCTTGTCTTATTTTGGGGATTGCGCCGCGCTTCGAGGCCCAATATCCCCATCGCTCGTCGACTCGCGCTATTATCGTTCCGCGGTTTGCTTGCCGACCTTAGCCGCAGCGTTCGAGACGAAACGGTAATGCGTAAAAATAGCTAGAACCCCCTTCTCCAGAAAGCCGAACTCGTGATCCGCTCAAACATCCAACGGGCTATGCGGATGATGCCTGTAGATCACCGGAGTGGCCAAATTTGTACCAGGTGCACTAATTAATGCAGCATGACAACATTAGTCCGTAAAAGCTTACCCTTCTCAGGTTTGGGCGCTTTCCTTGCGCTCAAGACTTTAACCCGTTATTAGACGAAGCTCACGATGTGCTAGTCTCAAATTCGTTCATACGAATAGCACAGCAAAAGGGTTGGCCTTGAATCTGGGTTTAAACGCCCACAAATACGTAGTCTCAAAAAAAGCCACGCAGAGAGTTCACCTCCATTTCAGCAGGGACACCTACTGTAACCTGGTACTGTATATACTCAAGCAGCACTAAGACACGCAACACGCATACAAACGGTAACCGTATGTGCTCAAGTTGAGATACACCGCGTTCATAATGACAGTATACACTTAACTATGACACCGGAGCAAGCAATTAGTGCTCCCATTAATAGCAACGGGAGAGAGCATGGATCTAGCGCACAGTTCCGACGTTAACGAAGCTATCCACCACAAAAGAACAAAGAGCAAAAACGAAAAAAAAAAGAAACTACAGTAGCGGGAGAATCACAAAAGACAAGATAGCAAACAGACATTCCACAAGGGTCTCTGTTACAACCAAGTTACAACGAACGAATAAAACAAATGTACCGTTCGTTGCGGAACATACGGTTCGGAAAACACGGTTCAGGCCTCTCGAACCGCGAAAGCACCAAAAAACTAAATTTGAAGCTACAAATACAACGCGACCGCTCGCTCGTTTCCCAACCAGTGACGTCCTCCACGGTCGATCACTCGAAACTACAAAGTGGCGCCATCTTGGTCAACGACAGTATCATCCAGGGTTTTCCCACCAATCAGAGCCCTCCTTGAAATAAAACGACCAATCAAAAAGCTGTTGGCACGAAATAAATGTCGTTTTTTCTACTCGCAGGCGGCGCACCGTCTCGACGAATACGGCAACAAAAACGAAATATCAGCAACATGAACGACACCTGCGCAGAAATCGGACACCTTCATGTAGAAAGCGCGCACCATCCGTCACAGACGGACCGCAAGCTTCCTGCCCCCCGCCAAGCGGCGTGTCTTCACGTTGTGCGCCTACACGATGTGCGGCTCGGCGAACGCGCTCATCGTCGCCACGTACGGCATAGGGATGCCCATGTCCAGCGCGTCCCCGTGTATCACGCACCCGAGCATGCCGCCGTCCTCCCTCCGCATCCGATCCAACGCGGACGTCAGCTGGAACTCCCCCCTGGCGGGCCAGGCCGGGGCAGAACAATAAAAACAGAAACCATGGCGGAAACACGGCAGCGCAAAAGAGCGACGTGGAGTTTTTTATTCCCCCGGACTCTTTGAACAAACGAGAGACTCGAGTTGTGCCTTTCCGGGGGGCGTGAACGAAAGCTTTCGGGATTCGAAGAGAGCTACCCTCGCGCGGGCGGGCTGAATGGGAAGCGGGGGGGGTGAGCGAACGAGCGACGCATTACCGCTGCACACCGTGCGATGCCGAGATGGGTATTATGTCCCTCAGCCAGGACTGGGCTGATTCGACGTTGTGGGTGGCGGTCTATCAACATTGCCCCCGGGGCCGGCTCGAAAACAAATACCACGGTATCACATAAACAAGCCTATCAGAGCTAAACACGCGGGCAATGCGTACTTTTGCGGACGCGCGCTAGAACACGACCTCACTCCCAGAACGCTATGCACACAGAGACCGCAACGCACCTCTCCCTTCGGTCGAGCCTGATATCCTCGGCCAGAATGTCAAACGTGCGCCTGATGGGTAAGATGTACTGTCCGAACACGACCAGATGCCTCCCCTCCCCTCCCCCCGCGGCTGCTCCTAGACCCGGCGTGACGAGATGTTCACGAGCAAACTCCGCCGTGGGCTTCTCCACGAGCTTGGTGAGACGGTAGACTCGCCCGCCCAGCAGCTCGGCGCGTCGGGAGTCGGTATCTTCCCCCGCTTCAACCAGCGCCGACTTATCCTCCGCCAACGTAGCGCCTGTAACGCTGTTGTCCTTTGCTAAAGATGCGGAGGCTGCCGCTGCGGCTGCTGCTCGTTCCCACCTGTCCAAGGTATGGGCGGGAGGGTGGGCCATGCATTCTCCAGCGGCTACACCGTAGGGCGACACCGAGCTCTCTCCCATGACCTGGCGGTGATCATGCCAGGCACGAGGAAAGGAATCCACTACACGTCAGGGGGGGTAGGGGAAAGCACGGGGCGTTTTTACAACCGATCGAGGCTGACGCGCTCATCAAGCACGCGGAACAATCACAGCAGCAGCGTTTCCCCACGGCAACAACTCCCGCTGGAAGAAAAGTCCTTCTAATAACAACGGAGCAGGCGAAGAACGGTCACAGTCTGCCGTGCCCTTCTGCGGTCTAACCTGCCAGCAGCGGTGGAGGTTATCCAACCCATGTTCATTCCTTCTTCTGCCACGGTTCATGCCCCAAACACCTGAGCCATGGTACGGCCATGGTACGGTAGGGGTTGCACTTGCTCCTAAACTCTCCTGAACTGAGGAAATACGCAAAATCCGTGGATTCGGTGCGTATTTCTTTCGACACAAAAAAACGTTGAAGACAAACGTAGTCCATGGACGTGCGCCTCGGGCGTAGCGTACATTTTTCTCTGAAAGCCGCTTGCTGGGTGAGGTATAGCCTAGAGCTCTTGGAGTGAGGAGACGAGAAAAAAGGAGGCGCTACACCCACCGCAGCACGCCATCTCCTGAACCGCCCACCGCATATAGCCTCGCGAGTCCGGAAAAACACGCAGTGTCTATGGTGTCTATGGCGCGCGGCAATGGTAAACCGCGCAGCTCTTAAGACATGCCGTAATTTTTCCGACAACCGAAATCAATCACGTCGTATCGCCGACCCACCTTGAGCCCAATCGCGGGCTTTCCAGCCTCCCCGTGCGCCAGGAAGGAGTGGATCAACTGATTGGCGCACGCGTGCGTCGTGCCCACCCCCCGCCGGTACAAGTGGTCGCCCAACACCAGCAAGAAGGACTCCGCGTCATCGCTGCTGGTCTCGCCCTGGCTCTCGGCGTTGACGCCGCCACCGCCATCGCCGCCGTCGCCGTTCTCGGCGGGCTTGTAAGCCCCACCGGATGCGCGGCCGTTACCGTTGCCGTTGGCGTCGTGTCCGATCCCGAAAGCGTGACGAGCGCAATACACCGCGTGTCCGAAGCCCTGTTCACGCGTCGGATCGGAACGCAAGAACACGGGCAAAAAGAGGTAAAACATTTACTGCCCGTTATGGAAGGAAAATGCCTGGGGCTGCACTAGGAAAAAAATAAGATTCCGAACAGGGATATTCACTACTGGAAACCCTTTGTGGGGACAAAATTACTTCAATTTAGTACAGGGAGGGATTTTGACGCTCTAAAAGGGTTAAAGGTGTTACCATCACGAGGTGCGTTCGTCGGCGATAGACCGGGCTCGGAATCGACTAAGAATGCCCGCGAAGGACGCGGACACTGCTCCGGAGAGCCGGGTGACTTTCGTCAGTGCGATAGTGCATCGTTGCTTCGGGCGGGGCACATCCTGTGCAGCCACCGGCACTCCCTTCCTTCCTTGATGAACGCAAGCGTTTTCCACCTTGCACACCGTGCTGTTCGTTAATGCGAGGGAAAAACGAACACCAGAAATAACCCCACAACGACGAACATCTATTAATACCTCTATTTCCGGGTTTTCGATGCAATCCGATAGGGCTGCGTCAAGCCCTCGCACGGACGAAGACTAGCGTAGCTACTCGTCTTGATGTTGGGGGATGTTGCCATCGCCTTGCTTACAACAGCGCATGGCCGTCCAAATAAGATATACACGAACACACCCAACGGGTCTGCAATGGGGGGCACCTCTTGCTGCTCTTGAACGGCGTAAGTTATCCTTGGTCGGAGCGTCTCGATCCTCGCGCAGTACGCCCTCTGCGCAGGCTTCAATCTGGAAGAACACGAAAAGGTCGGCAACAAAGAAGGGAATGCGAGCCAAGGGTAAGGTTGGACACAAATAAGGAGACGCGAGCCAAGGATAAGTGAACCGCCGCCAGGCAGCGGGCAAAAAGCAGAGGCCGAAGAAAGGCGGGGTGCGTGCGAGCGTCAACAGGCTTGTACGAAGCGAACCGGTGTTCGGGATCCGCCGTCTATTGGCAGCCGTCGGCCCTCGCGGTGTCGCGCGCTGCTTCGATCGAGCGCAAATTTTCGGCACACCCCGCCATTCATGTGGCGCATCGACTGCCATGCTCTATCTCTCTCTCTCTGATGCAAGATTATGTTCATGACTACGAAAATTAACCGAGGTGTTAAATTTTCGCCTCGGATATCCCGTACGCGATAAACCGCGCGATTGGACCAGCCACTGCTGTTGAGCCACCCACCACTACCCCATGATAGAAATAGCACCCGTGACGACCCACAACGGCGCTTTCTCAACGACGCTGTTTTGCTTCGACCACTGAACAACCGAACCGCTCGTCGCCATCGTACAATGTACATGTCCAGTACGGCCGCCACCGCAAACCTCGTCGAATCCTCTGTGCCACGCACATGCTGCGCACGATGAGGTTGGTCGCGTTCCCTACCCCTTCCACCCCTCCACTCCCCCCCCCAACCCCTCCAACCACCCACCAACCCACTTAACCCCGCCCCCCCAAAAAAACCCCTCCCACCGACCCACACAGACCCACCCTTCCAACTTCCACCCAACCCAAAAGGCTGATGCTGCTGCGCTGCTGGGGTTGGCGTCGGTTGGCAACGTGCTGTAGAACACACCTCTAACTACGTGAGCTGGACCACCAGGGTGTTGCTTTATATATGTACGTATCATTTCTATGTTTTGGCGGTAACCGGGATGGTGGTCGAGTGAGATAATTTTGTGCGGAGTGGAAAACCTTACCTCCACGCAAGGGCGCTGATATCACGTAGTATGCACATGGTAAGGCACGCACGAGGCAGTTGCATAGTATCCCTATTGCTGTCTCTGAAAGTGGCCACACCAGAGACAAGAATGCATCAATTCAAAGCTATCATCGTATGCCAGACAGTGCGCACAAGGTGCGGAAGTCCGCCTGACAAGTGGCTCTTAGTACGATGCAGCTCGCCCTTCATGCGACTCACGGCGCTACGCGCTTAGTGCACGCGTTGTCTGCCTGGTCGGTGAAAACCCAACGCATTTTGTCTCGGCATTGTAGAGATGCGAGGGTATATGGTCATATGACAACGGCTATGCATGAACTGAGTAACCCCCCCACCCCACCCCACCCACCTGTGCCTGTGTGCTTTCACCGCCGCCAAAGAGAAAAAACCATCAAACACGGGTATATCCTTCGCCTGCACCACCACCACAAACCGCTCGATCCCCGCCTCTACAAGCCCTTCCATGATAGCCAGGATGACCGGCTTGCAGACGCCGTCGTGGTCCACAACCGGGAACAGCTCCTTCTTTACCACGGCCGACGCCGGGAACATGCGCGTGCTCAGCCCGGCCGCGACGATGACCGCCGATCGCACGCGACGAGAGTGCAGCAGACGAGGCGATGACAGTGAGGATAGCGGCGGTAAAGGCGACGACGGCGATGATGACGGTGGTGGCGGTGATGGCATTGGGAGTGACACGGTAATTCCTCCACCAACGCACTCATCGCAAGTTGCGGGCAACATTGCGTCTTTTCGCGGTTCTCTCGGTGGCGTGTTGCCAGAGGCAGCAGCAGCAGGAATGCAATTGCCGTCGCCGCTCAAACTTGAATTCGCGCGGCCACAAGCGCTCCCTCCCGAGCGTTTAACCGTGACGGGTAAGACACAAGACATGCCTGGAAAAAGAACACGCACGGCCAATGGGTCAGAACTGCCAACCGCGGGCGGGGGGGGAGACGGTAGCAGGCAGAGGGGGCAGCACACAATGCGGGATAGCATAAAGCACCTCTACAATGTCTGTAGGGGTGTCGCGCGTAAAAACAGGCTAGTGCTGCGTGTACGCGACACGACCATCTACAGCGCGGACGTTTAATCGCGCTATCAGAAAAAACGGCGTGTCACGAGTCACAAGATGAAATTGAGGCGCATAAGACAAGTCAAATATCAACACCACGGCCGAAAAGTCAAGGAGCTGAAAAAAATACCATTGGTCATGTCAGCGCGCACGCTGTATTTGCTCAGACATCTCGCTCGACTGCTGTAGCGCGGAAGGTGCGATCGCTTATCTGCCCCGCCCCTCACCCATTTCTTTCAGCACCCGAGTTAGCTCCGCCTGTTCCTGGCGACCTCTAGCCAGCAGCTGCACGCTCCCGTCGCCCTGGGCACCTACTCCCTTGATGCCCCACGTCAGCCCCTTCACCCTGAAAGTCACCCCAGCAGCCAAACCCGCCAAATGAACGAAGAGAGTCCCGAAGATGGAAGTAGAGCAAAGCAGAAACAGAGTAAAATAGGGGTAAGAATGAGGCAAATATTAGAGTAAGGGGGACTAAAGACATGGAGTAAGAGTAGGAGATAGGGTCAAGTAGAGATAACGTAAAATATAGAGTAACAAGAGTAAAGGAGAGAGGATGCCAGAGATAGAGCAACGCCAAGATAAATCGAAGCAGAGAAGGAGCAAAGCAAAAATTGTAGGTACGACCCAGACCAGAGATGTACAGGGAGGGTCACCTTATGATAGACGAGAGTACTGGTCGATTGTGCTCGACTCGACGGGCCGACCACCCGAGGAGGCAGTAGGTATAGCAGTGATTGCGCTAGTTTTAGGGGCGTGCCGTCGCCGCCCTACGCGCTGCCTACTTGCCATCTATTCTCCCGCTTGCCTGATCGTCATCTACCCGCTTGTCTGATCTTCCTGCTTGTCAATCGCGAGTGTTGATCGCAAAATTTAAAATCACCACCAGGTACGTGTATTTCAGGCAGCACCGGCGGTTCAAACACACGGGATAAGAGGCATCACCTCTCGTCGGACATCACAGCGTGCAACAGCGGGCTTGAGAATTCAGAAGGGCAGATTGGTATGGCGCACTCGTCGAAGCATTCCTGCTTGGGGATGACACGGAAGAGCACAAAACAAGGGAGTGGGGAAGGCGAGGGAGGGGGAGATACGCTTTGCTGCACGTGAGCGGAAATCGCCGTCACCGCACAAACGAACCGCGCGCAAATTACGAAGAGGTCGTAGAATGTGGCCGACCAGCGTGTAATTTAACAACTCCAAATGTGAAAGAGGGAGCGAAATACAGCATCTCGTAGCTCACGCTCCTTGTCCCCACGTTCCCGGGTACAGAAGCGCTACAAGCTATAACTATCTGTCCTCGCCCTACTGTGGGCACGCACATTAAACTACCGATTGTGGAGCAGAAAATGCAGCACAATAAAGTCTCGCCGAGCATCTCTGTGTACGAACCAGCGAAACACCGCTTCTTGTCGATATCGTTAGCGTTACACAGTGCAGGAGCATCCAGAAATCTGTGTGAAGACCTCAGAAACACGCCCTCACCATGTAATGTTCGCCACAAAGAGCGCCAAGAAGGAGTCATCGAAAACCACACCAAGTGGTCGCGGACGTTCGGCAACGAGAGACGCCTGGTGGCTATATATAGCACTCTACCAACAACGCCGACGCCCGAAGGACGCAACCCACACACCATGAGCAACCCCCTCCCCCGTCATCCACGTGTGCATACCTGCGCCGCCGCCATGACGCGGCCAAGCCCCTTTGCGTCGCCCTGCTCTATCGCTTCCACTGCTTTCCACGCCCGAGCAGTGTTCTCCCTCACGTACTCATGCACCCTTTCCTGAGTGCTGCCCTGCACGGTGACGACCAATAAAATCGGAAGATGTCGTGGCGTTATCTAGGCGAAGCTGAGAGTTCTACATGTGTGTCGACGTGTCGACGCCACCGCAACTAGAGCTTCCTGCTTGGGCCGTCGGACCACGCTACATGAGAACCATACCTGGTACCTAATTTTGCTCAGGTCCCTTACTTGAGGAGCTCCTTAACTAACACAAAAACAACACAAAAACGCTATTTTGATATAAAACTTGTGCGCGCCAATCTATCAACACTCCCAGCGGCTATGTACGTAGGCACATTACAAAAAGCACTTGAAACGGCAGTAGTACGAGTATACAAATGGGATTGCAAATATATTCGGCAAAGGAGCTTCGTCAGCCAAAAAATGTTGGGCCCAAAGTATCTCCTCTACTTTAGCATGGCCCTCGGCAGGTGAACGACGCTGCGTCCATTCGGTAGGCCACAACAAAAAAACAACGAAGCCGCCTGCTTGAAGCGTGAGACACCGGTCGCTACTACTACTATTGCGCTGTGCCCCCAGTATCATACATCGATCTGTGGGGCAGTTATCCAACACCTAACATAGAAACAGCATACGTAGGCAACACAGACGCAACCGACTTCGCGCACGCACGTCCGGGGGCACCAACCCCCCTCTTCCATCCCCCCCCTCCCCGTACTGAGGGAAACTGGGCTGAGCCGAGCTGAGCTGAGTTATCATGCACTGGTAAATCCTCGCGTTCCTCGTGCAGGAGGGAAGAAGGAGGCAGGAGGAGAGGGCGGAGGGGGCACTGTTCGCATAATGTGCAACCGATAGGGGGTGATCCTGATCCGACTCTCACCCTTACCTTAGCGTGCGGGAAGCAGTCGTTGAGGCATGCCAGCATCTTGACCGTGTCCTTTGACCCGTTAAGGTCCGCCACCACCAAAAATATGCCGCACTCCGGAGGGGTGACCTGCGGATCAGGCGTCCGAGAGAAATGTCATGCGCCGACCACGATCACGTATATACGTCGCCAGCGCATATGCCGCAAGGATAGCGGGCGTCGTCTGAACAGCTTTTGTAATGGAATGCCCTCCATAGAAGGATAGTTTATAGATTCGACGTGAAACCGTGTCATGGTTGAGGTGAAACCACGTGATATTAGATGTCACCTTCTGTCTTGTCTCGCGTAGAACTGAGTCAACGAGGTGACTGGGTTAGGGTGAAGCAGGAGTAGGGGGCGTCAGGGCGCAAGCCCGGTCCAAGGCGAGGCAATTCTCCCCGCATTCCTCGGTCCTCACTGATACACAACCGATAACCCTGCTGTAAGCACATCCGAAGGCCGTTGTTCAGCTGCTGGAATATCTAATTCGACACACTGTACAGCAAGGGCGACCTGTGACGCTTTTGCCGCTGCTTATTCGATCGACCGACCGACTGAACGGCCGACCAGCCAACCAACCCACCGACCTCGTAGATTTTCACGTCTTCCCCGTCGAAGAACATGGCCGCCACGTGGTTCTTGCCGAGCGCGCAGCACTGGTCCATTCGACCGCACTTGCTTCCTGCGCGGGCCTCGCCCAGGTGCGCTAGCTCCATCACCTAGCGACAACACATGGCGCCGAGGCAGAAGGACGTGGTTGGTGAGAGAGACACATATAGAGGTACGCGTATTATGCGCGGTTGCATGTTTTTGGTACACGCATGTTCCCATTACCGAGGGCAGTCCCGCCGTGTTCAACTTCCGACTCGGGGGCGGTGGGGAGGGGGGGTAGCGAGGCTGCAGCATTACATAGACGGCTCGAAAAGGGAACGAACGGTGAAACACTTCGCGCGATGGTGCAGGCCACTACCGACAGCAGCATTTGCTGGTTTGATTAACCTGCAAGTAGCAGCAACAGCAGCACCAGCACCAGCGCCGGCCGGGGTCAGTGTATCGTGGCCAGTGTACCGTACGATCTGAAGCCGCACCTCGCGTACAACCGACACTCGCGCACCGCCATAGCAACCAATGACCTGGAAACATATACACAGCACGCGGTACACAACTCTTTGAGAAAAGCCACGGTCTGTTGATACCCCACAAGAGCAGGCCAAATAATAATCAAGTTAAAGTTCCTGCCTAGTAAATTAAAGCTGCCCAGACAACCAGACCGACCCTCAAGCACACCGACTCAAGCGGGTTGAACATACCTGCGGGACGCTCAGCTCCAGACCGTACACGAGGCACAGCGCGCGCACCACGAGAACGCACACGGCAGCGCTGCTGCTCAGCCCCTTCTTCATCGGGAGGGTGGTCAGGTAGTTATCCACGGTCACTCCGTTGGGAACGCGCCCCCCCCCTGCCTCCCCAGGCGCACCGCCTTCGCGGCCGTGGCCGCGGTCGCCGTTGGGCGAGCCGGAGGAGCCCGACAAGCCAGAGGGGTCATAGAGGCCGAAGCGGGAGCAGACAACCAACGCCGTTCCCGCGACATACATATAGAAGCCCCTATCTTGGATAACGCCCTCGAGAGCCTGCGCGGCGCGTGCGTTGGATGGTTGGGCGGGTGGGAGGCTGAGGGGGCGGACCGGACGACCTATAGTGGGGCGGGAGCGGGTCGGCATCGTCCTTCGCGACTCGTCTGAGTCTCGCGACTCGTCTCTTGTTTCATCAGCCGGTCGTCTCAACTCTGGAATAAAAAAGTTGCATGAAAACCGCAGATTGCGGGAAAGGTAAGGTGAAGGCGCATCGGTCGATCGTTCCGCGACACGACGTAACCGAGGGCGCTCGCGCCTGGTCACCGGTTTGATTCGCTGTTCAATCAAAGTGTGAGACGCAACTACGTACGGCCTACGGGAATGAATAGAAGAGCTTCGCGGAAGAGGTAGTGGCAGTAGCAGCAGCATCGACGGTCACACCAGCAGCCACACCAGACAAGGCAGCAGCAGCAGATGCAGATGCAGCGTGGGAGCAGCAGAGTGGTGCCCGAAGACCAACGCCCGAATGGGTAGGGTGGACCGTAACTGGACCAAGTCCGGCGGAAGGCCATCTCCCATGGCCAGGGGTTTTGTTGGTGGGTGAGCTTGCGCAAGTCCCACACTACCCGGAAAGATGACATTCCGGGTGGCTATCTCCACCGAAACTGACCCTCAGGGGACAGGCCGGGTCGACATACACACGCATCCGTATACAACGGCAGCTTGCGCTGCCGGGGTTGTAACGAAGACCACTGATAGGGACAGCTTACGCTATACCTACAATGGGACCCGAAGGGTGCGCCAGCTGGCGTTGGGCTGCGAAAGCAGCTGAGTTAAATAGACACACGACGCGTATGAAAATACGTGGAAGTGTGGTGAGCTAAAGCTTTATTTTTCCCCATCCGCCGGAGGATAAAAAAAAAAAAAAAAACAGAGTGGTGCACCAAAATCACAAAACCACACCTATAGATACAGCCAGTAGGACTATTAATAGCAGCAGTACCAGTATACAGCATGATATGCAGCAGACAGCCACAACGGACGGACCTACCAGTGCAATATGATATGGGCTCAGATCGTGTCGTCGCAGTTAGATGGACTCCTAGACTACTAGTACACTGCTAGCAGCACAGGCAGGCCGCGACATAAGACGGTTACGGCAGTGCTAGTGCCGTATAAGGGGCTTGGTTGGGGCGTCGTACTGCTGAACTGTACCAGGTACATAACATAAAACGTATTCGTCGCCGATGCAGAGTCCTCACCTCCTCGGTCATGGCGACATCTAAATCCGGAGTAGGAGCAACACCAACGCCACCAACACCACCAGTGTCGGCGTCCCTTGTGCTGTGGCCTAACGGCGAACAGGCCTTGAAAACGAGTCTCCCGTTTGATCTCTCCCCGACTCGCGCGTGCAGGCCCTCCTGCGTGGTGGCTACAAGGGTGATCCCGGGAGGGATGCCGCGGTTGCGATCTCGGTACCCGGCAGCCCAGTCGGTATGCTCGCCTATGACACAAAGCTGTCGGGTGGTTTCGGATTAAGAGACGCGAGGTATACACGAACGTGAAGCGTGATGTACGAACAGCAGAAGGGGGCGGTGGCGGAGGGGGGAGAGGAGAGAATGTTAATGTTCTTGCGGTGTCGTAAGAGATGATGGGGAACAGATGCAATTATTTCCATACTAAAAACCCATCACTTCCACCACATTTTCGGAGAAGGCGGCTCCTCCAAACTCAACATATGCCCGCATGACATATTGTCCAGACTGGCTGCTGCCGATGAGAACATTGGCGCGCGCCCTGCCACGCTTGTACGTGTATGGTTATAGCGCCGATGTGCGCTGTGCTCATGTCCATCTTGCTCATGTATCATACCTCAGATAGTCGCCGGCTGCAGCTTCAGCAGCAGCGTTCCAGCACCAAATATACGAAATCAATCTACTAGCTTTTGACCTACCACTACCCAATACACCCCGTGCCGGTGGTGGTCGGAAATAACCATGCCGGCAGCGCAACGACCTAACGACGCCGAAGTTGGCTTCTCAAGCTCTGCCTACTTCCCGCGCCAACAAAGGTGCTGAGTCCTTTTGGTTGGTCAACAACACCTCGCAAGCTTGCTAATGCTTTGGCAATAATACACGACGCCACGTATACGTCACAGTCAAGGCCTTTTTGAATTTCCGATATGGAGGATGTTCTGCATGAGAGGAATCGGAAAAACGTCCCTGCCCTGAGGACACCCTGAAGCACAACACGTACGTACCCGACCAGGAACAAAGATATCGTGTAGGACGCTATCGTGTACTCCGTTGGCAGTGACCATTCTGCTGCTTGCGCTTCAGCTTGGAAGTTGGAGGGTGTGTGGAGGATGGAAGATGGAAGATGGAGGCGATCGAGTGGACTGTCGTTTCCGACGAAAAAAACCGACGGAAATTCCGACGGTCTGTGACTACGTTTTGTTTCAGTTTTTCGGCGATAAGCTGCAAGTACGCACGCTTCGAAAAACGGGCAGAACGACGACTACTTGTCGGCTTGCCGGCATTGCTGCTTTAGGCCATAGGCTGCTCTATTAATTGACTACTCCTCCTGCTGTAGACTCTGTAGATTGTGACACTATACGAGCACATACCTTCATCGGGTCTCCTAATATTGCTACATACAATCATGCAATGCGGCGCGAGTCGACGAGGAGGGAAGAAAAATGCAAAAATGCTGAATTTTTCTCGCGATGGAAATGAAGGCACGCACCGTAGTGGGGAGGGGGAAAAAGGGGCCGCTATGTGACCCCGGATCTGAGTTACTATTGGGAGGGAGCACGGGAGTAGTGCGAGGATAACAAATGGGATGCAAGAAAAAAAGAAAATGCTACCTGGTACACTCTATTAATAAAAAAGAGGTCCTAAAACACGACGTGTTGTTGTTGTTGTTGTTGTTGTTGTTGTTGTTGTTGTTGTTGTTGTTGTTGTTGTTGTTGTTGTTGTTGTTGTTGTTGTTGTTGTTGTTGTTGTTGTTGTTGTTGTTGTTGTTGTTGTTGTTGTTGTTGTTGTTGTTGTTGTTGTTGTTGTTGTAGGTTGCAAGTTGTGCAACGCACTTCGTATCATATGATTATTATACTCGAACCTATTATGGTAGGTCCTGTTGTATGAGTATACCGTTGTGTAGCATCCACAACATGTATGTTTGTCAAGCGGGAAAAAAGGTTAATCGCACCACCACCAGTGCGACGACGGTGCTTCCCCCGACTTTTTTTGTAGTAGTGCAGATAGTCCGGCGTGGACTTGACGGCGTCTACCACGTCTGGACAATTAATTGATCCCCCGACAGGTCCCCTTGGGCTGGCAGCTGCTTGCCTTCCTTTCTTGGTACCTGAGGCCCCTCGTCTATTCTGAATGTCTTCACGCCAAGGGTACAAGGGTCCGATCGGCGGCACTATTAATATCGATGTGCTCCAGTCGGTCATGCCGTCCAGTACGCAACTGGCTGTCGCGCTGGCGGAGTTATCTCACTCTCCGCGACGCATACCCAGGACGACGAAACGGGTGGCTGCCCGCCCGATTCTGCCGGCGGCGCAAGAAGAGGATAACACACGCCCAATTAAGGTCGTCCATGAAACAGCGAAGGGGCACACAGATAAAAAACAAACAAGACCCACTCTCTTCGTTTTTTTCAGATTCAGTCGGTCCTCCGAAGAAGGGGGGGAAGTCAACTACACTAAAATCAAGTGACTATGAGTATATCGGATGGTTCATAATCATCCTCTCCCCCAAGAACACCTCGCGATTTACGTGGAACCCGACCGCGCATAAATTTTCGGCCGTTGGAGAGCCGGATACCTCACCTCAGATTAAATCGATGCTCGGAAACTTGAGATAAGCTTTTGTGAAGGTATTCGGCGGTATGATCCTATAGGATCGACTACTTGCTGCTATGTAGGGATGCCTCTGACTCTGCACTGGTCGCTCACGCGAGGGTTGCTGTGGATGTTTTTATGTCTTGAATTAGTTTCTTGCCGTCCGCCTAATGTCCTCTGAGAGAAAGGGCGGGCTCATCCTACCAAGGCAGGCGACAACGCCTGCCAGTTATGATGAGGGGGCACTTGCTGCGAATCTTAACGCCGCAACTCGAGAGGGGATACCATTACACTAGCCCACCCTGAAGAGCCGAATATGCAGATTCATAGAAGTATCAGGTAGAACTAAACCCCTCCGGAGAATTGAGATAATGGATCGAAGACGCGTCGTTTCACGACCCATTCCCACACCTCTACCTTGCAAGGTAAAATACTAGGGCTGTGAGTTGGCTCGTTACAATTTGCCAGCTAGCTATTAGCTGGTTATTCATTTAAGTTAATTGCGGCGGTGCCAACTCTCCAACTATTTTGTGTATTTGGGTTTCTCGACTGTAGGAAGGCTTGTTTCGTACGGGGCACGCATTTCCCCGTGCCAGGAGCCCGAACTCGCTGCGGACAGAGAGGCAGCTCATGGCGCATCCACCCATCACCATCGACGGTGCTGGTGCCGATAGCAGTGCCGAAGGTGCTGGCGGCGTTGAACCCGGCCCGTCAAATACCCCACGGCGGTGACTGTGTCTGCATCGACCAAGTGGTCGTTCCGACGGCCTCTCCTCGCACGAGGTTAGGAAACACTTTATGGCGTACGCAAAGGAGGCGCTAGTCGCCATCGCCTTTTACACGCATTTGCGAGGCAAACGGCGACGTCGACAACGTAGAGGTTAAGTTTCTGATTTCAGTTTTACTTCCTTTTGTGTACCTGGTATTAGTTTTGTCTTATGGGTTCCTAAGGTATTCTCTCACTCCCACGTTATTGGAGCAAGCTCCTCCAGTGATCACAGACTCGATTTTGGCGCTAAGTTAATCTGAGAATACTGCAATGACTATTTTATTACCTGCCGTGCGAGTATGTGCAGCTACGACGACAATGAGGGATTCCCAAACCGGGACGGGGTATCCATGTTTCTGGCATATCGATCTACCAGGTATGCCTTAATATACGACCATTTTTTTAAATTACCTGTTTCGTATATATAAACCAGTGCTGAACTAGGACGTTTCGTCACACTTTTTGGGTGCAAAATAGAGCCAAATAGCGTAATTTTTGCATCCGGTGGCGCCTTCAGCGGGATCCTCCGGAGGCGCCTCCGGCGGGCCCTCCGGGGACGCCTCCAGCGGGGCCCCCTCGGCCGGGGGCGCTTTTGAGGCTCGCCTGACTTTAGTCGACTAGTTGGCTGGCTACCGGTACAACGCGAATCAGACACAAAACGTCGCGCTGCTGCCTTGCGGTACGACCAGCTACTTAAAGAGGCACGTTAGCGTGCTAAACGCCGTAAGGGGTATGGTATTTTTGTTCGACGTTATCTGGCTAGCCGACGTCACGAGGGAGGGCATTTCACATGCCCAATCTCACGCTAGGGCGGCCGCTGCCGGGTCATCGCTGAAACCTCCAGTCTCGGAGAGAGGATATCAGAAAACGGACGTCGACCGCCAATTTATGGGGAGTACCCATTGAAATGATCGGTTTTCATAAACCATTGGCCTTTCCATGGGCCGACCAGTGTGCCTTCATGGGCGCGGCCACCAAGCTCCAGACGTCTGTCGAGGGCTTCACGGCCGCTTCCCTCCCGTGCATCCTGGTTGTGAGGGTATTAGGCAGTACGATCTGAGGGGGCGACCACTGCTATGCAGGGGTGCCTCTGGCTCTGTACCGGTTTCACTTACACGAGGGTTGCCGTGGATGCTGTATATTGTAGTACATGCGTGTGTTGCGGCCCGCCTGATGTCTTCTGAGAGAACGGGTCTCCAACCGGGGACGGCATGTACGTCCATATTTCTGGTGCATCCCTATGAAGTTTGGTCAACTGAGACGAGCATTGAAATGTACCTGGTACCTGTTTGGTGATCAAACCCAGAGCTAAACCTGGCCAATTTAGTATACTTTTAAAATGATGCCAAATCCCGTATATCTTACCTCCGGCGGCGCCTCCAGCGGGCCCCCCTCGGACGGGGGGAGGTGTACTCAGTCGGGGGGGGGGACTTATTTCGCTCACCTATGAACCGTTCTTGAATCGCCGAAGATGAACAACCTATTATCTATGCTCCTGTCGTAAAAGAGATCCCATTCTTCTATTTATTATTTGTTGTTTTATTTTACTGGTGGTGTGCTACTGCGTGCCGCACGAGTATTTACCGTTACGGCACAATTTAATTCCAATGAGAGACCCCCAAACGGGGACGGCATGTCCATGTTTCAGGTGCATCCCTATGAAACCTGTTAACTAAGACAAACTTTGAAATGAATCGGTTTTGTGATCAAACCCAGCGCTAACCTTGCTCGATTTATCATACATTTTGAGTGTAAAATGATGCCAAATCGTGTGTTTTTGGCCCCCGGAGGCACCTCCAGCGGGCCCTCCTGGGGCGCCTTCAGCGGAGTCCCTTCGGCCGGGGGGGGCTTTTCAGGCTCGTTTCGCTCGCCTGACTTTACGCTAGTCAAAATGGTCATGAGTTAGTCGGCTGGCTTCGTCAGCCAATCAATTAGTAGGCGGGAACGCCAGCCAACCTACAGCCCTACTGAAGGGGCAGTTCACCACATTTGGATCTGTGGAAACTTGTGTGGCGATATCGTGAAAATAGTTTATCGGACCATTCTTAGTAAGGGTGGTAGGGTTATTTTGTTTGGACGCCCTCGGTGCGGGGGTGGATGGCTTGCTGAAAGGCAAGGGTGTGGACCTGCACGGTCGTTGAACACAGAAAAATGACTTCGTTTCACGCCCATTTTCCGGGTTTTCGTTGTGTTTCGATCCCGAAAAGCCGTACAATATATAACGGACACATATATCTCGTCCCAAATTCATTGAACAAACCTCTGCTGTTTTACAGCTTGCGGGGTGCTACTTCTATTGACAAACATACCAAGTAGGAAAATCGCGTCAAAACCGCTGATAATATGATACATGCCCTGTGCGAAAAGAATACCAAGGAACAACTAGCAGGGTACAGCTGTGTATCCTTCTCACTTCGACCATCTAAAGTACGCCACACCTTCGAAGTGAACACGCTGACGAAGCTCTTTTCTTCGCGGGTATCATCAGCACGACTGCACATCCACTTGCACCGACCCGGACAGAGCATGGCTCTCAAAAAGACTTTACCACAGTAGTGAAAAACAGCAGTGAAACATGGTGTGCGGTCCAACGAAGAGTACGCGTTGGCGCCGCTGCCGACGAAAAATGTGCGGCCTACCAGGTATGTTCCGGGAAATTGCTACTATTAATACAACAGTTCGCGATTGAATGACGTCTTCTGCCACCGCCCTGTCCACTCGGACTGTTCCTTGAACCTCTTTGCATGCAAAAGAAGACGTGTGGCATCTACGTGGCCCTCGCTGATGGCCAGGTGAATAAGTGATTTCACGCGCGGTGTAGATCCATCTGTTTCGAAGGGTAGCAAATCCATGTCGGCTCCCTCTTCCAGGAGAAAACGCACCCCTTCTGTACTCCCAGCGCGCACGGCCGACGCCAGCACTGTAGCCCTGGGCACATCATGTGGGGAAAGTTGGGGCGCTGGGGTCGCCTAACTAGGCAAAGTTGCGGGCCAGCCCACGTTCCACCGTACTGCTCGAGACGCTGACGTCCGGGCTTGCCTTGAACACAACTGAGAATCGCGCATGTCCCCTCCGGTAGATACAGTACTTTGTATGATGTGCTCGAAACGTGAAGAAAGAAGCAATGAAATCTACATGCCCCAAAATACAGTGTATCCAGAGACGTGCGTTTACTGGGTGCTGTTCTCCCCAAGAAGACTGTTTGTGGAACTTTCGTCGTATCCCTACTCCGGCAACTGGAACACCGTATAGTTTTTGTCACTACTCCGGCAACTGGAACACCGTATAGTTTCAGGGGCAGGGTGCTACGTGATGGCGGTGACTAGGGACGCTACTTTCCCGTGCCTCTCTCATTATGAGTTCCACGGCGAGTGCGAGAAAGTGTATGTGTACGTCATTCCAACAGTAGATCCCACATAAAATACCCACGTCTTATGTGCCAACAACACCACTCTTGGCAGCAATCGGGTTTGGCATGGCAGACCCGCATTCACACTTTATGTTCCCGCACCTTTCAGGCGGAGCTCCGAAGGCGTTTAACCCCCCGCACTCCGGCCGGTTGATCATAACTCGTAAAGCTCCCGGGTTTCCACCACATCCGGCCAGCTGGAGCGGAGTTAAGAATCGAACTCCTGCACACGGCGCACACGCATCTGCACCGGCGTCTAATAGAGCCTGTACCACCTCGCCACACGCGCCCTCGTGGCAAGCGTGGTGCAGCGCCGTGCGGCCCTGTGGTCCCGTTCCGTGGACGTCTACCCCCGCACCAATCAGTGCCCGCACCAAGCGCGGACCGAGTACCGGGTTTGTGGCGACTTTCTCATGGCTTACAACCATCTCCAACGGTGACACATTTGTCGATACCATCCGTACGTTCGGATTTGCACCTGCCTCAAGCAGCTTTGGAATGGTGAAGAGGGGGGGGGGGCGGGTGCGACGAGGGGAGGAAGCGGGGAGCAGAGGAGCGATGACCCGGTGTGAAACTGTCAATGATAATGGCATTTCAACCTCCAGTTCAGCAAGTCTGGTTAATTCAGGCGCATAGAGTTGGGGATCCTCGGCTGCCCCGTTGCACCTTGTTTGGACGATGGAACTCTACAAAAGACCCACCGACAGACCACTGTAACATGCATTCTGACCTCGATTCATGGTTATGGCTCACACGGACATTGCTCAAGATCAAGTATCAACACCCCCGTAAGGCGAACATCAATTCAGCGTGCACTAAGCGACCGGGAGTCACACACCGACCATATATGACTCCATCATGATGGCCAGTCTGTAATGTTCAGTCACCAGCGCTGGTCACGTCTGCAACGTAGGACAACCCAATCGCACTAGGTAGGCAGGCCGAGCAACCTACCGCTTTGACAATGTCCATTTCGTTGCGACCGCATGTTATAGCGGCCAAAAGCGCCGTCGTGCCACCTTTGTCGGCGCTAGTGATCCTGTCCCGGCAGTTGATCTGTCTCCTGGATAAACGAGGAAGAAGAAGCTTCACCGCGTCCACGCATCCGCTAGTGCAGGCCACCAGCAACGGCGATTTGAGCTTATCGTTCCAGCAGTGCCCCGGAAGTGCCCCGGCGTCCAGTAGCATATTCACGATGTCAGGAGTATCATTTTCGCATGCGAAATGAAGGGGAGTTAGGCCTTTCTCACCACCGACGCCGGGAGATGCCCCCCCTGCAAGTAAAAGCTCGACCACGGCCTGGCGTTGGTTCATTACAGCGATGTTCAAGGCAGAGTACCAGTTGAGGTCTGTCAACTTGTGGTTTGCGCCACCTTGAAGCAAAACCGCCACGACCGAGGCCTCCCCGGCCTCCGCTGCGCTGTGTAGGGGAGTGTAACCTTCATTGTCTCGACTGTGTATGTCGGTTGTGGTCCTCAGAAAGTATATAACGTCCTCGACTTTGCCACTAGCTGCGGCGACGTGAATGGGAAGTCGGCCTTTGGCGTCCCGCCCGTGCACTCGGCTTACCCAGTTAGATATGGGTGCCCGCACAAAAACATCCGAGCCTGCTTCGGATAAAAAGCTGTCGGGGAAAAAGTCACCGTCGCAATCGGCGTGTCCTCGCTTTGCGCGTACGTGGACGCGTGCCGAGTCGAAAGGGCGAGGCCTCACGCCTAATACCTTGGGACGCTCCCGTGAGCTCAACGTTTCCGCCAGTCGGCCAGCATTTCCGGTGCCAACTGCCCGATGAAGCAAAGGCTCGCGGTGAGCGGTTCTGCTGGCGGCGACAGCAGCATCAGCTGCAGCGTCAGAGGTATCGTCAAGAGTGTTCAACAAGGGCGAACACCATCCTTCTGCCTGCAACAGCTTGAGTATCCCCCCCCCTCTCTTGCTGGCTCTGCACTGTTCGATGTATCGGGCAGCTTGATGTGTCGATGGTTTTGTGCCAAGCTCGATGAACAGCTTCAACAGGGGGGGGATCTCCATGGCCAACATCACAGGGGTGTAGCCGCGCTCGTCCGATATGTTTACGTCTGCCCCTCGATGAAGCAGAGGTTCGGCCATGTTGCTTGCGTCGCCGTTCTCCCGCGCGTACTCGCACACATGGTGCAGAGCAGTTTTTCCTCTCCAGTCCGTCGCGCCAAGGTCAGCTCGTGCCAAATTCAGAATGTTCACGACTTCTTTGCTACCCGACTTCACCGCCATGTGTAATGGTGTCAGTCCTTCGGCACTCCTGGCGTCCAACTGCGCTCCCAAAGCAAGAAGCTGAGGGGGCGGGCGGGGGGCATCTTAGGATTCTCGCTTTCGAATTGCTCCATAGGTTTGGGGTACCAAAGGGTGTTTTTTTTCCTTGAGTTGTTGAGAATGCTTGGAAAAACAACGGGAAAGTAACACGTCAGGGTGCGAATAGATGTGCCAACATCACAAGCAATGATTTAATTAACCATGCGAACCGATCAATTCAGTATAACGCTACATTGCAGACATTTCGGCACCCACTGGTCTTCACGCGAGCAGCGATCATTTCTAGGCTATGTGCAATCCACTCGAAGACACGCCGCAAGTCTCCAAAGCCGTGTCGCTGCCTGCACAAAACGCTGTGAAGCAGCTGTGCTAGGTCGCCTGGAGGACTGCACCATCAATAGCAGCATATGGCACGGCGACGCCCAGAGTGATCTGCTTCGCGTGATATCGAACTGGTGAAATGAGAACCTGGCAGAATCGTACTGCCATCTGTCCTGACGTGGAAGCAAACCTGTGTTCAGGCGTTCTACAGTTGACATATAAGACACGTCACCTCCACCGCCTTTGTATTGTAGATATTTCGATGTTTGATAGATACCCGCATTTTAACAGAGGCTGCGAACTATTAAAATAAAAACAAAATGTGGTACCCCGTGCAAGACTGACTTGAAAATAACAGTGCAACTTGTGCGACACGACGTTGATTACATTCTCGACCCCCCACCTTGTGTACCGCTTCAACATGCCCCTCGTGAGCCCCGAGGTGCAGCGGCGGGCATCCTTCCGGTCCAAAGGCCGATATGTTACGGCATGCCATAGCTCTTTCGCCGATTTCATCTGCTTACGCGCAATAATTGGCGGAGACGGGCAGGCCACAATCTTACAACAGGCAAACGAGGGCCTCGCCCCAATAACGCACAGCCGATGACCGGACAAAAAAATGAATAATCAACTACCGGTATTGGTAAACGCAGGTGTATCTGGCAGCAGCACCTGGGCGTGACGGTAGGGGATACCCATCTATTCAAAGTTCGTTCCAGGCCTACATAACTTGGAGAAAATAAACGTGAGGGAAAGGAAAAATCTCGTGGATGTGCTAACCTCGCCGAAGCGCTGAGTAAGACGGCAAGAAATCTGACCGGGAAACAAGCCTGTCTCAGTCTTGTGCATGGTGAGCAATTCGATCCTAACCAGCTGCTGATTGATGCGTTGGAATGGGAAGATCACTTTGGTTTTCCCTCTCATGCCGTCGTAATGGTGTCCCTCGACGATTTAACCCCATCTTCCTAAAAACGGGTCACCGGAAGCGAGAAACCAGTGAAATTGCACCAACATCGGAAGAATATGGATATGGGCAAGGTTTTGGCCAACATCTGAGAATGATTATTGTTACATTTTCGACCACCACCCCAGTATGGTTATGGATGCGGTTCTGGCCATCGACTCTCCTGTTAATAGTAGCCCAGGAGCTCTGCAGTAGCTAGACAACATGTAGCAGTTCGTAGCAATAATACAGACTCGATGGGTGCATGCAAGGGACCCTACTTTTTTGTTCGAGGATCAGAATGGCGGAGCCTCGGTGGCGGAAAAGCGATGCTGTGTGCTTGCCAAGCGTGAATTTCTCCCACTTATACCGCAGCGCAATGAAAATGCCGAGAGAAAGGAACAGGAGCGAAACCCTGGTCGGAAGCGATCAGAGAAACGCCAAGTGCCGAAAACCGCTGCCCTGTCACCAGCAGGGGGGGAGGGGGGCGATAATGTGTCGACGAAAAAGAAAGAAAATCGCGCTACCGCTCCACCCCAGCGAGGGGGGGTGGACGATGTACCGCTGAAAAGGTAGAACACGATTTTTATCTAAGCGTCGACGCCATGTTGTTATGGGGTTGCAATGGGGACAAAGAGTATTCCCTTTCAGGTTTGCCTATGGCGCAAGTCCTCGTTGTCACTCACTTGTGTCTTGGGAAGAAACAGACTATCAATAGTATTCAAATTCAGATCGCGACGAAGTCTAAAACCGAAGGGGATGCGAGGTCATCTCACATATGACCAAGGCTACGGTAGGGGGGGTACCCCCATTTTCACTGGTGTGTTTGAGCCACTCGCACGAGTAGCTCTGTACCCTACGGATGAAGATGGTTTAGGAACTTGGTTTGCCGCAGCTTGGATCACCTTTGCGTTGCGGATTGATTTCGTCAATGTAAAACATAAAGAAAACGTAAGATTGCATTGGAACAAAGGGGTTACTCGCGCGAGTGACCCCTAGCCACTGAAATAAAAGGCCCAAAAGGGGACCCCCCTACCGTAGCCTGGGTCATATCCCCTGTTTTTCCTCTTCGAACAAGCTCCAAAATCACACCATACGTAGTCCGTTCCCGTATCGTATTCCTAAGGACTATACGCTTAACACCCCACACGTGTTTGGGTTACAAATATTATTGTACGGCTTCCGTTTTTTTTGCTGTTACGCACCCCCGACTTGATGCAGCGTTGGAATGACCCAAACTGTATTAGGATCATGCTTGAGCTCCATCATAGGGTTGTACATCTTGCAATGAGTTATTTTAGCCTCATTATTACGAGATGTGGGGGAATCTATAGCCTAATTTTCGTTTGTTTCGAATAGCCGGTCTTCGATCCCCTTTCCAATTCTGGGTCTTTTGTTGATATCCTTTGATTGCCAGGTGATCTGCATCTACGACTATTCAGCGTGGCCTAATGTAATGGAGTGCCCTCCGTAGAAGGATAGTTTATAGATTCGACGTGAAACCATGTCGTGGTTGAGGTGAAACCACGTGATATTATGTCACATTCACGTCAAGGACATCATAGATGGGCGATAATGTAGGTGACGATGATGGGACAAGCAGGACGCCCATCATCGCACAACCCTGCCCTACCCTGTCCTACTCTGCCTAGCTCTGTTGTTTCTGTCTTTTATTAACAGCATTTCTATTTAGGGAAATAGACTAATGCATAAGCTTTGAGCCTAGCCAGCGAGCCATGAGAAAAGACTAATAGGGACATCGGAACCCATGAGGGGCACGCTTCCCAACACCGACCAACCACGCACCCCCCACTCGGAGTACTGTCACATATACCGGCCCTCAAGGGCAATACTACAGCATCTGATGTGCTACCTGATATACTATAAAACTGAATTGTAAAACAAGATTGATGTACTGATGCATATACGACGCCAGACTGGGACTTTTGGCCCTGCTCACCACCTACAACGCGTACCAGATACCAGGTACACCGGTAGGAGTGCACTTGTTGCTTGCTTTTATGGGTTGGCGCTGCGTTTGGGGATTTTATGCGGAATGTACGACGAAGAAAGCAGCGTATAGTATGGCTCTACGTAGTGCTGCTGTTTGCATTAGTCTATATCACCAGGTTGTTCCGCAATTACTCCGAGCTAGGTGGTCAACGACGGCCGGTACGCTGTGTAGCTCCCCGTCAATTGCGGGTACTCGTATGGAGAACGCCGCACGCCCACAGGCGGCGCGACGACCGCATAGGGCACATGATATTACACACGTAATCATATACTACCTGGTGTACGGCAAGGGCGAATGCGAAAAATTGCTTGACCAATGGCGTTGACTTTTTACCGGCGGCTGGATTTGCGGCACGACGACCGGACAGGGCATACGACATTCACACGCATACTCATATACGGCAAGGGCTAATTGCTAAAACTGCTGGACCAATCGTACTTTACCGGCGGGTGGATTGTGTTTCTTTAACGATACAAAACGGTCGAAGCAGTCCCGTGTATAACGCTCAAACTCTCCGAGCAGCACACAGCAACATCAGTGCACGAGTGACTACCAGCAGTACGGGCCGATTTCAGGTTTTAAAAAAGTTTACACGTACGCTGCGCACATGTATCCGGTTGTCATTCGCGGTGGGCCTAGGTTGTACCTCATAGAGTAAGTAGTGTGCTTGGTGCTTGGTATATCATAGAATCGCTCAAGCGGGATTGGCTTCCCTGCTGGGAGCGTTGGTATAGATGGGTCCTCGGTCGCGCTCGACAGTGCCACCACGATCGATCATGATCGACTTCCTGCACTTGCTCCACTTCGAGTCCTCAGCTATTCTGCCAGACTGCAAGCACCTAATACACGTGGACATTGCTCGGTGACATTCGTTGATGTAACAGAACAAGTGTGATACCAGGCACACGGAGATCTCTACACGCAGACAGCAGAAAAGTCAAACGATTACGATAGAAGGATACAGCAGTTTGGACATCCCTCCCCAGCATCGTCAAACACAAAGCTCTTATCACCTGGATCATTGTTCAATGTGGCCTGACACAGGGTGGACATTAGCCTCTCGTCCTCTGTCGGTTCGCAAAGTTCGGATCGACGGCCGGCAGCAACAGAGGCTCTCCGCGATGCTCTATGTCGGAATCCTCTAGGGCTGGGTTCCATCATCACCCTGCGCTGCGCTTCTGTAGGGCGGGGCGCCAAAAAAAATTGGATGGGTTGGCCCCTCCGGTGGCTCAGCTGCGACTCCGCCATGTGTATTTCAGTAGCACAACCAGAAGAGAGCTGCCCCAAACAAAAGGTTCTTGCCCACGACCGAGCGCGAGTCTGGGGTGTGCAGCGCTTAGTGCCTGCCTTTGACAATAATGTCGAAAATGGCGCCCTTGGATATCTTTGCGCATTGCTACCGACAGAAATACATACGAAATAGAAAAAAAAACACCCCCCACCAACCCCCACTATTAATAGTTGTGGATGGGGGTTTACCCGCAACAGGCCCCTTTACAGCAGCTGGAACCTCTTGTTGGGGACAAAATTACTTGGAATTAGTATAGTGAGGGGTTTGGGGGCTCCGAAGGGGTCGAAGTAGCAAGAAAACATATGGGAGAAGGAAGTATGGAATCTTTTTCGCGAACTGCTGCTGTACGTGAAACCGATAGGAGATTAGTGGTTCGCACGAGAGCCAGCTGCTGTTAAGCATACGCACACGCGTAAAACTGATACATATGAGGGGCCACCGGCAAGAATGGTAGGGGGGGTATCATACGAGTGCGGTAAGTGCAATAAATCTCAGTCCGATGTTAGCATTGAAAACGAAGAATACGAACGGTATTTAAAAAACAGGCGAATACATACCAGATCTACTGCATGTATGTACGAACCAACCCGTTTCACCGACGGCACAGGACACAGAGAGGACCAGAGAAGGAGAGGGGATAATGCGGGCAAGGATCGCCCCCTGCCCCGACCGACGAGCAAGAAATAAATAACAAAGGAGGAGCCAACACCAAAAAAAGGATTCAGAGCCAGGGCGCTGAAAGAAACGAGGGGGACACCACCGGTATAAATAATAATACAGGGAGCTATCCCGGCCCGACGAAGAAAATGAGTCTGTTCCAGCCCGAGGACAGTGTACGTGCGTGGAATACTCACTCCGAGGCCAAGAGGGGCTAAAAAAAACAGCACAAAACAAGCAAAAAAACATGCCCTGGGTAAGGCTCGTTCTCGTCACTTGGTCCAGACAAAAACAACAGAGGGGGCGCATACAACATTTTCGACCCGCACACAAACACGCGGAAGAAGATAGAAAATGCGTCAAAGTATTAAAACCTGGCACCATTACCGGCCCGTCCCGAAGAAACGTAAGGGCGTACGCATCGAGGTTACGTTGGATCGGGGGGGGGTCATCGCATCGTGCATGGCAGGGAGGGGAGGGGGAGGCTTCACGGCCTGCGCGCTCTCGTACGTTCCTGGTTCGATGGAGACCTGCCGCCCCTTCCTTGTGATTGGTGCTGCTGGAGTGCTCAGACTTTTGCCCACTTTTGATCGCAAGTGGTGTGGGTGTGTTTTGCGGCATTTAACAACCACAGGATTTCCGCCACAGACCCCATGCAATATGATGCCATGGTGTAACGCCGGCCGACCCCGAAAAGCTGAGACTTAGTGCCGAGTGATGCTGCGTGTTAGTTTCCGAATTCCGTCACGATACAGCCGTGAATCTTGTGGATCAATTTCATAACATTGATGGCTCAGGCCTTTTGCGAGATGTAAAAGAGGGGCGCGGAATTACTTGAAACTCAGCGTGTCTCGAGGGTTCGGGTGGAAACTGGGCAGCTCAACGCATCAAAGAAGCTCAAACTAATCGCCGACCGATCGTAGGTGTCGAGTTTGAGGAACAACTCGCGTGAGCTTAGCGTGGGGGATGCCTTAAGATCAGAGACACCTGCAGACGTACAAATAACAAACTTCGATGAATTTCCGTTTCAGAGACGCTACTACAGCAGTTGGCACTGGGGAACCGCCAAAAACACCCCCTCTCTAACTCCAAGTGGCGTGTCCCCCAAAAATGGATGCAGCCATAAAAAGGGGTTGGAACTTGAAGGACGTCTGCATATATCGGTGATCGTGCGCATCGTGTATTTGGAACGATACCGCACGCGGTCACCCTGAGCGTACTGAACTGCCAAAATGCTTAGCCCGGGCTGCTGGGTAATTGATCGATATTTTACCCAGGCGTAGGCAATCAGTGCCGCCCTCATTCACATTCGACAGTTTTTATTTTTGTATGGTGTATTTGCATACTTTCATGCTCTTCATTCATACGGTACCTGATACCAGGCACCTGCGGTGCACAATGAATATAAAAACACCTATGTGCAGTACGGGGAGTACACAGCCTCAGTCTGGAAACGTTTCAAACAGTATCAACTACGGAGTGATGGAGACGGAACATCGCTTATTACTATGAACAGAACAGATGCGCCCAGAAAAAAGCAACAACAAACTGTCCCCAGTCTCCTAAAAAAATGACGATCTTCAACCCTGTAAGAGAACGCAACAAAACTAGAAAAACCCGCCGCAACGCGCACGAAGTACGCACCACGAAGCGTACTAATACGCTGACAACTTTCGCACCGTCGACGTACATATTAAACCCGGCAGCGACATGCCCTCCAAAACAATATCACTGCCAAACAAAATACTTGATCTTCCCATGAAAAAATACAAAAAATACTGTACATCAATGTAAATACCGGTAAAAATCAAGTACTGTACTCTATACTGTACAAACCACCAGGCGATCAATTCCTAGATTTCACAGCTGCGGTGCCTTAATCATTCCCATAAAAACATCAGATGCCACAAACGAAAGGGCTACGCAAAAACTAAACAAAAGTTGGAAGGAAGGCGCGGGCCCGCTAATTACTTCCCAAGAGCAAACAACAAAATTAGTAACCATACGCAGTGATAACCGGTGATGGCCGCCAACAGCAACGCTCTAGACTTCTCCGGCATGTGCTCGTGTAACCTCGGCCATGCGCTGCGGAGCACGAAAACTGCCGCCACCATAGTCGCCATTTGCAGGGCAAACCATCGAAACGGCCAGGAGAGGAAGCACAGCGGGGCTGCCGGCAGGAACGGCGTGAGCGAATAACCGTAGATGCTCAGGGCCTGTCAAAACAACGCAACAGCAACAACAGACAACAACAATCACGACAACAACAGCAACAACAGCAACAACAGCAACAGCAACAGCAACAGCAACAGCAACGGCAACGGCAACGGCGACGGCGACGGCAACGGCAACGGCAACGGCAACGGCAACGGCAACGGCAACGGCAACGGCAACGGCAACGGCAACGGCAACGACAACGACAACGACAACGACAACAACAACAACAACAACAACAACAACAACAACAACAACAACAACAACAACAACAACAACAACAACAACAACAACAGGAACAGCAGAGTAGTGGACGAGCACACACGCAAAAGGGGAAAGCGCGGGCGTTGGGAGGGCGGAACGCAGAGAGGAGCTGTTACGGCCAACCGAATTTGGAGATACGTGGCGTCCCCTGTGGTACAGTAGGCGAATCTCGCCAGTACTAAAGTCAATTGATGCGGGTTCGAATCCCCCCGAGTGGATACTCGTGCTCGTAGGAATTTTTTCTTGCGTGAAAATTGACGAGCGGAAAGCGCGAGCGTGCGTTAGCAAAATTCGATGAAAATCGACGAGCATAACAAGCTGAAAAGTGGGAATGCTGAAGCATGTGCGCAATAAAAAATGAAGGCATGTACCGGGGGGGGGAGGGAAGACACCGGTGACCACGGTTTGTCCAGAAGGTCGCTGAGGGTAACACTTCGTACATATTGAGCTGGACAGTAAAATTGATGATTAAAAAAAAAACAATGAAAAATACCACGTACCTGGTATGCTACAGCTGCTGTCTTCGAAGCGGGTAGTTAGCACCGATTGCGTGCAATCGACAGTAAAACCAGACCACTCTCGACGAAATTACAAGGGCTGTTTGGGTCGTTACCAAAATACCCCCCAAGCATCCTTCTATTTACGTCCAGAGTGGTATCTGGTATGTGGTACCACTGTACAGTTTACCAAGCACAGCTCTAGGCACGACACACAACAAAGCCGTGCACGGATATGTGCTCGGGCGTCCCAGACCAAAGCACAAAAAAAGCGTACGTCCGAGTAGCGCGGGAACCAAGGCAAGCAACAAGAAAACGAGGATAGGCGACATAGAATACGGAAGCTCGAAGGATGAGGAGGGGGCGTTTTGCGTTGGGTTTGAGCACACAATACACGTAGAGAGCAGACACGGCCGACGCTGAATCGCTCAACAGCAACCACGCCTAACCGCGACGTACCTCGGCAGCAGAGAGCGGTACTCCATGCGCTCTGAAGAACGCCCACAGTCCCACGGACCCTGTCGCGAGATAGAACAGCACGCAGTACGCGCTCGTCGACACCTCGTCGTACTCCTCCGCGGTCGTCGCGGTCGTCGCGGTCGCCCCTCGTCGAGCATTGGTCACCACCGACAGGAAAAATATTAGGGTGGCGGAAACCTGCGCGCGCACAAGAAAAAAACGTTGGTGGTCCAGAACATGAGGAAAAACAAATGTCAGGAGATGCCACACAGCACACCCACAAAACCACACGAGGTACGGCAAGAGCCGTGGGCGTGAGCTAATCGAATATTCTGTGCACAACGCCCTGGAGGCAGGAGGTGTGGAGGTTGGAGTAGCACTTTTCATTATGCGAGCTTGCAGAACACAAACAGCTTCCTCTGAAGGAAACGTACCGCACGCTAACGTACAATAGTTTGCTCATCCTTTCTATTATCGCCGCATTTTTATTTCTCTCTCCCTCCCTAGACGTAACTCAGATCCAGGGTCACTAACAAGCAGGCTCTTCTCCCCCCATCCCCACAACGGTACGCGCCTTGGTTTTTACCCGAGAAGACTCCAGCTATTTCTTCCCTCGTCGACTCGCACCGAATGGCAGTAAAACCAGGTATTATTAATGTATTGCTACGTCTCTTTGTCAATCGTCTATTTCGCGCATATATATATACTTGAACGCAGTATTAGTTGTAAATTGAACGGCACAGGCAAGAAACGTGTCAACTATCCCGTTTTGTGCTTCCCGCCATACCCTTCGCTGAAATGAAACCAACGCGCGATCGAGCGGTGCGGGTTTGCGTTGCCGAGCCCCAGAAAAAAGTTGCCACGTTCCTCCAACATTGCGGCCGACCTCGGAGGCCACCATACACACAAAAAAAGTGGGGGCACGAGAAAGCAGAACACGTGCGACGCGCGAACGACACAATAAAACATGCACACGTACTTCCAAGGATGAACATAAACACAAACGATACGCACTTGGTGTCATGCAGCTTGCAAAGTTAAGTCTCAACCAAGCCCGCGCAACATACAGCTGATCCGTTCTTGGCAAACAATAATGCTAACACAGCCGTACGAGGTAATAGAAAAGGAGGGCACATCCCATCGCAGTATTATGCAGAGCTGTTCAGCGCTCGTGAAAGCGCAAGAGCACAAGTGCGCATTAGTAAACTAACGTCTACTGCTGTAGGAATAAAACATAGAAAGGAAAGAAGTGTTATCTGTACGACGATCCTTGGTGGTGAAGGCCGGTATTAACAGTTATATATACGAGTCAACGCAAATCGACGAGGGGAGAAGTAGCTGAAGTCTTCTCGCGATAGAAACGACCGCGCGTACCGTAGAGGGGAGAAGAGCCTGCTTGGGGACCCTGGATCTGAGTTACGAGGCAGGGAGAAGGAAAAGAAAAGCGCAAAGATAAAAGAAGGGACGACTAAAAAAACCGACTTGGCCTGGCTTCGACAAAATGGTTGATAGTACTCACTACCTCTTTAATACGTACGTCTTCATTCCGAGAAACTTCTCAGGCAGCCGGGGGTAAGGTTTAGTGTTTGAAGGAAAGATGTCAACCATCGGACTCTTTTACTGCTGCAAAAATGATGCAAATCTAACTCCCAACTAATTTGCCCACAAACCATGGGTGCATTTCTAAACAGGTTACAGGAGGGACTATGATTTAGGAGAGGAGAGTGAGCTGGTGGTTTGCGGTTGCTTGTTTTCATGGTTTTGACAGCCCCTGACCTATTAGCATGTACGGTTATTCGTTCACACCGTTCGTCCCGACAACTCCGCTATGCTTCTTCGCTATGATGGCGTGCCCTGCACTGAGCGGTTATGATGGCGGCCGCCATCATTGTTCGCAGCGCGTGGCCCAAGCTGCACGACCCATGCCGGATATAAGTCAAGATCGTCGCTGTTGGAGACCATAGCCGTTTCACTTCATGTCGTTTCGTTTCATTTCGCTTTGGTTCGATTTGGTTCGGTTCGATGCCGCGGAACCGAGGCGAACCGTAGGTTGTTCGCTGTCGAATAAAACAACCGAGGTGACATATGAGAACATTGCATGTGAGGTTCCGATTCGAACCGATCCGTGATAGTTCCCGCTCCTGAAGAATCGGGGTTCCGAACCGTCAAGAATCGACTTATAAGGTGCCACCCACCGGCCTGTGATACATCACAGGTAGTCACGTGACTTTGACTCAGTGGGGGGACAGCTCGTAAACACCGAGGCGAACCGTAGGTTGTTCGCTGTCGGATAAAACAACCGAGGTGACATATGGGAACATTGCATGTGAGGTTCCGATTCGAACCGATTCGTGAAAGTTCCCGCTCCTGAAGAATCGGGGTTCCGAACCGTCAAGAATCGACTTATAAGGTGCCACCCACCGGCCTGTGATACATCACAGGTAGTCACGTGACTTTGACTCAGTGGGGGGACAGCTCGTAAACAGCAGCAGCCGACACCGCCGTCACGGTAGCATGTTTCACAGCGAGCCGTCTGGGAGGTAGGGACATACATTCCGTGGCCAGACAATAGTGATATGGAGCGGGCGCGTACGAGGGGCGAGCGCGTGCCCAAGCACGGGGGAAAGGGACGTTGGCTGATACCGTTGATGGCGGCGTGGGAGGATATGGACCAGGTAGATAACGTCATCAAAGCCAGCAGCCAGTGCCTCAGACCCCCGTGTCGGCGCGCAATCTCGCCCTTTGTACGCCCCCGCTGCATATCGCCATCCCTCGTACCCGGGATGTATGTCCCCAGCCCCCGGGCGGCTCACTGCGAAATGTTGCCATGGTGGCTGTGTCGGCATCGGCTGCTACCGCGGCGGCGGCGGCGGCGGTGGCTACGATTACGGCAGCGGCGACGGCGGTGGCTGCGGGGGGGGTGCGCCATGCTGCAGGCAACAGTCGAACGAACGCCTCCCACGAGTGCTCCGTAAGCATGCCCAGGGTGCGGCCGGGCACAAGCAGGACCTTGCAGCAGTCCCACGAGTGGCTGCTGCCGCTGTTCAGAAAGAGGCACGCCTGCGTCTGCCTCCGGCTTCAGCGCTCGCCCTACACAGTGCAAACTAGGTTTCAGAAATAGGAGAACCCGCGGGAACGGCGCTCTACGATACCGTGGAAATTCTGATACGGGGAGAGCATGGCCGGCTTGTCCCTCACCCTCGCCGACATGTTGAGGACGCCACTCGCGTAGGTGCGCGCTTCCGCCCGGAAGAATTCGAACTTGCGGGGCCCGGATCAGGATTGTGAAACGAAAAGGTCCGAATCGAATCGATGCGGAGGAACGTGAAAGCAGGTCGAACCGAGCCGAACCGAATTGAATCAGAGCGCGCTTAGTATCCGTGAAAAGCCCTGATTTCGATATTTCCAGCTGATTATTACGATATTCCGGCCTACATCATACCAGGTACCACGTACCAGGTATGCCAATAACCGATATTTTCCCTCTTTCTTTCCAAACGTTTGTTTCCGTTCCGTTTTTTATTTCTTATTCTTTGCTTTTTGTTGTTGCATCTAGTCTGGTGTGCTGGCTTGCATCTCTTTTGTTTCACGCGCGTGTTCATCGCGGTTGGCAGTGCATCGCCAAATCGCCTTGCTGTATTTGGAATAATGTGTATCTCTGTCTCGTAGTTTGTGGCCACAGGAGCAGCAGAGCTCGTCTCTCTATTAATAGGAGGCATAGGCACGGACACGGGTTGTTGCGATGGATGTACATTAGATGGATGGGAAGATGAGTTAAATAACAGGCGCCGCCTGTGGAGTAGTGGGTGACTCTCGTCCCTACTAAAGTCAATATTGCGGGTGTGAATCCCCCCGACTGCATACTCGTCTTCGTTGAGACTTTTTCTTGCGCAAACCGTTCACTAGAAAGCGCGAGAGCGTGGGGTGGCAAATTCGTCGAAAATCGACGAGCATGAAAAGCTAAAAAGTGGGAATACTGAGCCCTATGCAAGACAAACGTAATGCACGTGCCGGGGGGTAGAAGGGAAGACACCTGCGACCACGACTTGTCCAGAAGGTCGCTGAGAGTAAAATCTCTTACGAACGAGTTGAGCTGGAAAGTAAGAAGCGATGATAAAAAAAAAAGAACAAAACGTGAAGAACACACACGACCGTCGTTTACGAGGTATACAGCAGACTTAGTACAGCAGTATTACGTAGTACGAGTTCGCAGACTGCGCACAGCATGAACGTCTGTTTTTACTGGAGTTATGCGTGCCTCGGATAAAGTACACGGTGAGTACGCGAGGGGGATCAATCACATGGAGGTGCGATTCCGTTCCGCCCTTGTCGGCCGAGTGTCGTACTTGAGTATTACAGCAGTGGGGGCCCGGGTTTAAGAAATACCAGTCTGCTGTTAAGAAAAGAGATGCTCAATATTTCGGAGAAACTAAGAATTTGGGTGAAAGAAAGACAGTTGACCCTAGCCAACAAGACAAAAAGCAGTCACATCATAAACGGATACGTTCGACGCCCACCCAATATAAAAAGGGAGACCGTTTCGGAGGGCGGCACATAGTAGTAAACGGCAAAAATCTCATTCCACATAAACGGATACGTTCGACGCCCACCCAATATAAAAAGGGAGACCGTTTCGGAGGGCGGCACATAGTAGTAAACGGCAAAAATCTCATTCCAGCATGATTGTTGACCAATGATACGATAGAGGTGCACCACATTTTTTGTGAGTTTTCCTCACTTTGTCGAGCTTAAGACCTCTCTCAAAAATTGCTTTGGGAGAAAAAATAAAGCTGCTACCGAATGAAAATCCACATGGCCTAGGTACACAACGAGAATCATGCAAAATAATGGCGTATTTCCGACGCTTTTGGGTCAAGGAGTGTCTTAAGTCATTCACAAAACATTGCAGACAAAAAACGCCGTTACCTCTATCGTAGCACGCGTCTGTTACCGTTCGAAAAAGCTGTGATATGTGCATGGTATGCAAAAATCCACAATTCTTGACAGTGTGGTGGTGCTTGTGAGATTGGGACTGGGTTGATTCTGGGGGGTAATTACACGTAGGGTACACCAGAGTTCAAGTTGAGTATGACTTCCGCGTCACGTTCCATGCTGATGGAAGCACGAACGGCTTGAAGTTGCCGTTGGAGTCGTGCAGTACCGACGACGGCGACGCGGTTGGGGCGTGGGCGCTGCTAGAGGCAGGGCAACAGGAGGGTGTGAGAACGTCGGGGCGGGCGCTGACTCCCAATATTCGCAACGAGGAGCTTCCAGCTTAGAGAGGGGCGAGTTGATCCGCGTTGGTCTGCGCATTGTGCTGGTGTGGACCATACTAATGTGCGGTAGTGTTGCTAGGCTTGAGGTAACTTTCAGTTGCCACAGTGCCGGTTCGATTTCCGTAGCTCGTGGTGGGTACCGTATATATTGGCTGCGGCGGCTTCAGCCGGGCCTACGACGTCCTGCATATTGCTGTTGATTTGGAGGCCCAATATAGTATATTAGACTACCCTCACAGCAAAGTAGTATGCGTTAAGGTAGTAATATTCGGTTGCGTGTGACCTGCACAGCGTCAAAAACGTGAGACGTGGTCTCGCGGTACTTAATCAGAAACAAAACAAACAAGAAACAAAAGCCGAACATGTTTGAAACAATAATAAGAAACAAGGAACGCTGAAAATGCTTGAATTAAGGCGAGATAAGAAAACGCAATATAAGGAATTACCGGCGCGGGCACGCAAAATAACTTTGAGCGTGGACGTCAAATTTACAAATTGACGTTTCTTGACACCGGGTCCCCACCATGTACCAGGTATGCCATATATATATATTCACTTTCCTTTCCTTTCCTTGCTTCTTCCTGTTTTATTTTGTATTTTAGTTTTTTCTTTTCCAACTGACTTGGGCCTGTCGTACGCATGCGTGTTGATAGCGTTGGCTGGTTGGCTGGCTGATATTGTTCGCCACCCCCCCACTGCAGGCGAGCTCACGCATATATTCACTTACTACATGTAATATTCTATACGTGCTTGTCATCTTCAATTTTTGTTGGCTTAGACCGGACGCGTATTTTTCGTTGATTTTTTGTTTTCGCAGCGCTGTGTACCTTGCTTTACCGCGCTACACCCCCTCTGCTGGCGAGTCACACAACGTATTACGGACGTACTATTTCCCTTGCTTCGTTTTGTATTTCTCTGGGTTCTTTCTTCCTCGTTAGTTTTTTCCCCCTCGGATTTGTACACTGGTTTGGTTTCCTGGGTGGCATGCGGTGTTGTCGGTTTCAGCTGCGCGAGTCTTGAAACGTAAACGTATGTACCAGTATGGGCCTGGCACGTACGTACGTTGACTTCCGGTTTCATTTTAATATATATTTTGGCGGATATATGCTTGGATATATGACTTGCTTCAGCTTTGACGTAGAATTACATAATATCGATTTCCTAAGCGGCCTCCATTTTCGTCGTTTCCCACACAAACTTCAATATAGTCTCCTCTCCAGACGGCTGAGCGGGCTCGGATGCCTGAAACAGCGCTTCTCAAAGCTTCTCAGACCGTTCCCACGTGAAACTCGTTTCGTTTTTTTTTTTCAACTCTCGCTCACAAGTCCTTGTTTTTTGGGAAGTTGAACGTCTTCCGGAACACCTTTTCTTCCATTAACTCTAAAACTCCTGTGTTTGGGAATACCATACTACCCGGACACCGCCTCCTTTCGTTACTTGCGCAACATTCCAGGTTTTAATTGATTTTTTCTTTCACGTGTTTTTTTGTTGTTGCTTGAAGCTGAATCATATATTCCAGATCCCAGCTGATGATCTCAGCTTGGCCCATCACATCACCAGCTCAGCTCCGACTAGCAGCGCATCGTAGCGCTATTAATAGCTCAGCAGCGCATCGTAGCGCTAGCTCAGCAGCGTAGCGCAGTGCAGTGCCGTTCCCTGCCGTGACCTGCCGTGCGGTGCGGTACTGTGCGATGCCGCGCGGTGTTGTGCGGTGCTTTGCTGTGCCGTGCTGGGTGCTTTGTTGTACTTACTCTTTCGCGCATGTGGCATCATACCAGGTCCCAGCTGGGCTCAGCTTGGCTCATCAGCTCCGCTCAGCTCAATTCAGTTCAACAGCACACCGCTAGCTCAGCAGAGCGCAGCGCTCTGCGGTGCCGTGCCCTGGCGTGCGGTGCGGTACTGTGCGGTGCCGTGCTGCTTTGCTGTACTTGCATGTATCATTCTTCCCTGGTCCAGCTTTTTTTCTGTGATTTCCTTGACCTTTTTAGTAGTTGAGCGAAGTATGATCACACCAGGTCCCAGCTGACTTCAGATTGGCACATCAGCTCACCTCAGCTCAGCAGCGCAGCGCCGTGCGGTGCAATGCTGTGCGGTGCGGTGCTTTGCCGTGCTGCGTGCTTTGCTGTATACTTACTTTTGTACAAGGCATTATCATTCGAGGTATCACAACACGTACCGGCACTACTAAACAACACCAGGTTTGTATATACTACAGTACATTTTGTTGAATCACAATAAATGCACCCCCATCTGGCTTAGCTCAGCTATGTATATATAGCTCAGCAGCGCAGCGCAGCGCCGTGCGGTGCCGTGCCTTGCCGTGCGGTGCGGTGCCGTTTCGTGCTGCGCTACGCTTTCTTCCGAACATAAAGCAGTACCGGGTATATACTGCGAAGTACCAGGTACCACGTACCGGTATGTACGTGCTGTGTACTCGTCTTTTTGCTTTCTTCAGTAAAGTGTCTTCTCGGTCCCCATGCCCCCCCGCCCCCCCCGCGCAAATTACACCCGTCCTGCCGATCAAAACGTGGCATCGCCAACAAGTACAAAGTACAGTGCAGAGCACATAGCAACTATCAATAGTTCTGCACAAGCAGCTCTTAGCATTATCAATTCGCTAGTCGCACCAAAACATGGGCCTCGTTTTTCTGCTCCCTTTACATGTTTTAGTTGAATTCTTCCTGGCGCAAGCGAAGCGGGCGGCGTCAGCCGCCCGCTGAGCGGAGCCCTTGTAAACGTGTGCAACTTTCGCTTTGTTTTAATGGGAGATATTCAAAGGGGGGTACACCCCCGAGATTTTCGGCCATTTCGGGGTACAGGGAAAACACGGCCGCGGAACGTGCCCGCGCTCGCCCCAAACGGTCTAAAATTCAATTATGACGCGCTGGCATGACACCCGCAGCCCATGCCGAGAATACACGCTTTTTTTTTCGTCGGGCACGGTATTGGGGCTGACGGGGCCGCGGCGAAGGAGGGGGCAACATAATCCCCTCTTTTGACTAAAACGTGGGGGGGCATACCCCAAAAAAACTCCTGACGTTATCCTATACCCCCTTTTGACTGCATTTGGCCCCCCTTTGACCGAAAACCGTAGAACCTCTTGACCTATTATGACCCCTTCAAAAGCTAGTGCAGCGGGGACGGCTGCACGTCATCGCCCAACGGCCCGAACAGACCACGCGCGGAACATCCAATAGCTGCGAGTAGCTGCGATCGTTTATCTCCGAAAAAATGACGGAACAGCAGACAGACTAAACATTTTTTTTACGGGTAAGACCGATGACAATGGAAAGCCGCTAGTTTGGCCTAAAAGTTTGCAAAGTTTTTGCGGGTTATTTACTGAAAGATTCCGGGTAACGTCGCCATAGGGAAAAAATTACTAGTTTTTTTTTGTTCTGGCTCTTTTTTTGGTCATGCGGTCCAACGGGTCAATTTGTCTATTTTTCATCAAGCCTTGATCAATACTGCCCACCAAACACGATTGACCTTCGATCTCGAGATAGAGACAACCCATGGTCACTCCTTTTTTTGTTCGTTCCGGACAAGGCCACATGAGTGTAGGTGACAGCGCTGAAGAGTTAATCTCGATCCATGCCCTAGGGCGTGTGACGTTGCTTGTGTTGTCCTGTGGTCTTCCGTCACATCCTCTCAAAATTCTGTTTTTCGCCCGTTGGGAGTCGATCGTAGAGAGCTTCTGTCTCAGTTTTCTACATTTCGCCCGTTGGGAGTCGATAGAGAGCTTTTGTCTCAGTTTTCTACACAACAGCCGCCAAACGTGTTTGCAACAGAAGCATGATCGGCGCTCGCCACAAATCACCGGCCGTAGAGTGAGCGCTGTACACCAAGGGGGGGTCGGAGCCCCTAACGAGCTCGCCACGTTCAGAGTTCACGACGATGTCATTGAATTCGTCGAAGTGTGCGGAGAACACGAAATTGCGCATCTAATTCAAGATCTGCTTGAGAATTTCTCAGGCCGATGTTGGCCAAGATCGCCGCGAGAAATTGTTTTTCCGGAATTCTGGAAAGTTAAAAAAAAAAAATCTACCAAATTGGGTCCATAGGTGACCGTTCAGGCAAAGTTTGGCTGGGATCTTCGTTTTTGGCCTTACATTGTCACAGGTCTGAGCGCGAAGACAAACGGCAAATATATTTGCTTCTTGCGAAATTTAATCGGAGAACCAAAACACATAATCCTACTCTTAGTACCAGTATTACGAGGTCGTGGGCACGTCCTGCCCGAGGTAGGGTGCTCGGCGCGTTGGGCCGGAGGGAACACACGCGCATATCGAAGCCCGACGGCTTGGACGGTGGAGTCAGGTGGACGACCTCTTCCCCGGAACATGTCGGGACAGTTTGGTCTGGACACCAGTCTTGGTCCTGGAGCCTCCGCCGCGCCGGCCATGAGAGAGTGAAGACGATCACAAAGGGTGACACGTTTGGCAAGGCGGGCGACTTTCGCATAGCTTTGGAGTGGAATATGCTGCGCGATAGCCGACAGTCCAAGCCAGACAAGCGGGTTTCTGGCGGCAGGGCGAACCTCTATCGTTGCACGGGGGCGGCGATAGCAGAGGAGGAGTGCAGCTGCTGTGGAGACGGATAGCAGGGGAGGATTTCTCCCGTCTCCACAGCAGCTGCACTCTTCCTCTGCTATAGCCGCCCCCGTGCAACGGTAGAGCTTCGCCCTGCCGCACAAACCCGTTTGTCCGCCTTAAACTGTCGGCCATAGCATTTGTTGTCCTTCTCCGCGTTCTTTTCGTCCGTCAAGCAGCTGCACTCCTCTGTTATCGCCGCCCCCGTGCAACGGTAGAGCTTCGCCCTGCCGCCAGAAACCCGTTTGCCCGCCTTGGACTGTCGGCTATCGCGCAGTATATTCCACTGGAAGCTATGCGAAAGTCGTCCGCCTTGCCAAACGTGACACCCTCTGTGATCGTCTTCACTCTCTCATGGTCGGCGGGGCGGAGGCTCCAGGACCAAGACTGGTGTCCAGACCAAACTGTCTCGACAAGTTTCGGAAAAGAGGTCGTTCACCTGACACCACCGTCCAAGCCGCCGGCCTTTGATATGCGCGTGTGTTCCCTCCGGCCCGGCGCGCCGAGCACCCTAACTCGGGCAGGACGTGCCTCGTAGTACTCGCATTAGGAGTAGGATTATGTGTTCTCGTTCTCCGATTAAATTTCGCAAGAAGCAAATATACCTCTTGTCTTTGTCTTGATCGGTCAAGAGGGTGTACCGTTTTTAAAGGGGGGTCAAATGCAGTCAAAAGGGGCATAGGATAAACTTAGTAGATATTGTGGGGTATACCTCCCCACGGTAGTCAAAAGGGGGGGTTATGTTGCCCCCTCCTTCGCCGGGGTCCCATTAGCCGCGCCAATACCGTGCCCGGCAAAAAAAAAAAGTGTGCATGCTCGGCATGGGCTGCGGGTGTCATGCCAGCGCGTCATAATTGAAGTTTAGGCGGTTTGGGGCGAACGCCGGCACGTTCCGCGGCCGTATTTTCCCTGTACCCCCAAATGACCTAAACACCCGGGGGTATACCTCCCTTTGACCTTTCCCTTTATTTATTCTCTCTATTCTTCTACTCCAGGTTGACTGAAGTCTGTCCCGTGAGCACGGACTTGATTATGCATGCGAAAACAACCACAACAACAACGGCAAGGACAAAGTGTAGAGCAGAGTGCGTACGCATGATGCGTATGATAGCAGTACAAGACACGATACTGCACTCTGTACTGCATGAACCCTAACAACTTGCGGCTATATCATAGTCTATGATAAGAGCGGTGAGGTCGACGTCTGGCTTTGCTAGCTCCGCTTGGCGTGCGTTCTCTCACCCAGACAGGGCCGTACAAATCCGGCTCACCGCCCCCCCCCTCCCCCTCTTCCGCGTCTCCCGTCCGAAGGAACGGCTCAGTATGGCGCATCGGTTGCGCCGCCTGGAGCAAGCGCGCCTTGACCTGGCTCGTGTCGACGTCAAAGTATGGCTGGTAGAACTGCAGCGACAGCAGGCCGCACATGTTCATCTTCTGGCCTGGCGGCTGGTTGCGTTGACTATGGGCTCCTCCACCGGACCCCGCCCCTCCTCCTCGTCTTCCCCCGCTGGCGGCGGCGGGTTCCTCCCCGCCGCCGATACCTGTGAAGGCCAACAGCTTTCCAGTCTCCGAGTCCGCTGGGGTTTGAAAATGAAGCGCGACAATGAGGTAGTGAGCCATACGGACGAGTGGTCGATGCTGGGCTTGGTGCTGTGCGACAACGGGGGTAAACAGTTCGTAATGGGACGACAAACTCTCGGTGGGGTGAGGTACAACGCGACGGGCGCCTCACGACAACGAACAAACAGCAGTAGGGAAATTTGTATTTGTTCGAGGACACCTGGTGAGCTATTGTAAACTTTTGCATCTCGCTCGATGCACACGTACGAACACCTTTGACCTAAAAGGCGACAAGCACAATTATTGGCACACCTTGGTCCCAGTCAGGTCCACCTCGTTCCTCGGTGGCCATCATGGTATAGCAGGTTAGTTGTAGCTGGCAGGACAATCTTGATATGGAGAGAGGTGGGCCGAGGGTGGACGCGGTGGAGATGGAACTGTTGTGAGTTTTAACCAGTGGGAGTTCGTGGAGAAAAATATGGCGTTTTGACAGTTTCTCCTTCTCCTTCTCCACCCCACCGCGTGGTAGCTCTCGAGTACACCAGCCCAGATCATTGCAACGCTGACTTCCGTGCCTGAAGGAACACCCAGAGTTAGCCCTCCAAGCCATGTCAACCGCCCAGGCCTGGTCCTGTCTCTGAAGTGAGAGGCGTGCTGGGTTTGTTCGCTCGAACAACACCGCGGCGGCTCCTAAAATGGTGGCGGAGTCGGAAGATCTTGTGACAGATGCAGGCATCGCATGTGGGTTGGGTGTTCTTCTTTTCGTTGTGTCGTACTCCGGTATCGTTTGCCCTCGGCATGTCAAAGATGTCTCTGAAATCCCTCATCTGCAGGCTTTGGTTAAGTGCCACAGAGTCCTGTCGGCGATCTTCATACTCCTGTTGCTGCCGCTGTTTTGGAACGCGGCCGCCGACGGCCACCCTGTAATCACTCCGATCACGTCGTTCGGCAACGGATACTCGTGGAATTTCGGCTGGGCCCGGCCGGTCGCGCACTTTGCGTTTGTGTTTACAGGGTCATTTCTAGACTTTCACCCGGCTGCACGGCTGTCGTGTTTGGTTGGTATGATGCAGGCCGTGGCATTCGACACGCTGTCCTCGTATGATCTTGGAACTCAGATAGCGTGCGTAGCTTCGGGGAATTGCGCTGTGCCAAAGCACTATAGCCTGTTGGGTCTGCGACTGTTGAACATGAGAGATTTGGTGTCGGTGGCGCTGGGAACGTGGGGGTTGCTCACGATAGTTTACCTTACTGCGATAATTGGTGTATGTAGCACGAGGTATAGATTTAGATTTCGTCAACTCCATGCTGGGGATCACAATCGGGTGTGGATCATGCAGAACGAACTTGCGAAGCGCATGCGCGATCGAGACGATAGCAGCGATCTTTAGAGCCTCGGTACTGCTGTTATGTTGTTCCCCTTGTCCTTTCGTGCGTATATCTTGTGCCACATGTTTATCTTTTCTTGTCAGCCCAGCTCACAGGAAGGAGCTCTTTGCGCTCGGCGCCTCTTCGACCAAGACGTTTTTACACGTGATGTTTACCACCCCCACCCCCCCAAGTACTTCCCTCGGTTTATCACGCACAGGCTTCAGCATTTGTCCACGACTGGTCGACGCTCGTCGAAGTTTGCTCGCTCGCTCTCTCGCGCTTGCCGCGATGCATGCATAGTGAGGAACGTGTCGGCTACAGTACGTGGTATGATTGTAAATGTAAGGGATGTTACAACATGCACAAAAAATCCCACAGTTAGGGCATAGGTAGACGAGGAGGCCGATGTTGCGGTGTGCGAGTTGGAGGGGGGGGGTGTAATCGTTGTCATGCATGGCCGTAGTTTGTCAGACGATAGACCCCCGCATCCCCCTACAATGCCGGAACGGAGTATGTTGGGTTTCACCCACCAGGGTGTGTGGAATTGGGGGGGGGTATATCTTCCACCGACATATTTTCCTTCGTAGCCCGAAATGGCGTGCGCTGCCTCGGATCGAAGGCTCGGTGCACACTAATAACCGGAGAAGAGTTTTCAGTTGGTTAACGAGCTATGAACGCGGGAGGAACACCATGTGTGAGCACTGCCTGGTAGTTGTTGTAATAGTTGTTGTTAAACAACCTCAGAAAACTACAGCAGCTGAGGTCAGTAGTAGTAGCGCTACACTGTGGTGCATTCGTACAATGTTAACAGTGCGAGCGAAGGGAGTGTGTTGTTCGCATGATATGGTTACAAGTGCGACGCTGCTGAATACGTAGAGAGACGGCAAGCAATTGCATTTTCGTGACGTTTGGTTCTCCCTCCATGTCTGACACGACAACGGCTGTCGACTCTTCTTTCAATCCTACGCGCATTTTGCGCATGCATCCACAATCGGGCACAAAGCACAATGCGTCGTGTTCTGTATGCTGTGCTCTCCTCCGCGTGGCAAACATTGTATGCCCACCCGTACTTGTAGTTTATCCTGGCGCGCCTTTCGTTGCGAATTGGTGTGGTTTGGTGATGATTTGATGAGGCGGCATTGTTTGTTCGCGATCCATTCGCGATAGACAATAACAACGTTCAATTTGACACGAAAGGATGAAAGCAAATAAGAAATTGACACTGACTCGCCGCGAAAACGACGCCTTGGGGTGTTACAGTACCACAGCAAGTGTTCCCAAATTGAAAATACGTTGTGCATAGTCGGAGGTGAAGAACCTAATTAACGATCTACCATGATGCACGTTTAATACCAGATACACATCTTGTACTATCCTGCGTCTGCACTCATACATACGCGTAACATTGCACTCTCTGGTATATTGTTTGCTCTGTCTGAAAACCTTAAAACTCTGCGATGTACACTATCAGCGAGTTCATTGCCCCTTTCACAAGAAAAACCTCTGTACAGGAACGCGTCCAGGTGCGCCCTCACATAGCCTGAGATTTCCGGGCGCGTATAAGAACTTCGGGCGAGTGTCGGGTCCACACATGTCAAAACATCCTAGCTGTTTCGTAGTCTCTAGCGCGTTGTCATTTTATGATGACGTTCTCAATGACACGGACATCCAAGCTTAACTCGAGCTGTGGCACTGCAGCCCGTGGGACACGTTATTATTTATCGTACACAAGCATCATGTAGTTGGCTGGGGCATGCCCATTCGCGTATGCCTGATCATTATATATGTACGCTTCTCGCCGCCGAGGCACAACTACCCCCGTTATAACCATTTGCCAGTGTCTAGCTACGACAGCGGTGTTGGTTATATAGCACTACCAACTGGCCCACGTAGTCACGTGACTACGTGGGCCAGTGGGTAGAGCTATAAAAGTGACTACGTGGGCCAGTGGGTAGAGCTATATAATCAACAAAAGATATGTTTGCGAGTCCGCCAATTGACTCTCACCGACTTCGTAACAGGGATCTCCGGGGCTCTCCCCTCGCCGCGCACTACCGTAGTACTCAGAAGCAAACTATCGTAACCATTCACGTCTCCAGCGCGCACGCTCGCAAATGCGTTGTTTTATTTTTTCTTTTCCCGGAAAAAAGCGCAAATAATATGAAATCGGTGAGATTCGAACCCACGACATATATTTTGTTGGTTATATAGCACTACCCAATGACCCTGGAAGTCACTGAAACCCACGACATATATTTTGTTGGTTATATATAGCACTACCCACTGGCCCACGAAGTCACTGAAACCCACGACATATCTAACCGACTTCACATTTCCGCTTTTTCCCGGGCAAAGAAAAAAGGAAATGACGTCTTTGCGAGCGTGCGCGCTGGAGACGCGAACGGTTATGATACATTGCTCCTGAGTACTGCGGTAGTGCGTGGCGAGGGGAGAGCCCCGGATATCCCTGTTACGAAGTCGGTGAGAGTCAAGTGGCGGACTCCCAAACATATCTTTTGTTGGTTATATAACACTACCCACTGTCCCACGTGATAATCACGTGTGGGCCAATGGGTATAGTGCTATACAACCAACAGGCGGTGCGCCAGCTGACGATAGCTGTGACGACGTAACCTACTCTATGATACTCTCTAGTGTATCATGCCACAACTACCTCTCGTGCCACACTTTGGCCTGATGGGCAGATTCCCCGCTTCTGAGCACGCCATGCGTGGGTTCGATTCCCAGCGTGAGACACCTTTTCTGGGTTGACAAGGGCTCGACGGCTTTTAATTTTCCTTGAGGTTTCCGTGGCAAGTGGTTTCCCCCGGAGACCAATGCTGACGAGATTGATGCTACGAGCTCCCAAGTATATATTTTGTTGGGTATAGTAATATTATAGCGCTATATAACTAGGACACAACGTAGTCTAGTGGATAAAGCTACGTACATAAACAGAAAGTGGTCTAGGGTGGATAGCGATATATAACAAGGACACGACATAAAGACTTAAGTGGTCTTGCTACGTATGTAGTCTAGACCAGGATACATCTTGGTACAGTACACGGCATAATTTTGAGTTTCAGGCTCGAGTTTTAGACGAAAAAAATAGCATGGTCTCTTTTGTACCGAAAATATTGTAGAAAACGCCCTGCCTTGCATCAGAATTCCAGCCTGGACAGAAATAAGGAGCGTTTAATTTAACTGGGGTGTCGCATGCTGCTGCTGCTGTGTAGTCTAGTGCTGTATAACCAGTGACCAAATAAATTGTCTACGGCAGTACAACGGTCCAGGTGTTTTTATATTAGGTGGGTAGTGCTATAGACTAGACAATACATTCTTCCTTCCTACTAAAAAACGGTTCGAAGATCTCTGAACACAAAAAGCTGTACCAGGTATAGCATCGGTACCAAGTCTGTATAACAGCGTTGGGTCTATAATAGCATAGACTAGGTACCAAGTCTTTAAACAGCGTTGGATCTCGCCCTCCTGGTATCATGTCATGCTTCGTATCCAACACACGGGAGTCCCCAACATCAGGTATGTAAATCATGGGATGACCGCGATGATCGAGCACCAGGTATGTCGACAGTTTTACTTGTTCGTATAGTCTATAGTTTGCTCCTATACTGCCGTGATACCGATATAAAGTGAAATGCTTGCACTCACAAGTCACAAGACTGCGTACAACAACACTACGCTTGAGAGGTAGAGGAGTAACCTTGTAACGTGAATCTGTACACAGCAGTGTCTAACTGCTCGTGTACTCATCTTACTACGGTCTTTCTCGTTCAATGACCGTGTACTCTGTATCCAGTATACTTTTCAAAGATATTCAGCTGTTTTTGAAACCGCCAAAAACCGTTAAATGGTGAAGATCCACCGCACATTTTAGACGAGCCTGCTCTCTACTGCCTCTGCTCACCTCTCCTCTCTCTCTTCTCGAATCGCAACCGGGTTACGTAAAGTATGCACACACGCGCGGAAAGATGCTCTTGCGTGAGTCCACGGTACCACAGCAGCTTAAGACGCCGCGAGTAAGGTGGGAAGACGAGGAAGACGAGCAATCACCTGTTCACCAGCTCGATCTTGGCGGCGATGGTAGAGATGCAACAACAATGGTGGATCCGACCACCCCATCGGCCAGTTCGGTGGGAAATTCTTGCGAGGCAGTGACCGGTCGCGCTGCCAGCGAGCTGTGGCCGTCGCCACTGCGAATGCTGCCAAGAGCAGGTGTTTGTTCCGCCATGGTCCAGCAAATCTTGCCGATATCTCCCATACGGAAGCACTCTGAGATCAGGAGCGACGAGGAGAAGTCTGAACTGCCACAGCCTCGCACGCGTGATTGTTACTGGAGTAATACTAGCTCTTGTAGTGGGACGACAACGCACAGCAGCAGTATCCAAGAGAGTGACGTAAGGAAAGCAGACAAGCTTGCGCAGAAGTTTTGGGATAGCTGCGGTAAGAATACGCCCGTGGCTGCTCCCATGCACGCCTCGTCGTCTCGTCCGTCGCCGAGCCCGCCATGTGTTGGCGGAATCCGTGGTAGGAGAGCGTTGGTGATGGCGCATGGCAGTAGTAGCACTGGCGATCAAGAAGAACTGCCAGACGTCGACGGGCAGCCAGAGTGGCCCCGACCATTGTCGCAGTCACTCTCCCCCGCAGCAATCGCCTCCTTCGCCCAGGCGACAGAAACTGCTTCGCTCGAACACTCGGCGAGGTGTACGTTCGACCCTCGTCACCTCTCTCCTCCGCCGCTGGCGGTGTTCCGTCCGAAGAAGGGTGGGAAGATTGGCAAGCCGTCGCGATACCAGCGTCACTCGTCCACCGCGGTTCACGAGCCACGCGCTCGGTGCGGCTGCCGAGGCATCACCGTGCGGGTTAACTGCGGCCCACTCGGTCTCTCGCTGGAGGCCAGCTACCGGATGGAGCGGGGCCTCGTGTTGAAGCAGGCATGGAGCGACTGCTCGGTGGACAAGGGTATGTTTGAACATTCCATCCTTGTGCAGAACATGCCGGGGAGAGATGGTCACGTTGGTGAGCTGGACGTCGGACTCAAGGGTCGATCCTCGTTGTCGGGTCTAATCAAAGTCCAGGCGGTCTGCATCGAGAACATCGCCGGCCCACCAGCAACACCGACCACTGTCGTGGAGCCGCCACTGCCTCTTCGTCCCGGGGTTGCTGTGAGGCCATCGTCTGGCAGGGAAGCACAGAGGAGCGTCCTCGAAGGAGTGCTCGAAATCGAAAATGGAGACATACTTGTTCGGGTGAACGACGTTCAGGCACGTATAATACATACAAGTATAAAGTTGGTTACTTGTGGTATAACTTGTTAACAGGTTCTACGTAGACGTAGGATCCCTACTTGGTGCCGCAGAAGCGATCCTACAGTATGATCGAATGCCTATTAATCGGTGAGGCATACTCGGCGACACTCATCATACTAGTATGCATAATACTTATATATATTTTCGTTATACCGTACCGGTACCAGGTATACATCTGCTTGCCATTGGGTTAGCTCCCAGGCAATTGCTTGCTAAATCGGCATAATCTGGTGATACTTTGTTTCGAGCGATCGGCTAAAATAACTTCAGTGTGTTGGCAATACGTCGAAGGCTGATAATCGTACCAAATTTTGGAGGACTAACTACTTGGAAGATTGTAGAATGTTTTTGCATGCAGTAAAAGGTTTTGCTCGGTCGGGTGGGCGGTGTTCAGGCGCATGCAGTACTTGGTAGGTGTCCAGAATTGATGCACTGTCCCGCAGAAATGATCCGCGAATAGAGTGCCTATTAATTATCACGCATCCTGAGCTCGACTATCGTACGCGTTTAAGAGTACAGTACCACGATTCACCGTTGTGCCATCGAGGGGTCACTGCCGACACGCTGAGTACCGCTTTCTATGCCACGGCCTAACTTGCCAGTCATTACCCTTGGCGCTTTCTTGCTCAGGTGTCGAAGAAAAGCTTTGCAGACGTTGCCCATCTATTAGATCGGGCGAAACGCCCAACCCGCCTCACGTTTGTTCGACACGCGTGTGGGCGAAGGTTTGTCAGTCGCGATAAAGACACAAGTTGTGCTACGGCAGCTGGAGAGGTGTCCGGCAGGAACGTATTTGGTCTGCGCAGGCGTGGAAAACGGGGCAAGGCAGGACGTGGCTACGAACAACTGCTGTGCGCCGGTTCGGCTAGGCGTGTAGAGCCGCGTTGTTCCAGTATCTCCCCACAAAAAGCAACAAAATGTTATCGGCAGATTGAGGTGGGAGCTGTCAGGAGTGGGTTTTTCCGGCATGGTATGTTGCCAGAAATCGGCGATATGTGGGGTTACGCGTTATCTTGTTGGAAAAAACTAAAACTTTGCTGCTGTAGAAATATTATTTCGACCAGTTGTTAATAGTACCTGGGAAGCTCGAGTCGAGACTTGATCACACAAAAAAAACAACGAAGCAACTCTTTTTGCAGAAATAGCAACACAAATCCTCCTACGAGTACTTGCAGCCGTTTGCACACATGCAACCCGTGGACACCAAATGTGTTTTCCGGGTGCCACTTGGCATCTCGAAGCTTTCTTGACATTTCCCCGAGTTAGCAAATGCCCTGCAAACATCGGCATCCTTCTCTTGCTTCACTTCCCCGGTCGCAGTACGTGCGCAGTTCCTGTAATCAACAACTGCTACAGGTTACGTTATTTACATCCTCAAGGAAAAATGCAGTTTTATGCCTGGTGCTGTACGGTTTTCTCGCCTGGAGTTCGAAACACATTTCCTTTTGAAAATATATCGTAACGCACGCGTTGTACCCAGTGTCGCTTCATGTTTCCCACGCAACCCCCTGCGTCTTCACCACAACAATTTCATGACGTAATCAAGACCGAAGAGGACACGTGCCCGGTGGCGGCATTGCTGCGCACCAGGCGCCAGCTTCCGTCCGGCGGCATGGAGGAATGGCACGAGGTGGTGGCAGCCAGGGGGCGTTTGTGGCAAAAGCTGATGAATGATCTCCCACCAGACTCCCATTCGGACCGGGTGAGCCAGAACAGATGGGAGTACCATCGCTGAACCAGGTTGGTGCGGACAGCTGCAGTGATTTGGCTCGTTATCCCTCTGAATTGGCAGGCATTTTTTTGTCTCAAAGGAGAAAATTGCTACTGCTGAAGAATGGGCCTTGGGTATGCTTGCCGAAGGGTGGTCTCTCTAGCGCCGCCACAACTGACACCGCTGGGAACGATTCCACACGTAGCATCGCGTGCTGTATCTCGCCAGACGAGTCATGTATATTGACGACGCACACACAAACGCAACGTGACCGCCACCTGCAGGCGAAATTACGGAAGCTAGCCAACGATTCGTGCTCAGTGGACAGGCACGCTCGCAAAGGTATGAATCGTAGTAGATGTGCTCGCTCACGCACGCAGGTCTTCGATGGATTCAAAATAACACATTTGACCTCGGGCCGGGGGGGGGGGGTGTAAACTGTTCAAAAAGTCCACTCCGGCCGTAGAGGTTTCAGACGTTCAACTGCAATAATAAACAAAGACGCCTGCCGTCGAAAAGACGACAAACACGATGTTGTTTCTTCAAGGCCATTCTTTTTCATCCACCGATCGCGCGCCTGTGGCATCCTCTTAGCCAAAGAGGTTCATCGCGCTGGCCAAGTTTTTGAATAAAAAAGAAGGTTTAATGGCTGGGAGTGAAACCAAGAGTCACCGCCATGTTTTTGAACAGTCGCAAATCGCAGGTTCTATCTCGAGTAAATCTTCCCTCTTCTCATCACGGCCCACACAGGCAGAACGGGATTACACGTACGACGGCTGATGGGTGACTACCAGCGCTTGGTCTACAGCAGCGACGCACACGACGATGGTACCACCTGCAGCAAGGCCGAAAAGCTGTTGGCCGCCAAAGTGTGGGAGGACGTTGATCGCACCATGTCGCCGAGACATTCGCGCCGCCCGGGCAATTTATCGGCCTCATTGCGAGGAGGCGGAGGCTTTGGCTGTCCTGCCCACTTCACCGAAGGTTCTAGACACGCCGTGTTCAGGTAGACGATGAACCAACCACTGCCGGTTTTTAGCTGCCCGAAAGTTGAAAACGGAGTATTGGCAACAATGATGTATATAAAACTAGTAGAACTATACGTGGAGGACTGTACATGGCAACACAGCTGATGATAGACGCTGATGGATGTTCAGTATCCCACACGAAGTCCACCTTGACAGTGTCCCACCACGAGACTATCTATCCATACGCACTACCCTATTGCACTGGAAAAATTCCGAACCAGGCCCCTCCTAGTTTCGAGGCGGAAACCTCCCGATCGCGGGACCCCTGACGTTTCCCACCTTGCAATGCTCGTTGCCATGCCAGATGGATTCCGCTAGAGTCGGGTTCACCTATACTTGCTGCTGATGTGCGCCGCGTTTTTCATCGTGTCCTCAGAGTCGCCTACGCCACGGCGTCCACGCTACAACTCGTATCTGGCATGAGCTATATGGCAGCATTGACGCTCGTGCAAGAGCCTGTGGAGGCAATCGCATATGCCACTCTAGTCACCCTGCTTCAGGTATGCAGAGTGCTCGTGAATTCGACCAACCACTTAACCTCGTGTCAACCTCGTGTCGAGCAACTACAGACTGTGCTCTGTCGCAAGCGAATCCAGGACCATATAAAATAACGGCGTTGAAATCAGCCAAAACGTGCCGTGTGGCCGAGACTCCAACCATTTTGCGGGGCTTAGCCCGCGTTACGGACGATTGAGTAGTTCCTCAAATCGACGAAGATTGCCAATTCTAATCTGTAACATCGATGCCTACAGGTCACCGGTTTGGGGGTGTACCGCGCGTACCTGACCCGGCCGTAAACCTGTCCTCCTCTCCGGTCTCCCCTCTAGGCTGCATTATCGAGTGGTTTGTTTTTGCGCCGATCGTGTGGTGACCTCCTGGACTTTCTTGCCCTATACCCCTCCAGGACCGAAAAATGCGACTGCTTTACCCCTTGGGCGACGTCGATCTCTTAGATGCCTACCATTTGTGCGGGGGGCGGGTGGTGACCTATCGCGCGCCCAGCGTTGGTCACAGCGCTCACGATGTTGGAACCGAAATGTGGGCTTGTCACGGATCTAGAGGTGCCACTTCTGAAGGGACTGACGATAACTTCCGCGGCCATGGCAACGATTTTCTCAACGGTGCTGGCGACAGGATAACTGGGAGGGAATTACTCGAAAAGGGAAACGAGGTGGGAGGGCTGCAGCACGGCATATGTTGGACGGTCTGAAAAGTACCGGTTGGATTGGATACTACCAAGTTTCGTGCCGCGTAACCAACCGACCGTTTTCGCAAAAACTTAGTTGGTTGCATCGTCACACCCAGGCCAAGCACACTCGTAATTTCCTCGAACCCGTTACAGCCGCAAAATGCTCGCTGCAAGTATATTTTTGTATGGTACTTTCATCACAGACAACTTCACGATAACCCCTGACCCTTCTCCCCTTACCGGTGTTCCCACCAGCCGACGAAACAGGTGGTCGTGGGGAAGCTGCTGCCGCGACTTGTACGCGCGTTCGGCAGGGCTCTCAAGCGACGGTTACCCACCCTCCACCAACACTTTTGTAAACATGTAAGATCACATTTTGGCAATAGCGCATGCGAATTGAAGACTGTTCATGAACCGAAGTTGGAGTGCAACTCGTTCAGTACCTGCATGGAGGCCGTCCTCGTGTTGAGTACCTCAAACACGTGTTATTTAGCGTACCTTTCCGTTCACATCAACTACCGCCAGTGTTTACTATTCAAGCTTGACCCGGAGACAGAAGCAGTTGCACGTTGCTTGGTCACGCAAACGGCGACCTTGAGCACTTCTTCTGTGCGTGTCCATTCACCGTGGAAAAATGTGTTGTTATCGACCATGTTGCCATCTCCGGTTTTCGTATTGATTACTACTTGAACGAATTGAAACAGTAGCTATTCGGAGTTGCCCTCGCCCTTCCTGTCCCCCGTTACAGCACCAATCGACCGTGCGTGCTGGCGGCTGAAATACTTCCACTCGGCAGGGCATTATGTATGTGCGTGACCCCCCTCCTCCCCGCGTGCGCGCTCACCCCGTCGCCTACCTCCCTTCTTCTTGGCTGCTTTTTCAATGTCATTCAGGCTATTCCGATGTCATTTCTGTGCGCAGAGTGGTTCACCACGGCGTTTGCGCGCAACACCCCGTTGCCGTTGGCGCTCTGTGCGTTTGATTTGTTTTCCGTTCACTTGGACGACGGGATGATTCGCCTCGGACTCGGCATTCTCGAGGTAATTCTACACGTTTGCCGCGAAGGCATCACGTTTGATGTAAATTAATACCCTCTCGTACAGGTTTACCGAAGGCGATGTAAGTGGTGGGTTTCGGACGGTTACGTCAAAACATACAATAGAACACCCTGGCATTCCCAGAAGATAACATTGCACCGTCGGAAAAAGTAATAAGCAATAGTTACAATATACCCTTAGCTTGCTCACGTCTGCGACTCTGACTGCTCCGCACGCGGTGCATTAGTGCAAAAATGTCTTGACCGGTCGGCGTCTGCACCTCGCACATTCTTGGTCAGAATTCAGTTGGCGTCGTCGCCGTATGCTCTGTCGTATATTGGAGGTAAAACATAAATCTAGCGCCACCTCGGTTCTCCGTAGGTTAGTACGGCTGGCCTGTTAGCATGCAGAACTTACATCTTGCCGCTGAAGGAAACCTTCTCAAGGGGATAGCCGGGGGCGATCTAGAGATCATTTAGCGATTGATAGTTGGTGTACTGTAGTTCACCTGGTTGCACACGGTCCCGAAAAGCAACAATAGCGTTTGACAGCGTGTAAACCCCGTTGGTTGTATAGCCTAGACTACATAACCAGCAACCCCCCCCTCTCTAGCTCCGGTTCAAACCAAAGATGTCGGTTGAGGGTCTACGTGTAGTTTTGTTCCGTCCCGTCAAGGCCTCGTTAGACGTTATATACCGGTTTTTGTATGAAGCGGTCCTCGGCGGTTGTCCGTCAAATGTCAATTGTGCTGTCAATCCACATCTTTGGTTCAACCGCTCGTTGGTGACTAGGGCTATGCCTTCTTGACTTATGGATGACCTTCCCACCATCTTCCAGAGTTTGCTTCACTGTCGAGAAGTTGTCTCGGCGGGGGGGGGCAGAACAAAAAACCAGAACTCACCCCACCCCGTTCGGAATCATTTGAATGATTGACATGGCAGGTTTTGTCCCCTTCTTTGGAAGCTCTGAACTCGAAAGAAATACTGCTGCAGTACGGAGGGCTTACAGCAAACGTGCCCTTTAAAGACGTGCTTCAACGTGTTTTCGCTACTCAGGTACAGGGCGAGTGCACACCGTCACAGTTTTGACGAAACACTATTACACTACGACCGTACGGATTAGAATGTAAACCAAAAACTAGTGAATGTCGGCATAATTGACACCTGATAGGTTCGGCCATGCTTCATGCTACTCCGGCAGTTTACCGTTCCCAGCATGTAGAGCGTTGTGTGTGTTCGACGTGTTCTGGCTGGTCGGCAGATTCGTTACACAGGGAAATAGCTGTGTCACGTGACAGCGCGACGCACGGCTGAAACGGAAGAGACAGTATTATTAACAAAGTAGTGAACCTAGTAAATCGCAAACGTTGTTTCTGGGGACAACGTGCCACAAAAGGCTATGGGACCTGAGTCTGCCCTCTTCGAGCATTTTCGGGCGTAAAAATCGTACGTCGGTGGCGAGCCCTGCCGCGCAAAGAGACTCGTAAACCTTGGGTAGAAATATCCCCGGCCACAAACACGTCACCTGCACCCTGTCCTGTTGTCCCCTCTCGTTTTCCCTTTGGCGCCACTCCTCTGCGTCTGTCACATACCCTTCGGGAACACTGGACCGCCATTTACAGCCCCGTCAAGCGCCATTGGTGCAGACCTCATCGGCAATTGGGGAAGTTTGTATAGACTCAGAAAAACCGGCGTGTTCGCTCAGCTAGCACCACTTTACAAGATGACATGAACGAAGAGGGGGGGGGGGGGGTCGAGGCCGTATTGCACGAAATCGAGAACACGATCGCCTTTGTCAGTGGAGCCAGGCCGAGCAACGAAAGTAGTTATGCGGCGAGTGCAATTGTTGCTGTTCTGTGTTGTTTTGTGCTGTGTTTGTGCTGTGTAGTGTTGTTTTGTGTTGCTTTGTGTCGTTGGTCGTGCTATTATGCAGAGCTCGTGTTAGCTTGAAACACGAGTGCGGGTATCGGATATGCCGAACCATGCATTATACAAGAAACGGAGGGGTATGGTGGGTTGGGCAACGAGAGGGGGACTGTTCGAGTGTGGTCGTCGTGTTTCGAGTATTCTGAGCTGTCATCGATTTAGTTGTTTTCAATTTCAAGCGCCACGAAGATGTTGCACCAATGTACACAGAATAAATGGCGGGGTAGTACAAAATATGCAGAATGACGTCACGAGACGGCAATTTCGATTGTACTTTTCCAACTTTTAAAAAAATTTATTACGACTTTAAGTGTTTTGTCCCCATGTCGGAAGTGCGGTTCAGAAATAGTTAAAACCCGCAGAAGGACCCAGAGCGAAGTCTCCAATGATCACGAACCCACCCTGTTCGCTCTTAATATTAATATATTTAGTTTCCTTGTTTCCAGCTGGTGAGCATCAACCAGAGTAGACGTGGCAAACCATTTCCGTACAAGGTACATGAGACATGGCCAAAATCAGTACCCCCGGTCCAGCTCTCCGTGTCTGCCTGTAGGGTATTCAGGCTACACTAACGCTCTTCACACTGTCGCGTGCCTTCGCAAATGAATACCGGTCGGCGCTCAGGGTTGAATGATACGGGGGCAACGTCTCCGTGGGTGAACCATATACCATCTACTTATACGTCCTCCTATCGGGTATGGCGAGAGATGGAATGGTGTTAAGGTACCGTCTTGAAAGGCCTGCAAATATCTGATTTGATAGGTAATTGGCCGTTTTCGTATGGTATGTTGGCGTTATCTAGTAGGGGTAGTCAGGAAATGAAACCGAGGCATGCACCTCGGCTCTCAGAAGTAATCCGGGGCTCTGGTGGAATTTAATAAAGCTACGTCTCTCCTAAGGCTAAAAAAGTGAGTATCTCCGAGGACCTGCTCAATAGGCAAACCTGCACGGGACACTTTGTGTCCCCGCCCAATCCCCTTACAATATGGCGGCGTCGGCAGACTCCCCCTCGCGGGGCTGTAGGTGGTGTATCACATTCCATTTCGGGTATTTGTCGTTTTCGCGTTTAACCCCCGCCATGCCAATGGTCCGCGGAAGGTTTTTGGCATGACTCCTCCCTTGTATTAGCGCCTGCGTTCCCCTTCCTGTCGACAAAGGTTTGCCTTGCAATAGTGCCTTTTACTGTGGCTAGTTTGCCGTAGAGCCTTTTCTGCCCCCCCCCGCCACACCGGCGGTCCGCGACAGGTTTTGATGGGTGGTTTGCGTTGTTGTAGGGTCTGCGTCTCGTTCAACTGCTTTTCTTCGCGTGTTCATGGCCTCTAGCCAGGCCGTTAGAGGTGTGGGAGCGGGTTTTGAGGAGCCGCATCTTCGACTCATGGTCTAGTTCGTAGGACCGGAGTTTCCCCGAATCTCCCATATTTCTGAATATACGGCTCATCAGGGTGGGCTAGTGTTAAGGTACGGCCTTGGAAGGCCTGCAATTATCTGATTTGAGAGGTAGTTGGCCGTTTTCGTACGATACATTGGCGTTATCTAGTATATAGGGGTAGTCGGGAAATGAAACCGAGGCATGCACCTCGGCTCTCAGAAGTCATCTCGGGGCTCTGGTGGAATCGAATAAAACTACGTCTCTTCTGAGGCTAATAAAGTGAATACTCTCCGAGGATCTGCTCAATAGGCAGACCTGCAGGGGACACTCTGTGTCCTTACTCATTACCCTTAGAATGGTCTGCCTGCTGGCGTGGACGGTGCACACCCTTAATTAACATTAACTGTAATGCCGAGGCCATTGGCGTAGAACAGCAACCCCAAGATGTAGCGACATAATTTGCATATTTATCTCAAACGAATACCTGGTAGTCATTTTATCTGTTGTGCTTACTGATGTTTTCAGGCCGACATCTGTTTTTAAACGTCCATCACAAACCAGTCCGTGTGCCATCGCCCCCCCTCAATCCAGACACGATTTGAAAGACTCGGCATGGTATGACATCCTGCCACGTAACCCCCCCCCTACGAGCCCCGGGGGGGGGTTGGGTTTAGGTCACCTCGCCCCAAGCAGTATGTTCGTAGTATTGTACTATTGATGTGGTACAGCAGCAGTAGTAGTCCAACCCAAAGCGCGCAGCATCTCGGTACGGCTTACGGCGCTTGTCGGTTACTATGGGCGGTACGTGTGTATATCTTCCAAACCGAAGCCCACTCCCTCTTCGGAAGGGTCAAGTGGTCACCGGAGATTTCCAATGAATCATAGCCCGATAGTACCACGACGTACAGCTACTGCTGTGACCGTCCTTGTCCTTTGTGACCTGTTGTTCTCGTCGCAAACAGGCGTATCAGTACACACCAGTATATGAGTTGTGTGGTACAACAACTTATAAAGTCGTATGACGTAAACAAAATGATGTGTGCATGAACAACGAACGAGCCACGACAAAAAAAGGACACATCGCATCATACACATCACCAAAAACGTCTGTCGTTTCAACCCCACACCCCGCAATACCGATCCCTCCTTCACTGTATTGTATCATGCATCCATGGGACACCGCCAGGATAGGCTGTAAGTAATGCGGCCTTTCGCGCGATCAACGCGCACATGCATGTGCTGTATGCATGCTGTACTGTACATATGATATAGTAAGCGAGATCGGCACAAAAGGTGGCAATCATCGAAAAAAAGGTGAAAAATGAGAATGGGCAATCCCGTGTCAGACACGCCCCCGAAAACAGGGATACTGGTTTTTACCGGCTACGAAAGGTGTTGGTCGAGGTTTTTTCGTGGTTAGAGAGACCATTCTATCTTGCATCAAATTCAGCCCAGCTTCCGCAGCAGCAGTTCAACGTTTTATTACCCAACGCTACTCAACTACAATCATGGCGGAAGAGAGGAGGTGAGACCCCCCCCGGCGTGCTCGGCTCCAATCCTTGGCGGGGCTGCTTCAGGGTGTGTGCGGTGCATCTTCTTTATCGAACACTAAAAAAAAGTTGGGAACAAACACACTCAGAGAGCAAAACAAGCTGGTTAATGGTTGGGGCATGCTGCAGAGCGAGGCCACACGAAAACAGGTCACCCCCCTGTATCCGCATTTCGATGGCTCTCGCGATGAGGGTGGGCCTGCTGCTCCTCCACGTGCTCGCTGCGGTGTTCCGCCCGTCTCGGTGTATCTTGTGCACTAACCGCTTTTGTTCTCGCCCTTGTTTCGCTATTCCAGGGACGAGGGACCTGGGGGCGACGGAGGCCACAAGCCTCTCACGGAGGATGACATCGAGACGAACTGGGATGAGTGCATCGAGACCTTCGATGCGATGGAGCTGCGGGAGGAGCTCCTCCGCGGCATCTACGCGTACGGTTTCGAGAAGCCGTCGGCGATCCAGCAAGTGAGTCCTGCTTGCTTGCTTCTCTCACACATCATCCGAGTACGAGAAGGAGAGGAAGAGAGGCGGAAGCTACGAATACGTACGTAGCACGAACAGTGCTCGTACAGCTGCTTGTTCTTCTGTTGTATGCCGCCTTGGCCGGAAATTTAGTGACCGTGAGGATATGAAAAATGGATGCCAAACGGTGCTTAATTTGTGGTTTACGGTGGTAAATCAAAGAAAGTTATTCAGAACTAGGGTACCAGGCCCCAGGCGTGCTCGAGGTGCAGCCTTTCACTTTGGCGTTGAGACAGCACGAGGACAGAACGGCGCAAGGTCCTGGAGCAGGCCAGAGTTGAGCTATGGACCCGCTGAGTTGGAACCCCTGCGTTTATTGGAGTTGACCCTCCAGAGTCGTGTACAAGGCGGGCTGGCTAATGTTGTCCGTGGAGTGACTGACTGCTGTCAGCGGACATCCTAGTTTTTGATTTTTAAACGTGGTGTATATAAAAACGAGTTATCAGAATAATACGATTCCAGGATACCTGAAGCATCAGGAGGGAGGCGGGGCAGGCACGGCAAGCCAGGCAGGTCTTTCCTCTCTTCCGTTCCCCTCCCTTCGCTCCTGCGCTGGCATGAGACCCTGCTGTTGACCACCACTTCTGTGTTCACATCGACCGCCGTGTACGTGCCGCTGACCTAACTCTCCCAGCGCGCGGTCAAGCCGATCCTGATGGGCAAGGACTGCATCGCGCAGGCGCAGTCTGGTGAGTGTTTCTTGTGTTAGCGCCTCTTGTCTTGTGTGGACCAAGCTCTTGACAAAACTGGAAAGACAAGGGTAGCGCCACCACGCCACCACCCAACCCACTCCGTCATGTTTTTTCCAAAGAATCTCGTGTTTTTGAGGGATACCTGCTGGCGAGAAATTTAGCACACGAGGTGTACTGATAATTCGTACGTAGTGAGCTGAGAGGGCGGATGGACGTACGATTATTGATAGTGCCTCTCCCCTCCCCCGCCACGCGACCCTCAAGTTATGTATAATACGAAACGCCGTGCGAGGATGCATACTACATGTTCGGATTCGATGGGCCTGCACCTCGCTACATACTTGGAGTATATAGGCTGTATAATATAGGCTGTTGGTCTATACTGGTGTGTGCTCTGCTCTGTGCCGGAACAATTTTGTCGTCTACTCCGAGTCTAGAGCACCAACCTATATTCGTCAGCTGCTGCTCGTACTCGCACAGAAAGTTACTTCGCGTGACATACATATGCGAGCAGAGGGCATCAAGTAACGACGCACTTTTTTTCTTTAATTCTTGCTGATGGTGCCCTCTGCACCGCACATCAGACCCCGTGTTCCTAATCCAATCGATGTCTGAAACACCGTAGGCTGAAAATATCGCTGGCGTTTTGAGTTTTTACGGGCTCCATTTTGTTTCGTACTGCTGGGATGGATTACAGCAGTGGCGGGCGCGGTTGAAGGGCAGGCAGGGGTGTAGTGTGAGCAAGGCTGCAGATTTTTTTATTTCATTTTTTTTCACACACATCTACTTTCCAGCTTCTGGACAAGCCGTGGTCACAGGTGTAGTCCCTTTTGCCCCCCGGTTCTTGCCTTCAATTTTTATAGCGCATAGGGTTCAGCAATTCCACTGCTCGTCGATTTTTCATCGAGTGTTGCTAACTCACGCTCTCGCGCTTTCCGCAAGTCAATTTGTGCACAAGAAAAAGTCTCCAGGGATTTATACGAGTGTGCACTCGAGGGGATTGGAACTCACGAAACTAACGTATAACAGGCTCGAGGATAACCTGATAAGCCACCGGGGCGACCGGCTCATTGGGCGACCCTTGGGATGGGCGTTTTCTTTTGCGGGTTTGTCGAGTGCGGTTCTCGTACTATTCATAGTACGTGAGACATATCACACGAGTGATAATTATTTTGGGAACCGTTCTGTGTTTTGGGCAGGAAGCCGCACAGGCAACCAGCGGCGACATTTGGACATGTATTTCGGTGCAAGTTCTTCTTGTCTACGAGCAAAACATCGGAGTATCACGCTGCTTGCTCAATGAGTGTCGATTTGATCGAACTCCCAGCTTACGTACAGTATTTGAAGTCTTTTCGTAAAAACGTAAAAACACCTTTTGGCTCAACGCTTGGGATGGGCGTTGTTTTTTTTTGTGTTTATCGCGTGCGGTTTTGGTACTAGTACCTGATACATATTTTATAAAACCTGATACATATTTTATAACTAGTTTTCAAGGACGTCAGCCGTGAGTTTGACGAATTTCAGGTCAAGACTCATACCAGTTTGTTTTTCCCCGCTCCCTCTTGTTGGAACACCCCACCTAAAATCAAAGTGTGCAAGAGTAATAAACGCTACCAGGTACCAGGCAGTTGAGATCACCTCATTATATTTCTAGCCATCCATGCCGTATCTCCAATTCATCCCCCCCCAAACGCTCCCTCCTTCCCCACCACCGAACCATCGTCTAGACCTAGCACCACGTGTACAGCAAGTCTCTACATCTATGCGACCTAAAGCTGTTGAACCCCGCCCCCCATCCATTCGAACACTCCGCCCTCTCCTCACTGGTTGTAAGATTTACAGCATCCACTTGATAAACTGATGCATTTCCTTCTACAGCTGTCAGATTTTGTCCCCCTCAAAAACGGGTTTTATAGTTTCCGCGCACAGGCTGACTAACGTCACCCTGTTGCCCCTGGTACAAGGTAGACTGTAGTTCCAAGGGGAGTCGCCGACCTATATCCTTAATGAGGACACACACCCAGTAATACGCGCGATCGGAGTGTCACACACAGCTTGCAAAAGATGAGTTTCGACAAAATATTCGATCTCACAGCTGGAGGTTTTTATTTTTATAGTATCATACGAGTGGTGATTATTTTGGGAACCGTTCTGTGTTTTGGGCAGGAAGCCGCACAGGCCACCAGCGACGACATTTGGACATGCATTTCGGTGCAAGTTCTTTTTGCCTACAAGCAAAACATCGGAGTATCATGCAGCTTGCACAATGAGCATCGATTTGATCGGACTCCCAGCTTACGTACTTGAAATCTATTCGTAAAAAATACCTTTTGGCACCTTTGGTGTGGCGAAGAAACGAGAAAAGTACTGCTTTCTAGTATGGCCGGTGTTTTTCTTCCCGCTGCGCGCAAAGTCCGGGGTAAATATACATTAGAAGAAAATAGTGTCATGCTGTTTTGGTATCATCGACGTGGCGAAATAAACGTCAAGTAGGCGTTAATCTGCGTTATTTGTTGTAATACCACTGCAATGTGTAGACAATTGCCGGGTTTTGTTTTTGTACGATTTTCTCGATCAGACAAAACGCCAAACGCGCGTCTAGGCGTGATGGCCTGGATTTTTCATCCAACGCTGCACATGGATTGGCCAACGAAATAATCCCAATTACCGACTCCCCAAGAATAATTCTTTTTTTTTCTTGCTCCATGTGCGAAAGATGTTCAAGGATGCCTGTTCAGTTTTTCATCGGTCCCTAAAGAACGAGACGATCTCGGGGCTGGTGTGCGTGCGGGTTTCCCGTTGCGTGCTCTTAAAATTCAAATGCATCCACAGCAGTATTTGCTCGTTGAAATTATTTGTGTGACGCGATTTGTAACCTGACCGCCGTCCTTGAGGCTTTGTTTTACGACCGCGAGATTTGTATTTATCCCAATATACGGAACATGGAACATTGCAGTGTTTGCGTTGAAAGAATTTACCAAATAAAATTCCATTATGCTAGAAAAAGGCCAGAGTCACTCGGGCATGCTTTTGGTTGTGTTTGCGGTAAACGAATCGCAGAAAAGGCTTGCACGGCCTCCATATCACGGGCGGGGAGCGGGGAGGCAACATCAAATTTGAATTTAGACATGGTGCGGTAGCACCTCGACTCACCGACAGGGGTCAGGCCCAGCACAACACCATCAGACAAACAGCAGCACCGCAGTAGCAGCACCGCAGCAGCAGCGGCGGCGGCGGGGGCGAAGGTGGCGGGGGCGGGGGCGGAGGTGGCGGTGGCGATGCCCCCGCCAGATGAGTTGCGGCACAGCAGCTCGGCCTGGCTCGATCACCACGATCATCACCACAACAACAGAACAGCCAGTTATTTATGTATTTATTTATTTATTTAGAAACAAACACAGGAGACAACAACCGCAGCACAACAGCCGCCGCACAGCAGCAGCAGCAGTAGCGGCGGCCGTGCGGCGTGGGTGGCGGTGGAGGCTTCGGCAACAGGGTTGTGGGATGGCGACGGTGGTTGACAGAATCAGCACCGAATCCGATATCACGCAGCAGCAGAGACCGAGGTCACATCGTGGAGAGCGCGGGAGCGCTTGCTCACTAGCACCTACCCCTGAGGTTGTCCGTACGCGCCATGCTTCCCCAGTTACTCTTTGGTGCCTCCGCGTCAATGTTGGGTTGTGTCTACCGCTGCCAAGCACAGCGCACAGCGATTAGTGTCTGCTGTGCGCTGCCGTGTGAGTTGTGCGCTCGTCCCCTCTGATTTTTGTGCTGGTGTGCCCGGTGTTGGTAGCCCAATCGTATGATCTGGTTGTTATTGATGGAAGTTCACTGTAAATCGTTCACTCAGATTGGAGTTTCCATGCCGTTTTTGGCTATTTCTTTCTTCAAAGTTCGCTCGGCAGGATTATTTGCTCGAAATTTTGGATTGAATTCCTTTAACGCAAACACACACAATTTGCGCAGACTTTCCTTCCATCTTTTGACACAAGACCCAGTATGACCACTACGTGGCACTGGTACTTCCTGTTTATGAATGGTATGTATTTCGTTGCCAAAACTTGCTTTATTTTCGTGTGCACTGCTTGGGTTGTCCACAAGAGTAAATAAGAGCGCTCCTTCAGGGTTCGCGCTTCGCGCGTGTGGACCAACAGGAGCATCGCAAATTTAATTGTGCAGCCCAACCTAGCCCTTTACTTTAAAGAATGGAGGCTGCCAGGGACGCATAGGGTGGGCTTTGAGTGTGGTGCTTGCGCTTTTGCTTCAGGCCGCGAATGTCATTCAACGAGGAGGGTCTCGGGAGACGGGGGGGGGGGGGGGGTGAGGGGAGATACAATCGGAACTTGAACGTACATGAAGCACGCGGGATAAAAACGTTTTGCGTTGTGTCCGAGGGTGTGGGATTTCTGTCCGTCGCCCGAGAGAGGGCGGAAATTTGCATCCCTGATGATGGTGCGGTAGACCGTGTCAAGATCGGAGAAAACCCGAAACCTGGCATTGGCGTCGCGCGGACGACGGGCCGGTGGCATAAGCGCGGCTCCGGCTGTGCAGCATGAGCTACTTATTGATGCTGCCGCGGGTGTATTGTTGTGTGATTTGATTATTGCTTACCAGGTATTATTAGCTGTACAAGTATACGACGAGAGTTGAGGCGGGATGAAGACATGACAAAATACCATCTTTCGAGTCTGAAAACATCATGACTGAAAGAACTGACTAACGGACCGCCAAATCCTCCCCCCAACCAACATGACCCCATGCACAGCTACAGCTTCCGACATACAGACACCTTATCGTACGCATTTCGAGCAAATCTCAGTATAATGTGTGAAGACATGACAAAATACCATCTTTCGAGTCTGAAAACATCTGATTGAAAGTATCTCTGACAAACGAACCGCCAAATGCCCCCCCAAACCAGCATGGCCCCACGAGCAGCTACAGCTTCCGACATACAGGCACCTTATCGTGTACGTATTTCGAGCAAATTACAGCAGTATACTTGTACTGTGTCGGGGTTTGCATCACCAGGTGACATTTCGGTAGGGGGGTATGTGAAACCTTGGGCGTGTGCATCGTGCTTTTGTCTACTTATGCCACTACTATGAAGGCCACCGGCGGTTGAAATCGAGCTGTTACGGCAAGTGCAAAGTGCAGAGCGTAGTTGAAGCAAGAAATTGGGCGGGAAGCAGCAGCGGGGTGATGACACTATAAATACCATCTTTCGAGTCTGAAAACATGATGACTGACAGGACCTCTGACAAACTGACGGCTGCATTTACCGTCTCACCCACCCCCCAAAGTTTTGTGCCAGCAACTGTATTAAATAGCTCCCGTTGTATCTCCGACGTTTCGAATGTGACCCACGGCATGTTCCCATGCTGCAAGTCCCGCCTTCCCCACCCCCAAACTTTCAACCGTGACATCGCATTCCCGTACTTGACAAGGTGTTGCACAAGATGTGTGTGTTTTTTTTCTGATTTGAACATGGAATCCGGACATCCGCCCACCTAGCGCCTTCGTTTTTATTTATAATTGTGACTTCCGAGAGAGTCGACTGTTTGAAAGCGCAAGAACGAAGAAAGGAGTTCAGGGCGTGGTTAGTAATAGTGATGGGAGATAGAGAGTGCTAGTAGCAGCGGGGTGATGACACTACAAATACCATCTTTCGAGTCTGAAAAACGTCATGACTGACAGAACCTCTGACAAACGGACCGCTGCATATACCGTCTTGCCCACGACCAACGAAGTTTTGGGTTTGATACAGCAGCAATCTCTGTAGCAGCAGCGTTTCAAATTGTAAATGTGGCACCGTACTTGACATGGTTTTCCTCGCCCAATTTTGCGTTTGGATTTGAAAATTGAAGCTGGGCGTCCGCGCGCCGAGCACCGTTCTATTAATAGTCGTGTTGGTATAATGTCTTGCAGTGAGAGTCGGCTGTTTGAAATCGAAAGGATGAACAGAGATATAGGAGATGGAGAGAGGGAGTTGTGCAGGTAGCAGCGGGGTGATGACACTACAAATACCATCTTTCGAGGCTGACAACATCATGACTGACAGAACCTCTGACAAACTGACCGCTGCATCTACCGTCTTCCCAGCCCAACGAAGTTTTGGGTTTGATACAGCAGCAATCTCTGTAGCAGCTGCGTTTCAAATGGTAAATGTGGCACCATACTTGACATGGTTCTCCTCACCTAATTTTGCGTTTGGATCTGAAAATCGAAGCTAGGCGTCCGCGCGCCGAGCGCCACTCTACCACTTGTATTGATGTAATGTCTTGCAGCGAGAGTCGGCTGTTTGAAGTCGAAAGGATGAACATAGAAGTCTAAAGCGTATGTTTATAGATGGAGAAAGGGAGTATTGCAGGTAGCAGCGGGGTGATGACACTACAAATACCATCTTTCGAGTCTGACAACATCATGACTGACAGAACCTCTGACAAACTGACCGCTGCTTCCACCGCCTACCCCCTAGATATATCTGTATACTTCCTCTAAATAACGTTCGGTGTAGTGTAGAGCTACTGTGTTCAAGAGTAGTGTGTGCCAAATAGTCGGGGAGTTGATGGGAACGACGTGGCGTTCTCCCGTCCTTGCTACAATCTAACTTTAGAACCTTCTGTTTCGTTTTAATTCGGGGTTTGTGTGAGCGTTTGTCTACCTGAGATTGTGTTTTTTCTTGTTGCTAGTCTTGAAAACTTGTTTTGGGTGCCTCTTGAGGGTGAAGGGAAACGGCTATATAATAGCAATCGTGGGCGTAGGGTCCAGCAGCGGGATGATGACACGACAAATACCATCTTTCGAGTCTGAAAACATTTTGACTGACAGAACCTCTGACAAACTGACCGCTGCACACCCAAACCCCCCTCAAACTATCTGAACTCTGAGCCCGAACCCGCGCTTGAAATAATGCCTACCCATTCGGCCTTCAGAACCGGAATTTGCGTGGTGGAAATGTGTCGTACCTCCCGTGACTTTCTCTCGCCCTGGGCGATGATGAATGCGAGCCTCAGCGCTATTGGATCCTTTTAATATGGCGTGTGCACTCGCCCCTTGCTGTCTTTCCGTTACCCTCTGGTACTCTATTGTTTCTGCTTCTTTCAGTTGTATCTTGAAGCCCCCCGCCTTGTATTGTTCGTTGTTGTTGTTGCGGGTTTGCGTTTTTGAAGCCCTTGTCTTTTCGTTATCGGGCCGGTCAGTCGGTCGGTCAGGCCCCCGCGGCCGCGTACCATCGGTCGCCCAAACCCCCCTCATGTCCCGCATCCTCCCCGCCTGCATCGTTGACCTGTCGAGACCTGTTGTTTTTCATGTCTTTATTTCTTATATGACCAGGTACCGGTAAAACCGCTACTTTCGCTGTGTCGATCCTTCAGAAGATCGACCCGGCGATGGCGGACTGCCAGGCGCTCGTGCTCGCCCCCACCCGTGAACTGGCTCAGCAGATCGTCAAAGTGGTCAGGGCGCTCGGGGACTACATGCAGCTCCAGGTGAAACAAAGTTTTAGGCTTCCGTGGGCTCAAAAGTTGGTCGATAGTTTACACCCCCCGGTAACTCATGTAGGTAACGCCTTTGCAGTTGACGTCCTCGAGGACGCGGGTTAACGGTCGTTCGTGCGTCGTGATAAAAGGTGGAACGGAGATTGGGCGGGCATGGCGGCATAAACGCCCGAACGTTGATATCTGTAAACCGATATGCCTCAAGGTTGGTGATGCGAAAACGTGACGTTTGACGTGAGATGGCCGTTGCCTTAGATTTTTGAGGCGAACTCAGGAGGGATTGTTTTCATGAAAGCTTAGCCTGTCTTCAAGTTTTTCGTAGTGGTTCGTTTGGATTCAAGAATATAAAAAAGCTGTCGGCGAGGTCGTCATTCTTTTCTTGTGCGTAACGCTCGCGGAGCTGGGATGCTGACCCTGTCCAACAAGTACATGGTAAGAGGAAAGAAACGTCAAAGGTTTGCGTCGTGCGACACACATCACTGTCGTTCTCACTGAAGGTTCTATGGCAACACGTCGTACGATAGGATATTTGGTAATTTTTTCTTGAACCGTTTCGCTGTACTTGTTCTTTTCTCAAGCTCGTCGCTTACATCGCCGTTGCGCTCGCTCGCTCTTATTCTCTACCGTACCCGCTGTGTACCCTCCCACCGCACCTCCCATGATACCCCACCTCATCCCCATCCCCTCCTGGCCGCCTCTCCCAATCGCCATGGCTCCTGTTTATTAGGTGCACGCCTGCGTCGGCGGTACCGCCGTGCGTCAGGACATCCAGACGCTGCAGAACGGCGTCCACATCGTTGTGGGCACTCCTGGTCGCGTGTACGACATGATCGGCCGTGGTGCGCTCCGCTTGGACCGCGTCGGGCTGTTCGTGCTGGACGAAGCCGACGAGATGCTCTCGCGCGGTTTCAAGGACCAGATCTACGACGTGTTCCAGTACCTCCCGGAGAAGGTGCAAGTGGCGCTGTTCTCGGCTACCATGCCGCTGGACGTGCTTGAAGTGACGAACCGTTTCATGCCCGACCCGGTCCGCATTCTGGTCAAGAAGGACGAGCTTACCCTGGAGGGTGAGAGGAGGGATTCAGGGCGGAGGGGGGGGAATTTATAATCTCTTTGTGGTCGCAGTGTGCCGTCTGTGGTCGTGGCCTGTTCGCGTATGGTCGCAGTCTGTTTTGTTTGTCAGTGGTGGTGGTCTGTTCGTCGGCGGGCGTAGTTTGGTTGGTGGTAGTCTGTTCGTCCGTGTACTCGAAGCAGCAATTTTGGTTCTTTTTGTGGCTAGCAGCGTGGGGTTGGACCATCGAGAGGATTCGATGCGTGATGCTCGCGAGTGGATGGATGCCCGACTACAAGACGTCAACGACGTTTTATTTTTCCACATGCCTGAACATGTTGTGTGCCTGGTTATAATTGGTTATGATTCGTCGGTGGATTATTGCATGCGGTGCGATTCTTCTGCAGCAGTCTGAAGTGTACGCGGATCGTGCTTTGTTACGAGTTTCTCTGGCCAGCCTCGGTTAACCACTGCTGCCGTGTATGCCGGTCGTGTTGTGATGAAGAGCCTTTCTTGCTTTCTTCCTCGCTCGCGACCTCTCCACATCAGGTATCAAGCAGTTTTACATCGCGGTTGACCGCGAGGAGTGGAAGTTGGACACCTTGTCCGACCTGTACGAGACGCTCACGATCACACAGGCCATCATTTACTGCAACACCCGGCGGCGTGTAGATTGGCTCTCGGAGAAGATGCAGGTGATTTATGTTTTCTGAACATGGTCGATTTTTCTTCGGGAGGGATCTTCGGGAGGGAGGCAAAGAGCAAGTGGAACAGCTCCAGTGCTTTTGGTTTTTGCTCGTACGTGAGTTAGTCGGGTGGGCAGATGCAATGCAGGGCGTCTTGATAGTTGATAGCGGCAGGTGTTTGTAGTTCCCTTGAGGGGTTTGTCGTTTATTTTTGCTCGGTTGCGAGCTACTCTGCCTACACCCGCCCGCCGATTTTTGTCCTTGCATCGTCGACAAGAAGGTGTCTGTTGTTTCCGGCGGGTGACTTCGGTATATATATGATAGTTTTCAGGGCTGTTCAAGAATCGGATCAAACCTGGTCCCGTCACAGTGACCCAATCCGACCGATGAATATTTGAGTGATCCACATGTGACCCGGCCGAGCCCGACGCATGATAATTTGAAAACGTCGTAACCCGCCGCGGGTCGGTATGGTCATGACCCGTGAACAACCCTGATAATTTATGGTTAACGCCTTAACCGTTCCCCCCTTCGTGCGCTGCAATCTTGTAATCTCATTTGCTCCTGGCGTTTTCAGGACCGAGACTTCACGATCTCGAGCATGCATGGGGACATGGGCCAGGGGGAGCGTGACGTTATCATGCGAGAGTTCCGCTCGGGCTCTTCCCGCGTACTAATCACCACGGACTTGCTGGCCCGTGGTATCGACGTGCAGCAGGTACTCGCACGAGTTGATTTTTTGTTGATGCATATGCGAAGTATATACCGATTGCTGGTGTGAGTTTTTGAGTAGGTCGTGCATGGTGAACGTCCATTTTTTGCTGCTTGCGGCGTTTTTTTCAGTAGGTCGTGCTTGCAGTGCCCAATTCGTAATTTTTGCTGTTTTCGCGCAGACGTTGCCGATTCATGATGGTGTGGGTAAGGCTGAACAGGAAACGAAAGGAAAACATGAGCTCATGTGCGCGTTGTGCGAATTTGGATGTAGCATCTCCATCTCTTATTTCATGCCGTACTCGCCGTAAGGCAAAGGTGTGGAGAACGAACCCGAGTGGAAAGGTTGAACGTGTTCCCCACTGCTGCGTGTATCGTGTTTTCACGAGGTTGCGGGTTGTTTGTTTTCGCGCCCGACCCTCTTTTTGTTCGCATACTGTGCCCCGACGTGTTTTGAAGTCACCCTCAAATGGCATCAACGAAAATTATTTGTCCGTGCTAAAACCTGCAGTTGGAATTAAAAAATTTCACAACGGTACCAGTACCAGGTACTTGCGAGTATCCTCTTCCGAGTTGAGCTTGGAAGTAATTTGATGCCCCCCCCCCCCCCGCGAGAAAATACATTCAAGGGCGATCGATGTCTTTTGACTAGCCGTCCTTCTTGTCTGCCTGTCGCTCGTACGTTCCAGGTGTCGCTGGTCATCAACTACGACCTCCCCACTAACCGCGAGAACTACATCCACCGTATAGGGCGTTCCGGCCGATTCGGGCGCAAGGGTGTTGCCATCAACTTCGTCACCGAGGTAACCTTGCTGTATATGACACATGAGTGCAAGCAATTGATACCCCCGCTTGCAGATTTGCACTTTGTTCGGTTTCGTATCTATGAATAGTGCTCCTCGGCCGCGGAGGCTCCGCGCATGAAGTGGCCGATTTTCGTGGTTACTAGTTACTATCCCCTTCGATGCCAACATGAAAAGTCTTAACTTTATCAACTCTTGGCGCTGGCTCTTTCCACTACGTTGTGGTGCCAACCTCACGGGAAACTCCTTCCCCTCCCCCTAAAAGCCCTCCGGTTCCCATGCTCCCTCCTTTCCCTTTCTTGCAGGGCGACGTGAGGTACCTGCGTGATATCGAGGATTTCTACACCACGCAGATCGAGGAGATGCCTATGAACGTGGCTGACCTCATCTGATGTCGTTTCGCGATAGAAAAAAAGTGGCAATCATGGCGTCCGATGGGGTTGTGTGCGTGTGCGTATTCTTCACATGTGCACGCGGCTTGTTGCGGTACACGCTTTGTTTTTTTTTCGTTTTTTTTTTCAGCCTGGCGGGGGCTGGGCGGGACGGGACGAGGGAGAGAGATCGTTCGATTTTGTTATTCCTCGTGTGGCGAAAGAGAAACCGTTGGTCGAGGTTGAACGTTGTCTCGGGTCAGTTGACGTTGATGCGAGGACGTTCCCTTCAACGTAACGCTGGGCTGTTTTTCCTGACTCCCAGTAAGGGGGCGACGCCCTTTGGTTGACGCACTGCTTGCTTGCGTACGGCTAGACGGCAGGGGACAGAGGCAATATGTCCCCTGGTTTGTGGGCGCCGCCTCGGTTTTGAACGACATGCCATTGTGTTTCTGGCCATTATAGGCGAAAGAGACGGTCAATGGGTTTGGATGGAGCCGATTGAGGGGGGGTTATGCGGGGGCGGACTCCCGGGGGGTGGAAAATGAGAGAACGGGATGTCTTGAAAAATGTCGCGGGACGGGGTGAGAAGCAAGGATGTGGGGACCCACACTCAACTGCTGCTTGCCGTGCCTGCTCTATGCCTTCCACGATCGGTTTCTCGTCTCGGCGTGTTTTTTGTTTGTGTTTTATTTTGTTCTGCATTTGTTGGCGGTCCCCGACAAGCGTGAACTTTCATTCTTGTGTCGGGATCGACTCGTCTGGGCCATCGATTCGTAACTGGTTACTGTGTATTGGAATATTCCACGTACCACCAGGTGGCGTGGCATGTTTTGGTGCGTTATGATGCTGCTGTACTGTAGTAGGGAGGGGTCTTTCGTGTGTTAAAAGTGTTGTGTTTTCGGTCGGTAGGTGAGTCGGTCGGTGGTAGAGCAAGACGCTCCACTTGTGTTGTTTGTCTTTTAAGAGCTCTCTCACCTTCGCCCCCCCCCCCCCCCCCCCCCCCCCCCCCTCTGCGTTAGATGCCGATGGCAACGCCAGTCGATGCGCTGTTTACTCTTGCGAGCAACCAGGTATTATGGGTGAGCTTTGATGGTAAAAAACACTTTCCACCGGATGCCAAAAACGCCTCCTCCTTCTTCGCTTGCTGTCGGCGGTTCCCGAACACCTTCTTATAATATAAAAAAGGACTCATATTCTTGTCCCATTTTTTTGCGAAAGAGATCATACCATACCTGATACCAGGTATCTGGCATATTTTTGTGTAGTTACACAATAATGAAATACCGTTCGTCTTTCTAGGCCCAATACGTACCGTTGGAGAAATACCTCCATTGAGTGCACGTGTCTATGCTAGATACGCGGCCTTAAATACGTACCGTTCGAGAAGTGCCTGCTTTAAGAGCACGCGTCCACGCTAATTTACACCCCAGATAGGCGAGAAGGAGAGGAGGCGTTTTCGTCTTGGGAAGGAAATTCTTGGCGGTTAGCAACGGGCACGTCCACGATAGTCGTAGATGAATCTCGTCCCTGCTAACGTCAAACGTTGTGGGTTAAAATATCGTCGAGTGCATGCTCGTGCTCGTAGGGATTTTGTCTTGCGTAAAATTTGACGAGCGGAACGCGCGAGAGCGTAAGTTATTGGTAGCAAAATCCCACGTGCAAAATTCGATAAAAATCAACTAACTTGAAAAGCTGAAAAGTGGGAGTGCTGAACCCTATATGCCACGCGCGATATAAATGATGGCAAGTACGGGGGAGGGGGGGGAATTGGAAGACACCTGTGGCCACGGCTTGTCCAAAATGTCGCCGAGGGTAACACCTCTCACGAGTTGAGCTGGAGACTAAAATGTGATTGGTAGTAACAAGGAGTCATTTTACGTAAGAAGGCACGTTTTATGTATTTTGTTTCCTTAGGATCACGAATGGACATGTTTAATTTCGGGTCTGAAAACCGCAATAGAGCGTTAAATGACCAAAAGTTGTTCCACAGGCCCACTCGCGTGCGAACCCGACAGGCTCCTTCACGCCCGCCCATGAGCTACAATACAGTTTGTCGCACAGACGATTTTAAATCTTGCGAGACGCGAGATCGATACGCCACAAGAATGAAAAAAACGCTCCTCACGTGAAAAGCCATACCTGGAGCAAGGAAGGTACTGGTTCGAAATCAAAATCTTGCCCTTGGCGAATTCAGGTCGTCATGATAAAACCCGTCGCACATTTATGTAGGCATTAGCAGGGGAGTCACCGATCTGTATCCTTCACGAGGGTACACACCCCTCAACACTCGCGATCGAAGTTTCACACGCAGCGTGCAAAACTGAGTTTTGATCAAAACTCTTTTTGGTCGATCTCACAGCTGAAGTGTATTTTTCCATTTCTTAAATATATACAAGTAGCTGTTTGGACCTTGACTCGCCCTTCTGAGCGCCTGTCACGAAGAAATGGCCAATCGACCCACACTTATCTGGGGAATTCGCTATTGCACGACCATCGCATACCTTATAAAAAAAACAAAATACACCAGCTGTGAGATCGAAGATTTTGTCGAAGCTCATCCTTGCAAGCTGTGTTAAGATACTCCTATCGCGTGTGTTACTGTGTGTGTCCTCATTAAGGATGTCGGTCGGCGACTCCCCTTAGAACTGGCATGTACCAGGGTCCACAGCGTGATGTTAATCAACCCGTGCACGGAAACTGTAAAAAAAAACGTCTTCGACGGGGACAAGATCTGACGGCTGTGGAATGCACCAGTTTATGACGTACTGAAAAATATCCTTTAGTCGTATGACGGGTGAGGGGAGGGCGGGTGTTATAAGGCTTCGTTTGGGTAAGCTATTGATTGACCTTTTGCAAGTAGTCAAACGGACTACTCGTAATACCCCACTAATATCTTAACAAATGGCGTCGTCGGCAGGACCATAAGTTTTTTGGGTCGTGGGTTCAAATCCCACCATCCTAAATAATAAACTTTTTGCAGACTTTCCTCATGTCGAACTTGAAAAATACTCTCCCCGGTATCCCCAGGAAATGAAACCGCTTGGATATTGACAGGTCCGCCCGTATATCCGGCCGACCTGCTATCCCGCCGTTTCAGGGGGGACGAGTGTTGTAAGGCTTAGTTTGGTTTAGCTATTGGTTAACCTTTTGCAAGTGGTCAAACGGATTAATACCCCACTAATACCTTAACACGGGTTGAGGGGGCGGGAGGGGGGGGTAAGGGGGGGATTTGCGTCAACATTTCGTATATATTACCCCGCTCGCAACGATTTTGATCGAGTCTGTGGAAAGAAACAACGGTTGATTCGCCCACCACGAGTACTGGTAGAAACGCGAAACTACTGCTGTACCATGTAGTACTGGCAGGCACAAGAAGAAGCCGTCCGGGGACATTGAAGTCCCGTTAACTAGCTAATGAATTATGGACATATCAGTTGACAAGAAAGTCCTGTGCGCATACAGTGCAAGACACCAAATAAGAAACAGGGACCTGGGTTCAGCCTGGATTTCCTATTTTTTCTTCCCTCGGCTGTTGTCTTACTGGGCCTCTTTTTTTTCGCCGGCCATAAATCGTCATTTTTGGTGTGCGTAACCTCTTTCTATTTCAAGACGTTAATTGTTTTCCTTCGTCGAAGCAGACGATGTATACTGGGTCTGCTCGTCTGCTCTTCTCTTCTCCCTTCTGACAGCAGGGATTTCTGTAAAACAACCTTGGGGGATTTCCCCGTCGAAAAAGTAGCATTTGGGTGGGGGGAAAAGGTATTCGAGACTACGAAAAGGCAAACTAAATGCCGAAAAAAAAACATTTCGTCGACCAGTACACTACTGTACAGAGTACCAACCAGGCCAAAATTGAAAGCTATGTTCGCTCAAAAGCTAAAAAATATGTTATTCGCGGTCACCTGGTCCCGCAGCACGGTGACCCAAGGGGGTCTGGGCTATGCCCCACGGGTGCATGGGGCTTTCCTTATTTTGTGGCGGAGGGTCAGCACCGCGTCTTTCTTATGTTTTCGAAAGTCAGCCTGACTTGCCTATTACCCTGTTTCTTACTAGGTGTCCTGTCCTGTACACCATCCACTGCAACTACCTCGTTTACTTCGTACTCTGTTATTAGTTATGCCCCAGGAATTTACCTGGGCACACAAAAAGTAGTGGTCAGCTGACACACGAGCCGCATTAGATTTTCGATCCTGTAGCTTTTCCAAAATACTAGGGCATATCCTGGTCAAGATCCACCGCCGTTGCCGTCGTCGTCGTCACGCGTGAACGTTCGGGACGGCGTGAAGACGAAATCTAACCGCACGTCGGTCGCGGTCGTCGGTACGCAGTCCACCACTTGTTCGTCGAAGCACACGCCCTGTCCATGTTCGTGTCGACGTCGTGAGCATAAAAAAAAGGTACGAGAACATCGGACGAACGTTTGGGGCAGCAGCAGAGTTCACGATTTAGTGCCCGAGGCTGATACTACATTTGCTTTTTTTTCATCGCATGTTTTTTTTCCAATTCAATTTGCAGGCCACCTCGTGGAACGCTTTACCCTCGGCGACCTTTTGAAGCAACTGAGGTGTGTGCGGCATACATCTTTCTTTACATATGCTTGCCGATTCACACAACGAGCAGGGAAAAAAAATGGCTTCCTTACGGTGGAAATAAAAACAATGCAATGGGGGCATGTGGCCAAAACGTAGACACAGATCTTGTACATCAGTGGCACATGGGGAGATGACAGGGCGCGGGCGCAGGATGGGTCGCCACACACACGCATATACGGACACGAAGGAGCAACAGCCAAAATTATAGAAACGACCCCAGAAAGTGCGCTGACCGCGCTCAATCAAGTTGGCGATCTCGTTCAATCACGCTGACATAAAACAAAATAGCACCTCGCCGTTATCCTCGTCGAGGAGGGGCGAGCGGGGGCCTGCCCTCTGCGACAACAACCCCAGTAAGCACAAGAGCAACAAGTCTCAGTCAAAAGTAATATCGGGGAGAATCCCTCACAGAAAAAACAGCTCACTCACCATCTTGACTGGCGGTGGTCGTCCCTTCTCGGCGTTCGCTTTGTTCACGCGCTCGAAGAAGGAGTCTGTCGCGGAGAGGCGACACACAAACAGAGAAGACAACAGCAGCGTGTTCGATCGTAAACACGCACACACACATACAGACATACTCCGTACGCAAAAACCGGCTGCTTTTTTTTTTTTTTTTTTAATCCTCCGGCGGATGGGAAAAAATAAACCTCTAGCTCACCACACTTCCACGTATTTTCATACGCGTCGTGTGTCGATTGATTTACTCCCAAGCTGAAATGCGAAAACGCTTTGACGGAGCATTCAAAGCATTAGGGTTTCCACGTCGTCGAGAGCGTATCTATTAGTAGACAACGACGATACAGACAGATTATTCAGCATGGTGGCTCTCGAAATACGCCGTGGTCGCACTTTGCCGACCATGTTTTTATACTCTTACTACCTCCGGACACTATCAATACAGGCAGGTCCTGTACAGCATTACGGGGAAAACGTGCGTTTTTGAAGCATTATTGCCCAAGTTATGCACTTGTTTCCTACTGCGGACGAAACCGTGCACTTACATACAACGCTTTGTTTCTTTCAGAGCTACGCACTGGGTCCCTAATGCTGGTCCTGTCATGGCGGTCTGCAGAGCTACATGGAAACTTTACGTCTGATGCGCCTCGAGCGGCTACAGGGCTGTCTGCAGAGCTACATGGGTACGTATGTCTAGCACATTTAGTAGAGTGGGTGCAGTACGTCGATTTATGATTTGTTATGGTCGTTTATCGCCAGATATTGGTTGGGTGGTCGTCATACGACTCGCGTTTTTTGTTCTCCAACCATTCTGGGCTGCCAGTATAATAGCTACAGCTGGCTGCAGATCCGTCGACTTTGTCTGTCGACAGCTCTACTAACCATATTGATACGGATATAGTTCGTTTGATATCCAGGTCACAGGCAGAGCAACAAGAGCTGCCGGGTCCCGGTGATACACATTATTTGACATTTCCAAACCTTTTACCCCAGTGATGTCATTAGGGGTCCCTTCGACCCCAGTGATGTCATTAGGGGTCCCTTCGACCGGTATTTCCTATGAGTTAGGGTTAGGGTTAGGGTTAGTTAGCATGGTTTTGAAAAACACAAAAATAGTGTAAGACAAACCTTACAGGGCTCGGCCAAAGTATTCCGGCAGGTCCACGGTGTGACTCCACCGAAGGGGTGAGGTAAAATCAAACTATGCGTATAGCAGATGGATAAAAACGAAAGTGTGTACTTATAGGTGCAGTCGGCGTTTCACCAGGAGAAGGCGTGAGCCGTAAGAGAGGAGTTCCCATAGGCTCTGTGTGGTCGCGGTCGGACGGGAGGGGCACCGTGCGGACCGGCGAGTCGGCAAGAGCAGGGGTCGCGGCGGCGGGCGGAGCCGGCCGCGGCCGTGAGACTCGCGGCGGGGTTGTAACTCGTCTGGAAGATGGTCGCGGGGCTGTAGGCGGTGTCACATTCCATTCCGGGTATTTGTCGTTTCCTCATCTAACCCCCGCCATGCCAATGGTCAGCAGGAGGTTTTTGGCATGGCTTCTCCCTTGTATTAGCGCCTGTGTTCCCCTTCCTTTCGACAAAGGTTTGCCTTGCCATAGTGCCTTTTCTATGATTTGTTTGCCGTAGACCCTTTTCTGTCTCCCCCCCCCCCCCCCCCGTCACACCGGCGGTACGCGGCAGGTTTTTGATGGTTGTTTGCCTTGTTGTAGGGTCTGCGTTTCCATCAACTTCTTCTCTTCGCGTTTTCCTAGCTCCACAGCCAGGCCGTTAGAGGTGTGGGAGTGGGTTTTGAGGAGCCGCATCTTCGACTCATGGTGTAGTTCGTAGAACCGGAGTTTCCCCGAATCTAGCATCCCATATTTCTGCATATACGGCTCATCAGGGTGGGCTAGTGTTAAGGTACGGCCTTGAAAGGCCTGCAATTGTCTGATTTGATACGTAATTGGCCGTTTTCGTATGATAGGTTGGCGTTTTCTATTCGGGATAGTCAGGGAATGAAACCGAGCTCAGTTGCTATCCGGGGCTCTGGTGGAATATAATAAAGCTGATTCTCTACTACGGCTAAGAAAGTGAGTACTCGTCGAGGACCTGCTCAATAGGCAGACCTGCAGGGGACACTCTGTGTCCCCACTCAATAGCTCAACAGGAGCTTCAGCTTTCTTTATCCGGATCTCCAAGAGGATCTAAAAAACAAAAACCGTTTGATATCCGTCACCAGGTGGAAGGTCACGGTGTGGGCCCCGTCTTGTATCGGATATTGTAATGTTTCCCGTGAGATAGTACATAACATTATTGCATCATAGGATTTGATTGTTTTCCGGGGTCATCAGCCTCACCATCACCATGTTCGACGCGTGCTACCATAGAGGTGAACCACATTTTTTCTGAGTTATCCTCGATTCGGGGGCTTAAGACCTCTCCCAAAAACTGATCTGGAAAAAAATAAAACTTCTGCCGGATGAAAATCTCATTGCCTAGGTACACAGCGCGAATCTTCATACACATACGAAAAAAACGGTCTATTTCTGACGGTTTTGGGTCAAGGATTCTCGTCATTCAGTAACCATTCCGGAAAAAAAGCGCTACCTCTATCGTAGGATGCGTCGTTCGTGAGTCATCATGTTATCCGGGGTTGTTAAATGTTTTCTTGTTTTCGCGCGTGTTACGCTACGCCTAAAAGTATTTTGGAATGTGTCTTCCTGTGTTTTTTTTACGCGACTGTTGTGAGGACACAGGCTCTTTTACCAACGATGAGATCATGGATTTGATCTTGACCCATGCGTGCTAGCACGCTGTCCATTGACAGTTGCTGGGCATGCGAGGTGCGCTGTTTATGCTGCGCGCATTTGTACTGTACATCACTGACTCACTCGAAAACCCAAGGTGGCAGCGAATCGGTCGTGCGTGTTCACGGTGATTTACAGTTTGCCGGCGAAAATACGTTACCTATAATAGTTAATTGTATCTTCTCATTCGCTGCATCCATGGGTCGGTGATCGGATTATGCCGTTTGTGTTTGTCTGCTCTCTGCGGCTGGGGTTGCGAGTTGTCCTGAGCTACCACTTAGTGTTCCACTGGCTCGTAGCGTTTCTGATTATTGCTGCAGTCTACTCCATACGATCTTGTTCACTAAAGAAGGCATGTACTTGACTGCTCAGTGATCAATTACCTCTTTCGCTGGTTCATCTACACAGTGCAAACGTACGCGCGACTGGAAGTGTCGTGTTGTTTCGGCATAACTTCTGTTTGTGCGGCAGTGAGTTGGACCATGATTGGGATATCGGCGTGTTTTATCGAAAATCTCGCTCAGTCCTTCGTGACAAATTCGGACTACTCGTAGCAAGAGCCGGGTTAGTCACAGCAAAAGTTTCGCCCCTCAAAATAAGCAGGGTCACAGTTGAGCTACAGTACTTGTAATAACCTGTGTCTTGGAACCCAGTTGGGCTACTCGTAGCAGCAAGCGTGTGTCACAGTTGGACTACTTATCGTAGCCAGTATTATTACAGGTGTTCGAGACAAAGCGGGGAATGCACTACTATCACGGATAGTAAGGCTACTCTCTCTGAACTGAAGCTGCATCGGTGAGGGTGATTCCAATTACAGAATTTTCACGCAGATTGGGTATTATCTGCAAAAGTAGTTGACCAGGGGTTCTTCGTTGCGACTCATCGCCAAGTTCAGTGTCCACGCCGTATGCTCAGTGTTTTTCCGGGCGTGATTGTGGAGTGTTCGCCCAATCCTTACGGAAGCTTCGACCGGTGGCGAGGGTTGGAAGACGGGGTGACGGCAAACTCAGGGGGGGGTCTTTTTCCCTTCCTCCTCGCTGTTACATTTTTTTCGTCTTCTCGGTTTGTTTTCGTTCATTTGTGTTTCAGGAAGTAGAGTTCAGAGTCTCGTTCACGCCTTGATGAAGGTCGCTTCCTCCGATGATGCCGGCCTTGTCTTGGTCTTGGACGAGTGTTGGCCGAGGCCGAGACTCACTTATTATTTAGTACGTGTGGAACGGAGGTGCCTTCACAAATCTCTCTCGATTTAAGCGACGGGAAGACTTTCCAGAGTGACAAGAGGGGGCTTGGGTCGGTCTCGTAGAGGACCCTGGGCTCCCGGCTGCGTTCAGGACTGATGTTGCCGAACGTCAACCACTATGAGGATCCATTATTGGTGGCAGATCTCACATACCGGACGTTGGTTAACGCGTCTTCGCGGTTGGCATGTGCGATCTCGGAGATTGACGGCATCTACGCGCGCTGCCCATGCGCACAAACGCGAACACCAATAATCGAAGCGTGGAACCGCACGGCGACAAGGGTTGCTGCTTGGCTTATACCGCATGGCTAACGCTTGCGTACGACGACGGCAAAGAGGACCCAGAAAGAAAGCAAACGCCTCCCCCTTGGGAAGCCATACAATCAATAAATACAGGTTTAGTATCTAAAACCGCCGAAAAAAATTCCATCTCGTGGACCGCAACCATGAGGAAAAGAGGCCTATTGTCCTTCCGATGGCAAGAACGAGCGAACGTGTGTGTGCGTCCTTGCAGCCTTCCTCGGTCGAAAAACTTCGGTCGCGCACACAGGAAGACGGTCAGTGCATCGCGCAACGCCGTGCCCATTGGCCCATTTCAACGGACGCGAAACAGGACGCGGGCCTCACATACCTACGATACGTAGACGTAGCGATTGTCAATTGTACAAGGTTCTGCGACTGACGCCGCCCGCTCAATGAAGCGAATCCAAGACCTTGCCAGCGTGATAGTGGCAGATAGGACAGCACGGAACATAGCAACGTTTTGCATTATGACGGTAGTTCACCGGCAGTAGAGATGGTGGCCGATGACCGCAAAGAAACGACCTCGGATCAACGTGAGGGTGGCCGACAGGACAACACGGAAAATAGCAACGCTTTGCATCAACACGGCAGTTCGCCGGCAGTAGCGATGGTGGGCGATAGGACAGCAATATTTTGCAAGAAGACGGTAGTTCACCGGCAGTAGTAGCGAAAGTGGCCGATAGGACCACATATATACAGTAGGAAACAGTTTTTTTGAATAGTAAGACGGCATTTCCTTCCGACGCGATTGACAACCGTGAAAAAACCATCTTGAAGACAAAGTGCAGCGCGGACTCTGGTGAAATAAATAATTAAATAAAAGAAAAACGAGAGAAATAGAAAGCAAGGAAGATATTACGTACGTAGTATGTTTAGTAAACTCGCCAGCAGGGAGGGTGTGGCAAGCTACCGTACATTATCTGACGCACAACGAAAACGACGTGAGTAGAATCGAGCATGGGATACGAGCCGACATACGTCGAAAAACGTCGGACTCGGAACGTATCGAAAGAGGAGTCGACTTCGCCTGCCCCACGCTCAGTCGGGGCAGTCAAAGAAGGGCTGAAAAAGCTCCTGGAGATGGGTTCGAGAGGAGAGATTATGGGTTGGTAATCTAGCGGGTGTTGTTTTAATACTAATAGTTGGTGTGAGAAGACGGGGGTGTAGTCTGTGCGAGAGGGGAGGGCGAGGAATAAATGGTGGCGCGTGATCTATTTCGAGGGGGAGCCTGGCACATACAAGTTAGACCATTCGCCGCGGCTGTAGGCGCTGTTCGACCTTGGAGAAGCACGGAAGAGTCGAATCGAGCACAAAACACGTACAGGTAGTTATCCGAAAGCATCAAGAAAAATGCGTCCAGGAGGCGCGTGTACGGTCTCCGAAGATATCGAGAGAGGAGACAAAATTTTGAATTTTACGTACGTCAAAAAACGTCGGAACTTGTAATCGTCTGCGGGCGCTGTGCGAGGTTGTAGTGGAGTGCACGCAACAGTCGGATAGAGCATGGATTGCGCACAGCTAGTTGTGCAGCTGTGTACAGGAGGTGGGTGTACGGACGATCTCCGAAGGTATCGAGAGAAGGGTAAAACGAGCCGACAAACATCGAAAAACGTCGGACTCCGAACGCGCATCGAGAGGAGGGTAAAACGAGTCTGCGTATGTCGAAAAAGGTCGGAACGCGAAATCGTCATCCATAAAATATTTATTGTATGAAATGCAACTCTAGACCACCTGGTAGTCTACGTGCAACAGTAGTACCGCATGGACTGCTACTGCAACACCAGGTATTTAAAAGATACGCACTACCAGGTACACCGACCATATGCTATCTGCCAGCAGGTAATGGTATATGCCACTGCTACTGGCAGATGTTCCCGCCGGCCGAGACAGGTCCAAAACGCCGTCAACAACATTTAAATACTTGACACACCAACAGCACGGGTCCGTCCGCCCGCTCCCTTCGCCCCCCATCCCTGGCCCCCTCGCTACGTGTTTTTCTCGCTTCTCTTTCCCGCAGCTCACCGTAGTAGCCCCTGCCGTGGCCCAGCCGGTTGCAGCCCGCGTCGAAGGCCATCGCGGGAACGACCACGACGTCGATGTCGCCCGCGAGCACCCCGTCCTCCCGCGACAGGACCAGCTCCTCCGAGGGCTCGGGTATCTTCCACTTGGTGAGGGGGAAGGAGTCCACCTCTTCCTCTGATCGAAGGGGAAACATGCGCATGTCCGCTGACCGGGGGCCTAAAACCTACTGGACGCGAAAAACGAAGGAGCGTTCTGGTGTACTGAACTGGAAGCCAAAAAGTGAAGTAGAGTTTTGGCGTACTGGACTTTCGAACTGCATCCATGTAATTGGGGTCAAATTACTTGGAACTATTCATAGTGTGGGATACATTTTTCCCGCTAAAACAGAAGGTTCTCGGTTGGGCGTGTGCATCAAGAGTCGGCTCCGCCACGAGGCAAACTAATGGTTGGTAGCATCATCCCTATCAACCGGTGGGTTGTGGTTTGTTGGTTTGCGGTTTGTAGGCGGCGATTGGATCCGGCGACCGATGTGGGTTTGATGCTGAGCCTGGCTGATAACCAAATTGGGGTTATGTATTGGCTGGTGATCTCTGAGCTCTAGACTCTTAACGCCCTCTCGATTGTTTTTGTGTTGCTGCTAGCGTAAACTGCGTTGAAGCTATGACATCGCTCGTTCTGTCTGCTTCAGCGGCTGCTGCTGCTGTTGTTGTTGATGCTGCTGCTCAAAGTGTGAATCAGTACGTATGGTACATATCATACGGGCACTTGAAAAACATACCAGGTACGTACGAACAAGAGCCGAGCAGGATGAGCGCGCTCGAACGTTTTTGACAGCATTTACGGAAGCGCAGATGCGACGCACACGTAAATCCCCGTCAAAACGCAAGCGAGGCTGGTTCCTCGACAGCTCATCACCTCGCTTCCGATTATTAACATGCCGGTTATGTTATAGACCGACATGTATATACGAGCAACATCGCACCACCATGGCACTGTTCTCTCAACGTCATCGACGAAATACGCGTGTTGCGGCTACTGTCGTCTGAGACAATGACCAAGTGCAATTGTGCGTGCGCGCCTATAAGCAGCGCTTGCGATCTCACCTTCGGAATGTACACTTTCTTGCCTCGCTTGAACAGCTCACTCACAATGGCCTGGGTATTCAGCTCTCCGGGCATAGCCAGGTAGATGCTCACGGCGCCGCCGCCGCTGCTGCCGCCGCTGCTGCTGGTGTCCTCCGCCAATTGAGAGGAGGCCAGCAATCTCGCCGCCACGGCACTCGAGGCCGTGTCCACCGCTGACTGGCTCATGGCCTTCAGCTGCAGCTTAATTTGCTTCCTGAAAGCCATCTTCCGCTCGAAGAAGCTGTTTTCTTCGCTGCCTCCTCCGCTTTCGGGCACTGCTGCTGCTGCTTTGGACGCTGCTACTGGTGCTGCTGCTGTTGACGATACGCCCGCATGGGCGCTTGTAGGTCGAGAGGACATGATCGCGAAGTTCAACCTGGTAGCAGCGGCCCTCTGGAGCTCGTGGTGAATGACACCCAACGGAGGAGCGTTGCTGGGGAAAAGTCGTACCACACCTCTCATTCCCACTGAGAGTACTCCTCCGTGGCAGATGCTTAGGGCAGAGCTGTACGAGGCGATGCTGTTTTCGGAAGAGGGCGGGAGCATAAGGATATCATGATCGGAGTGTTAAAGACTTTCGGAGGCGTTTCTAAGTTATTTTTCTAAGAGTACCCATCACCACACAGAACTTGAGCGCTGGTCCGGAGAAGCGGCGTGTGGAACAGCTGTGCACGAGGCAACGCATTGCATTAGTCTCAGCCTGTGCTCCATCGGGTTTCCCAACGCGATGCCTTCGAGCAAGCCCTTCGTGGTCAACAAAACCAGGAAGTTCGCAGTGTTCGATGTGCCAGGCGGTGAGAAATGTTACGAAAATACTATGCAGGGAGCAAAAATGCACGTACATATCCATACCGCTTCTTTGCTGCGGCCAGCGGCAATCGTTTGTTTTTTCCCTGCGAAGACTGCACGGACAGATGCTGCGCGCACAGGAGCCAAGACGCAGGCAGGCTCACTGCAATATGCGCATGCATTGCTGTCGACTCCCGCAGAGACTGCTCTACCTGCACGTGCTTGCTTGGCCGGTCAGTGTGTAACGCAGTTTGTGCGGTGGGCCGAGAATCATATCATGCTACAAGTATTAATTTTTTAGTTTTTCATCCCATTTTATGAAAAACATTATAAGGACGTCAGCCGTGAGTTCGACGAATTTCAGGTCAATACTCATCTTTGCAAACTGCGTTGTTGGTGCTTGTAATATACTATAAAGTTCAATATCTCGCTCAACAAGACCCGAAGAGTACTTATTTTGAAATAGCTGATTTCCATACGAAACAGGAAACAAAGAAAAAACATCAAAACCACGATAGAAAGACGGCGCACGGAACAACTGCTGATTTTGTTTTTTTCGCCGGTTGAACATCCACCTTTCGACCTTTCATGTTTTACCACGCAAATTTTACTGCATAAGAGTCGCCCGTGTACCAAATCCGCATCGTACGAGTACTGGCGCTGGACACGTACTCATGGGATTACCACTTATTTACGGTTCTCCACCACGACGGGGAGAGCGAACCGTACCCGGGAGGGCGCCTCCCCACACCCCGCTTCTCGAGCTGCGGACAAGAACATAGTTTTCACTACCACCAGGTACATCTCATTTGCCCACAGACGGTCAGATGTTGGATGCTTGGATTTCGTTCTTGCGCCACTCCCTTAGGCACTTCCCGGAGGGGAACCTTGTATACTATATGAGTAAGTTTTCATTAGGAGGGGTCTTATTTTTATTTATTGTCCACTATCATGGTAAGTGTTGGTATTTTTACTTTAGGTGGGGAATTGTGAGCTAGATCTAACATCATCGTATCTATTTATAAATTTGTTACAATGTTGTAGTTTCCACTATACTTCTCTATGATATGTATGGTAGGCGGTTTATTTTGTTCTTTCTTTCTCTTCCCCCCCGCTTTAATAACGGGAAGAGTACGAATACAGAATATTATTAGTCATCTTATATGTTACTCTTAATGCGGTATTCGAGAATAAAAGTTGGGTACTCCCCCTCCCCCCCCATTTGTTATCCTCGCACTACTCTCGCGCTCCCTCCCGGTAGTAGCTCAGATCCGGGGTCACATAGCGGGCCCTCCTCCCACCTCCCCACTACGGTAGGTGCCTTCATTTTTACCGCTGGAGGAATCCAGCATTTCTTCCCTCGTCGGCTCGCGTCGAATTGTACCTACCCACGCTTCTAGGCGCTCTCAGCAGCTGATCTTTTTTTTTTTGTTCATTATTGCAAATAAAGTCAAATGTTATCACGGTGGGAACCGAACTCAAGGACCAACGCTATTAATATTAAAAGTGTTCGAGGGTAACCACTAGACCACCGGGGCGACCGAATTTGTTGCCGATTTTTAGGACTTTTATTTGTTGTTCCAAGACTGGACCAAGACCCCTATTAGAGTCGTTTCTAACGACCAGACGAAATTTCCAGAAGCTTGCTATTTTGGCAAGAAAAAATTGGCAACACTTTCCAAAAAGACGACAAAACTTTCTAACGCGAAACACTGCGCATTTGGCAAGTTTTTGGCACAGCGCATTTGGCAAGTTTTTGGATATTTGGCAAGTTTTGTCATCATGACGCCCTCAGATTTTATTCACACCCCTCACAGCAGCAGCATGGAGCCAACGGCACGCCGGCGCTCTCTATGGAGTAAATGCTGACGCAGAAAGGACTCCATGCACAGCCCATGTACCTCAGAGGTTGGCAGTCCTTCCAGCCCGGCCAAATTCGCCTGGGAAAAGCTACGTAGGGCGGCTGATGTTTTCGATGATGCTTCAGCACCCGCTCAAAACGACCCCATGTGGCATCCACGCGGGCCTCACGGCCAGTGTCGCCAGCCCTATCACAGCTGCTGCCAATGACATCGTGTAACCTCCGTACCTCCGGCTATTACAGAATTTAGTGCAAGTCTAGCGTCGGGCGTCGTGGGGTGGTCTGATTTGTACAACCTTGTGTTGGCGTTATTGGCCTAAAATGGCAAATGAAGTGGCATATATGTTGGGGTGGTTGTAGAGTACATCGAGAGCGTATAACGCCTTCCATGTCCGATAGGAATAATGCCTGCGATGTAATTGGAAACCTTTTTTTTTCCATCACTATAAAAGTATTACCACGAATTTTCTGGGAAAATTTTTGACGGAAATTTCCGGCAACATTCTTGCGTAACAGCAGAAATCAATGCGCCTTCTTCGTAGATCGGGATGTGTCATAAAAACTGGGGGACAGACGGCATTCATTTTGTGTGGGCAATCCTCGAGATGCATTGGAGTAATACCACCGTGTGCGCACGCACGTGCGCGCCCCCTCACAGAACTTCACTCGTGCTGCTGTCCGGCAGCCTTACGTACGTGGTTGCCATCTGCCGCTAGGACGCGGCTGCGCACGACTGTAACGGAAAACGCGAGACGCATACATGATGAGTAAAACAAGGGCGGGCGTTTGGCGACACACACAACCAAAGACGAGAGCACAGATGTGTATGGCGACAAACGCGAAAAAGACAGCAGCAGCAGCAGCAGCAGTAGTAGTAGTAGTAGTAGTAGTAGTAGCCCAGCACAGCACAGCCGAGAGAGGGCCCTCCCGGCCTGGCTATGGTGGCGCAGCCGCATCTACCTCGTGCCCGTGCCCTACAGGGCTGGGTGGTGATTGATGTAGAGCGTTTGGAGGGGGATGTGATATCGTTGTGTGGGGCGGGTGGGGTGTGTGAGGTAATGAAAACTGGCTTGCTGCTTGCAGGATTAAGGATCAACTTCAACCAAAAAGCCCCCCTCGCAGGGTTTATAAGCCCCTGTGTTGCGGTTCGGGATCGTTCGGGTCTAATTCACTTTCCAAGAACTTGCCAACGAAGCGGAACGGAAATATCAAAAAAACTTCGGCAAGTTTTTTGCTATTTTGGCAAGTCCAAATTTCCAAAACCTTGCCAAATTGGCCAGAAACTTGCCAAAAAATGTCGTTAGACCTTTACATTGATTAGTAGGACGGCTACCCGGATTTGCATTATCGGTGTGAAAAAAACATGACTGCACACCGCCTTAGTCCATTTTAATCTTGCACGTCGGCCCAGACCCAACCCGACCGCAACCATAACCCTCTGACCCTACCCCTAACCCCAAGTCGTTGGGGGTCTCGAGGTCGGCAGGGGCGACCCGGCGCACCCGCCGCGTGTTTCGTAGACGTTTCCCCCAAAATAATCAGGGCTTTTCACGGGTCGGGTCAAATCTCGCGGGTCGGGTCGGGTCGTGTCAGCTGACCCGACCTGACCCGTGGGAATTTCGAGACGTCTTGACCCGACCCGACCCGACCCGACCCGCGAGAACTTCGAGACGTCTTGACCCGACCCGACCCGACCCGCGAGATTTTGAAAATCTCCTGACCCGACCCGACCCGACCCCGCGAGGTTTTGAAATCCTCCTGACCCGACCCGACCCGACCCGCCACAATTCGGGTGACCCGCGATATGCGGGTGTCATGCGGGTCAGGTCAACTTGACCCGTGACATTTCTCACGGGTCAAAGTCGAAAAGTCACGGGTCAAAGCATGTATACCTCGGTCGGTTGGTTGATCCTTGGTCCCTCGTACTTTTCCCAGGATGTCGTGTTCTCTATTTTTTTCGCCGGCATTGTTTGCAGCTGATGATTATGTCATGTGGTGTGCGCGCGAAAAATGGGAAAGAAACCGCAACCCACATGCATGGGCATGCCCGTACCGCTAATCCACCGGGTCGACCCGACGAGCGACCCGACGAGCGAGCTAGTTATAATTGCAGTCTCCGGCCCCGGCAAGTAGCCTAGCTGAGCCGCCTCCGGCAGCAAGCCCGCACCTGGGGCAGTGGATCTGTCAGCAGGGGCTGCGATCCGCGAGGATGCGTTATCTGCTGCTGGTGCTTGCTGCTGCCAGGGTGCTGCTGCTGCTGCTTCGACGACGACTGCTCTTTTTGCTTTTTTACGTTTGGTCACATTTCGTTATGGCATGATAATTCTCGAGCTAGCTACTGCAGTAACTGCTGTATCTATCTTCTACCTGTGCAGTCTCCAGCCCCAGCAAGCAGCTTAGCTGAGCCGCCTCCGGCAGCAAGCCCACAACTGGGGCGGTGGGTCTATCAGCAGGGGCTGCGATCCGCGAGAATCAGGGGTCTGCTGCTGGTGCTTGCTGCTGCCAGTGCTGCTGCTGCTGCTTCGACGATGACTGCCCTTCCTTGCCTTTTTACGTTTGGTCACTTTTCGTACTGGTATGACCGTAATATTACTACTGTTGTTACGGCTTCAGCCGGTACGGGATTCGCGTCACACTGCTGTATGCCTTGGTACGAGTATCTAGGGGTACTTCCTGGTGATTGTTCTGCACGCTGTGATGACATATGATCGGAGCATCGGCACGAGAGAGGCAGGAAGCGGAAAGGTTCGTATTTTTTTTGCGGATCCGCGGGTCGGACCCGCGGGGCGCCTGCACGGCAATGGCCCTCAACTGTACTAAGTTTGAAAATGGCGGATCCGCGGGTTTGACCCGCGGGTCAGCCGAAAACAACTCGCGGGTCATGGTGGCCTGACCCGCGAGTGACGCGTATCTCGCGGGTCATGACCCGACCCGACCCGCGAGATTTTGAAAACCTCTTGACCCGACCCGACCCGACCCGACCCGCGAGATTTTGAAGCCTATTGACCCGACCCGACCCGACCCGCGAGATTTTGAAACCTCTTGACCCGACCCGACCCGACCCGTGAGGTTATAAAATGTTTTGACCCGACCCGACCCGACCCGCGAGATTTTGAAACCCTCTTGACCCGATCCGCGGGTCGGGTCATGACCCGTGAAAATCAGCGGGCCGAACGGCAACCAATCAGGCACATGGTGTGCAGTCATGTTTTTTTTACACCGATAGTGCAAATCACAGCTTGAGCTCCAGCGCCCGTAGAGCTTGAGAAAAAGAATACGGTCCCAAATAGATCACAGTTAGATACCAAGTACCTGTCTATAATATCTATCCATAGCACGCACCTGGTAGGTGATGGGAGTGGCCATCACCCAATTCGACACTTAAGTCTTCGCATCATGTTTGAAAAGCAGGTCGACTACGGAAGAGTATCACAGAGTCTCGTATTGTAGCTCCATACGTGTAAGCCTTAATTATCATTTACTAATTTAGGATTTCAGAATCTCAGGTCGTTTGAACAAGTCAGCTCTTCGTGACTAACAGACGGCTCTTCGAAAACACAGCCCATCGAGCAGCGTATTGGCTAACGGTGACAACACGCTTCGTGTCGAACGGCCCCACTGATAGACAGCTCTTCGAAAGAGATCAACGGACGCCCACCTGACGTATAGCTCTTCGTGACGAATCGCCCAGCATTATATTCGCTGCTGCTACTGTGTACACCTACACACCTCCGAACACCAGAACTGCAGTGCACACACGGTACCACTACGAAGACACGCAACTAAAACACGGCGCATGCCTATTACGCGCTATATTCAGGTCTGTGTTTCACGAACCACAACTGCTTCTTTCTTCCAGGTACGGCCTCAATTTTCTTCCCACATTTTTCAAAATCGCGGACGATTCTCCTTTGACATTTCCAACGGGCTCAACACGAACAGATCCACGTTCTCGGCCTTCCGCCTCGCTACTACAGAAGCCTACCAGAGCATTTGGACAGCATGTCTCACCCAAACTCCTATGCTGGCTAAATCGATGTAGCGGCCGCCCAGCAAGTATGCAATATTTCCGTAACGTATTTGCCGGCACTGCTGTCTTTTCTCCTGCACCGAACGCTCCTCTAAAAAACAGTCTGTACGTAACGTACCATCCACATGCCATGCACTATGCCACCGTTGCTCCGCACTAACTAGTGCCTGGTGTTACTACGCCGGGTTTAAGACTTATTCTTGCACCACCCGCTTACATATACTCACATTATGACTATGCAGCGGTAAATTAAAACCGTTTCGTACACACATCCCATTTTGATTGGTTGGCTTTGGGCTATTACCCCAAAATAGAAGCTTAACTGCAACTGGCGTAATAGCCCAAATCCAACCGAAAAAACTGTAATTATACAAGAAACGACTCCGTCCTCAACCCGCTCCGAAGGAAAACTTTGCAGCTTATCATTGTTGTCGAAGGTTCACAGTTCTTACCATCGTTCTCAGAGCCCGCGTCTGTACATGTGTACCGGTAAAAGCATTTTACTGCCGCCTGGCGACTCTCCAAACAACGAGCCTTGAAGACAGATACAGAGTCCTAAACGCTACATACGTAGCGTGTACCAGCAGGGTTCGATATTAAATATACGTAGGATGAGGGTCAGGTCCAGGGTGACCGCGAGAAGTAGCGGACAAGCACCCCGTACATAATACGTGTATGATGCCAAGTTCATCATCTCGATGTGTTGACGCAAGAAACCGACGACGATTCTATCTACAGTAGTTATTAGCATATCCGACGAGTATAAAGAGAACATCGGTGCAAGCGTATCGTCGCATACACCATTAGCATTGTATCGTCTCTCTCTCAAACTTCCAGTCGGGGATCGCCCACCTGGCCGCTTACGCTACATTATCAAATGTTATTGGTGACGCGCTATTTTTATTCATACTCGTGAAAATGACGTAACGTAACCTGTTGCGCCTACCCCGCCGTGTATTACGCTCCGTGCGCTCTTCCAGTGAAACAGGATGGCGGTGGTGCATCCGCCGCTCCCGCTGTAGACGCAACCCGGTCGTCCGCCGCCCTCAGCGGCAAGCCGGCGTCCTCGGCGCCGCAGAAGAAGTCGTCCGGCAAGGGATCGAGCGACACTCTTCTCGAGGTGAGGAGTCGCCGCCTTGTGTCCTTGCCGTGCTTGCCGCGCGCACGTACCAAACACCAAGTACGCAATAGGGGGAGTGCACCAAACCCCAAGCACGTAATACGAGAAGTTGTAGGCACACCAATCACCAACTCAAGGCAATACCAAGACAAAACGGTGATCGTGCGGGTGGTTTGTTGAAACATACCCGCTCTAAAACAAGTTGAAGCACTGCTCCTGAAGTTGAGATCTCAGCCGAGACGGCGAGTATGTGACGGTGGTCTTGCAGATAGATCTGTTCGGTCAGGCTTGGGAATGGAGACACATCAAGGTTTCCACGCTGAAAGGGCGTGTGTGGCGTAACCACACACTGGGTGGTCAGCGACGATAAATATCTCCAGTTGACCCTGCCGAGGGGACGGGACGTGCAGGATTACAATCGTAGGGCTGGAAGGGTTATAGTCGTAAGGAGGCTGTACCATCTAGGGGATATGATCTGGTATCTATGACAACAGTAATAGGCGAGCGTTCCGTATTAAAATGCTATTTTTTTTGGCTCGGGGAGGACAAATAGACTCGCATTAATCACTGGTCGGAGCTCTCTGGAAATAACGAGACAAGTATATATGAGAAGTATATGTTTACCTACAATATGACCTTTCAGAGGTTGTTGGCCGCTTGATTCGAGTATTCCGTTGAAATCGACGCTTTCTGTTGTCTCGCGCCTGCCTGGCTGCCTGCCTCCCTCCCTTTCGTTTCCTGTTGTTTGCCACGTCGTTGTGTGTCTTCCCTAGGTGCCCGCGTTCGACCCGAGCCAGCTAAAAGTGTCCGAGTGCACGCTGCAGGAGCGGTTCGACCTTTGCCTGAGCGTTGCCGATGAGTGTATCCAGGTGCGCAGTTTTTGAGCGAGCTTGCTATCACGGATCAACTTTCGCTTGTTTCATGTGTGCTTGACCAGTATATAGCTGGTAAGTGTTACCACCATAAAAACAACCACCTGCAAATTAAACATAGGGGATCGAGCGTTTGGCCTTCAAAACCACCCGTGTGCAGACGCAGGATGATGCTTGGCGTCAATCAAGTAATCCGAGTACCCAGCGATTAACGTTCCTTCAGTATCTCCGTTTACCCCCCTCTCGCGGAGCACGTCACGACGTTTCGTGCTTGGTGCATGCGATGTCTGCCTGGGCGGTGAAACCCGACATGCTCCGTCCCGGCGTTGTATGGATGCAAGGGTCTATGGCACGACTATGCCTGACATGAACACACCCCTCACGTCCCACTATATCAAGTATTTCGAACCTGTCATCGATATGCAAGAAAGCACGCACACTAAATCCGCCCCACAAGCGATTCATACTAGGACGCAGCTCACCCTTCATGAGCTCGCCCAACACCTCACGGCGCTTCGCGCTTGGTGCAAGCAATGTCTGCCTGGTCGGTGACGACCGGGCGTGCTCTGCATCGGCACTGCAGCGATGGGAGGCTCCGTGGTCTTAAGACTCCGGTCATGCGCCCGCCCCCGTTATAATCCTCCCCAAGTCTGCCCTCACACCGTCCCCTGCACTCATACGCCACTCGCGGCTTCTCCCCCTGCGCCCCCGCGCCGCCTGCTGCTGTTATATGGTATGACCCGCGACCTTGGCTCGGCCCGCAGGAGGAGGAGTTGATGCGTCTGCTGGAGGTGCGAGCGCATCCCGTCTGCTACGACGGCTTCGAACCTTCCGGCCGAATGCACATCGCGCAGGGTGTCATGCGGGTCATCAACGTCAACAGGCTCACCAAGTGAGTGCGTCAGTTGGTAGGACTCGGTTGCGGTTGTTATTGTTTTTCGGTCGCCAATCTCGATAGGCTTACCAAATTAGTGCTGCATGTGAGCGTGTTAATAGGATTACCAAGTACGTGCGTCAGTGAGTGTGTTAGACATAGGCGTGATACTCGGTGACATATTGATCGTCAACGTCGACAGACTTACCAAGTATGTGCGGCATTGAATGGGGTTAGAGACAGGTCCTCTTCTCTTGTTATCTATTTTATCGACGGTTAGGTGGCAATGGCCGTCCCAGTGCTGTCGTCGGTCGTACAAAACCAAATCTGACAGAGTGCGACGCGGCTGTTGTTTTTCTTGTCATTTTTTGTGCTCCCACCCCATTTGTAGTTTTGTGGTTGCAAAGTGGGGTGTTCCCTTCGACTGGGAGGGAAAGGGTAAAGGGGGGAGGGGTCGTTTGGAGGCTCGTGCATCGTTATCAGCTTTGTGTCCCTGTCAAGACAAATGCGTTTAATATCCTCGTATAACTTTTGTCGACACAATGCCGGGGTACCATTTTTATTTACCAGGATAGAGCTCTCAACTATTTTTAATATTTGTGTTTATTGGTGACCAGGTTGATGTGAATTTGGCGGCCCTGGAAATGCGAAGAATGTCCTTTCAAGTCACGTGCTTGCTCCCCACGCAGGACCTTTACCCTTCAAGACTAAGAGTCTAGAAAATCCGAAAAATTCGATGCCGAATATCCCTCCTACTAGCTAATCTCTAATGACGTGCTGTACATGAATTTGATCTTCCTGCCACTGTGACTGGGGGTGGCCGGCTATCGCTCTTACATGGGGAGCGGTCTTTTTGCGTGACTGCTGCTCCGTATTTTAGGGCGGGGTGTCACTTCAAGTTCTGGGTCGCGGACTGGTTCGCCCAACTTAACAACAAAATGGGTGGCGATCTCAAGAAGATTCAGGTATGCTTCTGCTGCTGGTGTTTTGTTTTTGTACGACTAGAGGCGGGTGTGTGTTGGAGGGGGGGGGGGGGGGAGGATGTACTCGTTATCATTGCATGGCGGTGGTCCTAAGACATTAGACCCGCTGATTATTGCAACCCCGGGATAGAGCACGTCGGGTTTCGTTGGGGGGAGGGGAGTGTTGTCGGTTGGACGGGATGGCTCACGGACGGGGTCGCCGTTTTTGGCGCTGTTGGTGTTGTGCTGTGGCGGTCAGCACGGGGGAGGCTCTGCTGTGTCAAGGCCCGCTTTATTTTGGCAGTGTTGAAGTTTTTCTGGTGCGTGATGCGAACGAGGTGCTGGTCAGCAGTTCAGCGATTCGTCCCTCGTTGTTCTTTCTCGTGCTGCAAATATCGTTGCACTCTAATTTAATGGTTTTGGTCTCGAGAGGGTGGGTGCAGTTTGTTGTTGTTGTTGTTGTTGTTGTTGTCGTTGTCGTCGTCGTTGTCGTTGTCGCTGGTGTTCGTTGTTGTTGTCTTGTTGTCGTTGTAGCTGGTGTTTGTCGTTGGTGTCTGTCTTGTTGACTGTGTTTTTGGTGCTTTCTTGTCGTTGCTGACGTCTTCTGTGTTGGTGTTGTCTTTACTATGTGACAATGCGTTTTTTTTTCGCAGACCGTGGGGAAGTACATGATCGAGATCTGGAAGGCGGCCGGCATGGACATGAACAACGTAGAGTACCTGTGGGCAAGTGAGGAGGTGAGAGGTCGGAGGAGAGGCTCAACGCTCTACGGGCGGTCGGGGTTGATGTTCCCCTCCGCCCCCCCACCCCCGCCACATTTCTGGTCGGTCTCGTTCGGTCCGATCCGTGGTTTGTTTATCATTTATTGTGAGTCGCCGGAATCGAGGGGCGTGTGGCTAGCGACCGTGATGGGGTAGGCGTCGGCACAGGAGGGGGGTAGGGTGTTTTGTATTTGTTGACGTTTTATATATGACGCTTCGGATGCTTTGAGTTCGGAGGTCCGTGAACACAAGACTATGGCACGCAGTACACTCTGCGAATGTGCTATCATACGCTGGTCGTTCTCTAACTTTTGCTGTTCTCCATGCACCGTGCGCTCCCGTATACTTGTAGTGTTAGGATGTTGGGATTGGGGTGTAAATATATATCGTATTATATCCCGTGTTGATCTGTTACAAACGAGCCGGTTTTCTCCTTGAGGGTCTACTCCTTGACACAAGGACCGGGGGGGAACATACGCGGAGCTCGTGTGCGGCTGCTATGCCGTGATACGTACAAATATGTGGGTTGACGGTACTCTTGACCTTTGACAGCCGTCAAGCAAGGAATTCCACACACTAAGACTAGTATGATGAGTCCAGAGACACCTTGGCGGGTCAAAACTAGACCGTCAACGAAATCTCTGGATACGTATGGCATGAACACAGTAGAGTACCCGATTTAAGAGCCCCTCGAAATAGGCTAGTGATGCCGCTCTTATCTCCGTGCCGCTCTTATCTCAGCTTGGGGTATCATGCCCAGGGTTTGCTATGGGCGTGAGAAGGAGTGACAAGCCGATTTGACCGCTCTTTAGTCCGTTTCCTGTTTTTGTAGTATGGACGCTGTTAAGTCGGGTGCCCTACGGTAACAGTAACAAGTATTGTTTCCTTGCACTGAGCTGCGTACGTGCTGGACCCGGTGGTGAAACTTCACCCATTTGCTATTATACTGCAAATATTTACACACCGTATACAACTACAATAGTTGGTAGTTGCTTGCCAAACAACTCTCGGTTTAGAATGTTGCGCAACTAGTTGCCTGTAAACAACTCTCGGTTCAAAATCTTGCGCAACTAGTTGCCTGTAAACAACTCTCGGCTCAGAATGTTGCGCAACTAGTTGCCTGTAAACAACTTTCGGTTCAAAATCTTGCGCAACTAGCTGCCTGTAAACAACTCTCGGTCCAGAATGTTGCGCAACTAGTTGCCTGTAAACATCTCTCGGTCCAGAATCTTGCGCAACTAGTTGCCTGTAAACAACTCTCGGTCCAGAATCTTGCGCAACTAGTTGCCTGTAAACAACTACTGGTTCAAAATCTTGCGCAACTAGTTGCCTGGAGGCAACTACCCGGTAGTTGCCTCCGAAACAACTAACTTTAGTTGGTTATAGTTGTGACAGTAAAAATAAGAATAGCAGAAAATAGAGCGCACTTAATTTGGGTCGTTCCTGCTGCCTGGTGCATGTATCACGTCCAACTAGGTCGATGACCGCGGGTCCTCTCTTGCGCGGGAGCGATCCCCCGAGCAACTCCAGAAAAGCGATGACCACGCTGGTTGCAAAAGAGGAAGAGATTGCAAGCATCAAACTGAAACTGATACCTGGCACAATGTTCGTAGCTCGTTGATGTTAATAATTACAAATAATCGCCAAAACATCACACCTATAAAAAATGAAAAACAACACGAAACAAAACGTTTCAGCTGTGTATACTGCTTTCTATACCTCGCTCAAAAGCAGCACCAGAGCGAGGTTTTGTACTGATGTGGAGACGAAGGTGGGCCGTGGATAGGGCAGTAGCCGCCCTAATAGGGCGGTAGGCGCCCTGAATAGGCGGCTACTGCCTTATATAGGGTCCGTTGCTATCCAGGGCGGTAGCCGCCCTAATCGCATCTTCTGTCGTGTCAAGCAGTTTTCGACCGCCCTATCTCGAACGGCCGCCTTATTCAGACCGCCTTATAGGCCCGCCGCCCCCCTACTGCTGTAGTAATATTAATATTATGCCCCACTAATAGTAAGTTTTTTGTTCCCCAAAAACGTGGGTGCAGTTTTGAAGGTTAACTAACCCCTTTTTCTGCTGCCAAAGAATGGCGGACTCTTTTGTTGTGTTGTTTTTGTGTTGCGTTGTGTGCGTGTGTGTGTTTTTTTTTTCTTTTGCTTTTGCTTGTATGTTAGCGGTTTGTTGTGTGTCTCTTCTCGTGAGATTGTCCACGCTCGTTCTCGCGTCCTCTTGACGCAAGCCCCGCCAGATCGAGACGAATACAACAGCAGCGCTAGCTACTCGCCTGGCAGGTACGGTAGTGCCTTATGCTCGTGCGTTCTTCTCCTATCTCCTCTGTAACGTGTTCTTGGTCCTTCTACTCAATGCTTGCCGTTGGCACTGCCTGCGAGGGGCTAGGCAACCATTTTGAGGCTTGTATACATGACATTCTCTTCTCTACAGAACAAACCCTACATGACGTAAACTTAGATACCCTCTCGCTTTTTTGCTTTGTTTTTGTCTTTGTTTCTGTTGCAGATCAACCGACGACCGGCAGAGTACTGGGGGCGGGTGATGGAAGTCGCGCGGCTGAACAACCTCTCTCGCGTGCAGCGGTGCGGGCAGATCATGGGAAGGGCCGACGCCGGCGAGATGAGCTCGGCGCAGATATTCTACCCTTGCATGCAGGTGCGAGTACAATATTTGAACGCATTTCCGCAGCCTGGTTTGATTAATTTGGTCACATAGATTTTAATGTGTGTTGGTAAGACTTGATGTTTTGTCTGTCTGTTTGTTTGTTTTGTGTTTTTGGTATTGATAGCAGTACAGTAGTAGTAAGGTCGTCTTGGATCTCAATGTTTGTCTTCTGAATGTACCTGGTAGCTCGTGTTTTGTTGCCGGCCCGTCTAGGTGGTGCTTTGTCATACACCAGGTGTGTCGATAGATGGCGTGTAGATAGCTCCCACGGTACAACCTGGTGGTTTGTGGCGGGCTCACTTCCTGCGCCACGCCACCGGTAATTTGCACGTGTACACATGTAGATGGTGCCTATTTTGATCGATGAGTCAATTCCCTCCCCCGAAAAGCAACCCATGATTTTTATTTTCATTCGCTTCTTGCGCCTGCCTTTGTTGGTGTTTTGTTGGTGTTATTGTTGCTACTGCTACTGCTGCTGCTGTTGCTGCTGCCGCCGCCTCCGTGTTGCACAACGCTTATCTACGTGCTGCTCGTTCTCCGCTCGTACTGACGTGCGCCGCCCGCCTCACACAGTGCGCCGACGTGTTCTTCCTGAAGGCGGACATCTGCCAGCTCGGGTTGGACCAGCGCAAGGTGAGAAAGGAAGGGGGGGGGGCGGAGAGAGGAGAGGAAGAGGTGAGCGCATGCTACGGAGAGCCTGATGCTTTAATAGCTAATACCTGGGACATAGACTAAGCTGTAAACTTGTCTGCGCTTGTCGGTGTTTCTTGCCGGATTACTTGCCGGGTGGATGCTTTTTAATACACGTGCCTTCCAAATATAGTAAGATTCATTCCCGTTGCACAAATCCCAGACTTCCTAAGTTCAATCTTGCGCTTGATTTTCGATCGTTTTCGCCCCTTGTCTGCTTGCGAACCTCCCCGAAATTTCAATTCAAGCCAACGACATCCCGAAGGCGAAGTTTGTACAGTTTATGGAGTCAACTTAGGGTTTGTTAATTGAGAATGGCATGTTGATTACGAGTCTCAAGAGACTCTGAACCCCCTGTACAGCTGCACCCGTTGTGGAGAAATACGCTGGGAATTGCTAGAGTGGGGGCGGAAAAGTGGGGACGTTTTGTCAGGAGTGTGTGTTTTGGGGAGATCTTGTCAAGAGTTTTTGTTTTTTGGGGGGACGGTATGTCACGCGATAGGCCCTGGTTGCCTCCATACCCGCTTGTGTTCGTCTGTCTCTAGCCGTAGCTGGGCGTTTTTTTTTGCGAACACCGTTTTGTGCGTGGGGGGGTGAACAGGAGCGTATTTTTTTTGCCAGCTTTTTTTTCCTCTGATTTTGTTGCGGCCTGATGGCTTCCGCTGTCGTTCTGTGTGTGTACGTGGCGAAGTCTGTCAGGGTCGAGAAATTATTGCCGTCGCTGCTGATATCAGGTGGTGCGTGGTGAATGCGTGTCGAGACTATGTCTCTCTGTGGGAAGAGATACGGAGGTGTGTAGTGGTCAGGGGGCATGCTACGTGCATCCCCGGGTTTCATACGTTTGGCTGTAGTAGGTGGCACCAAGTGAGTTTGAATGTGAAAAACACTTGCGACGATGGGGCTGTGATTGCACACCAACTAGAAACATATGGGATGGGCCTCAAAGTGCTTCACAGAGCAATTGTGAAGTGTAAAGAACACTCGCGATGAGGGAGTAGTGGCTACACATCAACCAGAGACGTATCGTATTGACCTATAAATCCATATTCCAAGACGTGGTGCGTGTCTTGGTATAACCATCCGCCCTCCCCCCGTTTTGGCCCTCGACAGGTAAACATGCTCGCTAGGGAGTACTGCGACATGACCAAGCCCAAGATCAAGTTTAAGCCGGTTATCCTGTCCCATCACATGCTTGCCGGCCTCAAGGAGGGCCAGACAAAGATGAGCAAGTCGGATCCCGGTAGGTTTGGTGTAGTGAGAGGAGAGGGTGGAGGGAAGGGGGGGGGTACGGGCGAAGATGGATAGAGGACGGGAGGGGGGTGGGGACGGCGAGGAGGGGACGGGCGGACGGTGGGAGGTAGAGGACAGGGAATGGAATGTTTTTATCTGGAGCGCTTGTCTTATTTTTTACTCCTTCGTGCAGTGTAGTCGATCGGTCGGTTACCTCGTCGGTCGACGGATGTATATCCACGTGGCCTCTTGATTTGACGGTTTTGTCTTTTGATTCGATTTTCGGGAGATAGTAAATATGTTTTAAGGTATTACATTCACCGCACATCTCTTGTTGAAGTTTTGCGGCCGGATACATTCTTGAAGGTATTTTGCGAGCAAGCTTTTTCTTGAAAGAAATATGTCCGCCAAATCTCCCACCTGACGCCTGCGACCAAAGTTGGTACTTAAGGGACCGTTCGGGAAGCGCCCAGCGTGGGCATGTTAACCGGTTCAAATTTGCACCCAAGTGTTTGGGGCAAATTGGTGGAAGTGGACTTGAATATTTTGCAGTGGTTAAACAGGGTTAACCCCCTCTGTATTTCAGAGGGAATTCAGGAGGGGTCCCCCAGTTTGGCGGTGGTGTGCGAGAGCAGTATGACCGCCTTATTAAGGGCAGCCGTCTTGTTCATTACAGCTTATAAGTGCAATATTGCAATTTCCCCGGACGCGCCAAGCGATTTTTGACCGCCTTATATCGGGATGCCGCCTTTCTCAGACCGCCTTATTGGGAGACCCCATTGCTGTAGTTGTAAACTTTATGTGGCGATTACAACGTCGTGTGCGCGGAGCAACCTGGGATTTTGAGAGCAACTATTTACAGTTCATGGGCTGCAGCGTTTAACTGCAGTCGTTACACCATTCCAGTGACCCTGGTAACCCTAACCCTAACCCTACGAGCATAAAAAGCTGGTAAGTGGGATTGCTGAACCCTATGCGCGATAAAAATGAAGGCAAGAGTACAGGGGGGTGGAAGGGAAGACACCTGTGACCATGACCTTTTCCAGAAGGTCGCTGAGGGTAAATCCTCTTACGAGTTGAGCTGAGTAAGTAGAAGCGATGGTTGGAGAAAGTAAAATAACAACTAGCGAACACAATAGACTGCTGTATTTTACGAAGTGGTGTTACACGAAGGAATATATTAATAACTAACGCAATTCAGTGGGCTGCATCATACAGCAATAAAGTAACATAATAGGTACTGTACCGGTAGTCTGCAAGGGTGTATGTATTCTCTAGATATACACGCGTAAAACCAAGATTATAGTATTTGGTACCGGGTACCCCGGGGTATATTACCCCCTGATAAACATGCCCATGGTACTCTGCATTCGCTTTAAACCTTAACCCCTTTAGAGCCCCCGAACCCCTCCCCATACGAAATCCAAGTAATGTTCCCGAAAACTGGTTTCCAGTTATAGGGGTTAAAAGCAATGCTTTTTTGTATCAGACAAAAAGAATTGTGACTTCTGGCGACTAGTCCTGGGAGTTGGTCCACCACTAACGAATATCCCCTCCATTACTTCCCTCTTTCCTTTTTGCCTTATGCCGCCGCAACAGACTCGGCCATCTTCATGGAAGATTCCGCGGCGGACGTGAAGCGGAAGGTGCGAGTCTTCGGGCGCTGTTGTTGTCGTCATCGTTGTTGTTGTTATCGTGACCGCCAGGGGTGGTGGTTATGGTTGTGGTTCGGGTCGGGCCGGTGCTATTGCCTTTCCTGTTATTGTTGCCGTCACCAATTACTGTGCCGCTCGTTGCTTACCGCTACGACCCGTCACCGTGCTACCGGCAGATCAAGAAGGCTTACTGCCCACCGGAGGTGGTCGAAGCCAACCCTATCCTGGACTACTGCAAGCACCTCCTCTTCGCCTGGTCTGGAGAGGTGAACTACTTGCGCATAATACATGGAACGCAACAAGTGGAACAGGAAATAATACGTAAAAAAAATGAAACAAGGAAGACGGAACGCTAAAACATGGAACAGAAAAATGTGGCATAGAACTGATCGAACAAAAAGAAACGGACAGCCAGAAAAATGGAAAACGATCGTACGTGGCGGTTAATTTTGATGGATGCCTATTTGGCATTTATGCAAGGTATGGCCAGGGAACAGGCAGTTCCGTGACGGTTTGTCACCGTACCTCTGCAGAGCGCCTCAAAAAATATTTTGCGTCTACCAGAGTGGGAATTAATAGTGCTGGGCTGTTTTGTTGTCCAGTAGTCAGAGGACCGATGCTGCAGCGTTGCGGTCGGGATGATAATTTAGGTCATCCTCGCCTTGTATGACCGCCGTGCCACCGCCGCCATCACCGCTACTGCCGCCTCCGCGCCTCTGCTTGGGTTTCCCCTATATACCCCCCTATCGTGTCACCGCTTGTCTTGCCTATGTATGTGATGCCTCCCTCCTGTTTGCCGCCGTTTGTGCTGCCTCTTACCTTTCTTGGTTTATGTGGCTATCGGAACGGCCGCGCAAACGACGGATGCAGCTGACGATTTCGTTCAGAGAAGGGGAGCCGAAAACTTACACCAAGTACGAAGACATGGAAGCGGATTACGTCAGTGCGAAGGTGAAGAGGGAAAGGCGTGAGGGGAGGGGTTGGAAGAGTAGGCGGGAGGGGGGGGGGGGGGGAGAAGGAGGGGCGGGGAACGAGGGGGAGTAGCAACAATTGGAGGAGCTCTTACGCGGCATCGTAGTTGCTATGCGCCGTCCCGTTGTGTATAGTCGGTCTTGATTTTGCGCACTATGTGCTTCGACCATACGTTTGCGCGTTGCACCGTTGTGCTGGTGAGCAGAGGGAGCGACGTCCATCCCACCCCATCCCATCCACCACCCCCACTCCTCACCCCCTCGGGCCTATGTATTTCCTGCGCAGATCCACCCGAGCGAGCTTAAGCCAGCGGTGACGGAGGCGCTGAACGCAATCTTGCAGCCGGTGAGGGATCACTTCGCTCAGGGGGAGGCCAAGAAGCTCTTGGACACGGTGCGAAAATACAAGGTGACGCGGTGACGTGCAGACGAACAGGTGGACGAACGAAAGGATTGACGAACTGGCTGCTTGACGCACCGGATGGGGACCACAGAGTGCTTGACGGACGGGACGGGGGGACGGGCGGAATGTTTAACGGATGGATAGGCTGTTGGCGGACGGACGGAATGCTTGACGGACGGGACGGACGGACATAATGCTTGACGGGCGTGACGGGGGATTGGGAAGACTGCTTGAAGGACGGGCGGATGGACGGACTTCTTGACGGACGAGGCGTGGGGCCGGGCGGACGCCGGGGTCGCGGTGACGCGACAGCATTTTGATCGTCGCTGCTGGAGAAGGCGAAGGAGGAGGAGGGGGGGGAAGGGTTCGGTTGCCTACTAGCTACTGCTTTGCGCCAGCTTATTTCGTGGTGGGTGGAGGTGGTGCACGGCTGGTTTGGGGTAAGGTGTTGTTTTATTTTGGTCAGATTTGGTGATTGGCTCGTAACTTGGTGTGGGACGGGGAGGTGGATGGATGGGTAGACCATACAGCATCGCCGCGTTTGATGGCTTATTAGGAGAAAAAGGGAAAGGGATAGCAAGAGGCGCCGGAGACGGGGCGAGAGAGGGTGTGCGGGTGCGATTGCGGGAGTGCAGGGTCACTGGAGGCCTTGTCCGCATGTTTCCCCTCGTGACTTGTTTGACCGTAATGTCTCGCCCGCGTACTCAACGCACGGTGCTGAGGGAGGGGGGGGGGTTGTCAGGCAGACGACGTTTTCAAGACGCTGCAGATGCTGGCTACTATTGATGGTATTGCGTACAAAACTGTTTCGTTTTGTATTCTAAATTCATGTAGGTGATTGTCGGCGTGGGGATATAGTAGACCATCGAACCCATTCTCTGTCGCCGCAGCTTTTCTGCCATGTTTCAAGCGTGACTCGCAGATAGTGTGGTTGGTTTGCCTACAATCGTATCAAACGGTACGGTTTTTAAAAGTTTCTGCAATCATTAATTTTTTGCGATTTGCGACCAAGTACGGAAGAGGGAAAGAGCCGACAGATTAAAGCGGACTGGCCGCGTGCTGGTTACATCAAGCGTGTCATCCAGACGTTGGCAGCAGAGAAAAATAAACGCGTGCGATGTCTTGTATACGCATTGCTTGTTTTCATTGCTAAAAAAAATCGTGATACAAACGACCAGCTGGAAGTTACCATCTCTCTTGCAAGGTGCTGGTCGTCGTCATTCCCCATTGTCAATACTGGGGTATCTGTGTATTTTGGTATTTTCATTAATCATCTATTTTCCGTGTTTCTCTCTTTCGCTCTGCATGGTTCCACTGCTTGGGGACCTTCCATGCAAACTGTACCGAAGACGTTAGCAACGTAAACTGGTATGTATATAGATATGTTCGCTTACTTGTAGAATACTCGAGCTACCATTATTAGTACATATTGATAGCTTTTGCAAGAGTCATACACGTGCAAAGGAAAATACATCTGTAAAAACGAGCGGCCGGTGTATCAGGCAGCTTGCAAAGATGAACATCGACCTTAAATTTGTCGAACTCGCAGCTGACGTATTTATAATAGTTTTATATAATACTCGAGTCAGGAACGAGAGACTCGAATCTCGAGTTAGCGAAAAAGGTCGGCCTCTGAAAAAAGCTCTCGACGGAAAAAGCTCTCGACAACAGCCAGATTTAGAAACCTTGACCTGCCTTACATGAAAGAGTCCAGAAATAACATACCTGGTATACCAGAACGATTAAATATATTACGTCAGCTGGAACTACAAGACAACGGCTCATATAAAGGACAAACAACATGCAGTGTAACATAAAAAGAACTACAAGATATACAGTAGGGGTCCCCATAAGGCGGTGTGCCAGATCAACCAACCGCCATTCGGGGAAGCCGGCTTTTTTCGTTCCAGGTTTAGCGTACAACTCCCCGGTCCCGCCAGGCGATTGTAACGGCCTTATATCAGGACACCGCCTTATATCGGGATACCGCCTTATCGAGGAACCCCTACTGTACTGTATTGTACAATACCAGGTACCTGGTATACATTACTTGCACACGAACACAACGCTGCACTGTGTACACTATAGTACGTCATAAATAAAATACACACCGTAGCATTTTGACCAAGAGGTTGTCGCACGCAGGTCAGAACGATCTCCCTCTCTCGTATGGTGCACCTAATTACAAAGATCAGTACAGTATCAACAGTACGCGCGTATTTCATGGGGGTACGCCGACTTCGGCCAAGTACCGGATGCCGTGTCCGCCTGAGTGACACGCTCTCACACGCTCCTCATGCGGTTGGGCGCTTAGAAACAACAGCGCCTGTACAGGCATACCGCTGCGATATCCGCCGGTAAGCTTACAACAGAAAGGCATCAAGAAATCCTGGGAGGTTTTGGTCCCTCCGGTCGTGTACCCCGACATCCTTTTCCCCTTACGGCAGCGCAATGGAAAATGCGCCGCGTGCATAACTGAGCGCACGTTGCCAACAGCGTGCCATTGAACGCACCCTTATGAATGGCACCACCAAGCGCCAGGTACTACGGCACTATGTGCATCTACAAGTCTGGCCGTAACCCTGACAAAAAACTGACCTTTTACTTTGTTGAGGGAATGCAATGTTAAACCACAACACCCCAACACCTGTGGCATCCGGGCGCACGCTCCACCCCACCCCCCACGACAGCGCATGGGAAAGCGCGCCGCGTGTACGACAAGCGCGCGAATATGGATGATTTGAGTACCAATAGTCGCAGCTGCCCGCCTGACACCAAGTGCCAGTTTCTGCAGCAATACACCTCGACTCCGGCCGTAACAATACAGTAGGAATAAAAACGCCGTTCATTTCCCCGTCTATTCTGAAGTGCTACCACGATACCCGCGCACCAACCACAAAGGCAAGCATGGCCGCATGTGGGCGTACGCTGACCCCTTCCCCCACGACAGTGCAATACGAATACGCGCCGCGTGCAAGGCTGCGCAAACGTTGCCAACAACGTGCCAATAAACGCAGCCTTGTGCCTGACACCTCCAAGTGCCAGCTACTACTTAACTTTATATGCATCTACAAAATCTGGCCAAAACCCTACGAGACAAAAAAACTGGCCTTCTGCTTTTTGGGGAAATACACTGTTATACCACGACACCCCAACACCTGCGGCATCCGGGCGTACGCTCCACCCCCTTCCCCCACGACAACGCGATCGGAAAAACGCGCTGCGTGTACGACAACTGCGCGAATACGGTGGATTGAGCTCCCATAATCGCAGCTGCTCGGCTGATACCAAGTGCCAGTTTCTGCGGCAACACACACCAGTCGCGAAACGCCGCACCCCCTCTATTTGAAGTGTCACCATGACACCCGCGCACCAACCATAAATGCAAGCGTGGCTGCATCTTGGCGTACGCTGACCCATTCCCCCGCGACATCGTAATAGGAACCCGCGCCGCATGTACAACTGCGCGAGATTGACCAACAAGGTGCCAATGAACGCAGCCGTATGCCTGACACCGCGAAGTGCCAGGTACTACCAGCTACTTTCGATCATTACCTTTTGGTACCTCAAGTCCGGCCGTAACTGTTGGTAAGACAAGAAAAAGTCCCCTCTCTTTTGTTATCCCCCTCCCACGACACCCGCGCACCAAGCACAACTGCAAGTATGAAGGCGCCCGAGCGTACGCCAGCCCTCCCCCCTCCCCCACCACCGCCGACTGCAGCAACGCGTCGCGTGCGAAGCTACGCATTGGCTGGCAACGTACCGATAAACACAGCTGTATGCCTGGCACCGAATGACAGCTACTTCGAGGTACGCTGTAACACTATGGTTTTTCCTGTCAACTCCGGTCGTAACACCGAGACAAAAAAGCCGTTTCGCCGTATTTTGTGCGAATATTATGCCACCGCGACGCCCGCGCACCACCCACGAATACAAACTTGACTGAATTCGGGCGTACCTGCCCCCCTCCCCCCCCCCCACCCCTACATCCTCCAGAAAACGGGGAAAGGCGGCGCGATCATCGCCGACAGCGCGCCGATACAGGCAACTGTATGCCTAACACCGAGTGGCAGCTACTATGAAGTACGCTGCAACTACTTTTTGCCCTCTCAACTCCGGCCGTTCATCATCGAGACAAAAACGGGGTGTTTCGTCATTTGTTTTGTGTGAATAAAACACCACTAGACGATGGCCATGCACCAACTATACGAATGCAAGCATGGCGGCATCCGGGTGAACGGAACTCGCCCCCCCCCCCTTCCTAGAAGAGCGCAACGGTTAACCGCATCGCATGGACCAAACTGCGTACACATGGCAATCGACGTATCAATAAACGCAGCTGTATCTGCCTGACACCGCGTGACAAGCTACTACTAGAGCGCGGCAAAAGTTATTTTGCCCTCTCAGCAAGAACTCCGGCTGAAACACTACTGTACGAAAGAAAATATAAGTCGCTTCCTCCCCTTTTTTTCCTACGATACGCTAGCACGACACTGGCACACCAATCACAAATGCAAGCATGACGGCATCTTAGCTTACGTTGGCCCCTTTCCCCCCACTACAATGCAACGCGGGAAACGCGTCACATGCGCAACTGCTCACACCAGGCCATTGACGTATCAATAAATGCAGCTGCTGTATGCCTGACACCAAGTGCCAGGTACTGCGAGTGCTGTAATTACTCCGCACTTTGTCGACCTCGGCAGCACTACAAGACAAAAATACGGGCAGTTCCCCCGTTCGTGAAACGAATAGCTGCACCCGCCCACCAACCATGCACGACCGCTGGAGGGCACTCATTGAAACGTCACGGCATACCACAGCGACATCCACCCATCCTTGTTGGGTCTGGACGTGTGTCCACTAAGATGCGCCGGTGGAGGCCACGACGCGTAGCACATCCATTGGCGTCATGTTTCCGCCCCGAAAAAAAAAACAACCTCCAGCTAAGAACGTCGACGCTCCAACCACGCAGTACCACCCTCCCACTACGATATACCAAACCTCCGCTGAGGAATAACACCCTCCCGCTGTATTAGCACACCAACATCGTCTGTTAGCGCCTACTGTGATGGGGAAACCCGCAACATGATTCACGGGCGGGTGGGCGCTCTCGAAATTCTTATCTAGATTATGATCGGACCGGGCGAACCTTAACCCAGCGACCCCCTGCATGTACCTAGCGAACCTCCTGCTTGTTGCACCTGGCTGCCAAACGAAAGCCAAACGTCTGGTCGCGTGGCACACCTTCACTACCTGCGCAGGCGTCCAAGCACCTTCACCACAGCGGCGGCAGCAGCAGCAGCACAGTTGTACACCGTACTGAGTATGAAAAAAAGACGTACCCTATGGAAGAAACACGCGAGAGTTTCCCGCCGCGTTCTATACCGTGCGCTCCCCTTCCGTCCGGCTCGACCAGGTTTTGAATGCATCAAACACAGCACACCTTGGTCGGCCTCTCAGAGGGGCCGCACCCATCGTTGTTACGGTCCTTTCTCTTGTTGCACGGACCACCGGCGCTGCCGCCGCTGTACGTGGAGACGTTCCCGACATCACCTGCGATGGAAACGTTGCAAGCCTTCTTGTTAGCACCCCCGGTGGAATCATCGCCATCTAAGCTACCGACCTTCCTCTTGTTGGGGGAACAGCCACCACCCAGACCGCTGCCCATAGAACTACCGGTTTCAGCGGTAATCGGAGTGCCAAGGGCCGGCAGTACCCTCCTAGTTTCGTCGTGAGGGGGACGAGTGGCGCACGGCGATGCACCAGTGCCGAACCCTGCCGCCGTAGCTTTCGCAAACCAGTGGGGGTACGCCATCGCCCACTCCGACGCTGCCTTCACGGTAGATTGCTTGCTCCCGCCCACCCGCAGAGCACCGGCTCCGAAGGCGTCGGCGTCGCTTGGTCTGGTTGGTAGGCCGGGTGGAAGACCCACATGTGAGGATGTGCCTGGTTCCATTCCGGAGACAACCCTGTCCCTAACCGCCGAGGCTTCGCGCTCCGAACATGCCTGAGGGTCAGCCCCCCTTACCGCCGCCTGCGCCGCGTCGAGCGGAGGCGCCTGCGGATCAAACGCTCTGTTCTGACCTGGTTCACGCAGACCGGGGGCGGCAGCCGTGGATGTGGTGGGTGTACCGGGCCGTAGGGCGTCCCCAGTTGGAGTTGGAGCTGTCCCGACCCCAACTCCGGTCGTCGGCCCTGGAACGGGGTCTTCGCGTGGTGCTTGTGCGGCCATCCGCCCAGTTCCTAGTGCTGCCTCAGCGGACGCCTCCGCGACTGCTGCCGCCACCGCGGCGGCGGCGACCGACGCCGCCTCTGCGGGCGACGCCCGCATTTCATCCGGCGCTTCCAGCGGTAGAATGACGCGCTCAATGGTGCCGTGCGCCAGGGCTGGTACACCCTGGGGGCGATGCGACTGATGTTCCATGCCGCGGAGGGGTCTGCCTGGAGTTGGGGGCGGCATGTTGCCAGCCCCTGATGCCGTAGTCTTTGTCGCCGCCCCGACAGATTTTAGGCCAACCCCCGCCACAACGCCCGCCTCCGTTTTAGACGCTGGTTTGCCGGTCGTTTGAAACGGCAAAGAGTTGTCGAAGACAGACTGGCTGATCTTGATTGGGCCCGTGCTCGGGCGAGGGCCTTGTAGATCCGGGGGAATGCTCGCAGTGCCGAGCGCTACTGACGTGGTTCCAGGCACGGTCGGTCTTGATGGCTTGGTCGCGGAGACCGGCATGCTCTGCGCCCCCACAGGTTTGAAGTTGGCGGCTGCCCCGGCGCCCACCTCTGTCGAAGTTGTTGATTCTCCGCCCGCCTTGGACGGCACAGAGCTTTTGGATGTGGCTGTGTCGAACCCAAAGGAGTCCGTGTTCTCGCGGGGGGCAGAGAGAGCTGGGGGCGTGCTCGCGGCGCCGAGCCCTGCTGCCGCTGCTCCCGCTGTTCCCAACACGGCGGGTGCTTTTTGCTGCGGGTTTGCCTTCGCACTAGCACCGCAACCGGAGACTGGCACTCCCTGCGGGCGTATACGTGGGACTTTCTGAGCCTTGACTGGGCCACCGGCGGTCTGAGCCATGCCCGATACATTCACAGTGGGCGGCGTCGATTTGGCCGACGCAGGAGCCGCGGAGTAGAACTCGTTGATAGCATGCTTGGCCGTAACTTTCGACACGGCAATACCGAAATCCTCCGTGGACTCAGAGCGCCCATAGGACTGCCGCCCGGCTCCGAGACTGGCGTTGCTCACATCGATGGTCGTGGACACCTCGGCCGCAATTTCCATCTCAAAAAGCGGAGGCACAAGAGTCTCGCTGGGGGTCGAAGTAATCGCTTCCTTCCAGCCGCTGTGCTGCTGCGATTTAGAGCGGGCGTCAACTCCAGCCCCCGACGTGGCGGGAGTCGACTTGCAGTCCGTTGCCAACGGGGCGGGGGTCAACGTGGACTTCTCAGCCAACGCGGCGGGCCACTTGGCGTTCTTAGTTCGATCAGCATTCGGGCCAAGATCGCCCTCCTTTGCGGAGTCATCTGGGTATTCGATCCGCGGCTGGATCATGATTTGCGCGGGAAGCGGACCAACATCGCCCGCCGTGGCGCGGGAAGCCTGGGCTTCGACCGGCACCTTAAATGGTGTGGATCCCACCTTGTCCGCGGGGGGTGTTTGAAAACCACCAACCTGGATAGGGACCATGCCCTCGAGCTGCTCCGGCGTGGAGCCCGCTGCCGCCGCGGCCATCTTCAGTCCAGCCACCGTGGGCGCTGCAACCGTTCGAGAGCCCGGGCGGGAAGCGTCCAGACAGGACGTGTAAAGCGTCGCGTACCTTAGTTGATCCCCAGGCGATGAATCGTCGGGCACGACTCCCAGCAGTAGCGCCGCTGAAGTGTAGGCGGCCGTGCGGACAGGGTCAGCGGGAAAGTTCCGGGCGAAAGTGCTTTCGATCTCATTTTTCTTAGCCGTGCTCCATGGCAGTGTTTCCTTGACGCTACGGCTGCTCGCGTCCGAGACAAGCTTGCTGAAGTACTTGCCGAAGAGCACTGAAATGTCATGGGGCCGGGAGCGCTTTTTGCAGGCAGCGTTCAAGGCCACCTTTACCTTCTGTGGGACAGGAGCGCGAGACGCGCGGGGAGGAGGAGGAGGAGGAGGAGAAGGAGGGGGGGGGGGGGGGGGGGGAGGAGAAGGATGGGAACGCATGCCTAGAAAAAAACCTTCGCAAGGTAGAACAATGGAGAGGGAGGGCAACAACGTCTAACTGGGAACACTGCCGCAAAACACAATGATGACGTTCCAAAGCAACGTCGAGCGTGCCCTCTCTGTAAAGTAGTGTACCATGTAAGTGCCGACCAACGTTACGGTAGGAGGATAATTTTTTGGAGCCTTATTTACAGGGGTTTTCACGGGTCGTGACCCGACCCGCGGTTCGGGTCAGGGGGGTTTCAAAATGTCGCGGGTCGGGTCGGGTCATTATGTTTTACAATATCTTGGGCCTCGGGTAGGGTCGGGTCAAGAAATGTTGAAATCTCGCGGGTCGGGTCGGGTCGGGTCAAGAGGTTTTGAAATCTCTCGGGTCGGGTCGGGTCGGGTCGGATCAAGACGGTTTAAAAAATCTCGCGGGTCGGGTCAAGAGGTTTGGAAATCTCGCGGGTCGGGTCGATCCGCGAGATACGGGTCACTCGCGGGTCAAGCCATCATGACCCGCGGGTTGTGTTTGGCTGACCCACGGGTCGAACCCGCGGATCTGGCCTACGGATTCGCCTTTACACCTGCCTGCCGGAGAGCCCTTGTCGTGCCGGCGCCCCTCAGACGGAACCCGCGGATCCGATCCGCGGGTCCGAAAATGATACTAAACTTGCCGATTCCTGCGCGAAAGCCTCGCTCGTGTCGATACTCCGACTGTATGTTATCATAGCGTCCAGAACAATCATACGAGGCAGTAATTTCTCGTACCAGGCATAACTCATCACGCGAATCCCGTGTCGGATGAGGCCGTAGGTATTATTCAGGTATATTTTCATCAATCCAAGTCCACGAAAAAAAAACAGGCCATACACTCTTGCTGCATTGCAGGGTACTACAATAATGAAGACGACACACATGGCAGGGTAAAAGAACCCATGTACGACGTACGTATACATAAAACACCCTGTAAAATTATCATAGCAGTACGAATTATGACCGAACGTAAAAAGGCGAGAGCAGTCGTCGAAGCACCAGCACCACCACTGGCAGCAGCACCAGCAGCAGACCCCGGATTCTCGTGGATCACAGCCCCCCCTGCTGACAGATCCACCGCCTGAGTTGTGGGTGGCTTTGCTAGGCTGCTTGCCGGGGCCGGAGACTGCATAGCTAGATCGCTCGTCGAGGTGGAAGCAGAAGCCATCGCGGGTTAGAGCTGTCGGATCGACCCGGGGGTCTAGCGCTACGGGCACGACTAACTGCGCGTGTGTGGGTTGCACTCTTTCTCGTTTTTCGCGCGCACACCACAAAATGCTGTAAACAGTACCGGTCAAAAAACAGAGAAGACGACATGTTGGGAAAAGTACGAGGGACCAAGGACCAACCAACCAAGGTATATATGCAGACCTGGTTTGACCCGTGTCTTTTCGACTTTGACCCGTGAGATACATCACGGGTCCAGTCGACCCGACCCGAATGAAACCCGCACTTCACGGGTCACTCGGAGTGTGGTGGGTCGGGTCGGGTTGGGTCAACAAGCTTTCAAATCTCACGGGTCGGGTCGGGTCGGGTTAGGAGGTTTTCAAATCTCACGGGTTGGGTCGGGTCAGGAGGTTTCAAAATCTCGCGGGTCGGGTCGGGTCGGGTCAGTCGGGTCGGGTTAGGAGGTTTTCAAATCTCACGGGTCGGGTCGGGTCAGGAGGTTTCAAAATCTCGCGGGTCGGGTCGGGTCGGATCAGCTGACCCGACCCGACCCGACCCGACCCGACCCGACCCGACCCGTGACCACACACCCCTGCTTATTTTGTTGTGGCTCGAGGTCACTCGCGCAAGTGCTTTCCCTGTTCCTTTGTGGTCATAAGCTTTCGTGCTATTTTAATTTGCGATATGAACCCGCAATGGCATGGTGAGTTATGCTGCTTGAAAACAAACCCGCCGATTGTCTTTTTTTCCGTCAGATGAATGGCTTAAACTCGTTATTAAGAAAGGGGGGTATGATAGGTTATGATACTGCAATGCCATGGCCTTGGGCTATGAAACCAAAAGCAAGAAAGCGCACGACACGATACACACACATGCATGCATACATATATCTATGTGCGCGTAATCTAGTTTTCACGTGCTACACAGATCTACATCCGTGCTACCTGTTTTTACCTGGTGTACATATGCGGGCGATGCACTCATCCTGCTGGTGGCAACACCAAGTACATAGACTACATGCACAGATCTATGGTATCTCCATGCATAGTCTGCCTACAAGGTTCCCGTTCGAGATGTGGTTGACTTGAAATCCAGGGGGTGTCGCAAGTTGAAAAGGGGACCCAACTCTCTTGTAAAAACTAAAGAGAAACAAAATTAGCCACCGCCCATGTAAGCAGGCAAGCAACACCGACCAGCCCAAACGAGTATGTAGTCTAGTCTACATCATAGACCCGCGCTACGATAGAGGTTAACCACCTTTTTTTTTCTGAGAGAGCCATCCCACGGTGAGTGTGCACAGCAGTCCCTGAGATCCTCACACGAGGAACTCAATATCTCACCCGAAAAATGACTTTGAAGGCATTCGTTCGCACATCCCGACCAAGCTTTTACGCCTTAGTTCTAAAACAATATGTACTCGTGAAATTGCTTTACTAAGCCCGGTAGTTCCTTACATGAGTGAGCTCAATTGGCCAGGGACTTTTTGACGCAAAAAATGCAACCCCTATTGTGGGATGACTCGAGACTCCTCTCTCTGTATTTAGGAGGTTAAGACATGTCCTTCTTAACCCACAAAAACCAATTTCGAGGAAAAACAAAAACTGCTACCGGATGAAATATCCCAATGGCTTGGGTGTAAAACGAAAAATTCTGTTGACAAAAAAAACAAAACAAAACGGACGATTTTGGGTTTAAGGAGCCCCCCCCCCGCCATTCCGCCATTTCAGAAACCGTTTCAGACAAAAATTGCTACTTCCATCGTAGCATGCGTCCATGCGTATACTCTATACCTGGTACCTACTTCGAACTATACCTACACACATAAACGCGCGATACACTGTAGGCGGCAGCTCGCATACATATGGTGTACATTATTACATTCATAGATCTATCTACATGCTTCCATACCTGGTACATCGCCACAGCTGCATACCAGGTATGATACACTTAAAACACGCTACCAAGGCCGCACTCAAACTTTTGAGTGGCACCACAAACTCACCCTGAGGCGCGCTTCCCAGACCTGGCGCCCGCCGATGCTTGCGCCCTCTAGGGCGGAGGGCTCTTTGGCCACCCACTGATCCCCCGCATCCATCAGCAGCAAGGCTGCCCCGCGACAACACTCCACCTTGACGGGGTCCCTGATCTCTTTTGCGGCCCGGAGCATGTGGGCCGACACTGCCGCCCTCGCCGACGCGCAGTTCATGTTCTTTTTGACCATCTCTTTCATCACTATGCCCGACATGGTTCCGTAGTACCTCCTTAACAGAGACTTGGCGTCTTCCGGCAGAGAGCCGAGCTTGAGCGAGATTCGCGCCACCTCGTGCGCGGTCTGTCGGGAGCAGGACAGGGAGGGAGTTTAACGGTTCAGTACAGCAGGGGTCCTCCAGTAAGACAGGTGGTGTGCCAAAAGCAATGTTACCGCCTTATTTGGGGAAACCGCCTTATTTTTTCCAGGTTGTGAATGCAACTCCTCAGTAGCGCCAAGCGATTTAGACCGCCTTAAATCGGGATACCGCCTTATATAGGAATACCGCCTTATTGGGGGACTCATACTGTATATAGGTGGGGGGGGGGTGATACCCCCCCTTCCCCCCCGAGTATTAATTAGTCACAGGGGGTCGTAGATTTATTTCGCGACGTCGGGTAATGATGGAGCGATTACAAATCATGGCACGCGTTCGGTCTGGTTTGGTTTGCTCCGTGTGTTTTTTCTTGCGGGTTGCGGTTTTTAGCTCAGCAGGCCCCCTGCCGACCGCTTTTGTTCTCCTGCTCGGTCTGGAAATCGCGGCGTATCATGCAAGTCACAATCATCAGTCTGGGCGAATGTGCAAAAACCATTTGGTGTTCATATCATTACCCCAAGGTTCCCCTCCGGGGTGTGATTGTCTTGAAATCCCGGGCGTGTCGCGAGTTGAAAAGTAGGAAAACACAGACGTTCCTATAAGCTATGACAAGATACAACCTATTATAACGTTTCAAGACTGAGGACAAGACGAATTAGCTACCGCATAAGCAAGGCTAATAACTCCAACCAGCCCACACGATTTTATAGTTTAGCCTAAAAGGTTCCCCCTGCGGGATGTCGCTGGCTTCAAATCCCCGAGAAACCGCAGCAGTAGACTGTTAATAGCCTCCACTGTAGGCCTGTCGATCGGCAAGGGAAGTGTCGTTCCGCTCGTGTGCCCTGCTGTGCTAGCAGGGCTACGCACGTGAGACGCCTGGAGCCTCGAGAGTGATCATCATTTCCCCTTGCACTCATCCGATCCTAAACGTCCGTCCGGTCGGTAGGACCCCCCCCAGTATCGACATAATAGATATTGTACTTCGTCGAGTTTGAACAAAGCTGAATTTCGAAGAAATATATTGCTTAAGTGTTTAGAAGGTTCTCCTGCGGGGTGTGGTTGGCTTGGAACCCCCGGGGTTGTCGCAAGTTGAAAAAGGGGAAATACAGGCGTACGACGTAGAAAAAATATTTTCAAACTACAAGAAAAGACAAATAGCGTTAGCCATCGCACTCAAGTAACCGAGCAAGTAACGCCGACCAGCCCAGACAACTTTATAGTCTAGTCAAGGGAATTAGCGAAAAACGGGTATACCTGGTATACCTGGTCACTTTTGACCCGAAAACAGGTACGTGTTTTTTTTGTGGTTTTCTTGCGTACCTCTTCCCTCCCTGCCTGCGTTCCTTTTTTCTCTCTCTTTATTGTCCTTCTTCCTTTGCCTTTGTTCTTTCTTTTCTAGTCTTATTTTCTTTCTTCCTTGCAAGTCGTGTCTGGTGTGCTGGCTTCTGCACATGTTTTTGGGTCAAAAATGACTACTTGTAGGTGCGTCTGTGTTTGGTTATTGCCCTTTAGTCTGTTATCTTGCTCTTCGAATCCACCCGCAAGTAGTTTCAGTCAACCTCCGAACACAGCACCGAGCTTATAAACACTAATTATTATCTCCAGGACCAAAAACAATACTCAACAACTAACTAGATACATTCCTACACCCCTGTATAGTACATGCTGAATTTCATCTACACAGCTAGCAGGTGATGAGTCATCCCAAAGTAGGGTAAGGGTACAACAGGCCCTAAGAAGTTCCTGAGCTCCTTAACACGAGGCAGCTCGATGGACATCTCAACCGAAGCACGACTTCGAAGGCATTCGTTCGTCCAACCCGCCCAAGAGCTCAAAAAATATCTTATCTCACGGCCCGAAACATGGCTTCGAAGGCATTCGTTTGCGCAACTCGCCCAAGCTTCTATTCCCTGGCGCCCCTTAAAACAAAATGTGCTCGTGAAATCATTAGATGTTAGACTGAAAGAAAGCTAGTTCCTCGCTTTTGGAGCTCAACCTGTTGCACTACAACATTGCAACATTACAAGGCCAGAAATGATTTGGTCCCAAAAAATTGCAGCAGCTACCGTGGGATAGCTCATCTTTGAACATGACAAACCACGAGGTGCTGTAGCGTACACAATACATGTGGAATTTGGTTCTACACCACAGCTAGCTTTGAAAATGACAGAACTCCAGGCAGTAAAAAAAAATACAAAAGGTTCCCGTTCGGTGGGTGCTTGGCTTGACATCCCCGGGGGTCTGACAAGTTGGGGTTAGAGGTTTAGGGTAGCCGCAACGCTAACCCTAACCCTTACGCTAACCCCAACTCCAGAGTGACTGGAGCCTGTCCTGTCACCACGGACTAGATCGTGCGAGTTAATGTGAGAACAACCAATAACATAAGCTACGTGTACACCAGGTCTATGACATAAGTAAAAACTCTTGGAAAACTGAAGAAACGCATTTTTTAATAGCCACCGCGCAAGTAATCGTGTATGCAAGTAGCACCGACCAGCCCAAACGAGTTGATAGTACAGCCTACTATATATACACCCTGGTACAAGCTAAGTCCACGGGGAGTCGCCGACCTATACGAATCCTTAATGAGGACACATACCCAGTAATCGCGCGATCAGAGTATCGCACACAGCGTTGAAACATGAGTTTCGACGAAATCTTCGATCTCATAGCTGAAGTGCATTTCATTTTTTTTATAATATACACGAGTAGGGTGTTCGGCGTACACAGTAGTTGCATATAATAACTGTAAGCGTGACGAGTTTCCCTCCGTGGTTTACCTACCCCCACACGGCACCACAGACCGCGCACCTGATGGTGGATCCACCAAAGAGCTTCGAACCCGTCGATCGTGCCAGGTTCGCGCCTGCAGATCTCCAGGTCTATCTCTTCCTGCACGGATTTAACGTACGTCGAATCCGCTCCCATGGCCGCCAACCACTCATCCTTGCCGAACGCACGCCGGATGGGCGTTGGCTGTGGTGCGGCTGCCGTGTACCGCTGGTCCAGACTCGAAATTGAAACCCAACGAGTACCCGGAGGAATACCTGTGGGCAATGTAGATGGTATGGCTGCCGCGTCCTGGTGACTCGAAACTTGATTCGCACGAGTTTCCGCAGGATCACCTGCATCCGTAAAATGGACTCGGCGCTTAGCCTTTGGAGCGCCTGTAAGCGGGAAAAAAATAAGGAAGGGGCGGGGAGGGAGGGGGGGGGGGTAGGGGGGGGGGGGCGCGGAGTGCTTGTCAGGATGAATTGCCATTTAAAAGGGCTGGGTATATATACTGACGCAGAATGTACTGCCAGTATAGGTACATTTGCAGTACACTTACACTGAGAGCGCAGGTAGATTGATCAAGTGTATTGAAATTGGTAAGAAAATTGTCTGCGTCTCACAATAAAAACGCCATCCGCGGGAGGACAAAAACCCATCCGCCGGAGGATGAAAAAAAGGAAAAAGCCATCCCATGCAACGGAAAACCACACAACTTACAACGGAAGAAAGGGGTAGATGAGAGACGGGGAGACTGGAACTTTGCGCACGATGGATGAGCTCTTGTCGCCCGCTGCCAACCCAGACCCAGACTTGCCCCAGATTTTGATAAGCACTGAAGCGAAAATGTTCCAAAACATCGCCTCTGCCGGGACCCCCCCAGCAGCCCGGGGGTGGAGGGGGGTACTCAGATTGTGCATGGCGTAGTCGTATGACCATAGACCCTCGCATCCCTACTATGCCGGGACGGAGCACGTCGGGTTTTCATCAATGAGGCAGACGTTGCTTGCACCAAGCGCGAAGCGCCGTGAGGTGTTCAGCGAGTCGCATGAAGGGTGAACTGCATCCTTCCAAGAACCGCTTGTAAGACGGACTTCGGCACCTTGTGCCTACTTTCTTGTTTATGGATGACAGCGCCAATGAGTTACTTTGTTTTATGGTGTGGCCACTCCAGAGATAGCAATGGGTATTACTATGTAACTGCCTCGTGGGTGCCTTACCAGCGTGATGCGATCACCCCCCTTGTGCGGAGTTACGGTTCTCCACCCCGCACAATACGATCTTACTCGATAACCATCACGGTGACCGCCAAAAAAAACAAAAAAAACGATACCCTGGTTGTCTAGCTCACGCAGTGACGGCCGTCGGGGGGGAGGCTTCGCCGCAACAACAGGAATCCGGTGTACCGGCTGCTGATTTTTACAGCGTATAATGTGCTGGCTGCGCCAACCAGTACCTTCGCCAGCCAGCTATGATATCTTCATTTTTTTTGCAGAAAAATTACGGACTGGTTCAAGTACGCGCTGTTTTTTCGAGACGGGACCCTGAAATTCTGCACGTGTTCTTTGAGCGTCTGCCGAACCGTTGCCGATCGGTGTTTTCGTTTACTTCGGCAAGGTTTTCCCCCATTCTCGTGCATCACCAGGATACTATAGTACGAGCTGGGCCAGCCAAGACCAGCTTTTTTTTGGTCACGCGCATGCTCAGTTCGCTTTATTTCGATTTTTGAGCTGAAAACTTGACACGTACTTCGTTATGTAGTCTAGACTTCCCAAGGGATTTTGCTTGCTGCTGCGGCTTTTTTTTTTTTGTTCGGAAACTCGGGCACGTTAAAAAAAAAAAAAATGGAAAAAGAGTTTTTTGAATAATACTTCAGTAACAATAAAGTGGTGCTGTAAGGACTTCCTTTGCTTTGCCCGTAAGAAGGGCGCGTACAATTCCAGGTAAAAATAATAACAGTCGGTGCGAAAATCGCAGATTTTACTAACTTAACTTCACATATCAATAGGAGATCATATACACACCGCGTCTCTTGATGGAGATCGGGTTAGGTAACAGTAAGGATATCGATCGTTAGACCATATCTCAAGGCGTTTAGAAACCCCACCACCGATTTGGGGACGAACTGCCTGAAAATTGAGTGGGATAATTTCTGCAGTAGCCTAAAGATGTTCACACGGACTACCAGCGGCATCGTATATATCGGAATTTCCTACAACAGCAAACCTTTGTTTTGACGTATTGACGGAGAATGGATTCTGCAAACTCTCTCGACGAAACGAATCGGATTCCACATTTTTTTTTTCTTTTAAGGCCGGCAACAACGCTGCCGAGCTAGTAGCACACTGCTGCCAACTTTGGAGTCACAATAGTTCCAACTGGTTGCGAACACGTGCGACGAGTGCGTAAAAGGTATTCGTGGCTGCCTGTGGGACATTTTTGGCTGCCTGTAGGACAATTTTAGGATACTTGGGCCTCTTATGGGTCCCCAAATTTCGGCGAAAGCAAGAAAAAAGCAAAAACAAATCACAGTTGATATCGCTGTCGTCAGGGGCTCATAGAGCACGAGTGCAACCATGTCGTAGTGTGTCTCTTATCTCGAAAAACAAAAACAGGCCAAAAGCAGTCCGACGTTTAGTTCGATTTTGAGCGGTAAAAACTACGCGAAACGTACGCAACTGCCCCTCGTGATGTCTTAAGTTTCAGTTAAGGATCGACTTTGGGCGAAGGATCTTGCTTGGTACGATTTTGATCCCACTCGCATCAGTTTTTCGAATATTATCATCCGCCGGAGGATAAAAACCATCCGCCGGAGGATAAAAACCATCCGCCGGAGGATAAAATATAAATATATATATATATAGGCATGGTCCCCCCCCCCCCCGCCTCGAACGCCCCTTTCTTCCCCATCACCCGCACCTTCGCCTAGACCTAGCACCACACGTATAACAAACCCCTCACCTAAAGCCCTTCCCCCCCCCCCCCCCCGCCCCCCGCCCCCGCCCCCACCCCCCACCCTCCCCCCCCAACCCATCCCAACCCCACCCCCTCGAACACTCCACCCTCTCTTTACTCACTGATTGTACGACTTATCCCAGAATATACACGATAAACTGATGTATTATTTCCAAAAATGTCACATTTATCCCCTCGAAATAATGTATAGTTTCCAGGCACATATCGAGCTGCCCCCCCCCCCCCCCCCCCCCCCCCCCCGCCCCCAATAATATACTGGTGCCAAAACCGTCAGATTTATCCCCTCGAAAGGATTTATAGCTTACATGCACAAATTGCCCCTTTCCCCCCCCCCCCCCGCCCCCCCTCCAAACCCGCTCGCTTTTGATCAAAACCAGGCCCCCCCTTTGCCTTCACAGCTGTCAGATTTTGTCCCCCTCAGAAACGGGTTTTATAGTTTCCGCGCACAGACTGACTAAAACCATCCTGTTGACCCTGATAGCTACACTGTAGCTGTAAGGGGAGTCGCCGACCTATATCCTTAATGAGGACACACAACTCGTAATGCGCGCGATCGGAGTATCACACACAGCTTGCAAAGATGAATTTCGACGAAATCTTCGATCTCACAGCTGGAGTGTATTTTAATTTTTATAATATATATATATTCGCGAACCTTTTGTACAAACGAGCCTCGGAGTATTTGGCGCCAGCTGGTTGCGACCAAAGTGATGATGTGAGGCGTGACACACCACGATCGGGGTACAGCACTGTACAGGGGTCCCCCAGTGAGGCGGTGGTGTGCGAGAGCAGTACGACCACCTTATTAAGGGCAGTCGCCTTATTCATTACAGGTTATGGGTGTAAAAGTGCAATTACCTATTTTGTAGTCGATTTTTACCGCCTTATATCGGGATGCCGCCTTACTCCTACCGCCTTATCAGGGGCACCGCCTGGTTCAGACGGCCTTGTTGGGGGACCCCTGCTGTATGTAGAGGTATCACATATAGCGCTTTTTTTTTGCTCAAAAACTTTTTCCTGAATGATGGGCGCTTTTTAGTACTGCAGCGTACTGCAAACCTATGTCTGACTTTATTTTCAAGTGATTTGTCCCCAAATTGGGACTGCAGTCCTAAAGTTTTTTTTTATTACCCAAAGTCATCGGGATGTCATTCTTGTTCAGCAATGTGATTTTTTTTTTTTGTTGTAGCTATAGGCCATGTTATGATAAATAGGTTTGTCCATCGAGGATGGCACTTTCAGTTTTGTCAAAAATCACTTTTTTGGGTTAAGAAGGTACAGACCTTTGGGGGGGGGGGCAAATCCCTCCCTACTCTATCTTCAAGTAAATTTGTAAAAAAAAAGAGGTTTCCAGTTGGAAAGGCGTTAAGCGAGGTAGGAGCCTCAGAAAGAAGATGCTGCACCTCCACCTCTATTGTAGCAAGCGTCATGTACCAGGTGTATATCTCAATATATCAATATGGCGGTGGGTAGGAGGGGCACCGCCATACCCGAGACACTGAAGAGCTGGTTCCGAAAGGGAAAAAAAAAAAAGCGAAGAAGGAGTTTGTATGCGCACGGGGTCAGTAGTCCACACGAATGTCTGCCTACCCGCCGCACAAAAAAGTGGAAACGCTTTGACCAAAATGCAACAGAGAGATATACGAGGGAAACCGTCCACGCCCTTTTTTGCAGTGGAAACCCTCTATCTCACAGCTGGTGTAGTGTGCTTTTAATGTGTTTTCCGTTTTAGCACGGCACTCCCGACATGGGCACAAACCACTTGGACTTTGACTAGGAAAAAAAAAAGGAGTTGGAAATGGGTTAATAACAGGAAATAAGGCCAGAAAGCCCCTCGGGGTGGCGGGATCTTTGGGTCGTATCGGTTTGACGGATCTTTGTATGTGCGGTTGTACCTGCCTGCTGCCCATATCCCCCAAGCTGCGATCCAATTTGATGGGTAACCAAGGGCATAGGTGCGCGCGCGCAAGCGTTCCTGTACGAAACACGGCCGAAGAGAGATTCGAAGCCACTCGCCGATGTGATCGACTACGTTCCTGTGTGAAGGTAATCACACTTCAGGCGGATCACCGATTCCCGCTTGATGATCTACGATCTTTCAGGGAAGATCTGTATAGTCTGTAGCTCACCTTACCGGGTGGGAGCCGTGCGATCTGCGTGATCTACCAATGTTTCGCGGGTTTGGATCTGTACTCTTTGGACAACCAGATCTTGCACACCTTCTCTCATAAAGAACAGTAGATACAGGATCTACTACTGTAGACGATGTAGATGATCTAGATCGTGATCTATCTGTCCGAGGCGAATATGTTCCGAGGTTGACGGCACTCTTGATTTTCGACGGACAGCCGTTAAGGACCGCTCCATACTGAAACTAGTGTATTACGTCCAATGAGGGCCTTGACGGGACAAACCTAGGCCGTCAAAGATGTCGGTTGTCGGCACTGTTGACTTTTGACGGACAACCGTCAAGGACCGCTCCATTCTAAAACCAGTATACTATGTCTAGAGAGGCCTTGACGGGACAAACCTACAGTAGACCGTCAACCGACATACTGTAGATGATCTACAGTAGAGCGTGATCTGTCGGAGGCAAATATGTCGGTTGACGGCACTATTGACCTTTGACGGACAACCGTCAAGGACCGCTCCATACTAAAACCAGCATTTACGTAAACAACAGGGCTAGACGTGACAAACCCAGGCTAAACCGTCAACCGACATTTTTGGTCCGAGGTAGTGCCTACCAGGTACAATCGAGCTCTGAGCTATATACCCGGTGGAAGCCCAATCGGCTGTTGTAGTACTACTGCTGTAGTACAACCAGGGGAAGGTTTTAACGCATGTGCCGCGATACGATAGGGGACGGGAAGGGAGGAAGAAGCCGAGAGGACTGCGGCCGATGGCCTGGGGGATGAAACGTTGATGAGGATTAGGATAGACTGCTGTACCGGCAGTATATATTAATAGCTTAAAATAAAAGATGTGGGGAAAGGAAATAGATAGGGGAAATGGCTGGCAGAAGGTCATAGGAGAGATACTACTGCTTTATGGAAGGATGTTCGATTTATATCGGAACGGCGTCTACGCTATACTGCTGTCGGAGGGCAATGATACCAACAGTAGTAATCGACAAGATTAATAGACAATAATAATCATAATCATAATCATGATCATAATCACAATCACAATCTTAATGATAACCATAGTCGTAATCGTAATCGTAATCGTAATCGTAATAATGGTATGTGTGTAGCGTTTTTGGGCCAACGTATTTCTCATTGGCGAGGCTCCTCAAAAGTAATGGAGTTGCCCGATACCGGTGAAATACAATTGCGTTTAACGGTAGCATTCGTCATTACATACACCTAGGCCAATATCGGTGGAATGCACTTTGCGTAATTTAACAATATTTTTCTTCATTAGATACTTCGCGAGCACTATGCCTAGGGCAATATGGATGAAATACCATTGCGTTTAACGATATGATTCGCCATTGCATACGTAGGCCATGGAGTTATTTTCTACAAATATTTCAATTGCGTCAGCGCTGTGAGTTCGGTAGATTTAAGGGTCGATACTCATCTTCGCGAGTTGCGTGATACACCGGCCGCTGTTTTTTTTTTGCAGATGTATTGTTCTTTGAAGATATATGACTCCTATATATGGATGTTGTCAGAGTGAACATCAACAATAAAATGATTCTCAAAAATTATAATTAGCAACTATACCAGTATGACACGGATGATAGCACACCCCCCTTGAATAGCACACCCCCTACAAAAGCACACCCGGGGGTATATTTTATTCGACCGTCACTTTGTCACGGGGGGGTGTACCTTGAATACTACGCCTCTCCTTCGGACGTACGCCTGAAAACATATCAAACTCCAACGTATCACACCCGGTGGACACTATTCACCTACAACATGCACGCACGGATATGGATACTGGTACCAGCATGAAGGAAACTGCTGCGCCCCGTCACCGTGGGCCGATCGAGCCTGCGGCCCGGACCCCACCGGTTCCTGCCGTTGCCGCGCCTCGAGCGGGGATCACGACGATTTTTTTCCGGGTCCACCCCGCCTAGCGGTACCGGTACTGGCAATGCCACTCCTGCCGTGGCTCAAACCCCGACGACGGGCACCAGTACCGGCTAGGCGGCAAACGCTCTGGCAGCAGCGCCCTACGCTGCATCCACGGGGTCTGAGACCCCCGGCAGCAGCTTCAGAATTGCCAGCCACTCACACCCCCTTCAGTCTGCCGGGGTCTGTTTGGCCCACAGCAAACAAAGAATACCGCTCGCCCACCCCATCGCTATCACACCTCCTGTCATCTGGCCGAGCCTGTTCGCACTCGTTAGCAACCGACGTCCCAATATCACACCCCGTTGTTTATCACACACCCCAGCTGCGGAGGCTCCCGTGCATGGTGCTTATCACGGGGGGTGCGCTAGATACCACACCCCGCCATATAAGCATGATATTTTCAAAGGCCAAAAAGTTATCACCGCGGGGTGTGGTTTCATCCGTGTTCTATACGGTACGTGCTTCATCCCAGCCAGGGTAGTAGGTTGTCATGATTTCGTAAAATTGTCAGTGTTAATAGGTGCCCACCACGTATATTAATATAATTTTCATTGGGCTCGTTCAAGCCGGTGTGCGGGAAAGTTAGAGAGCTTCTTCCTGAGGCGAAGAGCACCAGAAACATTATTGCAGGTGCTCGTACGATTGTACTCCCGATCGTGGACATGTGCGTCTTTTGACTCGGGCGCGTGCTACGATAGACATACAGCTTTTGAGCACATTTTTTTTTTTTTTTTTTTTTTTTTTCTGTAGTGACGGGACTCCTCGACCCAAAGTCGTCCTAAAATACATCGTTCGTTCTTGTTTTGCGATATACTTCCTAGGCCATGGTTTTCTTTTTTTCATCGGGTTGGCAGCAACATCGCACAACCTTCTGCACGTTGAAACATATGCGTAGCAGTTGCAGACCAGCCGTTGATTTGGACGGCGGATTACGGTTTGATATTTCTGCGGAAGGTCATGGAGGGGGGGGGTACTCGGGCTTGGTGGCTCGAGGGGGTAGGGTAAGGAGGTTGTGGACACACATCGACTATTCGTTTCAGTTATTGATTGTGGGAATCATTGTCTTTGTGGTCTGGGTTTTCGGTTTTGTCGTTATCTTTTTGGCAATTGACACTAGCGCTGCACATTCTCGTATGGCAAAATAAATGAACAAATAAATTCGGTGTAGATGCCGTTCCGATAGACACCGAATAGTGACACTATCTTACGGAACACTACTAATCGTAGACCTGTACATTAGGATTGCTTTATTTGTCTTCGGGCTATGTGCAGCGAAACGATAATACAGTTACAGAACACCTGAATAATAAGCAGAAACACCGCGATCCCAAGCTGGGTTTCTTACATGGGAGAGGCATTCGTTTCCACATCAACTTCAGTATAACGGCCTCCCGTTTTTTTTTTCTGTATATGCCAGGCTGCCTTTCTTATTCGCCCTGTTTCGTATCACGTAGGTGGCCTCTGTCCTGGTTAAAAAGGAATAGTCGTGCTCTCTTTTCGACGGCACGCCGTCAACGCGGCGAAAACTGACGAAAACAGCACACATAATACCACCACCATATCTCTAAAGCCCCCAGCGGGAGCTCCTGTGGCCCAGCACGACAAAACGCTGTACCACTTGCTAGTACGAATGTCCCTTGTCCCTTGGAATATGTTTGTCTCGTGGGCGATTTCCGTGCCAAATGAAGCACCATACGAGACTTTACGTTACTTCCCTCGGGGGGGGGGAAATCAAGGTTGTCCTCAATGAGAGCTTTCTTGCAGAGTGATTTTTAGTGTACTCAAGTAGTCGTAAGTAGTGCGATAGGTATAGTGTTTTTACGCGTAGCCCAACACATTGGATTTGGTACTATGCTAGACGTAGACTGTTTTAAAGGACAAGTTCAGGTGTTTTTTTTTCACCCAGAGAACACAAGAAAAAAATGTCAGCAAGTCGAGAGGACTCCCTTAATTAACCCTTATGAGACCCGAAAAAGCGCGATAAAAACTATCGAGATAGGTGTGGCCTTATGTGCCGTTTATACAGCAGTGTGGGCGCACAGCAGCATGTGCAGTATTAATGCTGTGCTCGTGCCGTAAACTGCTTGGATTGTATTCGTAGTTCGGAATGTAATCAATTCGCCCGCCGATAAGCAATCAAGCAGCCAGCGCGCCGCTTTGGATTCGTGTGATCGATGCGGTAATCGTCGTTGTTTGTCTTTGGACGGTTTTTCCTTCTTGGCCGTTTTAGAACTGCAACAGTCAATCCCACAAAAAAATGAAGAAGTTTTGTCCTGAAAAATGTGGGGAGCGAGCAATTTCAAAAGGGTTAGACTAAGCTTCAAAGGAGGCAACGCTAGCTACTGAGAGATCACCGGACTTATTTGGCGAGGAGAATGGCAATGTAAGATGTACCTGGTACCCCATTACTACTGGGCTGTTACGGAGATATATGCTACTCAGGAGGACAAGAGTAACCACAAAAAAACGCGAAAAATCTATGAGCTAGCTCCTACATACCCAATACTGCTGTATGAGTTCTGCGTAGCGTATAGACCGGGCAGCGTTATATTCACGAGTAAAACGCTACAACATGAGACGGGAATCCCCCCCCCCCCCCCCCCCCCCCCGCCCCCTTTTGATTTGTATTTCGTTCTATTACCAATGGATCTCCGTCGTAGCAGTCAGCGCTGACTGTTAGCTCAGTGGTCATGGTGTTATCTCTAAAAAAATCTCAATCTGAGGCCCGCCCGCGTGTTAAGCCTTGACATCAGATTTGGCCCCTTTTCTACAATAGAGGTGCACCATTTTTTTTTCTCCAAGGTTCCTCAATTCGGAAGCTTAAGACCTCGCCCAAAATCTGATTGGGAGAAAAATACAACTGCTACCGGATGAAAAAATCCCATGGAGCTTAGGTACACAACGAGAATCATGCTGGCAAAAAAAAAAAATGGCCGATTTTTCCCAACGATTTTGGGTTAAAGAACCCCGTCATCCAGAAATCATTTCAGCCAAAAAAAGGTATACCTTAAACAAAAAAAGGTATACCTTCATACCTTTACCGTAGCACGCGTCTCTACCCAATGGTAGCATTCCCTTTAGTGAGCAGCTGACTGCTAGCTCAGTGGCCATGGTGTATCTCTTGTCAGAAATTCATAGAGAAACATCATGGCCACTGCGCTAACAGTCTTCGCTGACTGCTAGCGCAGTGACTGTGGTGTACATCAAACAAAAGCCTCAAGAGCAAGGGTCGTCGTCGGTGATTTAATGTCTGCGGAAGGGATCATGGCGTTCTTGCCGGGAGGAGGCAGTATCTGGGAAAGGGAGAAGACCGGGTAGACTAGAGCCAGGTTTGACTTAAACCCTGTATAACTTCATCCACTTTTTGAAAGACAAACTACTCGCTATTATTGCAGGGTTAAAATCATTTTACAGCGGTAAAAAGGGCAACACCTACGTAGAACCACATGCATCCTCGTTTCTTATATACACTACTTGCTACTAGTGTAGGATATTTTCTTGAAGCAGCGAAAGGCCTAACAACCAACAGGGGCGAAGGGATCAAGGACGAAGAAGGATTGATGTTGTATGGAACTCCCGAATGACGAACTAGGGGCGCGGGGGAGGAAGGGAGCGTCAAGAGGAAGTGCGGGGGAAGGGGTTGTGGCAGGGCAAGCTCTATGGACTATTATTGAAGCGGGAGAGATACGTAGGTAGGAGTGCCGCTCATTGCTTTCTGGGGTGGTACGAGGTGGAAGGTGTGGCCGGGGGTGGGTGGGCAGGCGACACGTTATTTGAGGATCGGCGCCGCAGCTCGGCCAATGGGAAAAGGAAAGCGGGGACGGGGGGAAAGCTGGTTTCAATGGAGTTCGTTTCACACTCAGGACGGATAGGTCTGGCAGCGGCGGGGGAGAGCGAACTTCGGCAGGAAGGGGCGATGGGCACCGGCCAATCTCATGAGATAATACGTAAAGGCGAACATGGAGGACTCGGTGTGGGTTTCGCAAGTTTTATTAAAAATAGACGAACGGGGAGGGGGGGTGCGACCTACAGCCGGGACAAGGGACTGGGCGGGGGAGAAGCCTGGCACATCAAAGACTATTGAAAGGACACGTGATCGGAAGCTCACCGAAGATAACCTGGACGATGAATCCAGAGCGGGGGAGGGAGGGGTCGGGCGCGGGGGAGAAGGAGCAGCAGGTGTGGGGTGTGGGTTGCAAATGGAGAGAGGATGCCTGCGGTATCGACTACGACGGTTGCAGAGGCCAGTTGGGGGTGGGTGAATAAGCTGGGGGCCAGGTAAAAGGGCATAAAGAGAGTTGGTTGCAAGTGTAATTGAGAAGGGCAGAGCTAGCAACTGAGTTGATGCAGTAGGTTTTGCAGTACTACTAGAGAAGCATACGTGTCCAGTAAAAAAAGCGGCATGTTGAAGGGGGATTAGGCGACTTGCTGGTCTTGGAAGTATAGGCGGATCGGTGGCATATTTGACGGAGGTACATGTGTGGAGGGGGGCGCGGCGAGCAGAGAGGGGAGGTATGTACCCGCCTCTCCCTTTCCCTCCCCGGGGGCAGAGCTTTTTATCATAAAAGCAAGCAAGTATTTCGTGAAACAAAGGGACAAAAAAATGTGGGCTGTGTTTGACAACCTGGTGTTTGGGCGTACAGCTGAGAAAAAGATGCACCACCTGTGCAGTACGGGAGAACATGCCATGGTACTCCGATCAGAACCAAAGCACAGTGAGTAAAAATAGGGGGGGGGATAGTACCAGATACATTTTTTTTTGCATATCGTGGGTCCTCATCACTATGACCCCCCGTAAATAACACACCTAGGGGACAGGACATAATGTGGTAATATCAAGTATCAATGTGGGACCCTTAAGTCCGAAGATTGAGACGGGATAGGGTGGTTTCATGCACTCGGAATCCGATCCAGAAGATTGGCATGCGTACGGTTGCTGTATTTTCGGGCACGGAGCTGAAAGCAGACTGTGGTGCCGGAGAGAGAGGACGCCAGCGAGGGATAGGAGACTGCAGTACGGCAGCCGGGTAGCGAAAAACAAGGAACGCCGGCAGAGTGCACCCGTTTTTTATTTTCTTTCAGCATTTACTTCGCTTTGCTATGGTGGATGCTGTTGTTGTAATCGTCGGTTAATTCATTTCGACCCTTTTTCCCTGTGAAGTCCCAAACGTGCGAGTATCCACAACAAGTGTTCACATATTGAAAACGGCACTATATTGATATGAGCATACGCCAGTATGACGTATTAGTATGTTGTGGTTGCCGTTGTCGTTGCTCTTCTTTCCTTGTTCTTGTTTTTTTGTTTGTTCTTTTTTATAAAATTATTTTAAGGACGTCAGCTGTGAGTTCGACGAATTTAGGGTCGATACTCATCTTTGCAAGCTGCGTTGTTGGTACTTTTTCTTCTTGTTCGTCGTCTTCTCGCATCACCTCGTCGCTACTAGTACTGCTGCTGTTGTATTGTACTCGTGCGAAGTCGTCCGTGGTCATAAGACAGGCTAATGAAATTCAGTGGTAATACTACTCTACTGCTGCTGTACTGCTGTAGTAGACGACGTGAAGACAAACAAGTTTGGACCACCACTCAGTATACCACACACCACTACCATGATCGGTCGGTGCAAAACTTTTTTTTCTTAACAGCCATATCATAAATGAAACACAGATCAAATGTACCACGCAGCTTGCAAAGTTGAGTTTCAATCATTCAATCGGTCCTACTCACAGCTGACGTTTTTCAATTTTTGACATAAAAATGAAATCATAAAAAAAAACAAGTCACGGAAGAGCAAAGAACGCGTGCGAGTATCCATGTGTATCAGAAACGACAAGAAAGAAGAACAACAAATAGCGACACAAACGGCCGCAGCACAGCAGCAACAAACGACACCACGCGCGTACTACTTTACTACTTTAAATCAGTTTTGGGTTGGGTATAAATAGAGCTCCCCCAAACGAGGCCGGAGCCTGAAAAAAACTATGAATCAGGTGCTGTATGTACAAGTCGGGGGCTTCAACAACAGCCGGGTTGGAGATGGGTACCTAGTACCAGGTACACCGATACCTGGTATGTATCGATGATTTTTTAGTTGGTATCGGTGAAAGGTTTAACAACAACAATTAATTTACATGTACCTGGTACAGCACAAGTATGTGTACGTACGAACGAGTATACGACGACTCTTGATTTGTTTCCCCGTGATACATCATCCCCCTGTTCTCCCGTTCTTGTGATTCTTTTGTTTGATTATTTGCGACGCGCTGCTTGCTGCGCGCATGCATGCGCTCATACCACTCATATCGCTCATACACAAAAAGAGGGGATAGACATACTTCGCGCACACAATCGTATATGCTTGCTCTTCTCTTGTCGTGTTATAATACTAGTGCGTACGGGTACCACTGGTCTTACTCGCGACGATTCTCCTCTCCTCGCTCCACCAAATTGCTGTCCCGGTGTATATTTACAGGTGGTACGACCACCGGAGGTGGTTATATTGTCGGTGGTGGTGGTGGTGGTGGTGGTGGTGTTGGTGGTGGTGGTGGTGGTGGTGGTGCTACTGTTGTCGTTGCTGCTGCTGGTGCTGCTGGTGCTGCTGGTGCTGCTGCTGTTGTTGTTGTTGTTGTTGTTCTGTTGTTGTTGTTGTGCCCCTCTATGATAACTCACCGGAAGACGCCCGACGCCCACTCACTCACCGCTCACCGTTCGTTGTGTACGATGTTCACCCAGGACGACGTATTGATAGTCCAACTATTTTAGGACGACATCTATCTGTCTATTTATTTGAATTTTGTTTCCTGTTCAGTCATTTATTTCCATTTCCTATGTTGTTTCCACGAGGCCGCCCGAACGCGTCAGTCACCACGATTATTCGTAAATACCGGTTGCTGTCGGTATGGTAGATCACAGCGGCGAACAGCAGAATGATTTTGTGATCGTGAAATAATGATGGACACATCGGTGAGATAGTGGCACAACAATTACGGAATAAGGTAGTCGTACATTTTATTTTGAAAAGAAAACCTTGTACAAGTATTCGCCGCCGGGACAGCAACATGATGATCGAACGAAGAGAACGCAGAGTGACGAAGAAGCAGAAGCAGCAGGAGAAGAAGAAGGCCGAGCCACGTTTGTTTGTACGCGACAAGGAAGCACAGCACGTCACATAATTGCATATTTATCGCAACAACAACATTAATGAATGGGAGAAAAACTGAAAAATATACTCCGAGTAAATAAGAAAGCTCTACACGATACACACATACTACCGTACGTGCAGGTAGGTGGAGTAGTACGCCGCCGGAACAATCTGGTCGAACGAAAAAAGTATAGACTAGATATATAATATAGAGAGCGGTCGAGCAACACAAACACCACACTAGGAGAAGTAAAAAAAGGAGGCTAGCTTGGAGATCCACACCGTCTTTGGTATGAGAAAGGCGCACTGAGCTCACAAATAAAACAAGAACAAGCAAAAAACGTACGAGTCGTAGAGAATGAGACGAAAACGATGGAGAATGATCAGAGTCCTGTCCGTGATGTTACACGCTAAAAAACCAGGTATCAATCACGATATTTCAAGTTCTTGAGCGCAGATTTTTTCAACGACATCGATCGTTCTTTCTGCTGGTGGTTATAGTACTCTGCACGACGAGCACGAGGTAGGCAATAATCCACAGCAGCAGCAAACTGGAGACAGAACGAGCAGGACTCCATCATTGGCCAAAAGTGAAACATACAATGTCATGTCGATCCGCCCCAAGAAAAAATGGAGTGTGCTTCCCACCCACAGGCATATATATGCGCATCATGTAGTATGTTCTACCGGGGTACGCGCTGCCATCGTTAGGGGTGGGCGAGGGAGTACAGCGTGTCCGGCTTTGGATTGGGACTGAACGCGCTAGCAATGTATAGCCACGAGCGAGCGAGGGTTGATCGTTTACCACCCCTCCCTACGTTTTTTTTTATGGTTGGTTCATGACTTTTTTTTTTCTTGTGGGACAAGGTGAGGATCAGCGAAGAAAGCAAGCACGCGATCGCTGAACTGGAGCTCGGGCTGTTGGCTTCGAACCAACGCGAGAAAGCCGCCGGCATAGCACGTTGTACCGGCAGGGTAGCGCCGGTATCGAGGGGCGAGAGGGGGGACTGACTGTTACCTCTATTTTTGACTTCGCGTTGCGTTGCGCCCGGTGTCGAAAGAAAGGGTCGAGTACGTAGGAGAAAAACGGTCCTACGAGAACAATGCCAGCGGTGCTACTTCTGTGAAAAAACTGCTTGCTGTGTGGCTTGTACCATCGCGCCGCAGAACATCTAGGAGACTACCCCCCAAACCTTCCACCACTGCTGTAGCGCGCGCACATACCTTTTTGGCGTGCTCGCCCCTTCCGGCGGTCGGCCTTTTTGCCCTTCATCGTGCTCAGATGTCACCAGCTCGTTGTATCACTGTCGCGGATGAAGTTTGTCGCCCGAGTCAGTTTGTAGCACCCAACCCCACAAAGAGCAGTACAGCCCACAGCTCGTTTCTCGTGCAGCACAAACGATGCACGATGCCGGTGGTGAGTGTGAGTTAACCGGTGCTGCCGTTGAATGAGACGATGATGACTCGGCGCGATCAAGTCTCTCTTGGCCGGCAGAGGGGGGGAGAGGCCCGGGGTGGAGTGATGCCTCGACTACGGGGAGTGATGGAGAAGCGGAGTAGTGTGCTTGCGAAGCGAAGCGGGGGAGAGGTGTGTCAATGTGTGTGTGCGGTTTTTGTTCTGGCAACCCAACCGCAGGAGCAGCATCAGTTGTAGTTGCTTGTATGGATCTCCGCTTTTAAGTGCCGTTTCGCGGGCACACACCGTCATCTCCCACGTCGAATAGCCTCATAATTATTGGTCAGTGGCCCACGGGCTATTCGCCATCAGACCAACGCTACGGTCTCTTCGTGTTTGTACTACTTTGAAAGTTGAAGATTTGAGGCGCGTCATCATCTCTGACGTCAGTCGGCTCAATGGGTGCAGTGTTCAACGTTATATGGTTCCAACATTTCGAACATGATGAGGTAACAACCATCCTCCAATCAATATCAATCAATGGTGTTTCACCTTCTCGTGATTGGCTTGTCTGTAGTTGAAGTGCTCGTTTGTTAATTCAACGCTAGACTGTTAGGGGCTCGAACAACCCGGACTTACCACCAAGCATCATGTATGTATGTGAATCCAGTATCGGGTACCATCTATCTGCTGTTCTGTGCTGGTATTATTGATTGTAGCTCGTATCTCGTAGGCGTCTATCGTCGTCTGTCTATCATGCCTCCAATGCGATGTTGTCACGCACAACAACCATCTCTATTTTGCTGTCGAGATGGTAATATTGCGTGCACACGCTAGAAGACTTTTTTTGTGTGATACGTACGGACGAACAAGGTTTGTTTGGTGTCTCCGTTCAAGATTATCTTCTCTGACCTCACCCTGCCTCGACAAGAATCAGCCACAGAGGCCTGGGTACGCATTGATATGGAATCTTAAATGTTTTACGGGAGTGCAGGCCGTGGCGCCTAAAAAAGTCGACCACCCGACCTGAACCCTATAAACCCTTGCCCTAACACTGCTAACAACCCGAGCGCTATGGGGTGACCTGTGCCTGGATGATATGGCTTTTTTGTGAAGGCTCTAGGTCGACTCGGCAGGCTTGGATGATGTGCTTGGAAAGACTCTAGCTACTTACTGCTGTTGTAAGCTGATATTCGGTGGGATGGGAATAATGCTGTGGCCTGGAAAGGCCCTAGGTCGGTTGACGCCTCTGAGATAACCCGAGCAGACTGACCAACCAGCGTAGATAAAAAAATGCCAAGGTTGCTACTTTTAGGAAGATTCACAATCAAGGCATCTATACCATATTAACACTGCGCGGCCAAACCACTCAGCAGAAAATAAGTGGTCTACGGCAGCAGTACTGTAGTCGCACACAGAGAGGAGAAGAGCAGTGACCAGAGTGTTCTCCCAATAGTGGGGGCTATTTGTCTTAGCCCAGTACTCTGTAGACTATGTGTGTACCGCGGCATTATTCAGGGCACCGACCGGCACTACTGGAAATAGGGTTACAGAAGAGTTACGACAATTGTCAAGAAAAGTTCCAGTGGACCTGGTGGACCACTTTTTTTGAGAGCCGTACGTAGCAATGTACTGGGAGCCCCTCCCTGTAAACCACATCCAATTGTTCCTTGTCTTCGCCATGATAAAACTCTCGCCACACGACGAATGAGGTTACTACCAGGTACCACTTTTAAATAGTAGGTCTGATATATAACCGCCGCCGAGCATCACGCATCTTCTCGGTAGTCTCGCCCATACATACATGATGAGTGCAGCAACAACACGCAACGACAACAACAGAAAAATAATCGGTCATCTCTATGCTGTTGCTCCTCGTAGTATTAATAGTACGCGAACAACACTGTTCTCGCCGCTGCTGCTGCCGCTGTTGCAAAACGTTGGTTGCTGACTCTCGGTCATCGCGACGCTGTCTCTCGCGTCCTCTAAGGTCGAAGTGTGTACCACAGACAGGGTACATACATACACACTTCTCAGCAGCAGTAGCACAGGTAGGTCCTGGTTGGTGGTGGTGTTCGTTCGTTCGTGTTGAAACTTCACAGCGAAAAGGGGTGATGATGGAAAATAACGATTTTATGGCAGCATCGATCGGCCACAGAATCATCCCACGGTAGGGGTTGCACTTTCTGCCCCAAAAAGTCCCTGGGCGATTGAGTTCCTCATGTGAGGAACTGCCGGTCAAAGAAATCGTGTCACGAGTACATTATTATATATTTGAACTAAGGAATAGAATCTTGGTCGGGTTCTGCGAACGAATGCCTTCGAAGTCATTTTTTGGGTGAGAAATTGAGTTCCTCATGTGAGGAGCTCAGGGACGTTTGGGTGCAACCCCTACCGTGGGATGACTCCACACGAAAATAATAGTTTGTGGCAACCCGGCGCTGCTCGGTTGTTCGGGGAGGGGGTTACCGTAGTGTTAAGTAAGGTATTACCGTTCCTAACGAACCAAAAAAATGTCAGGAATCCTGACATTTGGGTGTGACAAAATATCACGAATCCTGACATTTCATTCCTAATTCCCAACCAATAACTTTTTGATGAAATTTCACGTTTCGTGACATTTTTACATTCAAAACGCCACAGACTTTTCATGCAAACCTGGCAGCTATTCAAAAATGGCATTCGTAGTGAGAGGAAACGATAAGCCGAGCCTGGCACACAACAGTAGTAGTAGGAGCTCTGCTCTCGCACGAAGACCCCAAAGCACAGCGACGTTGACGCACGGATATTATGGCTACTAATGAAGGCTCGCCGAGAAGGTCTGTGAGGCCAGCTGTTTGTCCAGCCCGACTGCGCGACGGAGGAGAAGCCGGGGCTGCGGCTGGATTCGGCTTGTCCGCGGCTGGCGGGAGTGGGTCAGGCGAACCTACTCAGGCAACAGAAAGTGCATCTAGAGCCGTACCGCTACCCAAGCTGCCTTCAAACGCAAGCGTAGAGGACATCCGCCGGTTCCTCAGTGAACATGACCGGAGAACGGCAGAAATCCTGGCAGACACCGCGCCCGAAGACGACTTACTCGACGTTACCGGCCCCGCTTCTCCTGTTTCGAGCATCTTGGATGACCCGGGCAACGCGAGAAGCACCTCCGCTCGGCGTAATCATGGTCAAGCGCGGAGTCCTGTGGACGTCGACGTAGGTGACGGAGACGAAGACTCGTCGGATGACGAGGGTGCCCAGAGTCGATCGCCAGAGGCAGGAGAGCGGTCTCAACGGAGAGCACCGGGGACTAGGAAAGGGAAAGCCAATGTCAAGAGGAGAAGGCAGGACCTGCCGTTAGGTTTCCGCTCAGATAACGGCAGGTCCTGCCTTCTCCTCTTGACATTGGCTTTCCCTTTCCTAGTCCCCGGTGCTCTCCGTTGAGACCGCTCTCCTGCCTCTGGCGATCGACTCTGGGCACCCTCGTCATCCGACGAGTCTTCGTCTCCGTCACCTACGTCGACGTCCACAGGACTCCGCGCTTGACCATGATTACGCCGAGCTGAGGTGCTTCTCGCGTTGCCCGGGTCATCCAAGATGCTCGAAACAGGAGAAGCGGGGCCGGTAACGTCGAGTAAGTCGTCTTCGGGCGCGGTGTCTGCCAGGATTTCTGCCGTTCTCCGGTCATGTTCACTGAGGAACCGGCGGATGTCCTCTACGCTTGCGTTTGAAGGCAGCTTGGGTAGCGGTACGGCTCTAGATGCACTTTCTGTTGCCTGAGTAGGTTCGCCTGACCCACTCCCGCCAGCCGCGGACAAGCCGAATCCAGCCGCAGCCCCGGCTTCTCCTGCGTCGCGCAGTCGGGCTGGGCAAACAGCTGGCCTCACAGACCTTCTCGGCGAGCCTTCATTAGTAGCCATAATATCCGTGCGTCAACGTCGCTGTGCTTTGGGGTCTTCGTGCGAGAGCAGAGCTCCTACTACTGTTGTGTGCCAGGCTCGGCTTATCGTTTCCTCTCACTACTCACTACGAATGCCATTTTTGAATAGCTGCCAGGTTTGCATGAAAAGTCTGTGGCGTTTTGAATGTAAATGTCACGAAACGTGAAATTTCATCTTTAATGGTTAAGAATTAGGAATGAAATGTCAGGATTCGTGATATTTTGTCACACCCAAATGTCAGGATTCCTGACATTTTTTTGGTTCGTTAGGAACGGCCCTAACTGGCATGTGCCTAGAGCCTAGCTTGGTATGCGGGTGAGCGCAACGGACGATGGCAGTTGCTCGATCGAATAGGCGAAGTGGCGACCACCCATATCGGCAGCATCGGCAGCACTTATAAAAACACCGTCAACTGGCGCTAAACAACCTTGCTTGGTATATTATAAAAATATAAATACAGCAGTGTAAGATCGAAGATTTTGCCGAAACTCGTCTTTGCAAGCTGTGTGTGATACTCTGATCGCGCGTATTACTGGGTGTGTGTCCTCATTAAGGATATAGGTCGGCGACTCCCCTTGAAACTACAGTGTAGCTTGTACCAGAGTCAACAGGGTGGTGTTAGTCGGTCTGTGCGCGGAAATTATATAACCCGGTTTTGAGGGGGACAAAATCTGACACCTGTGGAAGGAAATGCATCAGTTTATCAATTGAATCCTGTAAGTCGTTTAACCGGTGAGGGGAGGGCGGAGTTTTCAAGGGCGTGGGGGCCTGGGTTTGAACAAGAGGGAGCGGGGGGGGGGGGGGGGGGGGGGACGGGCGGGGCAACTCAATCTGTGCGCGGAAACTATAAATAAATCCTTTAAGGGGACAAATCTGACGGTTGTGGAAGGAATGTGCATCAGTTTATCATGTATATCCTGTAAGTCGTACAACCAGTGAGGAGAGGGCGGAGTGTTCGAAGGGGTATGGGGGTTGGGGGGGGGGGGGGGGGATTTCCAACAGCTTTAGGGTGCACAGATGCAGGGGCTTGCTATACGCGTGGTGCTAGGTCTAGGCGATAGCGCGGGTGGTGGGGAAGGAGGGGCCGGGAGGGGGGGGGGCAAGGGGTGTGAATTGGAGCTACGGCATGGATGGCTAGAATGATCATTTTCGCCCTGCCGACGCCCTCCTCAGCCCAGAGCGGGGGGGCGACCAGGGTACCCTGTTCGCGTGTAACATGGTACAGGGTTAATATACAGGCCTGTGTGTCATCTTTTTTTTTTTTTTTTTTTATGTGTTGTACTTGTTCTACTTTGTTTTTCTTTTCGGCTAAACACTTCTCCCCGTCGCGGACTGTAGGCGCGGCCACCTTCCATCCCGGGTGTTTGTCGTTTCTTCGTCTAACCCCCCGCCATGCCGATGGCCTGCACGAGTTTTTTTTTGCGTGACTTCTCCCTTATGTTAGCGCCTGTGTTCCCCTCCATATCGACGAGGGCTCGCCTCGCCATAGTACCTTTTCTGTGGTTGGTTTGCCGTAGAGCCTTTCCTGCCCCCCCCACCACACCGGCGGTATGCGGCAGGTTCTAGAGCCTTTTCTGCCCCCTCCCGGCACACCGGCGGTACGCGGCAGGTTTTCGATGGGTGGCTTTTGCCTTGTTGCAGGGTCTGCGTTTCCTTCAACTGTTTTTCTTCGCGTGTTCCTGGCTCCATAGCCAGACCGTTAGAGGTGTGGGAGTGGGTTTTGAGGAGCCGCATCTTCGACTCATGGTCTAGTTCGTAGAACCGGAGTTTCCCCGAATCTCCCATAATTCTGCATAATATATGCGACTCATCAGGGTGGGCTAGTGTTAAGATACGGCCTCGAGAGGCCTGTAATTATCCGTATTGAGATAATGTGGATGTGTTTTGTATGATAAGGTTGGCGTTTTACATTCGGGATAATCAGGAAATAGATCGGAGGAACGTGCCTCCGATCTCAGAAGCCATCCGGGGATCTGGTGGAATCGAATAAAGCTACGTCTCTACGAAGGCTACGAAAGTGAGTACTCTCTGAGGACCTGCTCAATTGACAAACCTGCAGCGGACAATCTGTGTCTCCGCCCAATACTCTTACATAATAAGGTGATATCAACTGCCTGGTAGTGTTTATTACTCTGACGGATTTTGATTTTAGGTGGGGCGTTTGAACAAGAGGGAGCGGGGGAAAAGGGAGGGGAGAGGGGGGGGGCGGAAACGAATTGGAGCTGCGGCATGGATGGCTTGAAAGATAATGAGGTGATATCAGCTGCCTGGTAGTTTTTATCGCTCTGACAGATTTTGGTTTTAGGTGGGGTGTTTGAACAAGAGGGATCGGGGGGGTGGTACATATCATACACACCTTTTTCTGTCGCGTGACCCACCCGACGGAGAAGTTTGTGATTCATAAAACGGTGCCAATACCGTTTATACTCGCGCCAGTTGACGGTATAGGGGAAATCCTCCACGGCAAGACCGCAAGCACCTTACGTATGTCGGCAGCGCTTTACTCGTCAAGACGCCGCTGTAAAAAGGGGAAAACCAGCCTGTCAGCTGAGTAGATGGGAGTCGGTTCGTACCGTAAGGTTTGCGGACAGATCACCATGAAGCGGCGCCTTGAGCTGCCCATACGGTCTTCTATATACATTCATTCTTTGTTTCTGGTGGGAGTAGATGGAAGCTTCCACGGAAAATCCACAATCCCATGGAAGCTTCCACTACTTCCATAAGTTCCATTTACGCTTCCATTAAGCTTCCATGGAAGTGGTGGAAGCTTCCATGGAAGTAGTGGAATTTTCCATGGATGGATGTGTAGTAGAAGTAGTGGAAGCTTACGCGAAAGGGAGGTTCCATGCGGGAACTTCCGTAGCAATTTCCACTACTTCTATGAAAGCTTCCACTGGTTCCACAAAGCAAGTTCCATCGGAGCTTTCATCGTCCAGACTTCCATGGAAACCTCCATGGAATTAGTGGAAACTTCAAAGGTAGTTTCCACGGAATTATCCATGGAAGATTCCACTAAACTTCCATGGAAGTAGCTTTCATGGAAGCTTTCACCCTTCCATGGAAGTGTAAGACTTCTATGAACTTCTCTTTAAGCTTTCATGGAAGTAGTGGAAGGACGGGTCCTTCCTTCTGAGGGAACGGAAGCTTCCGCGGAAACCTGCTTGTCTTGTATATTTTCTTGGAGGTACTGGAAGCTTGTGAAATGTAGATGTGCTGAAAGTGAGGGTTATACGGTTAGGATTAGGGTCAGGGCATTGAAGCTTTCACGGACGACATGGAAGCTTCCGTGAAGTAGTTCAACCTTCCATCGACGTACATAGAAGCGATTGAAGATTCCATGGGAGTTTGTATGGAAGTACACTTAGAAGTTTCTTCCATGAGAGTTTCCGCTATTTCCGCGGGAGCTTTCACTACATCCACGGAAGCTTCTGCAAATTTCCATGGAAGTGCACGAATTGAAGCTTCCGTGGAAACTTACGTGCCTTCCGTGGAAGCTTCCGCGAAAGCTTTCATCCACGCTTCAGCGTAGTCCTCCACCAGTTCCGTGGAAGCTTGCTCGGAATTTTCCACTGCTTCCATGGAAGAATCTTCATTGAAAGCTGCCGCAACTGTTATTGAAGCATCCATGGAAACTTCCACCACTTCGATGGAAGCCTCCGTTGAAGTTGCCTTGGAAGCTTCCACGGAAGCTACCCAGGAAGCTTCCGTAGCATGTCATGGAAGCTTTCACTACTTTCGTGGAAGCTTCCACTACTTCCATGAAAACTTCCACCACTTATGGAAGCTTCCACCACTTACTCCCATGGAAGCTTCCACCATTTCTATGGGAACGTCCGCGACGTGAAGCTTCCATCAAATCCATGGGCGCTCCCACTGCTACTAACATGGGGCAATCCATGGTGGAAGCTTCCATCAACTTCAATGAGACAAATAAATAATGTGCGATAGCCTGCCGATTATAACGTGCGTTCTATTGCGGATTTCTGCCACAACGTCAACTGGCGTGAAAACCCATCGGTATACACCGTTTTCTGTCTCATGACCAATTGAACAAGATAATTATTTCCAAACTAGAGACCGACCCTCTAGGCTACCTTGCCATTCAGGGAACTCTGTCAGACTGCATGTTGGGTGGTGACGGCTTCAAACTCCTTGTATTGGTCTGTTCCTATTCTACGAGAATTTAAAAATGGTGCATAGCTTGAGCATGTGCGGGGGAGGGAATGAGCGGGCGAGCGCATCTCAGCCATCGCCCAACCAAGCAAAGGTCGAGATAGGAATCGATATGTCAATTCAATAGTGGGGTGACGGGTGTTTCCCTCTGGTTTGTATAGGCGGAGCTTTGTTACGCAAGATGGCATGCACCTTATCTAATGCCCATGATACCCAACCCAAACACGCATGTTTGTTTACGGTCAGCGGGCGGGCACCAACCTCAGTGTTTAGACAGAGCATTGCCGCGGAGTTGTGTTCCTCTGTGCTTAGTTACTTGGGGGTCGAAGTGAGAATAGAGTGCTCTATCTATTGCTTAATCTTACGAAGAAAGCGCCCATGAGTAGCCCCTTTGGAGCTGCACCCACCTTTACGCGGACAAAACGCTTGTAAGAAGTGTGGGATGTGCTTGCAGTTATGATAGGGAAAATCACGATATTGCCAACTTCCCAACTGCATCGCGCCACGCGGTGCGGTTACTTGGCCTATTCAGTAGGCGGATCGCCTCCGAACAACACACTTTTCGTCAAGATTATATTAATTGTTGACAACTAGTGCCAAAGTAAACGGCCATTCAGAAAACTGTGGGCACGGAGTCCAGGTTCTCATGGCTTCCAAACCAGCGTACCCAGGAAACATTGGGGCTCCTACTACAGAAACTGCCGTCATTTCGGGCTACAACTTGTCGCGGTAATCACTCACGATCCCGCGATAAAACTGGGTCAACACTGCTACGTAATAATCGCTGCCCCCCTGGCTAAAGAAGCCACGCCGTATCGACGCACCAGGTAGCCAGAGCGAAGAAGGATGGAACTGAAAACTACGTCTTCATTAGCGCGGATTGCTGGAACGGGTTCTGGTCTGCTGCCTCCGTTTCTTGAGCCGCACAAGCGACCCCGGCGGTGCTACGCCTACAACCTCTCCCACGCCGTACCCAGAACCATGTTCTCTGGCAGATGTCAACGCGCCATCCTTCTTTTCAGAGCTGTCCCCATCCGGCGCATCAGCTGGCGAAGATGCCGCCATGGTAGCCGCCGCCCCCGCTGCCACCGCACCTGTTGGCCTATACGACCGGTCACCTCTACCTTGGCGAATGCTACCTCCTTCTTTTTCTCCTCCATTTGAGCCCCCCCCTTCTGCTTTCTTGATGTCCCGCGGGGGCGAATCCGTGGACTCCACCGAAGGGATCACCGACGACGTCGCCGACGCGGATGGTACCACCGCCGTCCCCGCCTCGCTCGTGGCAGCCGTGGCGGGCGTTGCTTCCATCTCCGTATGGGCGGTTGGAAAGTTGCTTACCGACGTTTCGACACGGCTGGTCGATAGCGTCGCCGCCGTTGTCGCCGGAGGGGGAGAATTGGAATTACTCCCTTCCGGATGCCTTGCTTCGACGGCTGGCGTCAGGTCTATCGTAGGCTCGCCTTGCGCTAGCATCTCGCCGCTTGTCTCTCCTACCGCTGCCTTGGTCGGCCCGGGGATGAGTGACGGTGGGCGCCGACCCGTCGCGGTGGGCGCGTCGGTACGTCTCCTGGTAGCAGTAGTGGTAGCGGTCGCGGTAGTGTTCGCGGTAGTGTTCGCGGTCGCGGGGGCGGGTATGCCGTGGGCCTGTTGCGCATCGGTCGTTGCCGACGCCTCCATCGTTGGCCGGGAAACACTCGGAAGCGGGGCGGGGCGGGTGATTGGAGACATCGCACGCCGCTCCTGCAAAGTGTGCGGAAATATGCAGGACACCGAGTCGTCAGCTCGTGTAGTTCGTGACGAGATGGGATAATCTCTAATACTAATAATCTTGATCGGTCATGAGAGAGCAGCGCTACACTCAAGGATACAGATCATACCGGCTAGAGATCATCGTCGATTGCCACGGAACCGTTGAGAGTGAGTTTATCGGTCGCTTTTTTTCTCGCTTCTTACGGTTGAGACGCGACATCGAATTTGAAGAGAAAGTGATTGCACGCGGGCTCAAGGGCCTCCCCAATGACGGGCTTAGTCGTTTGTCTAGCGAGCATGGGATCAGGGTCTGTGAGAAAGAACGACCTACGTTCAGCTACCAAAGATACTAAGTCAACCGCTTTCGAACCTAACGTGTCTTCACAACGCAACGCCCACACGTGCAGCTGCAACCAAAACCTGGGATAAACGTCGCCTGGTGTGGTAAAACACGAAGTCGTATGTATGGTGGTGTTGGGACACAAGGTTGGAGGTCGTACCCACCATGATTGTGAGGGTTTCATGCTATGGCAAGCGATAGTACTTCGTGATCACCTGGAGAACGCCGAACGCTGTAGCGCTACCTCCTCTCCTCTCCGCCTCCTCGGAAATGCTGACGAAAAACCCGGCCATGGCAACGAGAGCCTCCTTGGCGGTGTTGAGGTCGTTGTCATCGGCAATTTTTAGTCGAATCTGCGAGACAGTTGTTGTCGTTTTTCGTTTGCGGAGGGGCGCCAAGGAGGAGAACGAAGCTCGTGCATTGTTCCACAGCGATGGATGATACATTCTACGACAATAATTGCATATTGGTATATCGATATAACTATATATGTAGAGTACTCTTCCTCACCAGCTGTCGAACTTTCCGTGCCCCAGCCGTGAGATATTCCGCCTCCTCCTCTGTAAGAACACCGTCGCCGGTCGCGAAGGACGCCGAAGACGCCTGCAAAGACTCCTGAAACCGTCGGGGCGTGGCAGCTTGCTGCTCATCCACGGAAGTGTCGGCATTGAAAGGTAACAGCCAGCGGCTCAGCTGGCCCTTCAGCACACCCAACTCCTGTGTGAGCACCAAACGGTTAGTATTAGGTGGTTCCCGATGACCCGTTGCAAGTGCGTTTCCTTGCGTTTAGGGTTCCACGAGATGCAAGCACAACTGTGTTGCATATGCTATCAGACGGCCAAATATCAAAGCCTGGAAGCCGTTATTGATTGTCTGCTCTTGCGCGAAAGTTCAGTACTTGACGAAAAATCGCTATTGCTTACATAGTATACAGAACACACTGTTCAACACCGGTACAGCAGGGGCAGTGGATGGCAAGACTTCAGCAGGAACGCGTTGACCGATGCTAGGACATAGATTCAGTTGCAGCGGAGGTTACAATAGCACCGTGTTTTGACCAAAGAGCCACTGCTACCATTCACCAATTTGTCGACCACAACGGTACACAAATGACGGGTCGAAGGCCGTCGAATGTTGGACATAAAATTCAAGTCAACTCGGCGTTGCTGCCTCTCAACCGTGAACATTACTCGTATTATTGGACCCGTGTAATAAACATGCATGCAAAATATGGCATGAATGTTGTAGTATCCAGTCTGCTGGTCACACCAAAGGGTCGTCCAGACTACATCTCTCAGTGGTACCTGCGCTTTCCTTTCGAGCTTGTCCATGAAGACTAGTCCAGCCTCTGTAGCCTCAATGGTGTGCTGCAAACTCTCCTCGCTTCCCACCTCGTGGCACAGCATGAACTCCACCTCCGCCCAACGAGCATCTAACGTTGCCGGCCACCGCCCACGCGCGGGCGCTTTTTCACACGCCTCCGCCGATCCTGTCACCGCGGTTACCGATGCCGCCGTCGCCACATCCTCAGAACCAGCAGTTGGTGTTGATGTTTCCACATCTTCGATTATCGTTTCAGTTGTTGGCGTTGCTATTGGCACACGTACCCCGATCGTTCTATCAGCGGCTGTGTTTATCACATTCGCTTCGGGCGGAGGAGTTCCGATATCTTCCCTTACCCCTCCTTCCCCTCCTCTTGCTCCTTCTGGCCCCGCGAGTTCCTCACGCCCTCGCTGGCGGTCATTCACAGGCGCGATCGCTGACGCATCGGATGCAGCTGCTGCCGTCGTTGTCGACGCCGCCAGTGTTAAGGGCGAGTCTTCTCCCCGCGGTGGACGGCGAGGGGCTCTCGTCTTCTCATCTTCCCCCACATGCTTGGCGGAGGCGCGATCTTCGACAGGAATCGGCCGGGGCGTGTCAACGACGACCGTGTTGACAGGCGCCTCATGAACCTCGCCTTTACGCTTGATCTTCCTTGAGCTGGGGCCGGGGTTATCGCTGCTTTCGGCCCCAGCGGCAGAGGCCTTCACGCTGTAACTCTCGGCGGGAGCAACGTTTTGCGTCGGTATTGCCCCCGTGCTTCGCCTGGTTATGGCCGCAGTAAGGAACGGAGAGGGGTCGATGTTGCGCGAAGAAAAGACGAAAGTTATGTGCTTAGATTTACGTTGCCACGTGCTTTGTGTTTTGCATATACAAAGTATGTTGTGCAGATGAGCGCAAAGGATGTGAAGAATGATTTTTCTTGTTGATTTGGGATTTTTAGTATGGCAGTTACTTACCAGGTATCAGTTTCGTACCGGTTCGGGCTTCTGGACCATTATTGGGTACCTAGCAGTACTTGTCTGGCGTTCTTGATGGTAGACTGCCGTGAGCTATCACGCCCGAGCTCACTTTTCTTGACTTGCCTCCACCCTGTGGTTGGGAGACGCAATACAATGACTTGAAACCGACCCCGCTTGGAGCTAACGAACACTCTAGAGGAGCCGATTCGGTCTAGCCTCATGGGGGATCTAGAAGTCGGCAGTATTGGAACAGAGCCATGCTCTCGGAAAAGCTTGGTGGGGAAGGAAGGGCCGTGTTTGAGGAACCAACCTTTTTGGAGCCCAGCCGAGACGAGCAGCAAGGCGCAAGGAAGAGTCCGGTGAAGGAGTCAGCGAGAAATTTTTTGCTCACTGGGGTGGGTTTACTCCTTCTTATCATTTTTATGGTCGATTTGGGTCATGAAGTTGTGTATTATTGCCTCGGCTCGTCACTGTTGCGTAAAGAGTTAGGGAGGGTGTTCGTAGTGCCTCTTTAGCTTGACAGTTACGTGCCGGTTCGGAATATTAGCATACTGTAAAGGATGTTCATCTTGGCATCTGTGTGTAGAATGACGCACGGTGTCACTTTTCTGCTGTCCCTACTCTGCTGGAAGATAATACTAAACGACCTAAATCATCAAACCATCGATTCTGCCCGGGTGTCTTGACAACTTTGCTTGGGGCTGCCTAACACTCTAGAGCGTTGGTACCGACGCAGCCTCATCATGGGTGATGAAGTTGGCGACCTTAGGGCCGTAGTCTCGGAACAGGACCTCGCTCTCCGAGATTTACAGCAAGCAGCCGCAGATGCGGAGGAGCGTCAAAGGTCTTCTCATGCAGAACTGCTTGAGATGATGGCCGCGTTGTTGCAAAATAACCGAGAAGGCGGGGCGCAGCAAAAGTCCGGCGGGGAGCAAAATTTATCTGCCGTAGATACAGCAGGGAGGGATGCTGTGTCGCCATCGTTGGATCGCTCCGACGATGGCACCGGGGAGCCAGGAGGAGGAGCGTGGTGATGCTGCGGAAGCTGACCCTACTGGAGGTCAGCTTGGCGGTAGAGGGCAAGATTGGGGCGATGGCCCCCCAGGTGAGCCCTCAATCACTGCGTGGGATATTCTTCGTAGCCGGCCACTTTGGGGGCAACTCAAGATGGCTGTTCCTACCTTGAAGGGGAGAGAGAATTTCGACTCCTTCTCGAAGCAGATGAAGGTCTATGCAAAGCTTCATGGATTCGAGTCAGTCTTTGATAGTGACTCATACGTTGAGGTTGGGGCTGAGGGAAGCGACCGTGCTTCTCTGGTGGCCCAGGGAGTGACGGCCTCTATGTACGAGAAACGATTGATGGCGTGGGTGTTTCTCTCCCAAGCTTTACAGACTACAGTAGACCAAGCTACTTTTCACCAGTGTAAGTCTCCCAGAGAATGTTGGGAATCAATAGAATATTGGCGCGACACGAAGACAAACGCGCAAAAGGGTACCTGTATGCGAGAACTGTACAATTTTACGATAAAGAAGGATGATACACCCGTAGAGATTTTTTGCACGATGGAGGACTTGCGTGAAAAACCTAACAATGCGGGCATCAGCGTAAACGACAACACTCTGCATACTTGCTTTCTTTCTGCCTTGCCTGCTGCCGAGTACGCGCTCGAGATTCGAGACTGAAAATCTCACGCAGGTTTACCATCGCAAGGAGATCATCAACCTTGTTCGCAGCAAATACGAGACACTCGGCATATCGAAGGGCTCGTCAGACTCGCTTGCGCTAGTCGGAAAAGGAGGGAGTGGTCAAGGAAAGAAAGGTGGAAAGGCGTATGGGGGTCGGGGAAGGTCTGGAAAGGGAAAAAAAGGCAACGGCAACGCCAATTCAAACGGTGGAGCCGGGAAAGCGAAGGTTTCGATGGGGAAGTGCTTTCGGTGCAGGGCTACTGGCCGCTACAGCCAAAGTTCACCGCAACGATCTGTGAATGATGTGGTGGGAGAGGACACCGGATAGATAAGTGAACTTCGCCGGCGGACATGGACGAATCACCGGCGGAAGTTGTACTTGCGATGGTGGAGGATCTCGAAGATTATGCTGTGAAGGCGACAGCGTTTCAGGGGCGCAGCAGCCAAAGCCCCGCGATGGGAGTATTATCGTGGGCGCCCCCCTTGTACGTGACGAGCGGGGATTTAAAGTCACACGGCATTTGTTTTCGTTATTGTTTGCCGTGCGCCCTCCACTTCGGAAGGTTGGTTGTGGAGGCAGCAGAGATGGGATTATCTGCATATTCCGCGAGAAATCGCATGGCCGCCAGCCGTGTGCACCCTACCGTAGTGAGTGATTTGGTAGAGCAAAGTCGCGCGGCATAATTGCCGCGTGCTTCCTGCTGCTGGTAACAGTGGTAGTAATCGTGGGCTATCTGCTGCAGTACCAAGTAATGATGGGATTTCGGCCGGGCAACAAGTCGAGCGGCATGGCCGCACGCACTCCATGATACACAGCAGCAACACAGCAGCAGCGGGAAATGTAGGTCATGGAGGAAGCAGATCGGTTCATTATTTCGTCAGCCAGAGCTTTATGGTTCGGCAACATCCCGGAACGGGGAGGGGGGACAGGTCTGGTCAAAATGGTGAATTCATCTTTACGATGATTTCACTTTTCGATCGAAACATGTTTTGGTCGAATACGACGTTTATTTATTTACGGCAAGAGTGAAAACCTGTAAACAGTAGACGATCATTTATTTGCGGTGAGGGTGGAGACCCGCAGATAGTATCATCGAAGATTCGTTCTGGATGGTGTACGTAGCCTTTTTCACCTGGTAGTTTTGAAGTGTGTACTCATGTTCATATCAAACAGTCTTCGTAAATCCGGAAAACTTGAAGTGTTTTTTTGGTGTAGACAGGACCAGAAGGGGACTGGTGGAGCTGATATACATACGATAACGATTTGGAGAAAAGGGTATGTAGGTGCACCATATTGAGATATGTACTGCTGATGTATGGTATTGATGGTGGCACTGGTTGTATTGAATTTTACGGGTATTTTTTGTTTTGGCCGTAGCCTTCTGATGGATTGCAAAATAGAGGTGAGCATATTTGTGACAGATTGATTGTTTTACCAACAGTATCATTTTTCGAATACTTGTTCGCACTGAAGGAGGAGTAAAATACGAAATGTTTTTGCGATGATCGAATAGTTTGCGTAGCTGGGAGGGCTCGGGCTGTTCGTGTCGGCAGTGGCGGGATTTTAATGTTTATTTACTCGATCATTTGGAGCTGGCGAACAAAAGCCAAAAAGAGAGTACGTTCGGTTTTATGATGGTTTGCAAGTGACCAATATTTCGGGGAATTAAGCTTGTTGGCTAGGATTGGTTACACTGGCTTATAGGTTTTGCCGATATCTCTTGTTTATGGTTGCCTATGTGAGTTGGCGAGATGGGATGGGGCATCTTTATGACCGTACAATACAGGACAAACTGGTCTCAAAATGAGAGAGGAGATGCAAAGTCATGATTAGTGATTGAAATACCGATGTCGTTTTTCCGAACTTGATGGGTGGTTGCAATCTTGTTTGGGAATTCGAAGGATGAAATACTTTGAGAATTTGATTTAATTAACAAGCAAGTTATTTGCATAATGTGTTGCAATGAAAAACGGGGTGGCTTGTGGATGGTCAGATACTCTTTGTATCAGGGAGGGAGTAGGCTAGTTTTCGCGTCGGATAAATTATGTGTTTGCGGTCAAGAATTTATGCTTTATTCTTTACAGGTATGATCTGTGAATCCATGGTGGTAGTAGGGGACAACTGGAGACCTCTGTCCGGGTGACCTCACGATCTCTGGCAGTTTATCTCTCGCATTATTTTTTGCCCTAAAGACGCGACTGTTGTAATCTCTTTTAGTGATTACAATTGGTGTAAGTGGGAATATGGAAGAGGTTTTCGATCAAGAGGATGAGTTTCCTCTAGCTATTTTTGTTGTTTTGGGTGATGGAAGTGAGTCCATTGTTAATCCATCACTATCCTGTGAAGAATCCGGGAGGGTGTTGATTTGGGATTTTCAGTGTGACAGTTACTTATCAGTTTCGTGCCGGTTCGGGCTTCTGGACTATTATTGGGTACCTAGTAGTACCTGGCTGGCGTTCTTGATGGGAAACTGCCGTGAGCTATCACGCACGAGCTCACTCTTTTCGAATTGCCTCTACTCTGCGATTGGGAGACGTAATACAATGACTTTAAACCTGCCCCGCTTAGAGCTAGCTAGCATTTCTTGATGCAAAAAGGGAGATTTCCGTGTAGCAAGTTAGGAGTTGACTGGTATTCGCCACTGCATTTTCGACGTCAGTTCATCTCTGTGCTCATACCTTCGACCAAGAAACGTGTGCCTGATCCCCGAAACCACGCCGCCCAGATAAATCGGCGTTTTGCTGGCGCGAGCTTTCTTCAGAGCTCCTCGTCGACGTTCCGCCCCCTCCGCTCGCAGCCGCGGTAATGGCCGCGATTCTGCGCTAATGCGAGGTGCCTCTTGCGCTTGAGTACGTCCAAGATCTAACATGGATATTCATAAGCGAGGCGTCGAGGGTAGAGTTTTGACTTAGGAACCCCGGTTGGATGCGGATCGGCCCCGGAAGTTCTCTTCTACTTCGATCTACATAGCAATGCCGGAGCGGTCAGGGCGAGGCGACATCAATGTCAAGAAACGCTAGCCTCCTTGCGAAGATTAATTGGTGCCTTACCAGAAGCAGCTCGGTCGATCGTGCCGTAGTCCGTCTGTCTCGCGGCAGCTTTGTCGAGTCTTCCTCCCCGGGTCGTCCCACTCTGGCCCGCCTGGTCCGCCTGGCCCACCTGGCCCGCGTTGACGTTCGATGGCGATATAAAAGGCCCAACAGTCACCCCCTGAGAGGTAGGCTCCGGCGAGCGGAGTTTCGACCCGCGGAGCTCCGCCCGGAGCTGCCTTGCGGGAGAAGAAGAGCCGGGTTCCACAGACACCATCGTCATTACGGTCCCGGCCGACGGGCGGACATCCGACGGCCGGTGGCCGTACCTACGCGGGGGGGAAGGGGAGGACTGCACGGCGTGCGCCCGGCTATCCTCTACCAGGGTTGTTTGTGCGGGAGCGCTCCTGCCGGTGTGCGGGTTCGTCTCCACTGAGTCGCGCCCCCCTCCACGGTGGTTGCCGGACGGGAAATTTGCCCTGTCGGGTTGAGCTTTGTCTCGCGTGGTTCCGTGGGCGGCACCGGCCCAGCTGCTGCCGGCACCGCTCCGGCGAGGGATCGAGCGGGGGGGTTCAGAGAGGGGCAGAGGAGCAACTAAACGGTGGATCATTGCTTGCTCCCCTGTTCGTTTTGGTCGGGGTCTCGGTCGGTGCAGACCCTGGCGCTGGCGGTCGATGCCGTCACCTCCCATATTTTGGAGATGGGTTTTAAGTTGCTCCACCTGTGGATTTGGCCGCACAGTCAATCTTAATGTTATGACAGAGTCTGATCTGGATCTCACGCTGACATGAAAAACAAAGTTTATGTACGCATACGTATTTTTTCTACGGATTTACGCTCCTGTTGTAACGTTGCCAAAAGTAGTTATCAAAATTGACTTGGACTCATATTTAATTTTTTTGCCAACGGTACTCGCCTCTCGCTCAAGCGCCAAGTTACGGAGCTCCAGGGCAGCCCTCTGGTGTCCGATATTGAGCGTAGAAGCAGCAGGGGTCGCGGCCGCCCAAGGCGTGGTGACCGTCAACGGTGTTACCGCCGCTACGGCTCCGGGTGAGCCGTCGTCAGAGTCCGAGAGCTCGTGCGCCTTGAATCGTTCTCGTGAACTGTGAATATGATCGGGATAGGGCAGGGCGGTATATTGCTTTTCATATACGAGGGGTCGCAAATGATCCAGTATGTTCGGAAATTGGAAAGCCCGGGTCCTACCCGTAGAATGGTTTATCCAACCTCAAGGCTCGAATACACGAGTAGGAGTCCAAAGGGTCGCAAATGATCCAGTATGTTCGGAAATGGGAAAGCCCGGATCCTACCGGTTGAATGTAAGGTATAAAATTAACGATGGGGGCGGTCAATACAATGAGGTAACACACAAAATTATGGCCCCTTCGTTCTCACCTCGAGCGTCGATCTCGCAGGACGGGAGCACAAACTGAGTTGTCTTTCCCTTTGGACTCCTCCTGCTCGTGTATCCGAGCCTTGAGATTGGATAAACCACGCCCCATGGACCTAATCGTTCGCGAGAAGGTTTGGAAACGAGGCACGCGATGCTCATACTGATAAGACACGGCACTGCTCAAGATAAAGTGCAAGGATCAGGACGAGGCGTCGTGCTCTCAGGTGTGCAGTACCGCTTGCGTTCTCTTGTTCAGTGTTCCTGTGAAGCACTCTTGATGCGTATATACTCATGGGCCGTACGTCTCGTCGGTGACTCTGTTATAGCTGGCGTGCTATCGCCGCCAAACACCGAATATTCTCGCACCTCGCAATAAGCTATTACTATCTAATGCTGTGTTTTTTTTGTACTATTTGAATACTTGATTTTTCAGCAATCAAGACCTCTGCGCAACTCGCATTGCAGTAGTAAAGTGACCCTGTGCAATACAAAACTACATGCCTAAACGAGGAGCACCCCGGAAATCCTACTCTGAAGCATGCAGTGTATCAAATGAACAGTGAGACATTGTCGCGCCGTTCATACCTGGTCCGCACGAATGCATCCACGGAACCAGTACGTTGTCGTGGGCCAGGACCCCCCCGCTTTCTTCGAGTAGCTGCGCCGCCCACAACGGTTGCACCATCGCCACTGCCAACTGCACCGCCAATGTCCCCAATATCGAGGGCGTTCCTCTCAGACGACGAGGCTAGAGCCGCGGACGATCCGCTGTCTTCGAAGGAGGAATCCTCGAAGATCAAGTCGGTGGTCACCGTTGTCGCCGTGCCCATGAGCGGCAGTAAAGAGACCGACACCCCTAGCGCGGCGACGCTGCTGGCGCTGGATAGACTCAGATTCCCCTCACAGTCGTACGTGTCCTCGGAAAGAGGTAGCTGCAACGGCGCTATTTTGGCTCCTAACCTTTCGTCGTCGTCTGTAGTGACCAAATCATCCCTTGTGCTCCGCCCTTCTCCATTTTCCCTGTGATAACGAGTCGGTGCCCTCTCGGTGAACGCGCGTCCAACGTCTACCCTTTCCCCCCTGCTAACTCGTGCACTGCTGCTACTCTCGACTTTGCCGCTAGATCGCCCCTCAGCAGCGGCCGTCAAGTTCGTGATTACCGGCCTCCGTACGCTCGTTTCTGCGTTACTCTGACCCCTAACAACGGTTCTCCGTGGCGTCTTTTCTTCAACTCCGTCTCCTTCCTTTTCGGCTCTCCCTTCCCAACACTTCACCATTGGTAGCTTGTCCCCCGCGCTACCACCCTTCGGAAGGCGGGAGGCTTCTCCGCCCTTGCGGCTACTGCTGTCTCCGGGATCCTGCTGCTTCGGTCTCCCCCAACGTGTCCGCAAACGTCGACGTCTCGGCTGATCCACTCCTTCTTCGCGAGAAACGTGACGAGACACGTCGGCAACAGCAGCAGTCGCCGGCGCCTCCGCCTTCGCTGCCGGGTCTAAATCCCGCGGGCATGACACCGTGAGTGACTCCGTAATATTCCGCCCTAACCCGGAGGATTGATGCTTATGGTGGCTTCCGAACCCCTTCCACTGTCTTTTCCCCGTAGCCTTATCCTCTCCGGTGCTTCTTGGGGTGCTTCTCTCGCCGTGCGTTGCCTTGGCGAGCCTGCCAGTAACCCCCTCGCCGTCCGACTGCTGCCGTGAAGACAGAGATCGAGAGGAGGCGTCGTTCTCGAGGGGGGCTGCTGTCCACGAGGACGAAGAACTGAAGGCCGATCTTTTTCGCGAATTAAGTGTTCGCTCCAATGAGGCCGAGAAGACGATTCTAGGCGGACCAGGGTTGCTGGACGGTGCGACGAGGCAGCCCTTGTTTATTTCGTGTGTCGGGCTGCTGGCGTCGAGCGTTGTTGGCCCTTGCGACGAGACTCTTTGGTTGCAAGTGGGCGGGGTTATCGCTCGACCTGGCTGGTGTTTAAACCTGGGATCGGAGAACAGTTTGTAACATTGATCACAAAAGTTGCACCATTAATAGCATCGTGATAACCAGCGAGAGCGATTAGCTCTCGCCGAATTACCGTCAATAAGACGGAGGCATAGCATGTTGTTACAGGAGGAGTGGACAACTAGTATAATCTAGGCCGTCGTGTTTGTCTGCTGGGTGTTCCCAATCTGGAATTACGTGCTGCTATATCATACACTATCTGTTGCACAACACTGCTGTATAACAAGGGTACCTGGTGCTGAACTGCTGTACTAATAGTCTACCAGGTAGTCTAGTACACTTCAGCACTCATTCATTGATCTGACAGTCGGGCAACCCGCAACGAACTCGTCTCTGCCAAAACCACACCAGACATAATAATTCAAGCACGACGGTTGGTTGAGATCCATCGATGGATGCGTTTTTCGGGCACTCGTCTCGCCGTTCCTTTCTTTCTTCCTTCCTTTCTTCCCTCGTATTCGTCCTGCTACACGCTACACGTCGTTCTGCTGTATGACGCGTATGGTACGTCCGGCCACGTACGAGTACTTTGCAGGTTCGGTAAAACTTGAGTTGCACGTGTGGCGTTCTCGTAGCTCAATGCAAGCTTTATACCCTCACCGCACGAGTTCTTGGACCTCGCTATATTCTTTCGTAGGACCCTGCTGAGGCCTGGTGTTCCCGTTTCCCATTCGCCCTCGCCATTCGCCCTCGGAACCTAACAAGGGGTGCCGGGGAAGATCTGCGATCTGTGGTATCAAATATCCGGAAATCCAACATAAAAACGGTCAGGGTTTATAAAGATATAAAAGCTTTTTCCAAGCGGTATAATATGTTGGACATTCGTACTGAACCGTACCCACCTGAGTTCAGTCCGACTTCTCTGTGCTCCAAGAAGCCCAAGACAACAGAACTCTAGGCCACCTCAGCATGATGTGCTCCTTTGCTCTGGCCTCGCTCGGTTTCCTGGGCCTCCAGCTGAATGCGGCGTCTGCTTTCCTTGTCCCTGTGCCGGCCCAGACCGCCGTTTCTCAGAGCACTCGGAACATGCGCACTTCTTCCTGTGCGCTTGACGCCACCGTGGGCACGAGTGAGTGGCACGTAGTCATAAGCCAGACTGCTGTGAAGGGGTGGGATGATGGGAGGCTATGACTAAGGAGACAGCAGTGCTGTGCGCATGAGGCAATATGCCGCTTGCAACCTTGATGTTGCGATCGAGCGGCTTGCACGTACTCTTCGACAAATATCTAAAAAACCGCTGTTCTTCTTGGGGTGTCTTGTAGGCTCCAAACGATTCTACCACCTGGTGCATAGCAAGCAGGACAAGTCGGCCGGGCGTGTGCCATCCCCTGCCTGCTGCTTCTCGTGATGGAGGTGCATCACAGTACTTTTGAACAGACCACTTAATGTGGTACCACCCGCCGTCCGGTTGGTATATACGAACGAACATATCTGGGACGACAGCAAGCAGTACCCGTGTCGGCGTCCCCGATGGAGCAGTACCGGAAGTTGAGTCTCGTCCCTGCCAACATCGAGGTCGTGGGTTCAGATCTCACCGAGTGCGTACTCGTGCTCGTGCGGGACTTTTTCTTGCGTGGAAATTGACGAGCGGAAAGCGCGAGAGCGTGAGTTGGCAAAAATCGATGAAAATTGCAGAGCTTAAAAAGCTGAAAAGTGGGAATGCTGAACCCTAGATGCGCGATAAAGGAAGGCACACACCGCGGGGGAAAGAAGGGAAAACACCTGTGACCCCGGCTTGTCCACAAGGTCGCTGAAGCTGAAAACCCTTATGATTTGAACTGCAGAGCGAAAAGTGATGATTTAACAATAAAACCCTTAGCACTGATGACTGATGACGCTGCTGCTCTGAACTGGACTGAAAGGTGTCGTCGCTCGACGTATGCTATGACATCATATGATATGGACATCACCCTACCTGGTGAATGGATATCTCCCAAGTGTCACCCGACCGGTAGAAGAGCTTTCGGAAATCTGCGTTGATTCTTGCCGTGGAGCCCTGCAAATAGACTACCTGGTACACCGTAGCTGTACTCGTGCAGTAGAGCCTTCAAGTATATAAACTTATCGTGGCTATAATACTCAAGCCCGAGTTTCCAGGACTGGGTTGGCAGCCCCAAAATCAATGGCCTTCGATAGAGTACTCGTATCTCCGGTATTCTTTTCGTTGCATGCCTCTCTCCTCTCGGTCATGAAATCATACCAGGCAGAAACCTTTTGTTTTTTTTTTCAGCCTGGGGTACAGCGGTACGTATGAATCCAGTAGTGTCAAGAGTCCAGTCTGTATACGTTCACCCAGCTCTAAATAGAGTGAGCGCGGCTCAAGGCGCACCCGGGACGACTTCTGGTGTAATATATTTGATGTGCAACTTTCGAGGCGTGTTTTTATACCGGGTGTCTAGTACAGTGAGTGCCCCGATTTGATAGCACCCCTGACAAGCCGAAACAAGCGCTCTTAACTACCAGGTACACGTTACTCCTATCTGTAGTAGGCAATGTAGTCTATAGCTTTTAGTATGGCGGGCCATGCCCGTTCGACCGCAACAAATCCCGAATTATCTTGGCTCGGAATCTCTCGTCGTGGGTACTCTTTATTTGGGGTATCCACTACTCTAGTACTAAGTATTTTGTGTTTTGACAGTTGGACGTTGCCTTCGTTTCGTACGAGCATCATATGTAGGTTTGCTCCGCTGCGTACGAACGGAATGGCCGTCGCGGGCGTTCTCGAATATCCGAATCAAGAATCAAGGCACGGAACACAGCCCCTGAGGCGCACTAACATAAAAGGGCAGGAGCTCGTTCTGTTGTGTTCTCGTGTCGGTAGTAGGGTTGACGTCGTTCCACCTCTATGTAATTTACCCTTGTGTGACTTCAGCGGGATGAAAAGAAGGGTCAGCACAAGAACGACGATTACATCAGCGTCGGCCACGGCTTACTTGGGCAGGGGGGGGAACGAGTATTCATTGCATGCATAGACGTAGTTGTATGCTATGACCCCTTGGTTGGAGGGTGACATAAATTGATGTCGAAACTATAGTACAATGCAAGCAGTCGTACGAAACGGTCGCAACACGTTTCTAACCGTACTGCTGATTGTGAATTCTCCACATTAAAGCGATATTTCCATCCATCTACATCCAGCACAACCAGTGTCCGTGCCGATGCCTCCTAGAGAAACGAGCTCTGCTACTGCTGTGGTCAGCTGTGCGCTCACACTATTCGTGGACGTATTGTATTGCTCCTCGTTTCTCGATAAGGTTGCGTCCATGTCGACACGAGAACCGCCGAGAAAGCGTCATTAGATAATTCGTGCTACTTGAATGCTACTGCTGCTGTATCAGAACGTGCCAGTAAGTAAAAAAACATAGCGGTAGTCAGTTCAATGCAAGTCGACGAGCGAAGGGCGTGCTGAACCCAAGCGCATTGCAAATCGAATGCATGAGTATAGGCAGTAACAGAGGTATGTGCGTCGGGTGCAGAGATAGCTCTGCCTTGTGAGGGTATGGCATGCATGCGCTGAGTGCCGCTGCTGTAGACCCCGCTGGGTGGACCGAAAGGGCAACGAAAAAAAACACTGCATCTTTGTATTTCACTTCTACCCGGGAAACAAACGCTTTACGGGGTACATGTATGTTATAAGGCTTAGTTTGGGTAAGCTATTGGTTAACCTTTTGCAAGTGGTCAAACGGACTAATACCCCACTAAGTCCTTAACAAATGGCGTCGTCGACAGACCATGGGTTTTGGGGTCGTGGGTTCGATCCCCACCATCCACAATAATAAACTTTTCAGATTTTCCCCATGTCGAACTTGAAAAATACTCTCCCTGGTACCCCAGGGAATGAAACGGCTTGGATAATTGACAGGTCCGCCCGTATATCCGGCCGACCTGCTATCCCGCCGTTTCAGGGGGGGAGTGTTATAAGGCTTAGTTTGGGTAAGCTACTGGTTAACCAGTTGCAAGTGGTCAAACGGACTAATACCCCACTAAGTCCTTAACAAATGGCGTCGACGGCAGGACACGAACCTGCGCGTGAAATCACAATGGGTTTCGAATTCGGTTGGCGGTTTATATTCGGGGAAGTTAGGAATTAGATCGGAGGCACGCGCCTCCGATCTCAGAAGCTATCCCGGGCTCTGGTGGAAACGAATAAAGCTACATCTCTACGAAGGAACGAAAGTGAGTACTCTCCGAGAACCTGCTCAATTGGCAGACCTGCAGGGGGCACTCTGTGTCCTCCACCTCTAATTTCACAAGTGGCGTCGTCGGCAGGACCATGGGTTTTTTGGGTCGTGGGTTCGATCCCCACCGTCCACAACAATAAACTTTTCAGATTTTCCCCATGTCGAACTTGAAAAGTACTCTTCCTGGTATCCCCAGGAAATGAAACGGCTTGGATATTGACAGAGGTCCGCCGTATATCCGGCCGACCTGCTATCCCGCCGTTTCAGGGGGGGAGAGTGTTATAAGGCTTAGTTTGGGTAAGCTATTGGTTAACCTTTTGCAAGTGGTCAAACGGACTAATACCCCACTAAGTCCTTAACATGTACTCAATGGTAAGGGGCAAACATCTCGTTTCATGGTGTCCGCACAGTAATAGTATAGCAGTTCCAGCGACCTATCTTGCCGTCGCCGCACCAACCGCTGTATCGGCCCCGCTATGCACTGTCCAAGAGATCCCTCCGCTCTTCCCTCAACCTCTTCTCTCTGGTCTGTACTCTGTGCGTTTGTTGTGTCTCGAATTGGTTCCTCTGCTATCTGCTATTTTGCTATCTGCTCTGCTATCTGCCCACTGCGCTCTGCTCTCTTCTCTTTGCCCTCTGCTCCGTGCTCCCCTTCGCTGTGCTCTGTGCTCTTTGCTACCTGCTGCCTCCGCTTTTGCTGTTGCTCTCCGCGATTGGTTGTCTGCTCTCTGCTCTTTCGCCTGCTCGGTTTTGTTCTGTTCGGATTTGGTCTGGTCGGATCTGGTCTGCTTTTTTTGCTTTTTTTCCAGACGAAGGCGGGTTGAAGAAGCTGACCATCTCCTCGGGGGCCGCAGAGGCGGAGATCTTCACTCTCGGCGCGTGTGTAACCAGCTTCAAGGTGTGGCCGTGTGTATCTGTGTGTTTGTGTGTCCATGATTTGGGTGTGTGTCTCAATGTGTTATGCGTGTGTCTGGTTAGTGTGTGTCCACGCTTCGTGTGTGTCCACGCTTCGTGTGTGCCCGTGCTTCTTGTGTGTCCATTACTTGTGCGTGTCTGTGTCCGTTATTGGAGTGCGTGTCCATGATTAGTGCGCAGCATTGTGTGCGTCGGTTAGTTGTGTGTATCTCCATGGTATGTGTGTGTCCATAACTTGTTGGAGAGGGTGTGGGAGTATGGGGTGTGTACATAGAGATGTGTGTGGGCGGGTGTACGGGTGCGTCTACCCATGATCAGTGTGTTTGTCCGTGATATAGTGTGTGTCCATATTTTGTTGGAAGGCGTGTGGGGGTTAGGGGGGGATTGCATGAGATTGTGTGTTAGGTTGTAGGGGTATGTATCCATGATTTGTGTGTGTCCATAATTTGTTGGAGGTGTGGTGATGCACACAGGGGTGTATGTGTGGGGGGGTGTAGAGATGTGTGTCCATGATTTGTGGCTGGGGGAGGGGAGGGGTTCGTGTGCGTCGTGAGCCGTGGTCATGACTTGTCCGGCGTCGGAGAGGTAGAAGGCTTTATTACATATGCCAAGAGGAGCTCTCGTTTCGAGCGTTGCTACAATGAGTCAAGGACAACCCTAACCTTTTTACCTTCTTCGAATCTAAGGCGGAAGCTAATCCGAATCCAAATATAACCCAGCACACGCGATCCAAAGTATCACACGAAGCTTGCAAAGATTAGTTGAGGTTCGACGGTGTTTTGGACGTCACAGCTGAAGTGTCTTTATGCTTTTTTTTTATATAAAACCCTAATCTGAAACCAAAAACAAATGCCTGGTACACGAACAAATAAATAATCGAGCAGGTCTCGGACTACGACTACCTCTTCGTGAGGCCGGACGCCAAGATGGACGGATCCAAGCCCATATCGGGCGGCCTCCCGCACTGCTTCCCACAGTTCGGCCCCGGGGAGATCCAGCAGCACGGCTTCGGCCGTAATCTGGAGTGGGATGTGGTGGACTCTACGGACTCGTCGGTGTCGATGAAGCTCGCCGACAACGCGGAGACGATGGCCATGTGGCCTCACCCCTTTGAGTGCGTCTACAAGGTGTGACTTTTGTATGCTGTATTGGTAGGTTAATGAAAAGGTAAAAATGCGGGTGGGGGAGGCCGTAGAGTGTGGGGTGAAAAGAGGGAGGGGGCGTTGAGACCATGGCCATGTGGCCTCACCCGTTCGATTGCGTCTACAAGGTGGGACTTTTGCATACTTTAGACAGGCTAATGAAAGGCCGAAAGGGGGTAAGGTGGCGTCTTTCATTGTTTGGAGCTGTGTATTGGTTAGAGTCAGTATTGTTGTATGGGTATTGACAGTATACGACTGTGTATCACATCAAACTGACAAGGCTAGAGCGGCGAGGGAGGAGAGGCGGGAGCGACGTGGACACGGCAGAGACGAAGACCGGGACGGACATCTACAAGGAAAGGGGAGTGGGGGGAACCCAAATCTGCCCCCAGCCGCGACAAGCTTGCCCATTTCTGTGGGTGTCTCTGGTGGCTCGATACTTCCGGTGCACGAACAAATAAGTCCAGCTGGCGTATTTAAAGTAGTTTTATAAAATAAGTCCCCGGGGTTGACGAACGACCCCCGGAAATACAGCGTGATCGGTGATGATATACATGAGCGTTGTGGTTGCTTGGAGTTTTGTTTTTGCGGCCAGATGGCCGGTGCGACCAGTCCTTCGTGCAACCGAGGAGCTCAATCGGGTTCTAGCCAATAAGTAGGCGCTGACTGGAATCAGCCCCCTCGCTGAATCCCTGACCCCCGAGTTGTGGCCCCCCCTTTTTCAAAGCCCCAAACCGCTGTTGTTTGGTCGACGCGCGCTATACACGGCCGGGGTGCATACGTAATTTTTGCGAAGCTCTTGACCTTGGGGTTGGTCTGAATCCCGCCCAACAACCGACGTCGAGAAAAAGTGGAAGCTGAGCAAAGCCCGACACACATTCCCATAAGCTCGAGATATCTGACCAACATTACTGCTGTAAAAAACCCAAACGGCATTCGGACAATGCTGGGTGTAGTATTTTTGTCTAATTGATCTAACGGAGAAGTCCCGTAAGTCAGAAACCGACGTTTCTTACGATATAGAGGAATTATCGCACTTTTTTGTCCCAAAATATTTTTCGTAACCCCTAAATCGTCGGAAATGTCGATATTTCCTGTTATGCAAAAAAACATTGTTTTGGTGCGCCTGGGCCGTGAGTTTGTTTAATTATGGGATTGCACTTTCAGTTTGCCCTACACTGTTGACCAACTTCACTTTTTGGCTGAGGTATGGAGGTCCCTAATAAGCCTTCACCCTGAGAAGGCGAAAAAAGGAGCCAGTACACATCGACCATAGAGCATGCGTGTCAATCTTTCGCGTAAAAAGTACTCCCTACCCCCGCCGTAGCCCGTGGCTATTGTACGGGGGGGGGGGGGGAAGGTGTACTCAGTTTGTGCATGCTGGCCGTAGTCGTATGACCATAGACCCTCGCATTCCTATTATGCCGGGACGGATCACGTCGGGTTTCCACCAACCAGACAGACATTGCTTGCACCAAGCGCGTGGCTTCGCTAGCGGGGTTCATTTTTGGGGCCTGTTTTCGCTGGGGCTAGGGGTCGCTCGCGCGATTGACCCCCGTGTTCTTGTGCGGTCGGTCTTAAGCTGTCGTGCTGTCTTTTCGTTTGCCGTATTAAGTTGCCATGGAGTGGTTGGCGGCACCGCGTCGAACCAAATCGCCCATCGTCCTTTTTTTCCTTGAGGTGCAGAGCCACGTCGGCGAGCGGCTCAAACCCAGTAGGAAAAAGGGATGCCCCCGCTACCATGGCCCGTTATCGGTAGCACGCGTCTCCTTTGCTTTGACCTTGGTAGGCTCGTTTTGTTAACGCTGCCATGCTTGACCAGGTCGCGCTGAACGGGGCAACGCTCGAAACTGAGCTGGCGGTCACCAACACCGGCTCCGGACCGTTCGACTTCCAAGCGGCGCTGCACAGCTACTTCCGCTGCTCTGACATAAACAAGGTACATGCAATGACTTCTTTTTTGTTGCTCTGAACTTTTCATTTTTCTCGCCTTTCATTTTTTCGAGTTTCGTACCTGGTAGTTCGTACCTGGTATGTATTGTATCTTAGTTAGTCTTGCCCCTCTTCTGCATCTTTCGTTTGCTCGTAGCTTTGCTCGTGTCAATTATTCTTTGGGTTTGTTACGCTTTTTTGCTGGTGATTTGTTTTTTCCAAGCCCGCGCAGTGGTTGGCTTGTTTTTGGCTTGCTTTCCATTTCATTGCGTATACACTTTAGTACATTTTTGCGTATTTTGTTTCGCCACACGGCGGTTGGTGAATGGTCAGAGCCGCCATTGAACGCGTGAGTCGGCTTTTTTTACTACATGAAAAGTACCATTGTGTATCATGCACTGCTCTGCAAGGACATACCGCCCTGACGGATATGTAAGGACCGTTTGGTACTCATAGAAATACACCAACGTTATCTATATGTATGCCCAGAGTGGCGATGGTCAGAATGAGGCACGTGGTGGTTGTTCCTCCCAAGTTGGTTAAAAGAGCCTATTCTGATCATGGTTCATGGGAAATTCTTTATGCTGGAGATTTTTGTTGGAGTTGACGTTTTCCATATATTTTTTTGGCAGGTGACCATCTCAAGCCCGCAGTTGAACGGCGCCTCGTACCTCAACAAGATGAAGGATCCCCCAGCCACGGAGAGCTTTACCGGCGACAAGGTACGGTACGGCACGGTACGGTACGATACGGTACGATACGGTACGATACGGTACGATTCGAGACACATCGTACGGTACGGTACAATACGGTACAGTACAGTACGGTACAGTATGGTACGGTACCGTGCGGCACGGTACCGTATCGCACCGTTTTATGTATTTACTGTTAATCGGATTTTGTTTTATCGATCGATTCGTTTTACGTAAAAGTACATGCTTTTTTTTAACTAGTAGCGTTTTCAGTGAACTTGCCACCTTTCGCGCTCCTCAGCATACCCTCCCGTTGCTGTAGGACTATACTTTAAGACTTCCGCTATGCGTGCTAGCGAGTACCCCCCCCCCCGCGCTCCCCAGATATATTTATATATATATTATGTAATACATGGAAGACAACGTACTGAGTGCCTCAATGTTGGGGGTGTCTTTATCAGGATTAGGAACGGTGCTCCGTCTCGAAAAAAAGGGATGTGTGGTCAATGGTCAAATGACTAAGGCAAGCAAAAAATGAGTACGCCCCCCCCCCCCTCCCCCGCTCCCTGCCACCTCTTAATCGACCGGCATGCCCTGGCCACTTCTTGTTCTTGTTCTTGTTCTTGTTATTTCTTATTTCATATTTCTGCAGATGACCATCTCCGAGGAGACGGACCAGGTGTTCAAGGGCGTCACTGGCGACGTGGCCATCGACGACGCCGGGAACAGCCGCAAGTTGACCGTGTCCAACACCGCCGGCTGGTCTGACACCGTCATCTGGAACCCTTACGGAAGCGAAGGCAAGCGAGCCAAACGACCCCCTCCCCAACCCCCCCCACCCTTTTATCCCTACCCCCATCCCCCCTCATCTCCTCTCCCCCCCCGCCACACTCCCACCCCTCCCCCCCTCTCCGCCCTTCTCCCCCCCACCCGCCCCCTCGCCCCTCGCCCCCCACCCTCGTTCCCCCTTTTTCGTGTATCGTGTACCAGGTAAATCCCAACCCGAGGGTGGGATAGCATTCAGTGACCATAACGAAATGTTGCTATTCCCCTCGCACATTCACACACTGTACGCTTTCATGTGGCATTGGTTCACGCGCTCGGGTTGATCTGCACAATCCGCCTGGGGGTGTTTTGTGTGTGGGGACGAACGGGATCTTGTTACTACTATGGAAGCGAAGCCAGATTCTAATTTCCGAACGCCACAAAATAGGGCCTCATTTGCTACAGCCTCTCGTGCCCGATTTTACATGTCCCGTGTCCCGTGTCCGACCTGACGACCGGGTTCCACGAAAATGACATATTTTGCCATTTTGGGACGCACACACAGCAATGCCCAATGCCAAACGAACCCGATTTTGTTGCGTTGGGTTGGGTTGGGTTGGGTTGGATTGCGTTGGGGTTGGGTTGGATTGGGTTGGGTTGGGTTGAGTTGGGTTGGGTTGGGTTGGGTTGGGTTGGGTTGGGTTGGGTTGGGGTAGGTTGGGTTGGATTGGGTTGGGTGGGTTGGGTTGGGTTGGGTTGGGTTGGGTTGGGTTGGGTTGGGTTGGGTTGGGTTGGGTTGGGTTGTTGTTGGGTTGGGTTGGGTTGGGTTGGGTTTGGACTTTCCTGCTTCCCACCAACGCACACGCAGTTGACAACAGTTAGAAATATCCACCGGCGCGAGTTTTCATAATAGCGAGAAGCACAGTGTCTTAGCCTCTTTAGGACTGTTTATGTTTCACGAACAAGATACTTGAATTCAGAGACCCGGGTAACACGAAAACGCGCAACGTGCCCTGGAAGCCATGGTGCTGTATACGAGCACGTACTACGGTGGTATTTCTGCTGTAGTATTACCCTGTTTTTTTGTTCAAAACCCCAAGGAAACTGCTGTTTTCCTTTTTATTTCATGGCGTGGATACTGGGCGTAGGTCTTATTTTTCTTGTTTGACTCCCATGTTTTTTTTTTTTTTGGACAATAGAATAGAACTTTCGCTCGAGTTCGCTGTCGCTCTCTCTCTCTTTCCCCCTCTCTATCTCTGAAGCCGAATCAGCCACGGTGCCCACGACAACCGCTTGCACGTAATTTAACCCCTCCTTCCCCCTCTGTCCCTTCTTTATCGCTCTTTGCCCCGCCTCTGCTTGTATGGTGCCTCTTGTAATTGCGGCGCGTTTCGCGTGGCGTTTTTTTTTTGGCATTTATTTATTTTATTTTTATTTCGTTTTTGCTGATGTTTTTCGTTTCTTTTATTTTTTATTGTGTTCCAGCGATGGGGGCGGACAACTTCTTGTGCGTGGAGAGCGCAAAGATCGAGGGGGGAAAGCTCGGCGCTGGCGAGACGTGGACGGGGAAGATGAAGCTCTTGCCTGCTTAGAAAAAAACGCCTCCAATTTTTCAGTGCAGCTTATGATAGTCTTTCGTCGCGTGTCGTGGGTCGGGCCTTGAACGAGTTGTTTGTCTGCACGTTTTTCTGTGATGGGTGCCTTATTGGGCAGTAGCAGGGGCAGGGGGCACGTCGCTAAATAGGCGACGTCGTGGGGTAAGTTTTTTTTCTCAAGGCGTGCCCCAATAAACAAAGAGGGTACTCACAGGCAAGGCTGGCTTGTGCCTTGGCGCTGAATGCGAAACTCACACCACTAGAGATAGTTTAATTTTCGAATCTCGCACTCGAAACCGTTTTTTTTTGTCATCAAAGCGGAGCTGTGCGGCAAGGAAGAGGACGGGGGGGCGGGGGGGAAGTGTACTCATTTGTTGCTTGCATTCGTCACTTGATCATTGACCATGCACCCCTTTCGAGAGAGCGCAATCCCCCCCCGCTTAAATGAGGGGGAGGGTGGGGGGTGGCGGTAGCGGAAAGAGGCCATCGGTCTGTTTGAACGAGGTTTTGTGACCTGTTTTTGCCGTCTCTGTATCGTTATGCTATGGGGTTTTGCGGGGGTCAATTGAGATGTGGTGCTGTGCATGTGACCCTTCGAGGAAGGGGAGGGCGTGGCTAAGTGGGAAGGCTGAGGCTTTCGGGCGGGAGGCGTAGAGGGAGGGGGTATGATATCTTACCGTTAGAAATGACGAAAGCAGGGAGATAATATACGACATAGACTACGAAAAACAGAGTAAGCATGTTTTCTTACACGTTTTCCCACCGAAGTCTCGTAAAACACGCAGATCTCTTTTGCTTTTGCGCTGGAAAAACGCTCTGTGCGCGATGCGTCTTCCAGGTTTTGCTTTGACGCCCAACTTCCCGAAGCTACTGTATACGTACCGCGTCCGATATTTTATTTGGAAACTGCCTTAACACTTTGATGGCGCAGCTCAACAATATAACAAACAATTACATGGTGCCTAGCTCGAAACGAAAATGCCCTCAGAGCACGGGGTAGCCGGTCGCTGTTGTCAATCAAAACAGACGCCCTAAAAGCATCCCCGTTCTACCGTACCGTGTTGGTTATATACCACTACCGACTGGCCCACGTAGTCACGTGACTATCCGTCACGTGACTACGTGGGCCAGTCGGTAGTGCTAAATAGCCAACAAAAGATACGTCGTCAGTGCTATATAATCAACATACCGTAGGTTTGGTCAGCTTTGCAAGTCGCGAGATACGCCGGCCGTGTACACGGTGTTCTGTATTCTGGCGAAAAAGGACATACTCTATACTAATGTTATATCATCGGCGACTCCACTCAGTAGTTACTGTGAGCATCCAGGGGAAGATCTGGAGAAAAACACAATAGATCAAGATCCGATGCTCCGTAAACCCCTTTTTTTCCTATTCATATTCATAACAATCTTCAGCTATTCCTTTACTACATTGTAACACAGTAGTACGTGCCCCCGTAAAAGACTTGCTATAACTGTATTATATAATACGGAGTAGTAGTAGCGGCTGTTTCTGAGGTACTGGTAGCAATTAGTTTTAGGCCAAAGAATTTGCCGGACGGCGCTCCTCACTGGTAGTTTTCAGTATACTGAGCCCTGCCGACGACGTCAGTGTGGTAGTATTGGGGCAATATGGACTTACTACTACAGCAGTAAGGACCGACTACTGGCAAGGGTGCCTCTGGCTCCGTAATGGCCACTCACACTTACTTGCTTGGATGTTACATCACATGATGTGTCTCTGCATGGTACTAGGTGCTTGCTGTCCGCCGGTTAACTTCGGACATAAGGGGGGGGGCGGAGCCGTTCGTTCAAGCAGGCGATAACGCCCGCCAGCTATAAAGGAGACAACCACTGCAAATAAATCATAACACCCCGACGGGGTAGAGGGGATACCATAACACCAACCCACCCTGAAGGGTTGTCTCTTTATTTGTGTGACGCTGCAATATCCTTCGTTGCACACCCAGGCCATGGGGTTTGTATTATACATCCGGTTGTTTTTCGGGGCACCTTTGCATCATAGTCAGTATTTTGCTATAAGGCTTAGTTTGGGTAGGCTAAAGGTTGTCCTTCGTTATAAGGCTTAGTTTGGGTAGACAAGTGGTTAACCTTTCGCCTACCCAAACCTTGTAGTCTATTTAGTAACACTTTTTATTTGTACGATAAGGTTCTTCAATAATTAACGTACGAGGAAGTGTAAGCACACCCTACGGAATGGCTTTTGTCGCATCTAGAGTTGTACGAATCTCAAAATTCCCTCTTCTAAGTTTTAGGCGCTCTACGGTATGGGGATCGTTTTTCGTAAACGGAACTACTAGTCTACAAGGTATTAATACCTGATATTCATGTTTTCGGTTTTCGTGAAGAACGAAATGGAATATTTTACAGTGGCAGTTACGAAAAGGCGCCAGAGCAATTCGATTATAATATGCAAATATGTCGGGGTTGACGGAACTCTTGCCCCGTGACGGACAGCCGTCAAAGAACTCAACTCCACACACTTTCAAAGACGCCTTGACGAGTCAAAATTAGACCGTCAACCGACATCTTTGATTATATGAGCGTTGGTTGCAGGCACAACATCACAACCCTGCCGCACCATCTCCGTAGCCATTGTGACGGAGCAGTGCCTTTACGCCACACAACCGAGCAAGGATACGGTAAGCAAGCCTCAAGGAGGCTGTAAATTACCGCTCCTCACGATCATGACACTAGGACTCCAGGCTTCTCTCTTGTTGAAGCTGTATCGGACATGCTTTCAGCTTGATTGAGATGTAGTCGAGCTAAAAAATCGAACTCGCCACTGTTTTAGCCGCTGCTGTACACCGCACGTTCGTTCGCCAACTATGAAGCTACCATCCGTGTGTTGTCGTACTGACGACCAACCGCCCCCAACGCCACCAAAGTTCTTTTGACGCCGCAATTCAGCTGTCGGACCACCATTCGACCCGCGCGGGATGTGGGCGAGCGCGTGTCCGGTGCTTACTCATTTGTCTAGTGCTAAGCGTGGTAGCGGTGGTGATGTCGCACGATAAAAACGCTACTCATTCTTGATCTCGTGTTATGCTTTTACCTGGTACGCTTTTAGGTTGTAACTCGACAACACGAGTAGACGCGACGCGACAGACTTCTCTCAGGTTTGGAGACTTATTCCACGACAGATAATCTTACACGCTGGCTGCCGACAGTAACCTCGCGACCGATGCTAACGCGAATATCGCTCGCTCGTCGTCGAATATGATACGTACTTCGAAGCACAGCAACCAGACAGAACGACGAGAACGCCAGCCTGTTGAGACAGAAGCAGAGCTATTATTGATGGCGCCTTTGCAGGGATAGGGGCGCGCGCATCAATGTGGCTGAAATAAACTGGCATACCTGGTGCAGCCATTTTGTATGAACTGTATGCGCGTGGACGTTTTTTATTTTCTACTTCTCTCTCGCACGCCCTTCCAGAGAAGAATCCCACACGCCCCTTCTGCGAAACTCATGTGGGCAAGGAGTCGTCTTGAATATCAACAGCTGAAGATAGTTGGAAGCAAAAGAGGGATGTTCCGTGACAAGTAGGCCAAGTCTGAGTGTGGAGGATGCACGCGTCTCTATCCGATTTATGCGTGGCCACAATAATAATTGTTCTTCACCGCCGACAGACGCTATTGTCATGGTATTTCCCTAGGAGCCTTGCCTGCATATTATTAGAGAGACCTGCAAGAGGGTAGCCTGTGTCTGTAACAGCCCCCAGTCTTATAATGCTATTGATACACGTAAGGTACACTTGTGCGCCATTGTGTAGATATACACACACTGTAGTGCGTGGTTATCTTGTTATTGCCCCCATCCCACTCTCCCGCTCGAGCACTCCTTTCCGAGGGTAATCGTCCCGCGCCGCTTTCTATCTTTATCTTCCTTCGGACAGGTGTGAATCTTGCTTCTGGATCCGACAAAGCGAAGACTGAAAGCGGGAGAACAGGGCCCGTGCAGCTAACCTCTAGGTTCAAAGTTCAACCAGGGAGGGAAAGACAGAGCTACAATGGTTGATGACACGGCATATGTGCAGTCTGTTCGCCAGATCGTAGGCATGGTCACCGAACAGTGGGAACAACGAGAAAACACCGCTGGGTACAACAAATCATGGGAGATATATTTCGAGGTGTGCGGTATTTTACAAACATCGTCGTTCGCCATAGATAGATGATGCTTCCTGCTCCACTGTTTGCCCTTCGTCTCGAGCCCATGACTCCTTGTCGCGCAATCCAAGGCGCCCGAAGTATCCCCTTAACCACCGAACCCCGACCATTGCCTTTTCCTGACAGGCCGCCGAAGAGATCGCGAATCTCGCGTTTAGGTTTGGCGCCGACCCCAACCAAGTGCCGACACTCGTACGAGACTACTTCTTCACATTGACAAATGACGTACGCAACCGCATGGCCACCAAGAGTGTAAACTGTGGGTCTGCCAGAACGTCGGTGGCAGCCCGCGCGCGACGGCAAGCGATGCAAACGAAAGATGTTGTCAAGATAGAGGCATGTCATGCAGCAGCATCGCTGCTGGAAAAAGCAGGCGACATATGGGTGATCGCACCATCTACCACGCTTTCGGCCGTGTACATCGGCGGGCAAGCTACTTGGAACGAGGTTGTGGGGGTGAGCTTGAAATGCCACCATCACGTTGGGTGCACCGCGCCAGTGTGCCCGCGCCTGCTTCCCCCTGTTGGGTGTGCACAACGTACGCTTTTTTATTGACGTTACAGGATGTTTGTGCTCAACACCCTCGTGGTGAACAGCGCGACTTTAGATTTCAGTATTATTAACATGAGCATGCACCTACAACAGATAAACGGGAGTAGCGCAACGCGTAGTACCACTTACAAGTTTGACCACGCAGACAGGGATACATTTGCACACCTACAACTCTATTAACAACGATTCGTAATAACTACAACTTGATGACGCTCGAGCACATAAATACATAGAATAATCTTGAAACCTAGAATATATCGGGCAAGGCCGTTTGCCGCGTTGTGTACCCGCGCGCCCCGGTCGCCATGTCCGAACCGTTCTGCAAAAGTTTAGTTAGCAAATAGCGCTTTCTTCTGCGCGCTTGTAACGAATTGCTATTACTCCATGCTCTCTGCTGCACGCTTGTCACGAAGCGCTATTACTCGACCAGCTGTCGATCATTTCACGGACGTGGCCGTTGCTGCCGGGGTCGTGTTGGCAGCTTGCATCAAAAGCAGGGCAATCAACCGCGACAACGATTTTCTTCTTTTTTCAACATGCCCCGTTTTTGTAATAATAGTTTTCATTGCAAACTTCACGCACACCCCAAGCTTCCCTTGGACGTTTTTCCCCGCCGGGATTTCTCAAGCCCGACGCCTTCGTTCTTACCGCTTACCGGTCCCACAGAATGCGCAGGCCGCCGCACGTGCCGCGTTTGACAACCGGACGCAGCCTAGTGAAATTTCGGACCTCTTCGGAGGGTTCTTCAATCGCTTTATGGTGGTCGTGCGTACCCGGCGCAAAGTCGAAGGACTGTCGTGGGGCGCGACGAAGAAGAGCGTGGCCGGAGTTATGCTACGGGGATACATCTCCACGGATCCCGTCAGGGCAGCGGCCTACACCGCAGCCGCACTGATGCTGGAGGCAGTCCCCTCCGGCGATATCGCGGAGTCTCCTATCCCCCCCCTATATTCAGTGCCTCGACAGGTTGTAACTCCGGCGGCCGCAGCGGCGGCAACGCCGGCGGCCGAATTGGCGCCGATAATAGGACCGAACGGGCCATCTGCTTGTGTCAACACCTCAAGTACGCCGCCGGCGGCAGCAACATTGATATCGGGCACGCGGAATACGGTCGCATCGACGACCAAAGGACATTGCCTGAACACGCTCACAGAAACGACTTCACCGGACCATGCGGGCACCTCTCCTACGGCTTCCGGAGGAAATAAGTCCAACAACAACAACATCAACACAACAACAACAAAACCCGTGTTATTGGCGATGATGCCACCGCCGACCGGCATCAACCGCACCCGCTGGGCTAAGCAGCGTTACAGTTGCTCCGGGTCCGGGAACGATCCAACCAAAGGGCGACCAACCACCCCAAGTGGCCTTCCCCGCTCGATGGATACCGTCGGGGTCGGCAGTTCTAGCTCCGGTATCTACGATGTACCCGGAGGCGCATCAATTGTGCCCGGAGTAGTGCCGACGACGGCGGCGGGGGCGGCGGGAGTTGCATCTGGCGTAGCGGCAAACCCGGCCCCGTTCAGCGCCGACCAAGGCGCCGGAGCTGTCGGGTGTTGTAGTAGCTCCGGGCAACACACGTCCGAAGATGCACTTGAAACGGAGGCGGCAGCAGATGGCATAGATTGGTATGGCGTGATGAACATCCTTGTCCCCACGGCGCCGAACGCGGCCACCGGTGAAGCGCTCGATGTAGACAGCAGCATTTACAACTCAAGCCCCGAAACCTTGGGATCTGGTAACTCCGTGTTGTTGGGAATAGGAATAGACCCCGATGTGCCGGTCGCGTCGGAGAGAGCGGCGGCGGCGGCGACCCCCAGCCCAGTGGTTGCAGCGGCCCGGATGGGAGCGGCGGGGGTTGCTATGGCGGCTTCCCCAGACCCTGCGTTGAAACCAAACGTACTGGTCGCGATAGCGGCAGAGGCGAGGGCATCGACGGCGGCGGGGGCGGCCTCTAGCCCAGTGGCTGAGGGCAGAAATACCGGAACAGGGAAAAGGACAAGAGCCACCGGTGACGAGGGTGGAACGGAGAACCCCCGCTGCGATGGGGGGGCAAGGAAGAAGGCCCGCTCGAGATCAGTGAAAAACCGGGCGTGAAGAGGAGTGTGGTGCGAAATGTGGTGTCGCATCTATCGCCCACATTGTCAGAACGACGACTAACTAATAGTGTTTTGGTAACACTGTTTTTGTGAGCGAAAGCATTCGTGCCTGTCGCTTATTGTAGTATTGGGCCTTGAAGCTGCGTTCGTTCGTTGATGTGCTGGCAGCGACGTTTGCGCAGTCATAAGACACATAACGATGATTTTACTCGAGCTTTCGTGGTCTCTTCAGCCGTACATGCGGCGAACCCTTCCCCCACCAAAACATATCCTAGTTCTAAGCTAAAAAACGTAGACCTGGTCCGCAATCTTAAGAGCGAAAATGAAAAACGGGCGCGGTGTGTCAAAGCTTCATTTGCTCTAGCTTTCAATGTGCGGACGTCTTTGATAAACCAAAATAACTTCCGAAAATATCTTAAACGGTGGGTAAAAAAATAACAGTCGAACGGCCGAACAAACTGCTTAGTAGTGGATTGCACGCCCGCGGCAGGGGCAATGTTTCACGCCAAACAAATACACCGACGATCCCCGTCCTTAAGAGTTAATTGGTTTGGTCTGGTTTGATCGGTTCTTGACTCTTAACGGGTGGATTCGTGCGAACTTCAGCATACTACGAGTATCGCTCTCTCTTTCTTTCTTTCCTTCCTTGCTTCCTTATCAAGGGGACTGTCTCTGTTCGCGAGCCCTCGTCGCCAACACAGCAGAACAGGCGGCAACCGCAACTTACCGGGGCATCAACGCCCGACTACTCCATATGTACACCACGGGGGCTGAACTGCAAGCGTGAAAATGTTCCGCAAGATGGTTTATCTAACCTACAAATGCTCGCAACCGACACGCCAACAAGCCACCACCGTGCCATCAAACAAGCCACCAGGTACGAAGGGTGATTCAATTAACCGACGAAGTAAAAGTTGATCGAATCGGCCAAAACACTACTGCTGCAGCGGTGCTACCCACAAGCTACACGAGCGGAGAGCGCCCTAACGGCCGACCGCATAGCGCCCTGTCATCTATCTCCCCGCCACATTTAAAGGACAGCCTGTGCTGCTATATCTTAACTGGTCGATCGATCGACACATGTCATGCTTCCCGAAACCAACTCTAATGCTCACCCAAACGCCGTAAAACAGCTTTCCGATCGGAATCGCCCAATCGCCGCATGCCGAATCCGTCCATTATTAGTTGTCGTGATGAGCACCGCCCTCTTTTTTCGTTTCGCCCCGACGTTTCACCCGCCCGACTGCCCATACCATAGAGTGGATGGTTCCTCCCTCCCCCCAATGAAAATTATCGTATTTACAATCGTCGTATTATACGGCGTGAAACACCAACTATTGCCCTTCCTCGACCAATTACCTCCCCGGTCTGACGGTCGACACCGCGCGGTTAATTATTAGCTCACGAATAAAAAACGTGCCACATGCGAGTTTTTCCGTCACCAAATGAATATGTACAAACATCTCCGGTGCTCGGTAGCTTGTTGCCTTCGCCGTACACCTAAACAACGGCGGCGCAAGGCTTTCACCGCTTTCATCGTTCGCATGGCGCCTCGCACGGCGGAGGCCGAGAAAGCGCGCACACTCGCCGGATCATGTCTTCCCGCTCCGGGCTCGCCACCATCGAATTCTGCGAGTCGCTCCGCCCGTTTCCCCAAAAACGCCGCAATGGCCTTAACAGCGTCGTAACCCCCCCCCTCTCCGTCGGAGCCAGCGCGCCCTGCTGCTCCCGGCGTGCGGCTCGGCGTCGCTTGATTTTCGCGCGGCGTTCTCGAACCTCCTTTCTCTTGTCACAACGACCTGTCACAACTTTAGTAGTAGAGGTTGTGGGCGTAAAGGTAGACGGTCTTACTGTCGTCGCCGCAGGTGCATCCTCTCCTACGCTGGCAGTGTCCGCTCTACCGGTGATGTGGACAGCGGCGTCGCCGGAAGGTTCCTCGCTCGACAGCAATTCTTCTGGTGGGTCTTTCTCGGCGTGCTCCTCGTCGGCAAGCGATAGCCGCTCCCGCCTGCCCATCCACCACGACACCTTCGCCTTCGCTCCCACCCCGTCCTCGTTTCGTCCCTCCTCCTCCTTCCCCTCCTCCTCCTTCTCCTCCTCCCCCTCACCTCCCTCCTCCTCCCCTTTCCCCTCCTTCTTGCCATCTACCACCATCGCCGCCGCCGCTACTGTTGCTTTTCGTCTATCCTGGTCCTCACCCTCACCCTCACCGCCGTCAACGATATCTCCGTCCGGGCGATATTCCCTCGCTTGCGCTTGCCCTTTCCCGTCCTCGGCAGTAAGCGACATCGTCGCCTCGTACATTTTTTCCACTGCCACCTCCGCCGGAGCCGCCACCGCCGCAGCCTCAACCGGCGGCGCTTCCTCACCGTTTTCCACCTCCGTTTCCACCGCCACCGCCGCCGCCGCCGCGATCTCCTCCCGGTAGTCGCCCCGTCCGACCTCTGCCAGGAGCCTCTTCGTGGCTTCCTCGAGATCGTTTCGGGACTCGCTCCCGTTGGGACCTCGCAAGCCGCTACCGTCCATGTTGCCTTCCGTCTCCGCTAGGGGTGACACGGCGTCGCCTCTGTTGCGCATAAGATGGCGGATACCGAACCCCGGTACGCGGGTGAGGATGCCCTTCTTCACGCCAGCTGCAGCGGGGCCAACGCGGGCGGCTAGGGCTGCTCCGCGACGTGGACCCGGGGGGTGGGGTGGGGGCTTCACGTCAATAGAGAGATGCCTGTTGGAGCGAAGAGCGACATGAAAGGAGAGCGCAAGCCCAAAGGTGGGAGCGATGGGGGGGGGGGGCAAGGTTGACATATCACTCAGAGGAACAGATACGTTGTTTGGGGAAATGGAAGCCGGACGGCGCGCCAGTGGGCGCTGTGTTGCGAAAGCAACAGAGCTATATTGACACACGCCACATACAAAATACGTGGAATATGGTTAGCCTAAGCTTTATGTTTACGTTCTTTTTACCCATCCGCCGTTCCTGGTAGGATAAAAAAAAAAGGCAGATCGGGTTCAGATTTTTCATACATAGGAGAGCGTGCAGAAGACTAAGTCGGGAACGCAGAAAAATCAACTGCTGTATCGCCAACCCTCTCCCCCACCCGCCCCTCCCTGCCGGTTCCAAAAACAAAAACAAAACGGCCCTCACCTCGGCTCTGTGAGGGGCATGAGACACCGCATAACCACGTGTCTTAGGTGCTTCCTCAGCACCGGCATGTTCGCGACGTCCACTCCCGTCAGAGCTTCGAGGCTCAGATGCGTCAGGGGAGGCTCAGCGAAACCTACCCACACTCGCTTCACGAACGGCCGACCCTCCCCGATAGCCAGAGCGACCAGCACCTGTTCCAAATTGTACCGGCGGGAGGTGAAAATGGACTCATTTTATTGATCACTCGTATTAATGCATCCATCCGGGACGTCACAACAAGCAAAAAGTGTCAAAAATGAAGGACGATGAAACAGGTTCGGCAACACGAAGTACGAAGTAGTCCATTGTGCTGGGGTAGAGCATGTCTCCGGGTTAAACGGAATGGGTAAGACACGGTAACACACGGTAAGACATGCGAGCAGCATGGCATGGCATGGCGATACTCGCGTTGCTGCACGCTACTACTCCCTGACGCGTGATGAACGTCGCAAAAAAAAAGAGTCGTTTTGTTTGAGCGCTATGCAATAATCAAGTCCCAAAAGGGTGGATACTATTATATAAAAATATTCTAAATACGTCAGCTGTGAGTTCGATTAATTTAGGGTCGATAGTTATCTTTGCGAGCTGCGTGATACACCGGCCGCTCATAGACAGGCGAAGGAGCCGGCGGTCGCGCGTCCAAACCACCGCCAAGAAACACGGGGGAGGAAGGAAGTTGAACAGACGGTAACGGTTGCCTTCCTTTTGTCCCGAGCTTTCGTGGCTGGAGGCAAGACAGCCGTCTGCACACTGCTAACAACGTCTTCACCAGCGCCCAGCAGTATTTTCCATGTGCGTAACACCCAAAACAGGTCCAAACTAGCCCTCCTTACTGTCTCCCAGCCAACCGGAGGTAGCCAGATCTGTTGCAAATCTATCACCCCGTGGAGCAGAATTTGTCACACGATTTCTTCCTGCGCAAGACGCTGCTCCCACCCTCCGGAAAGCAAGCGGTCACGACACCACCAAGAAACCGAAAACGCACCAACAAAAACGAAAACGCGCGCTTGGTTTGACACTTGATGGTTGGTCTCTCCTGAACCCCCCACCTTGGCCTTGATGCTTAGATCACAGACTTTCACGCGGTAGCTCGGGACGTAGCTGCTCACGCTCCACCAGTTTCGCCGACGAGACTGCTCACCGAGCTTCAGAGAAACCTGCAGCGAGGACACGTGCGGGTGGAACGGGGCGGGGGCGAAGGCCGGGGCGGGAAGGGAGGGTGTGGATCGACCGATCGGATCCGACGGGTGCACGACGATGTCTCACTCAGGATGCGTAGCTTCCTCGACGACATCAGCAGCGCCGTTACGCACCCGCGGTGGCGGAAGCGGAACGGCAACGTCGCCGCGCTGCCGCGCTTTTTTTACAGCGCTCTGCCGGGTCGCGAGCAAACGCGTAGCACAAGCAGTGGTGGGCACGCCTGAACACGGGTTGTTTGCTCTTTGCTTTAGCACGATCATACACTGCGAAAAAGGCGCTACGTTACCGTCGGACGGATATGTTCGTGGCCGCCCACGTCAACAACTAAGCGCGCGCGTCTGGTTGTCCGCAAGACGTGCAGGCAAGCGGCCAACGCAGACAAGGCGTTCAGCCGCATCGATGACTTTCTCGATGTCTTAACCCCCCCCCCTATGATAGTTGGCCTCGGTTAGCACCGACGCTGTAAAACATAGTATGTATGCTGGGGTTGGCGTTGGTTGGCAACGATGCCGTAAAACATGCCAATCACTGCGTGAGCTAGACAACCAGGGCATCGTTTTTTTGTTTTTTTTTGGCGGTCACCATGATGGTTATCGAGCTAGATCATTAATGAGCGGGGTGGAGAACCCTAACTCCGCACAAGGGGAATGATCGCATCACGTAGTGTGAATATGGCGAGGCACCCACGAGGCAGTTACACAGTAATACCCACTGCTGTCTCTGCAGTGGACACACCAGAAAACGAAGTAACTCATTGGCGCTGTCATCCATGAGCAAGAAAGTAGGCACAAGGTGTCGAAGTCCGTCTTACGAGCGGTTCTTTGAAGGATGCAGTTCACCCTTCATGCGACTCGCCGAACACCTCACGGCGCTTTGCGCTTGGTGCAAGCACTGTTTGCCTGGTTGGTGAAAACCCGACGTGCTCCGTCCCGGCATAGTAGGGATGCCAGGGTCTATAGTCATACGACTACGGCCACGCACAAAGTGAGTACACTCCTCATCCCCCCCCTCCCTCGCTCGTTCATCATGGGATCACCTTGGAGCGGTAGCTGGTCCAGTCTACGCCCAGCTCTAGGTAGACCACGTTCTCCCCGACGACCTCCTCGCCAGGCTGCCCGGCCTCCAGCAAGACGCTGTCGATCACGCTGTTCGACTGACCCATGCTCTTGCGCGCCGCCAGAGACGTAACGTTCTGCACCAGGACGTACCTGCCGCCAGAGCAGCGCCAGCGGAACACATTTGTTTCGAGCGGCCGCGCAGCGCCGAGCAGAGAGGCTAGCGGTTTCAAAGCACAACAGTGCACACAAAAATAGCGCAACACAGCAGTCGCGGGAATTGGAGCAGGAGCAACAGCAGCAGCCGCAGCAACAGCGTCGAAGTCAAGGCCGCGCAAAACCACTTCGTGTCGAAGTCCCTGTCCGTCTGTCTGCAGCAGTCCCCACTACAGCGGTGTGTATTAAGTAAAGGCGAAACATATAAGCGGTGATGTTTACGCAAACACAAGGGCTCTCCACCTGTTAGTAATAAAATGTCTGAGTGGCTGTAGTCGGAACAACACCATGTCCTGGCGGCGAAATATTCTCGTGCCCTTAAAGAAAGGGCGCGGTTAGCACACCATGAGGCTCTGAACAAAAGCATCACCTAACACACGATCTGGCTCCCGTCGGGCTTGCAGCAGCACTGCACGGTTGCATTTCCTTCGTGGTACGCCTGTGACGCTGGCAGGCGTTTGTTATTGTATACCGAGAACACCAACCACCACGTACAAGGCGTAGAAAGCGCACGCATCGCCGCACATTAGATTTGACCCCACTATGAATCAGCACAGAGATCGTGCGTCAATCATTTTCACAGAAAAATGATAGCTTAGAACAGCCGGCAAAACGATAACAAAGATACGGACAACGCCAAACCACTGCTGCCGCACGACGGAGCTCAAGCCTCAAGCCGCGTTTAACCCCCGCCCACCTTATCTTCGGCGGCGTCGGACCGAGAGTGACCTTGCCGAGGCCCACCCAAGAAACGTTGCTCGGAAGGCTCCTCTCGATACCCCTGGAGATCTGCCGCGATGCCCACCCCGCCAGCAGGGGCTTCGGGTGCAGCGGGAGCCGTGACGCGGGCGTGCAGCGGGGCGGCGGGCGACAGAGTCAATGGCGATCCTCGGCAAGCCAGTTGCAGCAAAAGCAAGCAACCGCAGGAAAAGCAGCAAAAGCATGCTTCTCCAAAGCCAACTATATGTCGCCGGCGGCTGCCTTCACATGCGGAAGAAGTACATAGCAGCAGTCTCGTCAGGAAGATACCGCTCAAGGGTTACCAGTCAAGGCTCCAGCAGCAAACACGGACGCGCGCACCGTGAACAAATTACTATTTTCGTGATTGCCCGTTCAGGCCAGCTCTAACGCTCTGACCCGCTGTCACCCAATAGGCCTGCCCTCTCCTTCCCATAACCAGTACCAAAACGCGATGGAAAAAATCACCGCTCACCTCCAGCATCGGCACCCACATCGCCTCGGCGGCACTGTTGAACCACCTCGCCCTCTCGGGCGAGCCCTCGTGAAGCCTGCGGTGGGTGGGTGGGTAGGGCGGGTGGGTGAGTGGGTGGGTGGATGGGTGGGTGGGTGGGTGGGCGGAAGGGGCGGTGGGTGGAGGATGGGGTTTGGTCAAAACAGATTACGCAATTTCGCGATGGGGATGGTGCAATGTGGCAAATTATTATTTCAGACTAGTGACGGCACGGTCCAACTTAGCTAGAGGAAACTACGCGCGCGGCATCGTCAAAAAACGACTCAAAGCAGCGGAAACAACAAGAGAGGAAGAGGGGGATTGCCCGGGGGTAACGGCACGCGAGAGGAGCTGCCGAGCACAAACAGTGAGTACCCGGAGGGAGGGAGGGAGGGAGGGAAGCCGGGAGGGAGCGGGGGAGGAAGGGAGGGAAGGATGTACGATTTACACCCAACACATGAGCAGAGCTGGCTTGACGCTCTGCACGTGTGCATCCCAACCCCGCGCGATGGCCGACCGTTCGCAGGCCTTGCTTACCTCGCAACGGCCTCGAACTTGATGTCGCTCATCATTCTCTCCTTCAGGCACTCCAGGTAGATCGCCTCCACGAATTTCAGGTACATCCTTCGAGGGGGGAAAGGGGCACGGAACGGGTAAAAAAGCACCACAGGCGTCAGCCTCAACAAGGCTCGCGATGGCGCGCGGTTCTGAACACTGTGCATCGCTAATCTCCTTGTGGTTTCTCCGCTTCGCGACCGCCATACCAGGGTTCGCGCTCGCCCAGCCTTGTTTCTAGACGGTGACACGTGCGTACTCGGACAGCAACCCCAAAACTGCCGGCCGATTAGTTGGTATTTGGCAAGGAAAGACGTGCTTCAATGCTACAAATCATCTTGTCTTCCCCGATACCTTCTCGCGCTGACAAAATCGTAATCGTACAGTTTGGAACGAATCGTCATGTATGGTATCGTCATCGGCACGAAACCCTCTCCCTTACCCCCCCCCACTCCCCCCCTCTTCCACGCTAGTCCCACCTGGCTCCAACAAAGCTGGCAGCGCCGATCCACGGGCTCTTGGAAACGGATCTGCACACAAACACCATCCCGCACGCCATCATCTGCGGAACCCTCATTGACGGCACGGCCTTGCTGGTACGCATGATGGACCTCCGGATGGCGAGACGCGCGCGCGCCGCCAACGCAAGCATTTTCGGCCGCGGCTGCTGCTGCTGCTGCTGCCGGTCTCGCTCCAGGCGGAGAGGATCGCCGTGCGAGGACGACGCCGACCCTGACGCAATTTGCTGCTGGTGGTGGTGTTGCTGCCGTCCCCCTTCCCCCCGTCCCTTACTTTCCCATTCTTGGTCATCCCTACCGCCGCCGCCGGTGCCCCCATACCGTTGGTGATGACCGCGGACGGCGTCCCTACCGAACTGAGTGGAGAGGTCGCCGTCTGAGAATGCCATCACGTCCGTTCCGCCTCCTGTTCCTGCTCCAGCTGCTGCCGACCCTGTGGATTCCTCGCCGCCGTCGGGAGCTTGCTCGCCGAACATCATGTGGTCGATGATGCGGTCCTCTTGTTCGGAGAAGTAGTCGCGCGTAGGGCCGCCTTCCAGCGGGTTTCCGGCGTTGTCGCGGTAGGCGGTGCTGCTGCCGGATGCCGTCTCGATGACGGTCTCCACCACGTTGCGTATCGTCTCCTCGGCAGCCTAGGGGGCGGGCACAGGAAGGCAGACGCGGACAAGAACAAAAGTAAATCGGGCAGACGCCGGCGGGAACAAAAATACCAGGCATATAGATAAATATTTTTATATATTGTCTAGTAGGCACGTTGACAAAATAGTGCCGGCTGGGCATCGTCAAGGCAGTTAAGCGCTCGTTGCCGTTCCGGACAGCAATGGAAACAACCTTACCTCAGTGGCTTCTGCAGTAACGTTCTCCGCCGCCACCCCGAAGTCATACACGGTGTTGCCCGTTTTCCTCAGCCCACTCGTCATGAATCGGTAGGCCTCTGTCCGAGCAAACACAACCCGAATGACGAAGATTTTAAGCCGCGCAGGAAGCAGCCCGGTGGCGGAACGGAGGAGAACGACTGTGACTTAGGGTTCTTGATGAATTAACAATAAGAAGAAGGTGTGTATCCGTAGTCCTTTTAGCACTGAACTCCGGATGTAGGGACAAAACGCTCGGAACTAGACCAGGATACTTTTAGGAGTTACAAAAGCGCTAAAGAGTCGGTATCCCCTCCCCCACCCCCCGCGCAGACTGGGGGGGGCAAATCACGGCGAAATCGCGACGTGGCGAGCGGCACTGGCAAGGCTAAACGTGGCCGATAAGCGCAAGAGGATGGTGAGAGGGGGGCTAGGAGATACAGCCAGATAACCCCCCCCCCGTCCACTCCGCTGACAGTTTAATTCGGAACACACAAAGCAGCAACGACGCGACAGCGCTGCACAGCAGATGCACTCAGCGACGTCTTCGGCAAACAGAGCAGTACAATTAACACGCAGACACAGTAACCGCTACACTTAATATACACACGATACGCACCAGCAACTTACTTTAGTAAAGACACTTAACATCACAGCACGAAACCAAAAAAATGTAACCGTCGGACGGACGTCAAGGGTGCATACAGTACACCACCGCACCCAAGAAAACGGGAGCAAATAAAGGTTAGCTCGACTTTTGCACGCGACCCAGTAAACAATTTTTTTACACCATAAGCTAGTGTAGGATCTATCCTGCCTGGGATTGCGGGCGATCCGAAAATAAACTCTCGAGTAGTTGACTATGCGTCGACGACTGGTGTTATAACTTTTCCATCACAATTTGAGCCTGGTCCAAAGCAAAAATTTATCAAGCTGTCTAGAACTGCACACAAGTTTATGGGCACAAAAAAACGTGGAACAGCATCGCATTTTTGCCGTTCTAAAAGGGTTGAGCGGTGGCGCTTTCTGTACCACAAAAACGGACCACCTCGGCAAAAGGAGGTACTCGCGCCGTATCTACAGCTACCAATAGGATTCCTCAGGACTCGGACCAGAGCAGCAGCATGCTTGAAGCGGCATTGCTCACGCAGCTATGACATACACGGTGGCGTAGACTATTGGGTGTGGCGTTGGCGTGTGTACCAGCTCGTTAGTGTGCACTTGTTGGTCGCAAGAGTCGGTCCACTTTTCTCGGAGGCCCTCTTCTGTTGGGGCGTTACCGTTGCGGTGTACCTCATGGCGACGCCGGAGAAGAGGTTGGGTCGAATCCGGCATCACCATGGGGTACATGGCAACGGCAACGCTCCAACAAGAGAGTCTCCGAGAGGTATGGATAGGCTCGTGCGACCAAGAACAAGTGCGCACTAACGAGCTGGTGCACACGCCAACGTTGTTGGACACAACGAATCAGTCATTGGTCTGGAGTCACCAACAACACCATCTTCTCTCTTCCACCGAAGCCTTCAAATCATACAAATTCACTTTACCGTGCCTTGCATTAAGCCTCTCGATAACAATTAGAACGTGTACCGTCGGCTATCGGCAATCGAGTCTGCAGGCGTGTACATCAGCCACGAGCTGGTACACACACCAACGCCACACCCAACAAATATAGACAAACCCTCACACTCTCACCGGAGATGCCGGGCACCTCCGTCGGGGACTTGGCGGTGACGTACTCCAGGCCGTCTGTTGGGGGACCATTCAGGATAAAGCGGGGCGAGGTGGAGTCAGGACGGAAGCCGGGCCCGAGGCCATCTAACATCAACCCGGATTCGAAACGAAAATCGGTGCGACCAAGGAGGCGCCTCAAACAAAAAAAAACGCAGACATCCCCTAGCACCGGAAGGACAGTTCTTAACCCTCTTACACCTGAACAAAAACAAAACACACACACGACGTGAAAGCGTTTGGTCCCCAAACATGTAGGTACGGTTGAAAAGAGAAGAGGTTATCACAAGATGTTGCGGAGTTTCATGCGGAGTGATATCAGGCAGTCGCCTCGCCGCGTAAAACTAGTCCTGAAACCAACAACGAAAGGCCACCCCCTAGCCATGCGCGAGTGCTCCAAGCCGGGTCGTTTGACCGGTCAAACAAACATCCTGCGCGCTGCGCACTACGTTGTCCTCCACGGAACCCGTCGATCGAACACACCAAAGCCCAAACAACCGAATACGCAAAAAACTCATGGAAAGCGGGTGCGGGTGGTATGCGGACGTTGACTGTCCCCCCCCCTACTTCTTCCCCTCCCCCCCCCCTGCTTCCGCGCCTCCCCTGCTCTCTTTCGTACCGACAGCGTCGAGCACCGCCGCCCCCGCCAGCTTGAAGACCCCCCCGGTTACCACCGAAGCCGCGGTTCCCGTAACGTTCACTGCTCGACACACGCCGTGCGTCGTGCGAAATGTCAGCTTTCCGAACGACTTTAGCAGGCTGTCCCCCTCTCGCTGAAGGTGGGACTTGCTGTTCATGGGGGGTGCGGGTAGATGTGCGTGTGTGTGCATGTGCGCCCAGGCACGCAAGAGCGGGAGGGGGCGGGGGGGGGGGGGGGACGATTCCGCATAGGGGACGCGAAACGAGAGGAATATAGGAGATTAAAAAAACAACAAAATAAAAAGTCGGGCGGAATGGAGACGGTTGGCCGGGTGCGATGGCAGCGTGGGATGCTTTTGTGACACCGGGTACTACTGTTGCAGGTAAAAAAACACTGCTGTAAAAAAAACGAGGCTTCGTAGCAGTGTGCGGTATGAGTTATGCGCAGGCAGGTGTTGACGTTGAGACTCGAGGAGCGCCTGTTCAGAAGAAAAGCCCGATCGAGGGTTAGGGGGCGGAGCAGGCTCTTAACCCTTTTAGCACCGCAGTCCCGACAAGGGGACAAAACACTTGGAGGTAGACTAGGAAAACAATTGGAATTGGGAGGTGCGGTTTCGCTGTCGTAGATGATACGCAGTCCAACCATCCCACCATACGTACATCATACCTGGTACACCCGAAGAAGCCCTCAACAACGTATATGACACCAGGCACACCACTGCGGCTAGCTGTACAATCCAGACTCTCGTATACTAGACATGAATGGAGGAGTACTTTGCCGACTGGTACTTTACTCTGGGAACTCGCCGCGAATCGTCAGACTCTAGACTTTTCTATTTTTAACAAACTATAGCAAATATCAAATAATAGTTTCAGTCACAATTCTCGTTCGTCAGCTATCATGTCACTTGACTTCGACCATACCGACTAAATCGATTATCAGCTTTTGGTGAGCGGCAAGCTCCGTGATGCGAACGAAGGTCGCGCGTGATCTACATTCCTCACAACGGACACAAGCCGGTGACCCCCTTGGTCTCCTGGACAGTGCCCAGCAGGTTCGATGGTTCAATAGGACGATGTCGGGCGACATCGCTCCATGATCGTTCTGCACACGGCGATACGGAGCTCGAGCTCGCGTAGGGTACCTACATGTAGGGTCCTACCGAGGACACAAAATCTGCCCACTCCAGACAAGTTTTACGCCGTACTCGTAGCCAGGATTTTATAAAATACCAGCTGGTGCATGGGTATCTGGGTACGGGCATGTATTTATACGACTGGCTTTGTGGGGGGTAAGGTTTTTTCTTCTTTTTTTTTCTTTATTCTCAAAGTTCTACTTTCCAGCTTCTGGACAAGCCGTGGTCACAAGTGTTGTCCCTTCTCCCCCCCGGTTCTTGCCTTCAATTTTTATCGCGCACAGGGTTCATCAATCCCACTGCTCGTCGATTTATCATCGAGTGTTGCTAACTCACGCTCTCGCGCTTTTCGCAAGTCAATTTGTGCACAAGAAAAAGTCCCAACGAATGTATACGAGTATGCACTCAGCGGGGCTCGAACTCACGAAACTGACCTATACCAGGCTCGAAGGGAACCTGATACGCCACCGGGGCGACCGGTTAGATACATCTGCTGAGTATTTCGTATTTCAGCCCGAAATTTTCAACATTTTTACCCGTGGGTTCATAGTTCACACTCGGATCTCGAATGTTTCGTGATTGTCAAGTTGGTACAGTATATACAACAGTTGATGAAAAGTTTGAAATTATCTCGCCGCTCAGCAGCAACAGCAGTTTGCCACCACTCCGAGTACTTGGTGTTTATGGATGTCCGTACGCTTGTATTCTGTTTTGACGTTTCGTACTCGTATTATAACCCCTTTGGGACTTGAGACGCACAAATACGCAAAAAGTGACCAAGAAAACTGCCGATTACGGCGTTGGCCGCATGAAACAAATCCGAGCTGCTGCGTGTAGGAAACGTATTCGAATTGCCGAATTGTAACGCAGGAAGCCGTGAGGCAAGCGCGAGTCATGGCAACATCATGTTTGGATTGCCTCAAGCTTTTTCCTAGAAGCTTGATTTGATCGCGCTCGTTGCTTTTGGGTCTGTGTACTAAAATCAACATATAATATAATCAAGTCCCGAAAGGGTTCATTTAGTAGAGCAACGAAAAAAAATAGCTGGTTTATAACTGGTTTGTTACCCCCTCTCCGACAGCGCTCAAATATCACACATAACAGGCGTCGCAGAGTCGAGGCCCACCGATCTCCAACTTGTGCATAGCATCGCCGTTGGTGGGAACACAGCAGAAAATTAGTCAAGTCCACGTGTGACAAGCGGAATCCTCGAATCCTTATCCTTTCAACCATCGTCGTCTACTGCAGGTACTGGTACGTATTCATGGCGCTTGGTATTGTTTTCATAGCCAAATCCCCTTACTACTTGCATATTTGCAACGATGCATCTCTGTTTTGTAATTTGTGGCCACAGAGTTAGTCGTAGAGCTTGGCTCTCTCTAGGATGAGACGGCACGGACATTGAGTCTCATTTATCTGGTAAACAATTAGGCCTGATTGCACATTTGTATCATGAACAAGGATGAATAAATCTCTGTTTTGTAGTTTGTGGCCACAGAGCTAGTCGTAACGCTTGGCTCTCTCTAGGATGAGACGGCACGGACATTGAGTCTCATTTACCTGGTAAACAATTAGGCCTGATTACACATTTGTATCATGAACAGGGATGACTAAAAATTGTCCCCGGGGTATGCCCAGGGGATACACGGATATCATCCCCGGGTTTTCGTTTGGGCGGAGCATGTGAGACGCGTATATTTTCTTTTTTGCCGTTTTCCCTTGCCACAGCAGTAGGCAAACATAGCAGCAGCAGTTGGGTTCTTCTCACGGTGACTCGTGCGGCTCGCTTGTTCGCGTAAGAGGGCCAACTTTGAGCGACGCTATCACGCTAAAAAAGGAGCAGGATTTCATTGTTGGTGTTTACGTTCGGGGAGAAAACTTGAAATCCAGCGAGAAATGTTTTTTTTCGAAAAAAGCGACAAAAAAGCGACGTACGGATCCTCACCACATAGTCGATCGTGAGGCGACCTCCGTGTGCCCTTGCTGGCGTCGAGAAGTGCGAGGTTGAGATAATTATAGTGTCTTGTTGTATTTACGCCCTACAGCTGCCAAACTCACCGCGGACACTGCAAAAAAAACGCTTGAAAAAAAGACTCGCAGCAGAAGATATGAGCCCCAATGTCCAAAGCTTATATCCCTAGAACGAAGAAGAAGAAATGCGACACATACGGAAGCCTACATCACACGGGTGGACGAGACGCCCCCCCATTCCGTCATCATATTAGAAGGTGGGCAAAAGGCCGATTTTCTAAGCACCTTCTGGAACGTCGGATGTCACAAAATGCGCGGATTGTCCCACGTCCTGTGAGGCCGCCGCAATTTCTCGCGTTCGAAAAGGTGCTTCCAAAGGCGGCCGTTTGAAGAGCTTGCCGACGTTCTGTGGGATTCGCATCATAGCTGACTTTCCAAAAGGTCTGACATTCCACTATAGGTATTAATACTATCTCGACGAACGGTGGGGTCCCGTCCACCCGTGAGTGTACCATTAATAGTGTCCGGGATGCCGTCGAGCGCAGACGAAAACACAATAATAAAGCAGCAGATACAGAGCTACGGCGGTATACCAGGTACCGATATTATACGAGAACTGCAACAAACGGTGTATCACGCAGCTTGCAAAGATGAGTATCGACCCTAATTAATCGAACTCACAGCTGACGTGTTTAGAAGTTTTCTTTTCAAACAAAAGCACCAGCAGAGAGCGTACTACCTTGTATTCACACGATTTCACACTCGTGCAGCAGCTGCAGAGCGGCGGTATTTGGGCAAACGTGCACCAGCATCGTCGCAAGCGAAAAACAAGTGATGTTTTGATTCGGCATTAATTAATGAATACATCGGTACTGGGCACAAACTAAGAAACAGCGTATACCTAAGCTGAGATTTACAGGAAAATAAGAAAATCGGGACCCGCTACACGGAAGTTTGTGTATAACACACCCTTTCCCAAATAAGAAACCCAGCCTGGGTCATTGTATCTCTTGATTTTATCATGTTTTTGAAATTCTGATTTCTAATGTTGCAGTACGAAGCCATATTACAGGTTTAGGAAGCCGTTCGTATTACAGGTACCAGGTAGTCTACACTAGGACTGCTGTTTTGTATACCAGGCGCAGGTGTGACACGGTGGCAAGCGGTGTAGTCGGTGTTTGCAGGCGCAAGTAGTGAGACGTATGCACCAGGGTGGACCTGGCACATCGTAGGCTGACTCCCGATTTCACTGTTTTATATTCTGGCGGAGGCATGAATTGCTTCAGCTATGATACATGCGTGTGTACACAACCACTTTTGGTTTGTTTGTGTTTTTTCCCTATTTAATTCGTAGGGTATTCCTCTACTCGAGAATTACTGGAGCCTGTCCTGAACAACAATGGACAATGACAGCACGCAGCAAAAGCCGCTTCTTGCAGCTGTTAGTAATAGCTCTATGACAAAAACAACTCCGATGACAACTCCGAGCGAAAAGTCACCCGGCGACTAAAACAAAAGCACGGGTCAGCTCGGCCTTCTTCGCTTTTTCGTCTGCATCTGTCGCTCTGCACCTGCCGCCGTGCAACCCAACCCCACTCCACACTCACGCACACACACCTTCGTCTCTTCGCGCGCCTTCCGCGGGCGATGAGCTGCTGGGGCGTCGATGTACTTGACTGAGGTTGCCTGTACACCTGCGTCGACTTGTACACCCCCTCCCCGCCCTCCTCCGTCGCCGACCCGCCACCATCGCTCCCTCGAGAGGCTGCCGCCATCTCATCGATAATCTCATCTGCATCGATCACTACAGTGCTGGCGCTGCCAGCCCCTGTATCACCCCCGGCACTAACTTGCCCTTCTTGCTGGTCCGCCTTGACGTTGCTGCCGCTTTGTGTGTGAGATATGGGGGGTGCTATTTTCGGAGCGCCATAGTAAGACGGCGAAGAACTAGCGCTGGGACAAGGCAAAATCACAGCAATACAGGAAAACACAAGGAGAGAAACATACTTCAACGATGGCAACGTTCTGGTGCGAGGATAATGCAGCAGCTCGCCGGCGGCAGGCGCCATCTTGCTACGAAGAAGGGAAACAACACGCGATAAACCAACAGAAAAAAATATTATTAGCAGGGTTTCAGTCTATTTCGGCGGCGTTTTTAAAGGGGGCAAATACCCTTTTTTTCGTGAGAGAGGTATCTTTGATTTTTCGCTCTTTCACCACCACCGCCGGCGACGGCCCCATTTCACATGTGCGAAAACTCACTCGCCCGCGTACACCTCTCTTTGGTACCCGCGAACGATGCTCTAGACAGCAGTGCGTGCCGTGCTCCGAAGACACCCACCGAGACGTGGAATTCGTGCATCAAGATCACGCGGCGGTAAAGGTGCGAAGATCGCTTGACTCGAAGCGACTCCTCGCTCGGTGATTGGATCCGCATGTAATTATTACCTATTAATAGGCGCTTGTGGATCTCCGATACTGCTGTGCTAATACTGCTGGGTTCACCTGTAGGTGTCATTGGTGTCGTTGAAGTGCAGTTTTAAAATTGATGACACCATCCACCTGTGTAGCAAAGCGCTACGTGGGCTGTAAAAATGCATCGCGCGTCACGTGCACCGCGAGGCGTCTCCGACTGATCCATCGCGGTACCAGACGGTAGCACCGCACACTCCCCACATCATTTGTCAAGAGCGACGATGATATACCCTAACTGACTCGAAATGCAATGCCCTCGGGGCTTTTCTCGTTGCCGTTGTAAAACGGACCAGTTAGATCTAACACATAACACCACCAGCAGAGCAGCATCATATTAGACTATATCATACCCCAGCTGCATACCCCCACCAGAAATCCGAGACTCCTGTTCAACTTTTCGCGCAACGTCGATAGGCACGCCTTTAATTAAGAGCTTTATCGGATATCTCTACTGTCCTCACGTGTGCTTGATAAAGGTGGAACGCAATACACCTGCTCCAACAACGTCGCATCACATCTTATCGCATCGCAACCTTAAGATTTGGTATTGCCGAACATGTCCGAGCAACGGAACAGCTGGGTATCTCGCCGCGTCGCCGACCTCGAGGCGAAAAGTACTGCGAAAGCATCATCATCGGCACCATCACCATCAGCATCGTTGAAAACGCGTCCCGCCGTCTACCAGCGAGAACACCGCCAACCTCCGCCCAGCCCGAAAAAGAATCGGAGTACCACTTCAAAAACTGTTGTGTCTGCTCGCGACATGACCGTGGAGCACCGCCTAGCTAACCAGGCGGATATCATGGCCAAGAGGATCACCGACCTGGAGGCGGCTTTGGCCACGTCTGCACGTCGTATCGCCCGCCTCTCTACTGCCGCCACTGCTGCCGCTACAGCACCCTGTCACACCCGACACGCCGCTCAAGCCATAGCTACCGTAGAGCGATGCTGCGCGACACGCGTGTCCCAGCTTGAGGATGCCCTCATGCAAGCCGAGAAGCGCGCGAGCTGGTTGCAAGAAGAGCTGAAGGTTGTCTGGGCCTGCGGAGCACAGCGCGTTCGGGAGCTCGAGGCTGCAGCTCGGCAGCGGGGGGAAGGGGAAGGGGAAGAAAAACAACACTTTCCTGGTAGGCTCAGCAGGGAAGAATCTAGGGAAGGAATGGACAAGGTGCGCAAATTGTTCTCTCTCACGTTGACTTCTACAACGAATGGTATTACTTGATACGTCTTCACACGCCCAATATGCACAGTCCTGCTTGGACTCGAGTTGAACCTCCATCGGCAACAAAAATGGCGAGTAACATGCTGGTACCTTATCAGCCAGCTACGCGAACGGGCAGCAGCACGACTGTGATAAACGTGGAAGAATATGCTACGCGTGCCCTACAATTTCTTGCGTTTCGTCATTCGGACGTTCGGACGTTCATTACAGCTAGACTACTCATCACCCCCCTTTTTGTGTTATAACAATCCCAACAAGCCGGGACGGTTCGTGTGATCGATGTTTTAAAGCGCGTCATTTTTTTTCGTCGGTGTTTCGCTCTGCAGTCCCAACAGAGCCCTGCGGTGTCTCCTGCCTGATTGATACCTTGTCTTTCCACTCATGAATGCAACATCATTTTGTTGATGTTGTTCTCGCATTGACTCATCGCTTGTACAAAGTCCGTGGTCACAGGACCGGGAAGGCTCCAGCAACTCTAGGGCTGAAGAATAATTCAGGAGGCATTATAATACAACAATAAATATTCGTACCATGCGTGCTGCGGCAGAGGTGCACGGTTTGGTATTCTGAGGCTCCTCGCTTGAGGCTGATTCTACGATATGATAGCCCTCCCCCGAAACCAGCGATTTTCTTTATTAAATTAACGAGCGTTTCATGGCTGCTTGACACGACGAGGAAGGATGCTATGAACAACATTTCTCCCCGTTTTTTTTTTTTTTTTTTTTTTTTTTTTTTTATCCTCCGGCGGATGGGGAAAAATATAGCTTTAGCTCACCGTATTTTCTTGTTTGCGGAGGACTATCGAACGATGGCGTCGGCGGGGTGGCAAGGGGTGCCGTATTTCAGGAGATACGGCCTGGAGCTGGTTTCAAAACCGACGATTTCGTTAAAGAAAAGTTGGGGGGGCTACCGTAGAACCACTCTAGACTTGAGGAGCTATGACCGATCTCCCCGGTGGCGTATCAGGTTATCCTCGAGCCTGGAGTAGGTCAGCTTCGTCAGTTCGAATCTCCCCGAGTGCATACTAGTATAAATTTGTGGGGATTTTTTCTTGTGCACGAATTGACTTGCGGAAAGCGCGAGAGCGTGAGTTGGCAACACTCGATGAAAAATCGACGAGCAGTGGGATTGCTGAACCCTATATGCGCGATAAAAATTGAAGGCAAGAACCGGGGGGGGGAGAAGGAAAGGACGACACCTGTGACACCACACGGCTTGTCCAGAAGCTGGAAAGTAGATGTGTGTGAAGAAAAAAAAAAATGCCCATCTTAACCCCAAAAAATGACGTGCGGGGGGAACAAAACAAGTGCTACCCGTTGAATAATTCCATGGCCTAGGTACACAACGAAAATCGTTAAAAAAAAAAAAACAGAAATGAAAAAAGAAAATCCCGACCATTTTGGGTAAAGAAGCCCCGTCATTCAGCAACGTTTCAGCCAAAAAGTGGTATATACTTTAATACCCCTATATCGTAGCATGCGCCGTACAAAACAAGTGCCAGGTACTTAGTAGCCTGCACTACGGCGGGCTAACTACGAGCTCGGCCAACAGGAACATCTACTAGCACTACGCACTCTCATGAGCAACGTGAATAAATGTAAAACGCCGACCTTGGGCGTATGCTACTTCATTTACTGGTACCCCAGTGAGTGGGAGGATATGTTTGGTGTATGCCCCCCCCCCCAACAATAGAGAGTAGGACTCACATGCAAGGAGGAACGAGATGCGTTAGAGATGAGGAAATTAGACGAATGTGGCATGGAAGAGTGTTGCAGACTAAAGAGTAGCGAGAAAACGATCGCTATCCTAGAAGGTAGATGGTGGCCGCAGACGGTGAAACAGGACGGGGATAGGATAAGTAAACAGTTTCTATGCAATATACGGAAGAAGCGTAATTAGCGCCTAGATGTTGGAGGTGTCTCTATTAGGAGTTGGAAGTGCTCCGTCTCCAAAGGGGTGCGTGGTCAATGGTTAAATGACTAAGGCGCGCAACAAATGAGAACCCCCCCCCCCCCCCCCCCCGTTTTGTGAGCACGATTCTTGCTCATTTTCTCTTACTATACCGAAAAAGTGAGCCTCATTCGACTGATTGCTGGGCTGCTTCTTGTTTGATGCATCACTACCTCTGGTGGTTAGAAAGCCTCTCACCAGTTGGACTGATTCAGTCACCAACTGAAGTAGCCCGACAGGAAGAGGGTTCTGAAAACAAAAAAACGAAACGCTTGGAGATCTGTACTCTTAGAAGCCTCTACACCTAAGGTTGGGCTTATTCGGTCACGTCACGGAAGTACCCCAACAGGTAAAGGCTTCCGACAAACAAAATGTAGAGTTCGGGGCTCGGAGCACCTAATCTCGTCAACAGCAGCGACTGCAGTAGCCCAACAGGTAGAGGCTTCCAACGCACACCACATACAATTTGGGGCTCGAAGCAAACAATATCGCCATTGACCAACATGGATCTCCGGGGCCTCCCGTCTACGGGCAGTCTTTTCTAGGCTCGTGCTGCGTCCGTGGACCTACTTCCACGCCGGGCGGGCGGGGATGTCACACAATGAAATCAGAACAAAACTATTCTCAACGCGCTCTCGATAAACGCCTTCTGCCAAATTTATGACGTCCCCAATTCCGAATCGCGTCGTTTGAAAGCGCTGCTGCCATTTGCCACCGGCGGCGGCCGCGCCACCACCGTCCTCGTCGGTACCCCTACCGCATCCCTCCACTGTCCGTGTTTCCCCCTCCGTATACTTTGTTACTTAGGAGCCTTTAGCTGATAGTCTATCTGAGTTAAGTGGCTGAAGTAGCCCAACAGGTAGAGGTTTCTCGCCAACACCGTCATACCATGCACCGTGTGGTGGGGAGGGGGGGCGGCGGGGGCTGCTAAATCATATTATAAAAATAAAAATACACTCCACCTGTGAGATCGAAGAGTATGTCTAAACTCGTCTTTGCAAGGTGTGTGTGATACTCCGATCGCGCGTATTCGTGGGTGTGTGTCCTCATTAAGGATATAGGTCGGCGACTCTCCTTGGAACTACAGCGTAGCTTGTTCCAGGGTCAACAGGGTGAAGTGAATCAGTCTGTGCGCGGAAAAGATGAAATATATTACCTCGGATCTGAGTTACGAACAAAAGGGAGAGGCCCGTAGAAGAAAGTGCAAACATAGTGGATGGCATGAGGGCGGAGGATTGGGGGTATTCGTCACTTAATGCATGTGCATATAGTCTGTAGGACGAAAGGCCCTCGCACCCCTACGATGCCGGGACGGAGCACGTCGGGTTCTTACTATCAGGCAGACATTATTGCGTACTCCAAGCGCGAAGCTGCGTGAGGTGTTCGACATGTCGCATGAAGGGTGAGCTGCATGCTACTGAGACCGCTTGACATGTGAGACTGAGGGGGGGGGGGGGGGGGGGTACCAGGTACGCGAGTAGAGCAGAGCGTATTCGAGTAACCTTGCAATTGTATTATAACTCAGCGGCCTCGGTTTATACTCGCGATCACACTCATCACTTGGCGATTGTGCTCTCTCTCTGTGCTTCTTCCGCACTGCACCGGTACTACTGTACCGTAACAATCGCAGATGGACGGAACGCGCGAAGCCCTCTCGGGCCTCCGAACGAGATTCTACCGAGTGATGCGAGAGAGGAACAAGCTCAAGTCTAGGTGCGACCACCTGTCCGAAAACCTCGGCAAACTCAACGACAATTCTCCTCAAAATCGAGAACCGGAAAAGGACAAAGACAAAGACACAAAGGGCAAAGACGAGAGTGGCATCAACCAACACGGGGGTTGTGCAACGCAAGACAAGAGCCATTGCGGCGTACCAGCACCACCACCTGCCAAATCCGAGCGTGCTCCGGCGTCGGGCGTGGATGACATGTGCTCGTGGCGTTGGTCGCCGCCCCAGCGTTCAGGAGGAATTCGCGTCGCTGTCCCTCCAGGGGAATAAAAGCGACGTTTATGGCGTAACCACAAAAATTGGTACCACTACATATGGCCGGACATGTACATACGGAGCGTTGTTTGGGTGTTCACGTTAATATCCCGACAGTTTTTAATTTTCCTATCAGAGTGGCATATTTTATATTTTTCGCGGAGGTACCTTCCTGCCCCGGAGTTGCTGGCACCTCGACGTGCAGGGGTGCCGCCATGAGGACGACAACGAAGCGCGTGGTGGTAGTGTAAGGCGCGAGTTGCACAGGCGATGCGCAAATCACGACAGGGTATCGAGGATTGAGAAAAGCGTCGGCCAATTGTGTATGATCATTCTAGGCGCGATGTCTTTTCGCACACGGAGTACAAGATGGGGAGACACGACTGCTCGAAACATAAAAGACCTTTCAGGGAGGAGTGCGCTCAAAGGAGGGCGTTGCGTCATGTTCAAAGCGTGTGCAGCCTTTGTTTCGAATTTCTCTTGCAAGCACGACGGGGGCGAATAGTGGCGTTATTGTCCTTCTGTCGGCGAAACCCGGCCTTGTGGGACGTTAGCGGCGACGCGTTGATGTTGTAACTTTATCAGCGTGATGCGCGTCCTTGTGACAATTTTGTCGCGTCACACACAGCAACTCGTTCAGGGAAAATAGTCAACCTGTTTTGTTCTTTTCGAAACAGAGACACTGACTGCTGCTGGAGGATTTTTCGGGTGTCATAGGGTGCTCACAATAGGAGACAGCATGATAACATCCGCGCTTGCGGCACTGTTGCCTCCACGTTTTTGGGAACAAATTTTACTTGGAAATAGTGTGCGTGTGTTTTTTTTTTGCAGCTCTAAAGGGATTAAGTTCGTCACAGGCCGCCCAAAGCAGCCACGTCGACTAGACATAGTCCAGGCCGATGGCGCCGGGCAAGTTAACCTCGCCTAGACGATCTGAGGTCGAGCGCGAGGTACGACGTCCAACGCAGCTTTGTTTTTTTTTCACGTACACAAGGCGGACGTCCTGTCGTACACCTGGTATACATTGTACGGTTGCTGGGCCATTCGCGCAAGACAGCAAGATTGCGTCTCGTGAACCGTACCAACGTGGCGTTGCGTGCCTCCCACAGACAACAACTCGCGAAGCGGAGGGGTATATAGCCTGTTCCGTTATATCGGTCAAGGTTTTCGTACAAACCGCCGGGAAAACGCCTCTTTTTGGCAACGATCGTTTTTACGTCGAGACGCGGCTCCAAACACCATGCACTGTAATTACAACACCAACCGAATTTGGGCACAAAATGCTTCCAGTCAACTGCCCGGCACTCTGCCCGCCTGCTTTGGCAAAAAAGTCCCAAAACGACCTAAAAACCGGGAGATAATTAACTAAAAATACGTTTTCGTTTTTGTTTTTTAAAACACAACACTGCGCACTGCACCGGGCGAGAGCTTCTATTACGTAGCCCGTGCCCGTACATATAATCTATCACGGAGACGACTATGAAGGGTCGATAGGGGCTCCTGCTCACGTCACAGAAACCGAAATTATCTGAAGAATCTGCCGGACCACCCAAGAAAAAAAAATCCTCCATTCGATCGCGCCCTCTGCCTCCCTGCACCAACACCTCTACGTCTCGTTTAGCCAGAGCTATCGTCGAGCTACAACCACAAGCATGGTATTGCTCGCTCCAGCAAGCGAATATATACCCGTCGTAACGTCGAAGAACAAATGGCATCTACCGAATAAGTACCACAAAACGGGACGACGACGTTCCACTTTTTCCCCCACGTCCCCCAAGCAGCGATCCCCACGAGCCTGCGAGGCTAATAAATCGAAAACACGCTCGTGGCCCTCAAACAATGCCCCCCCCCCCCCCCCCCCCCCCCCCGGCCAGGCCAACCTAGCCTGTGAGGCGGAAAAAATCCAAGACGCTCTTGATACTCACCGCCCCCCCTCCCTCCGCTCCATTCCATCCTCTCCCACCTCGGCCTTGGGGTCGGGAAAGTGTACTTCCGAAATACAGTCAGGTATTAGAGTTGGATTAGTTCCGCAGTACAAAAAGAAAAGAGGATCCTTTTCACTGCTGCAAAAAGTATCTCACGGTACAAGTTCCAAGGTCAAATTGTCCCCAGAAATAACCCCCCTTTTGACAACATACCGCAAAAAAAGTTCCACACAAAATTTCCAAGTAGTCTATATCCCCTCCCCAAAACAAAAAAACAAAACACAACATGTGCAGTTCGGAAAAATATCACATGTCCTCCCAGTCGAGACGGTCGATGCGGCTGTAAAACTTCCCCCTAGACATCTCCTCCCGGGATATCCTCCAGTAGAACTCCGGCATCGAGAAACCGCCCTGCGTGCCCAGCTCCGTCCGCATCGTCTGGACAAATTCCTGCTCAAAAATAGTTCGTTTCGACACAGGCGCGCATAATATGGGGAGAGTGCGGGGTCAGGGTCCGCGAGGCACCGTTTCCCGTCTACTCTCAAGTAGATAAATCTACCTGGCAACTGCAACTGATTTCCTTGAAAGATAAGAAGACGTCGTGCGTGTTTCGATCTCGTTTCCCGACTACTACAAGCAGCTAAAGTTGCTTCGTTAGCTGGGTGGCGGGAGTAAAAGCCCACCTACGGACTCACTACGTCGAGCCATACACGCGTCGGTTTTATGCAAAACACGCACAACTCCGCCAGTTACCGCGCAAAACTATTAACAGCGCTCTAGGGGCACTATAATACAACTGCAATGTTTAGCTAAATAGTAATAACGACTATTAATAGTACTATTAACATAGCCAGTCAACTCACAGCCCTACTAACCGAAGACAAGTTTGTCTGCACCCCAAGGGGCGGTCGGAAGAAATGCCGTCGATGAAAAGAGGGCACCATCCACGACAACCCGATCCTATTCGCCTGCCGGGCGCTCCCAATATTCGCCCGCCCCGCCCCCCCCCCAGAAAATATCTGACCGGAAAAAACGCAACACACAGAAAAGTCCAAAAGCGTACACCACTACGAACGTTTTCAAGCTTCTACCGCCTGCCACGTAATCACGGACACACGCGGATTGGGATCATTAACGCGACATATCTTCTGCTCAACACAATGCCATGATAACTCCCGCCTTTTCCTGTCCAATCCCCACTCATAAACACAACATTGGCGAACACAAAAAGGGATGCGGTCGTAGTCGTAGTCCCTCAATAGCGCGGCGCCTTGCCAGGCAACGACAACCGCACTAAACTGGCATCCCGAACTATCTCGGGGACCGTGTGGTACGAGATCGTGAATGCCAAGCAATCTTTCACCGCATTAACTGGGCCCCGCACTACAAGGTACCGCACTAACTAGGCCACGCACCACAAGGTACCGCACTAACGGGGCCCCGCAGTACCGGGTACCGTACTAACGGGCCCCCGCACTACCAAGATACCGCACTAACGGGGCCCCGCAGTACAGAGTACCGTACTAACGGGCCCCGCACTACCAAGATACCGCACTACCAAGATACCGCACTACGAAGATACCGCACTACCAAGATACCGCACTAACGGGGCCCCGCAGTACAGAGTACCGTACTAACGGGCCCCGCACTACCAAGATACCGCACTAACGGGGCCCCGCACTGCAAAGGTACCGCACAAACGAGGGACCATAAGTGTATCACAACGCGCAAAAAAAAACGAAGCGCTATAACACGATTCACCGCACCTCGTCGTGGGTGATGGTGACCAGCTGGAAGTTGCTCTGTTTCGAACGGCTGCTGATGATCTTCGCCAGCGCGTGCGCCAGTCCCACCTTCGCGGAGCGTAAAAAAACAACCCCAACACAATTAATTTAGTAAGGGTATCTAGTTGGACATACACTCTTGGGTACCCGGCCACCAAACTTGATTGTTTTGGTCGTACTCGGGTAGGTGCTGTTCACTAGCCGGCGGGAGATAGGGGGGGAGAAAAGACGATATTGGAAAAAAGAACTACATCGGGTGCACAAAAACGGTTCTCCCAACCAAGCACAGACGGGAGATATTTCGATATCATCGCGTACTACCGAGCAATCGGGGGAACCGCCTACGCGGTATGATAGACCGCAGCATCGCAACTTCAAGCTTCCCCACATCGCGTAACCCACGCCAACGCACGAGGCAACAGCACAGCGTGGGACGCGGCAAGACAAGAAAAAAAAACAAGAACTCGCCGGTTCAAACAGGAGCTGATACTACCGCAGCGTGAACAGGAGGACAAAAACAAAAGTCGCCGGTACATACAGGATCTGGTACTATCAAAATAGCGCAAAAAGGAGGATCTACGCGAGAAGGAGGGAAACGGTAGGCAGGTTAACCGTCGTACTACCGGAAAATAAACCCCACACTAATTTACTTCCAAGGTAGGTTTTACTTTATTGGAAAATAACTCCCCACACTATGTCCCAACGAACGTGGGAGCAGCTCTAAAGGGGGGTAATGTTGCTCGCTTCGCTGCTGTGCACGTGCTATCATACGGCAGAGGCGTTACGGTACAGGGGGGGGGGGGCACCCCCTTTTCTCACTCAGACTCAGAAGACCTAATGATGTGGCCGCCCGGATCTTGGGTAGTTTCTACGTTCTCTCATTGGTCGAGGGCTATGTGGTGGTCCGCAGATTGAAACAATAAAATAAATTTCCAAAAGCGGCGCCGCCGCGTTTCTGGCCCATTTCTGGCCCGTTTTGGTCCGGGTTGGGGTCAGGGTTAGGGTTAGGGTTAGGGGGAGGGTTGGGTCTACGCCCGTAACTCTCTCCGACCAGGAAGTGCTCCGTGCTCGCAAACGCGAACAGCCCACCGCCCCAAAGATCCGGGCGGCCAACTTGTTAGGCAAGCTCCTTAGACTCGTCCCACGCTATAGGCAGGGGTGCAGAAGATTCTGAGAACTTTTTGACCTCCCAACACGAGGACCTAGCTCAACATCTCACCTGCATCACCCGAAACACGACCTTGAAGGCATTCGTTCGCGCAGCCCGACCAACACTGCCAAAGCGCTACAGCGGTCCTAAAATAAAACGCGCTCGTGATTTTATCACACTAACCTATAGTCCCACACTTGAGGAGAGCTCAACCGGTCAGAACCGTTTGCCCCCAGAAAGCGCCATCCCTACCAGGGGGGAGGGGGGGGGGGAGGGATTCACTACCGGATTCGGGCCATTCGCCCGACTGATCGGGCCATTCGCCCGACTGATCGGGCCATTCGCCCGACTGACTCCTCTGTGCCTCACTCCGAAAAAAAAACGTTTCTACATAGGCTGTTTGCTTGGCGCGGCGTAGCTATAACTATTTTCCTGGCGGCTTCTTACGGCTGAAAAATAACCGCCGCACGGAATATTTTCAGACTGAAAAGGAACGGGGGGGGGGGGGGGGGGAGGTCACACGCGGCGAGTATCCCCTCGCCACCGCCAAGAAGAGGCCCAAAAAGTGATCCCCCTACTCTAGCCCACAGTCCGTATCCGACCTTGTTGTTGTGGTCGAGGTTGGTGGTAGGTTCGTCCAGGGCTAAAATGCCGCAGCTCACGCAAAACGTCTCCGCCAAGGCTAGCCGAATCACCACGCTCGCCTGGACAGCACGTCGGCAAGGGATTAGGGTGTTATCGTATCTCTTCAAACGGTATACAGTCAGTGGTCACTTACCCCGATTCAAGATAACCCGAGATAAGAGCATGCGGGAATTAGGAGCAGTAAAAAAAAGCCTGTCCCGCCGTACTAAAAGCCAGGGTGGGAGGAATTATTGCGGCGGAAATGGTGAGTGCTACAGGTGCAAGCACAGGCAGAAAAAAAAAAAAAACTTTGAAAAGTAATATAGGTTGAAAACATGTACATACGACGAAGGCGAAGCAACAAGTGCGCATCTTCGTACAATTAGAAACGAAACAACACAACAGCGTCACAGGTCGCAAATACGGATACCAGTACAATACAGTGCAGGATACCTTACAAAAAGCAAAGTAATCAGAAAAGAAGGCTGATATTATATGACGAGTCCGGGAGCCGCTATGCTGAAGCTAGTGTAAAACGCACCCTCTCCAAAATAAAACCCCAGCCGGAGCCAGATATTATGTTTCGTGTTATTAGGCCTCCTGTACTGTATACGACAAGACGAACCAACAAGCTAGCATGTTCGCAGAGGGTTGCGGATGGGGTCAAGCACCTTGCCACAGGAACTGCACCGACTTTTGTCGTTCTTTTACCAGGAACAACAATACCAAAAACGACAACAACAACAACAACGACGACGACGACGACGACGACGACAACAACAACAACAACGACAACACGATAATTAGGCACGACCACCCGATGTTACCGCGTGTCACACGCAGTGTCAGCCACAGACGACAACAGCAGTACAGTCATTACAGCCGTGGTCCCTCATTTGTGTCGAGCCTTGCCAGGCGACAACACCCACAAAAAAGTGGAACCCGACCGATCCCGGGACACTGCGGTGTTCTGTAGGGCGAGGTCGCGACAAGCATTTCCCCCCGCACTAAACAAGAGTTCCGCACTGAAGGGTACTATCGCACTAGCACGGGACCACGACTGTACTGGGAGGGGCGGTCAAGGGGGCGGGGCAGGTAGGTAGGTAGGTAGGTAGGTAGGTAAGGAGGGAGGGAGGGAGGGAGGGAGGGCATCGCTAGAGCGCGAACAAATACAAATAGTGACACGAAACATTCCGTACCAGCACCCGCTGCCCGGCGCTGCATCGCCCTTTCATGTCCAGCGTCGCGTCATTCTTGCGCATGGCCACCCTGTAGTTGTACGACCTGGGGAGACGTTGTCAGCACAGCAGCAGCAGCAACAACAGCAGGCGTAAAACGAAAATATCAGGACACACCCCACAGGTCACTGGTGGGGGAGGAGTCGGCTCACGCACGCACCCCACCACGCCAATCTACAGCATAACATGTGACGCGGTATTCTCTGTGACGCGACAACCGCGCGCACAGCTCGCTAGCTCGCCCTATACCACATAATACCTCTTGGCCTTTCCAGCGCCCGGCTGGTCCCCCGACACGATCTCGATCATGTCGATGTCCTCGCCCGAGTAAGTCATGGCCCACAGCTCCCTGATGATCTTGTTGATGTCGGCGATCTTCATCGTGTGGAACCGGAGCAGCGCCTGCATACCGCAACAGCAAAAGCGTGTGGGTGGTGACGTCGACGCAAGAAAAAAAAAGCGAGGCGCAAAGCTGGGGTAAGACGGACCCGCGCTTTCACACCATCAAATACGTCGGTTGACGGTCTCCTTTTCAACCCGTCAAGGCCTCTATAGACTAACCATGTTAGGATTAGTATGAGGATTTCCTCGACTGTCCTTGACGGCTGTCTGTCAAAAGGCGACAGTGCCGTCAACTGATATCGGGAAGTCAATCGTATCAGGGTAAGTATGAGGAGTTCCTTGACGGCTGTCCTTGACGGCTGTCCATCAATAGGCGACAGTGCCGTCAACCGACATTGCAAGTCTGGGCGCATCAAGGCCTCTTTAGACATAAAATATCTGTTTTAGTGAGAGGAGCTTATTGACGGCGGTTCATCAAGGGGTCTGGAGTGCCGCCAACCACCAATACGTCGGTTGACGGCCTAGTTTTGGCCCATCAAGGCTTTAGACATAAATACTACTTATACTGTGAGGATTTTCTTGACGGCTGCCAGTCAACATGTAAGAGTGCTGTCAACTGATATTTTAGATACCAAAGACGTACTCCAGTATGTACCCTGCTCTTTTCTCCATTTTTTATAATGTTTTCGGCTGGATAATGAGTATAGGACGACATCGTAGCTCTAGCAATAATAGGAACTCGCGCTGGTGGAAAAGGACCGTGAAACATAACTTGACCGTTCCACGGTTTGTTCTTTTAGGAAGATTCCGGTCTCCGGACGAGACACGGAGACTCGGGCACGCAAGCCGGGAAATTAGCCTCTAATTTTTGGCGCCATCGTAAAACATAAACTCGCTCCGCCCGCAATAAATAGCAGGTATGGTACAGAACGCTGACCTTGTCGAGGGCGGTCCAGTATTTGTCGAGGTCTGACACGGCCATCTCGGTGGTGCGGTGCTCTATCATCTTGCGACGGTGCTTCTGCTCGATGTTCCGGTATGTGTCCGACAAGAGTTTCTCCTCGAAACCGCGTATCTGTCCATGACGTGGAATGGACAATGACAAGAACGGACGCGCAGGGGAGCGGGGGGGGCGTACTCATATGTTGATTGCCTTGGTCATTTGAAGATTGACCACGCATCCCTTTCGAGCCGGAGCGCATTGGAGGAGGGGGGGGGGGGGGGGGGGGGGGGGGGCGGGGGGGTAAACGAAGAAGAAAAGGAAGAAAAACACCCACGTACACTCAAGCGCGAGACAAAAACAGGGGGCAGAGGCGGGAGAAGAAGAAACCTAAAACCCTGAAACCGCGTATCATATATAAACATACATCAGCCCACGAGATAATTCCATCGATGCATCGCTCGGCATGTGTACTGTCCCGGTTGCTCAGAAAAACACCTTGCAAAATCGTTCGAAGGGGTGTGTTATCTTGTTGTCTATATAAGGTATGTACACTCAACCCCCCCCCCCGCTGACCTGGTCCTTCAAGCCGTGCAAGCGGCCCTTGAGCTCTGCGCGCTTCTGGGTCTTCTTCTGGGTCTCGGCGTTAAGGGCGCTTATTCTCCTGCAAAAGGTACCGCAAAAAAAAAACAAAAAAAAACATTGCGCGTCATCGAAAAATAACAAAAACCGGCGACGGAACCTGCACTTAGGTGTGTTTACCCACGCGGCAGTGAAAAAGAAAAAGGAGGGTATTGAAGAAAATAGACAACGGAAGTGTTGTGGTGCTGTAAAAAAATGAGAAAGCTTCGTAACAAGAGGAAGTGCGTCGTAAGAAATAGGCCATGTAGAAAAAAGGGCGTGTGAAAATCGGGAGGGTGAAAAAAAAAGCGGGAGAGAAAAGACTGGTTGCGGTCATTGGCACCACTGCGATCAGCCGCCGTGCCAAAAAAAGAGTCAGGCGCGGCAGCCTCGCCTCGTCCCGTCCCACAACGACACCGCTGCCGCTACCAAGCCGCGCATCACCGACCTAGATAATTCCCCACAGCTACGCCAAACAAATTACATTAGTAGCCCTGTCGGAGCCATATCTAGCCGTAGTTGATTTTACGTCGGCGACCGACATCATGCTTCTTAGAAAAAAAAAGTCAAAAGTAGCGCCACATCCTATGTTCTACTGCTTCCAAGTACCAACATAAGTTCTCAACATTGCTTGCTGGAACCGTCTGCTCTCAACATGCGTACTATACACATACCGAAGTACGAATTTATGTTCTCAATATGTATACAATAACTGTAATATAGGTTGTGAACACGCATAATATGTACCTGGTATGTTCTCAACAAACATATCGCACTATCCATACATGTACACTCGTGTAAATTCTCAACGTGTGTACCATAAATATACTCATGTTTTCAACATTTTTTTTTGCGTATCCCTTGTATCACCTTCGTACTTTTACTATCTCCTTCTCCATCCCTAATTGTCACTCAGAAAACGGGGCCACTACGCAGGCCCTTCTTCCCCCACCCCACTACGGTATGCGCCTTCGTTTTTATCGCGAGAATAAGCACTTGCTTTTCTCGTCGACTCGCGTCCAAGTTGGCTCACCCACGCTATAAAGCGCCGTCTCGGCAGTTGGTGCCTCTAGAAAATAAAAACCTCTGCACCGAGATTTGAACCCCTGGCTCCAACCTCAGTAGTGCTCGAGGTTAACCACTAGACAACGGGGGCAACACGCATACCACTATTAACCCATTATTTCGAATACATAAATACCCGAAGGTTTGTGTGATGGCAAATAGAAACAAGGCTGGGGCGAACAAAAAAAATCACCCCGAACCTGATCTACCCCTGGATCCACACCACGGAGATGTGAACTAAAGAACGACCCTCGCCTCCGACTAGGAAGGTAACATACCCAGCAAGCCCGACAACAGCACCAAATAGCATAAGAATGGATGCATCGACCCCCGGAAACGAGTGAAACCGCCCCCCCGAACCTGATCCACCGCTAGGTCCACACCGCGATGATGTGAACTAGGGCACCGGCTCCTCGGATGAGGAAGGGAAGGCCCTCGGCAAGCCCGACAACACCAAAACAGCGTGAGAATGGATGCATCGTTCCCCAAAAACGATTTCAAGGAAGCGATGCATCCTCAAGCTCTTTGGCGTGTTGTGGTCGGGCTTGTTGGGTACCTCGCCTTCCTTGTCTGAGGAGTGGGATGTCCCATACGCGGCAGTCCACACTATCGCGGTGTGGATCCAGGTGTGGATCAGGTTCCGGGGGTGCTTTCACTCCAGTGCGGTACATGTATGTTCTCAAAATGGATAAAAACTGCCACAGCGTATTCACATAATTCGTGTGTTCTCAACCGGCATACCAGGTACAGTGAATACCCCGATATAAGAGCACCCCGTGACAAGTCGAAACAGGCGCTCCTAACTACACATTGCTCTTAACTGCAGTGTGCAGTGTATGCCTTTTAGAATGGCGGGACACGCCGATTTGGTCGCTCTTAAGTCCCGCATGCTCTTATCTTGGCCGCTCTTAAATCGGGCCACCCACGGGACTTCGTACTATCTGGTACTTGGTACGTACTATTAACAACCCATTTCCAACTCCTAAAAGTATCGCAGTCTAACTCCAAGTGGTTTATCACCATGTCGGGAGTGCGGTGCTAAAAGGCTTGAAATGTACTTCGTAAAATTACAAGGTTCCCCTTCGAGGTGCGGTTGGCTTGAAATCCCGGTCGGCGGTGTCGCAAATTGAAAAGGGGGAACACAGCAGTAGGCGTTCCTATGAGCTAGGTGTTTGTAACATAAACAAGTTCTTCAAGACCATGTAAGGCAAAAACGTGTAAAACAATACCAGGTGTAACATAAACAAGTCCTTCAAAACCATGGAAGGCAAAAACGTGTAAAACAATACCAGGTGTAACATGAAAAAAGTCCTTCAAAACCATGTAAGGCAAAACAGGTGTCAAACAATACCAGATGAGTAACACGAAAAAAGTTCTTCAAGTCCATGTGAGGCAAAAACAAACAACAGTTAGCCACCGCGCAAGTAACCGGGCAACCAACACCGGCCAGCCCAAACGAGTCAATACTTTAATATGTAGACAATCCCAACGTGCTCCAGCTGGCTCCAATACCCCCCGCCCGCCTCCCTCCCCTCCTTCGGGGCGTTCTACGCGAGAATGCCCATCTCACTCACCCCCGTACGTCCTGGCTGTTGGTCTCAGCGATTTCTGCTTCGACAGCGGCAACCTCCTTCTCCCGTTCTGCTAACTCCCTGACAGCCCGTGAGCACGAGGAAGGGGGGGGGGGGGGGGAGCATTGTCATACATGGCCGTAGTCTGTCAGACCATAGACCCTCGATTCCCCACCATGCCAGGACGAAGGACGTCGGGTTTTCCCCGAACAGGCAGGCATCACGTTCACCACGAGAAGAGAGGTAATTATTGTCATGTATCGTTGTAGTCTGTCAGGTCATAGACCCTCGCATCTTACAATGAGGAGCGCAGGGGGGGGGGAGTCACGACGGCAGCGGTGGCGATGGAGGAGGCGGTGGTGGACTAGGGGCAACAGTATTGCTCCGCCTGGGTCAGGGGGGCACGCGGCGTGTTGCATATCTTCTTGCGTTCCGTTCCGGACACGTTCCCTCTACCCCAGAAGTCCCGGCTGCTTCGCGTGGACGATGCCATAACCAAGTCACTTATATTTGTTTACAATTTTCCCTTCGGAAGACTCGGAGGAGTCATGCTGATAACTGATAACAAGACAGAAGAGAAATACCCATCGAACACCATGTAGTCTAGTGACAAGCCACGCATACCTCGCACCAAAGCACAACTGCTGCACGTGTACTCGAGTAAGGCGGTGGTGCGCGAGAGCAAAAGTACGACCGCCTTATTGGGGGAAGCGTCCTTGCTCATTCCAGGGCATGCGTGCAATTCCCCAGTCGCGGCAAGCGATTTTGATCGCCTTATATCGGGATACCGCCTTTACTCAGACCGCACTATTGAGGGACCCCTACTGCTGTAGTCGATTGTTCCTAGGAAACGATATGTTTCTAGGAACGAGGCGGTGCGAGGGGGTGGGGGGGGGGGGTGGTCGATGCACATATGTTGCAATGATGGAAAATGTGAAATTATTTTTTTTTCGAGACGATGTCACTCGAACGGGTGAGGGCGGGGAGGGGTGGGGGCGAAGGGGCCGGGGTCATGCATGACTGTAGCCCGGGTCACAGGACCATACAACCTCAAATACCCCCAGTACCGGGGCGGAGCACCTCGGGTTTTCACCGAGCAGACATCGCGTGCACAAAGCGCGAAGCGCCGTCAGGTGTTCGGCGAGTCGCATGCAGGGTGAACAACACTCTGCCAAGAACCGCTTGTGAGGCGGACTTCGGCACCTTGTGCGTACTTTCGTGCCGAGGGCGTGGGGAGGGGGGGTCGAAAATCGACCCGGCGCGGGCGAGGCTAGGGACGTCCCACCCACCTAATATGCGAGCGGTACTCAATGTTGTCCCTGAGGACCTTTTTCAGGTGCACCTGCTTGTCCGACTGGAGGACTTTCCCCGTCATCGTCCTCTGTCCAGCGATACATGCCGGCGGAATACACGGAGCAGGGTGGAGACAAATCGAGGGCCGATGGGTTGGGTTAGAACCGAGCGAGCGACCGCGAGACATATTAACCGAAGGCGATGTCGAAAACATCAGCAACAGCGACAGCCCGCTCACGCACTCCTTTTAGGACCGCACACACCTTGTTCGGGACAGATTATTCGATATTAGTGTGGGATCATTTTCGCATTTCCGTTTGATACCTAACACTACTATAATATACTTACGACAAAAAACAATACACACGTTTTTTTTTTTTTCCCCTCGTGGATTCTTTATTCTCCGCCACGGTGCCCCCGACATCTTTCAGCACTACAACATCGAAATCCTATCGATTGCGTTCTTTTTGCTTGTGTATCGTCAGTATCGTACATACGATATCGAATTCGATTCTCATTATACCGGTATCGTACATACGATGTGATATAATATCATATCGAACTCGATCTATTCTCGTTCGATACCCAACCCAACCCAACATCACAAAAACAACATAAAACCTATTCTCCCGCGCGGATTATTCGTTATCTGCCACGGTGTCCTCGGCATCTTTCAGGATCAACTTATCAAAACCATATCGACTTTTTTTCGTTTTGCTTCAACGAAATACACCACTATCGTGTGACATAACTCGGTCATCGTTATACATTCCGTACCGCACATACGATATCGAACAAATATCATCATTCGATATCCAACACTTCAACAAGACATCACAAAAAGCAACACACACATCATTCTCCCTTGCGGCCTCTTCGTTCGCCGCCACGGTGTCCTCGGCAACTCTCAGTCTGGCCTGAATCGACTCCAACGCCTCGGGCAGCTTCTTCGCCTCGCCCGCGACCACCCTCTTCCGTGCCTGCGAGAACGAATTCACGTCCCCACGGCATTCCTGTGCGGCCGCGTACAGGCGTTCCACCTCAGCGGTCGCCTGGTCCCTCGCCCTAATACGGAAAAACAGAAACGCAGGGAATCATAAAAAAGGGGAGTTTATTACGGGCCAATAAGAAAGGCGACAGCTGTCACACCGAAGTAAGTGTAAGACACAACCTTTCTCAAACAAGAAATCTAGCCTAAAAAACCAATACCTCGGTATTCGTCAGAGGGCCTGTATTGTCGGTGGTGGCTGGGCCATGAGCCATACCAGCATATCCTCGGGGTTTCCTACTGACACGTAGGCTTACAGGTTTTCACTCGATTCGTTACACATAACCGCCATAGAGACGTGGGAGCCTCACCGATTATGATGGCGTCACAATTCACTCTGTTTTCTCTCTTTACTATAGAAATTGGGTCCATTTACCATGCCGGGTGTACGACGATGTCGCCCCCGGGCTCCCGCTAAGTACAGGGGTATATCTACGTGTGGGTGCGTGTGTGCTGCGCTAGTCAAGCCGCGAGACACAATTTGTCCCTACTAGGCGGAATTTAAAAGCTTTCGAAACACGCCCCCATCCAGAGCACAGACCAGATGTCTGTTTCCCAGGTACGATCACACCTTGACTCGAGGACGATAGACAGCAGAGCGGCTTTTGAGATACCGCCGGTGGTACCAGACCCCCTGCCTCCACCATGGCGTGGATGATACATCATACAGCTTTAGTGGTACCTATATTGTGCCGGTATGTGTACTATAGAGGGAAATACCGGCACTAGCGGCAACCGGCACAACTCCAATACTGCCACTACTGGTTGTTCCCATCTGCGCCAAGCGACCTCCCACGCACTATAGCGGGCAACCGGCACTACTCAACCGGCGATATAGAGGGATTATGTTGCTGCAATTCCATACCTGGCGTGCTGTCCGGCCTTCTCCGCCACCTGCTGTCGAAGGGGCTGCTCCCTCGCCTTTAGCTCCTTAAGCTCAAACTCCAGCATCTTCTCTCGTTCTCGGAGTATCTGAGGGAAGGAGGGGGCGGGGGGCAGAACAAAAATCGGTCGCTCAGGGGCGGGGGACGGTGGAGCAAGCAACCGAATCGCTTAGCGCACGCTTTGTCATGAAATGTAGCGGGCATCACGCACACGCCTTACGTGGAAAACCTGATAAGGATCACCATCACCACCACGCTCTCGGAAAATGTGGGTGAGAGGGGCGGAGGACGGAGTGTACCACGAAAACCCTCGTTCACCGCACGCTATATCATCATGTGCAGCGCGATTCACGAACACGTTTCTCGTGGAAAGCTCCACAACCAAAGCGTCACCGACATCGTCACCATGACCGTCACCATGACCGTCACCATCACCATGATCGTCACCGTTACCATCACCATCACCATCACCATCACCATCACCGTCACCACCACCACCACCACCACCAACACCACCACCACCACTACCGTCACCACCACCACTACCATCACCACCACCATCACCATCACCATCACCACCACCACCGTCTACGCCACGACAACACAGCCATACAGCGACAAAACACCTCTGAGGCGCTCTCCGCTCGCATTGCGCGTTGCCGCAGCCAGGAAGATACAAGGGGAGGGGGGGGGGGGGGGGGGCGAAGGGTGCCCCGGCGGCCCGTCGGAAACCCGCGACGAAACCGCCACGGGCAGCGGAACGGGTGGTGATTAGTGGCCGTTGTTTGACCAATAGCATTGCCACGTGTGCAGTAAAACGCGTGTGAAAAATCCGCAGAAAAACACCACTCGCTCACCCTACTCGCCGCCCACCTTTCCACAAGAAAAACAAAAACAAAAACAAACCGTGTCACGGGTGCTAACATCATAGCACGGTGCAGAGTCGCACCATATTTTTTGTCCCGAGCCTCCTCCCCCTTGAAGAGGTGAAAATTATTTCCCTTCGGAGGCAAAAAACCGTTTCGGGGTGAACCATAAAATGCACCCCCGACGACCAAATCTATGGCCTTGGAATACAAAAACAAAACCAAAAAAAATATGCATTTATTTTTTTTAGTGATAATCCGACGATTTTGGGCTAAGGAACCCCGTCATTCACAAAAAAATATTCCAGCCAAACAGTGATACCTAGGGTTGTGAGTCGGCTGGCTATAAGTTGCCAGCTAGTTATTTAAGTTAGTTGCGGCGGTGCCAAATATCCAACCATTTTTGCGTATTTGGGTTTCCTTGGGTGTAGGAAGGTTTTGTTTCGTTCGTACGGGGCACGCGTTTCCCGGCGACAGGAGCCCAAACTCGATGCGAACAGAGAGGCAGCGCATGGGGCATCAATCAGTACTAAACTAGGACGTTTTGTCATACTTTTTGCGTACAAAATCAAATAGTGCGTCGCCAACCAACTAATAACTAGGCGGAAGCTCCAGCCAACTCACGGCCATAGTGATAACTCTATCGTAGCTCGCGTCCTGGGAAGGCTTTGCAGAGCTTTCCCGTGCGCGGTTAGTATATTCCTAACCACCCTCCATATGGAAACTTGCCTCCCTCTTCTTGTCGAACTCCTTTTTGGCCTTGAGGTCGCCCTCTGCCTTATCGAAGTCAGCCTCCCTCATGGTCCTCGAGGTGGTCACGCTGTACTTCTTGTTGCCCAGCGCCGTCACCTCTTTGCCCTTCGCCTGCTCCCGTGCGAAGTGTCAACACAAACAAGAAACTTTTTTAGGGAAAAAAGGACGAGAAAAAAAAGGTTGAACGACAAGAAGGACACGCTTCTTGACCTTTTTACCACCGCGCTTCCCGCTATGGGGACAACGCACTTGCTATACCAACACGACCGTTCAAGAGACGGAAAAATGTTGACTCCAGGGTTGCAGCAAACACTATGGGAGCCAGCATACCTGTATGTCGTTAACGACTTTGTCCTTCTCCGCGGTGAGCCCCCGCACGCGCTCCTGGGCGTCGCTCAGGGATCCCGTGTTCTGGCTGTACCTACAATGTCAAGCGCAGCGGAGTGTGGGGCAGACGGGGTTGCGTTGGGTTGGGTTGGGTTGGGTTGGGTTGGGTTGGGTTGGGTTGGGTTGGGTTGGGTTGGGTTGGGTTGGGTTGGGTTGGGTTGGGTTGGGTTGGATTGGGTTGGGTTGGATTGGGGTGTGGGGTGGATGGGTGGGGTGGGGGAGGGTGGGATGGGGTGGGGTGGGGTGGGGTTTCGCACGCCCACAAAGGGGTGCGATAGCACCACAGGAGTGTGACAAAAAAATACAGACCAAGGCCGCGAAAAAAGCTGGCTTCACCATCGACAGCCCCCCTCCCCTCCTGACCGATTAACATCCAATCCCTAACCCCCCCTCCCCACCAAGTTTAGTGAGCGAAAATTTAAACCACTTGGACATACTCCTTTTTCTTAAACTTGCCAATAAAAAACGAAACGCCGTTTGAAAAATTGCCTTCGACAGAGCATCTCCGCAGCATGTACCGCCTTCATACCTCTGCAGCTTCTTCCGTATACGTTCGACTTCGAAGCGCACGGTCTCGATGCGGGCGGCCTCGTCACAGCACTTCTCCGCCTCTTGAAGGGCCGCGTTCAGCTCGTTCCTGCAGTGCGATGCGCAGATATGTTTTGTGTATCATGCGGCGCGGTACGAGTAGGGAAGAGTTCCGCTTAGCCGACACTGCAGCTGTCCACGGCTTCCGGAAGACTGTACCAACAAAAATAGCAACAAAGACACCATCGCTAACACCCACAGCAACAGCAACAGCAACAGCGTGACTAACAGCAATGCCAGCACCAACAGCAACACCAACGCCAACATCAACAAACTGCAACAACACCAACGCCAACGCCAACAACAGCAACACCACCACCACTGACAACGCCAAAGAGGTACGAAACACAAATGCAAACACACCTGGTGTCTCGCAACCCTTTCTCGTCCCTTTCCTCTCTCTCCAGCTCCTCTCTCTTGCTGGCCCCTTCCTCCTCGAGCTTGGCCATTTCCTCCTTCAGCTCCTCAGGACGCACCGACAGCCGTTTCCATTCATACCATTTCTGCAGCGGACGCAGGACATGCGACGAAAACACGGGACGGGATGAGGCGAGATGGAATGGGATAGGGCGGGATGGGACGGAAATGGGCGGGGTGGGATAGGACAAGATGGGACGGGATGGGATGACCATTCATACCATCGCTGGCACCGAAGCGGGCCACTCGGGATGGGGCGGGATGTGATTGGACGGGATGTGATTGGACGGGATGTGATTGGACGGGATGGGATGGGATTGGATTGGATGGGATTTTATGAGATGGGATGGAAAGGAACGTGACGAGACGTGATGGCCATTCATGCCATCGCTGGCGCGGATGCGGGCCACGCGAGAAAAAAAATGGGCAGGGATGGGGCGGGATGGGGCGGGATGTGATTGGATGGGATGGGATGGGATGGGATGGGATGGGATGGGATATGATGGGATGGGGATGGGATAGGATGGGATGGGATACACCACACTTCCACATCGGTGCCGTGTCAATTTAACCCCTTTAGCACTGCACCCGCGTTTAGGGGACAAAATGCTCGGAGTTCGAGCGAGACATTCTTCCCATGTTACACGGCGTAACCTCGGCCGCAACTGCAACCAACGGTGCCCCCGTGGCAAAGGCATCAGCGTGAGCCAGGCGTGACTTTTATACTACTATGAAGGGAGAGCAATCAACCCTTACCTGAGAGACAGCCTGCACCTTGCGCACGGATTCCTGGGTGGCGGCGTGGTTGGCAGTAATCTCTGCCGCGTTTGAGCTTACATCCATATTGGCTATCTTCTGCTGGCGCGCCGAGAACTCTTCCAACTCCTGTTGAGGTAGGCGTTCAGCACCACAGCGATAGAGGGGGGGGGGGGAAGGGGATGAGGAAAAATTGAGGACATTTCTACTTTTCTTGGTGCTGCTGTAAACGAAATAATCAAGAAAACACGAACTCAAAATAAACAAAAACAGCCCGGGGCATACAAATATAACGCGGCGCCGTTTTCGGCTTCTTACGAGACCTTCCGCGTGTCGAACTGTGCTCTTTTAAAAACAGATTCTTATTAAATCTAAGTTCGTTTTGTTTTATTTCAAACAAAGTTCATGTCAATTCATTTCAAATAATTCATTTTGAACTCCTTTCAGATTTTGTTACATCATAGGTGTAAGCAAGTCAACTACCAGGTATTTGGTTACGAGTTTTTTTTTACGCGATCCTCACGGATCCGACACCATTATTAGCCCATTAATAGCTCCGACATATTTCAGGTAAACAAAACATACCAGGAAAATAACTAATTGCGTCCGGCACGTCCGCAGCACAAACAATACTACCAACACATGGCAGGGTACACGGTATCAGTAAGTCGGGCGAGGGACGCTCGTACAGACAGGCCTCACCTCGTCGTTCAAACCCCGCCCGCAGGTAAGGCAGTGGTGGTTCTCGGCCGCCTCTACAAGCGTCTGCCACACGTGCCAAAAAAAACAAGAATTAACAACAAAAACAAAGAGACATATTTATCAAGTTTTTCTACTGTAACGTCAGCTGTGAATTTGACACATTTTAGGGTCGATACTCATCTTTGCAAGCTGCGCAATACACCAGTCACCCGTCTTTAGTAAGTTGTCATGATGACTCAAAAACCTAATCAATAGTAATAATAATCGGCGTTATGCCTCCAATGAAACACGAAAATGACGTTAACGTGTCAGGTTACATGAAAATTATTATCCATAGCAGTAAGAAACAGATAAAAAACAGACACATCGTATTATAAGCACGTAACACAACCAACAAAAGGTGTTGGTTTTTCGGGTTCCAGCGACATGTCGTATATGATCCCTGGCACGCAGTAGCGCTTAAAACTTCTTCGAGGAAGTGGTTGAGGCACATTGCGTACGGGACAGTTAGAGGGGGTTAACCCATTGCCAACTCCTATTGGTTTTCAGTAGTGTATCTCCGAGTGGTTCGTTCGCATGTCGGGACTGGGGTGTTCAAGGGGATTGATTGAATTTGACAAGTGTTAGGTAGTGTAAGGGTCCGAGTAAGATATAATTAACAGCAGTGTACGTCAACCGTTTCCTCGAATAAGTCGTTAAGGTAACCTCATTGACCAGGTAGAAACAACGACGGTTGACGGGTGATCGGGCTCAGTTGCGGAGGAAGAAACCACTCGGCTGAGCCTCCACCGGCTTGAAGAAAAAAATGTTTTTCGGCTTTGAAAAAATGAAAAAATCGGCTTTTATCCGGCTAACGATATCGAAATTCGGCTCGAATTCTTCCAAATCGGCTCGCTCACACGAAAAAGGGCTTTTGCTTCGGGGAAAGAAGGCTCGATCAGCGGTCATCGCCAGAAGATAAAAAAAGGCGTTTCCACCGCTCCAGTGCTGGGGTGGCAAAAAACAGGGTTTCTATCTAGTGTATAGGCGTTCATAAGCAGAGGAAGTGAAAACCGGCTTATAGATCAGAAGTGCCCCCCCGGGAGGGAAAATCGGCCCGGTCTCCCCCAAATCGGCTCGAAATAAAACAAACTCGGCTCCTGGGTAACACTCGTTTTCTTTTAACTTGCGGCTTTTGTAGACAAAAGTCGGCATTTTCGGCCTTTTCGACGAAAGCCGGCGGAGGCTCAGCCTATTAATAGGGATCACACAAGAGACACGCCAGCGGCGGAGCACGCCGCCTGTGCTCACGCGGCTTGCGTGCTTGCTTGTTTGCGTCTCCCCTCCTGCCACATATTGTGTTGTTGTTGTTGTTGTTGTTGTTGTTGTTGTTGTTGTTGTTGTTGTTGTTGTTGTTGTTGTTGTTGTTGTTGTTGTTGTTGTTGTCGTAGTCGTTGTCGTAGTCGTTGTCGTTGTCGTTGTCGTTGTCGTTGTCGTTGTCGTTGTCGTTGTCGTTGTCGTTGTCGTTGTTGTTGTTGTTGTTGTTGTTGTTGTTGTTGTTGTTGTTGTTGTTGTTGTTGTTGTTGCTGATGTTGTTGTTGCTGTTGCTGTTGCTGCTGCTGTTGGTGGTATTGTTGTTGTTGTTGTTGTTGCTGTTGTTGCTGATGTTGTTGTTGCTGTTGCTGTTGCTGCTGCTGTTGGTGGTATTGTTGGTGTTGTTTTTGTTGTCATATATTGTCGGACAGAACACAAAAGGCGGTCGAATTCGTACAGATGTTTCGACGGGTGAAAACAAACAGACGACTCGAAAAAGCAACGACACATGCTACGATTGGGGTGTACCTAAATCTTCGAAGGCTTTCCACTTGAGCTCTGTACTATTAGTAATAGTAATATTATTTGCATCTCACCCAAAACGTGTTTTGATAAAAAATGAAAGTACAACCCAATCAACAACGCCATGGTTTCAAGTATCAAACGGTCAGCAGTTTAACACACAGCGGTCCTAAAGTAGTTTGTGAGTGAAGGAACCCCGTTCAGTAATAAATAATTTTGCCAACAGCGCTGCTTATGTCGTAGCACCCGTCCAACGTATGGTATGGTATGGTATGGTATGGTATGGTATGGTATGGCAAGCTATGGCATGGTATGTTATGGTATGGTATGACATGACACGGTGTATGGTATGGTATGCTATGGTAGAGTAGGGCATGATACGGTGTATGGTATGGTATGGTATGGTATGCTATGGTTTGGTATGGAATAGCATAGTGTGGGAGGGTGGGAGGGAGCGGCAGCAGCATCGTGCCTGCGCCCTGTGTGTGGTTTCTGCCGACGCGCATGCGTATCCACTTACTATGCGGGCATATTTCGTGGTCCAAGTCAATCTGCTCAGGTTTTTCGTCGCCTTGGCGTCTAGCTCATTCAACCGCTCCAGGATCTGGTGTCGGCGGGGGGGGAAGGGACGAGAGGGCGTCGTCATCATCACAGCACGGCGCCCAACCCGACAGCAGCAAGGTAAGCAGGCACGGAGGGAGAGGGAGCGGGAGGGATGAAAAGGGAGAGTCACGGAGAGGGGGGAGGGCAAAGAAGAGAGAAACGGAGATAAGGACACGCAGAGAAAGCAAGGGGAAAGGGAGATGAAGAGAAAGGGAGAAGGAGAGGGAGGGGAAGAGAGGGGTAAGAGAGAGGGCGACAAAGAGGGGAGGGGGGGAAGAAAAGTGACTGAAGGTGAAAGCATCAAAAGAAGATGGGTGCGAAAGAACGAGTCCACAAAGGTCTAAGGAGCGCGCAGAAACGCCCGCCGTGTCGACGTCGTTTGACCAGACGAACGCAAGCGTTCAATTTCGTTCTCTCCTTGTTAGCAATAACACCTCGCTCTTTCTACGAATCTCCCTCTCTTGTTTCACGTTCTCCATCTCTCCCCCCCTCCCGTTCTCTCACTCTCCCTCCCGCCCCTCCACCCCCTCTCGCTCTCACGTAGTCGAAGTCCTCCTCGGGATCGGGCATGGAATTATCAGGCTTCGCTCCTACCCTCGCCACCTCGGCCCTCACGACATCCACCACGTCGGACAGGGAAGCGATCTTGGACACCACGCGAGAACGCTCACGCCTCGTGTTCACCAGATTAGTGTTCTGCTCCGCGCGGAGCAGCAGCAGCAGGTGCAGGTGCAGGCGCAGGGGTTAGCGGAGGCCGCGATAAACGGCGGAAGCGATTGTGGAAAGGGCACGACGGCAGAAAAAACAGCACCGAAATAAGTGAAGCGGCAGCGAACGTGAAAAAGGCGCCACGACACAAAATACAGGACCAGAAGAAGATAAACGAGAAGGGCGGCCCGGGGGGGGGGAGACAAGCAGGAGGAAGCCCAGCGCGCTTTAGAAAAGGAGGTACTACGGTCTTCGTGAAAGCAAAAACGCATGCAATGGGTTTGGGGTGAAGGCAACATACTGGAACGAGATATAGAACCGACAATTTTTTGACGACTCCCTCCCTCCCCCCTCGAACCCACCTCCCCCTCATCAAAAAGCTCCGGTCGGAGGACAGGGCACACGCCGCCAGCCCTCGCGCCAACAAAAACACACAGCAAACACACATTATAGATTGGCAACAACTATTGATTGGCAACAACAACCACTCACGTTTTGCGCCATTTCCCTGTGAAGGTTCATGATCTGCGTCGCCTTCTCTGCTCGTTCACTCTCTGCTTTCTCCGCCGCCATCCTGATCTCGGTACAGGCTGACCCTAAGGCCGCTTGCGTCACCACCTTGTTTCAGGAAAAAAACAACAACGCAGAACGCGTAGCAGTCGAAACCCGATTGTTATATAGCTGTGGTGGAATCGCTAAAGCTAATTCCAACACGAAACGCAATGCCTGAAACGCGGGGATGGCTCCCGAATGTCCCCGACGTCGAGACTTCAATCTCGCCTACGTAGTCGTGATCCGATTATGAGCTATAACGGAATGAATCCCTAACGCTAACTCCAACACGAAACGCAATGCCTGAAACCCGGGTATGGCTCTCGAATGTCGCCGAAGTCATGAAATAAAAATCGCCTACATAGTCGCCATCCGATCGTCAGCTGTGATGCAATCCCTAACGCAAACCCCAACATAAAACGCAAGTCCTGAAACCCGGGAATGATTCCCAAATGTCCCCTTATTCGTGATTTAAATATCGCCTACAACGTCGGGAGTATCAGTTTCCGTGGTGGAACCGGGTATAAGGCAGGCTAGTTTTTCGGGCGTAGCATTCTTTGTGCGGTATTTTCAGTCTACGACATCCTCGTCTAACGCTCAAATTCGGCTCACGCAACAGACGCGTATGTCTTCACCATCTCGTGACGGTCCATCACTTACGAAAATGTTTAAAATACGTCAGCTGTGAGTTCGATCAAGGGTCGATACTCCTCTTTGCAAGCTGCATGATCCTCGGGTCGCGCGTTTTTACTCTGTGAAGATACATGACACCCCTGGAGTTCGGCAAGGGCGATTTCGGTCCATAATCATTCTGTGCACTCACACTGTGCCAGGTAATCTAATTCGTTTGGAGAGGTACAAATTGTTATATCACCCCGCGTGAAACAACGGTACAATTAATATGAGTATAGTATGGGCCTTTCTTCCAGGGGGGGGTTACTACCAAATTAATTGGGGGTTGTAGAGTTATGTATGTTCGGGACTCCCGGAGACGAAAATATTAGGTGCGGTAACCCTTCGAGGGGCGCAGGGCAGTCTACTATAGGTGACAACATCAACATCAACATCAACACCTACATCGACAGCAACAGCTACAGCTACAGCTACAGCCACAACTGCTGATACTGTTGCTATTACTACCGCAGCTACTGCTACTGCTACTGCTACTGCTACAGCTGCAGCTGCTGCCGCTGCTATTGCTACAGCTGAAGCTGCTGCCGCTGCTACTACTACTACTAGTACTACTAGTACTAGTAGTACTACTAGTACTACTACTAGTACTACTTGTACTACTACTAGTACTACTAGTACTACTAGTACTACTAGTACTACTAGTACTAGAGTACTAGTACTTAGTTCTAGTACTGCTGCTGCTGCTACTACTGTTGCTACTATCAATATTATACTACCGTTATTGCTGGTGCTGGTGCTGTTGGTGCTGCTGGTGCTGGTGCTGGTGCTACTGCTACTGCTACTGCTACTGCTACTACCTACTACTGCTGTGTTCTTCAGTGCTCGCCACCACCCCTGAGGTACAAACGCAATACCTGTGGTGGGCTCCTGAGGGACTTGTTGAAAGCGGGACCCTCCCTGACCCTCTCCTCTAACCGCGCCTCATCGTCAGCAATCTTGCGGCACACACAAAGAACACACCACGGAAACCGACGAGGGCAGAGCAGGAGAGGAGGGGGGGGGAGGGGAGAAGAGAGATGTCTACTTCACCGAGGGGGTGGCGGACGGGCAATGCCGGACGCGAAAGGTGTCGGTAACATAGTATACCAGGTGCGGCCGATTAGTGATGATAGCCATGAATACAAGCGCTTGGGTTACGACTGTTGTACGACATCATCCACCCCATGGCAGCAACTGATGCATCGCGGTAGCCTGCTCGCTGCTGTCGCAGTGAGGGACTTACTACGAACAAGAGGCGCGGACGACAAAACATACATGTGGGCCACCCGTGTCCGTTTTAAGCGTGTGCTTGGTTTGCTGCCTGAGGATGTCGGGGTTTCGACGAGTGGACTACAATGGTCTTTTTTTTGTCCCCTGGTATGTAGATGAACGACATTTCCTGTGTGTTTCTATTTTGTTTTTGACGTGTGTTCGTGCATCGTTCCGGGCGCCTACACTTATATGTTACCCCCCCCCCCCCCCCCCCTTTCCGGTCACAAAGCAACAGACCAACGAGGGTTTTCCCATGATCCCGTCACGACACACATACCTGGACGGTTTTGACAGAGATCTGGCTCTGCTCGTCCTGTTGCATGCTGAGGGCCTTGACCGAGGCTTCCTCCTCCTCCATTGCAGCCTGCAGACACGCACGGGCGTGTACGCACGTCACGCCGCGTCACATCCCGCGGCATACAACAGCACGCGTTGGCAGCACTTTAGAAACAAGGAATTTTGCACTGTCGGAAAAAATGGCTACTGTATCATCATAGATGTTTGCACGCAACGTATGATACCATCGCGCCTGGCATAGTAGCTGACATTTATACCAGGGCTTTTCACGGGTCGTAATCCGGCCGCCGGGTCGGGTCAGGTGGTTCTCAAAATCTCGCGGGCCGAGTGGGGTCGGATCAGGAGGTGTTTGAAATATCATGGGATGGGTCGGATCTGGTCAGGAGGATTTTAAACACGCGGGTCTGGACGGGTTACCTTGACTTGACTTGATCCCGTGAAAAGCCCTGATTTATACTATAAATATTGATGACTGTTTGTTGTTCACGTTCACCCTGGCAATATCCACGGGAGTCACTGACGTCATATAGCAATACATCTGTAAAAACGAGTTGGGCCGGTGTATCACGCAGCTTGCAAAGATTTCACACTAGAAATTAGGGAGGGATTGTTTTTACGGCGGTAGTGTGTAGTGGATACGCCGCGTACTGTAGAACAGCAAAGCGTCAGTACCACTGCTGCAAAGGAGCTCAGCACACGTGACACAGCAGCGCACCAAATGCCGAGGCAAGCCACTTCAAGGCAAGGCACGCCACAAGACACAAGAAACTACCAGCATCATGCGCACGGCACGTTGCCTCCCAAACGGACGCTTGTACCGGCGAAAAAAAAATGCAGCATCATTATAAAAAACAGCCCTCCCTCCCTCCCTTCTTTCCTTTCTTTCTTCTTTCCTTTTCTTTCTATGCTTCTTAGCTTCTTTCTTTCTTTCTTCCCCTCTTTGTATTTATTGATTTCCTCCTTTCTTGTCCCCCCTTCCGCCATTAACGTACACACCATTAACTTACTGTAGGTTGGGGATCGCAGTGCACGTGTCTTAGGTCAGCACACTAAAAAAGAAAAGAAAAAGAAAAGAAGAAAAAAAGAAATTCAGCGCGGACGCAAAACCCATTTTCGTCACCCTGATTTCAGCCAGCCTGGTCTCGAGGGTCTTGATTTCCCTGGTGATCTGCTGCGTTTTGTCGCCCTTGAAGAATTCTTCGAATTCCTTGATGGCCCTTCATTGTCATTATTGTCGGTGCCGTTTGCATGGCGACCGGGAGACGGACGGACGGACGGACGGACGGACAGACAGACAGACAGACAGATCGACCGACCGATCGACCGACCGACCGACATACAGACAGACAGACAGACAGACAAACAGACAGACAAAGACAGACAGACAGACAGACAGACAGACAGACAAATAGACAGACCCCAGACCGTCAACGCAAAACATACAAACGCAGACGGACGCAGGACAGTGGAGGAGGAGGAGGAGGAGGAGGAAAGAGAACAAATAAAATATACAAACACACACGGACGCAGGAGGAGAGAGGAGGAGTAGTAGGAGGAGGAGGAACAGGAGGAGTAGTACAAGAGAGAACAAGCCGAACCCTGTCAGAAACCACGAACAAGCAAACTTGATCCTAAAAAACGCTTTGCTTAAAAGCGATACCGGTAGCGAGGAAGAGGCCTTCCAGCCAACAAGGGCATATATAAATTGATCAAGAAAACCGTCACGCTTGCCCCGCTCTCCTCTTCCCCTCTCCCTACCCCCCCACCCGCCAATCCACCCCAGCCCATCGTCAACGGCGTTCCAACAGCGGTATAATACCATGCAAAACTCGCTGATCCCTCCCCGCACACCCCCACCTCCTCTTGAGTCTTAAAACTACGACCATGCACGATATGAACACACACACCCCTCCCCTTACCCTCCCCCACATAACATTATATGGGAAAATAAAATACGATATCGTTACTTCGCCAAACGCACTGTTTCTTAGCCTTCTCCGCCCCCTTCAGTTCCCGCTCCAGCTTAGACACCGTAGCGGTTCCCAGCTGGCTCTGGCTTCCCATCCCCACAGACCCCCCGCTCTGGGCAAGCGACATGGCTTCACCCTAGCAAATCAACAAGCCACGGGAGGGTTTCAACGGGGTTTGTTTCATTAGTTACGATGGGGTGGAAGAGGGAGGTGACGGGGAGGACGGACATAAACATGGAAACAGTGTGGGCCGCGCTACAAGAGGGGGGTTATTTTGATGGCGTCAGCAACACCGGCTGTTCGTTGTTGTTGAAGCAGTGCTTCCGTTCGCTTCTTAAGGGCACGGGCGAGGGTAAGGGAAAGGGAACGGGTACGGGTAATGGGAAGGACAAGGGTAAAGACAAGGACAAAGGTAAGGGCAGGGGAAAAGGCAAGGGTAAGGGCAAGGGCAAGGGTAAGGGCAAGGGCAAGGGCAAGGGCAAGGGCAAGGGCAAGGGCAAGGGCAAGGGCAAGGGTGAGGGTAAGGGTAAGGACAAGGACAAGGGTACGACTACGGGTAAGACTACGGGTAAGGGTAAGGGTAAGGGTAAGGGTAAGGGTAAGGGTAAGGGTAAGGGTAAGGGTAAGGGTAAGGTTAAGGGTATGGGTAAGGATAAGGGCAAGAGTAAGAGTGAAGGCAAGGATAACGGTAAGAGTAGGGTAAACGTAAGAGTAAGGGCAAGGGAAACAGTAATTAAGGGTAAAGGTAAGGGTAAGGATAGGAGCAAGAGTAAGGGTGAGGGCAAGGATAAGGGTAAGGGTGAGAATAACAGGTAAGGATAAGAGATGGAGAAACAGCAAGTCTTGTTCTCTCGGCTGCAGTCGCCGCCATCGCCCCTGCGAATATGTCGGTCCGCCGCCGGCAAACACAAGTGTCGTGGCGTTCGGATCAGCTTCGAGCCACGGGTCACATGGTAGCCCCGCTCCCCCCCAAAACCCCCTCGGCCCCCCCCTCCCGCCACCCTTTCTCCTGTTCAACCGATTCGGCCCACCGCGAGAGAAGGAAGGCAAACGGGCCACGACGATCGCGCACCTGAATTTTCTGCAGCTCGCGCTCCTTCGCGTGTACGGCGGCCAAGCTGCTCCTCTGCTCGAGCTTCAGAGTGTTCATCTCCGCGTTCATCGACTCGTCCTGGCAACACAAGTGCCGCCGCGCAAGCAAGCAAGTTGGCGTTATTTTTGTTTTTTCGAGGGCGGGGGGGATGGAGGGAAAGGGCGGGGGGGAATGACAAGTTTCGAGACTCATATCTTACGTACCACGGTAGAACCCTACAACTGTATGTGGTAAACATTCGAGAGGAGGGGGTGGGTGGGTGAGGGGGGGGGGTCATCGAGTCGCTCTTCGCCCCACCTCGCGAGCGAGTTGGCGTTTCGGGGAGGGTAGGTTTGTATGACCGTGGCTACGGTAGGGGGGTTATGTTGTTTTTGGGGCCTCTTTTCGCCGTGGCTCGGGGTCACTCTCGCGAGTGATCCCCCAATTCCTGTTCGGTCTATGGTGTTTTCCAAGCTCTTTTTCGTTTGCCATATGAATCCGCCATGGAATTGTTAGCCACGCCGCGCCGACCAAAAATCGCTTATTTTCATTGTTGTCAAGCCACGCCGCACCAAACAAAATCGCCTAAAATATTTGTTTTCACTTGAGGTACAGAATCACTCGGGCGTGTGGCTCAAATCCAGCAGCGAAAAAAGGGGTACCCCCTCCCTACCGTAGGGGCGGGGGGGGTACCCCCGTTACCGTAGGGGGGTACCCCGTTACCGTAGGGGGGTACCCCCCTTACCGTAGGGGGGTACCCCCGTTACCGTAGGGGGAGTACGTCCGTTACCGAAGGGGTGGGGGGTACCCGCGTTACCGTAGGGGGGTACCCCCGTTACCGTAGGGGGGGTACCCCCCCCTACCGTAGCATGTGTCATACGTTACATGTTGATTTTTACCAAAGCCAGCCTTTTGGATGAGCGACAGAGCTCCTCAGGCAAGGAGCCGCGGAAGAGTCAGGTGCATCCCTATCGTCCTACCAGCAGCAAAGATGTGGGTTGGCGGTCTAGTTGTGTCCCGTCTAGGCCTCACTAGACGTAAAACACTGGTTTTAGTATGCAGCGGTCCGTGACAGCTGTCCATCAGAGGTCAAGAGTGCCGTCAACCGACATCTTCGCCACGGGACAGATCGCGGTCAACGCTCATATCATCAAAGATATCGGTCGACGGTCTAGTTTGACCGGTCAAGACGTCTTTGGACTTGTCATACTAGTAATAGTGTGTAGAGTTCCTTGACGGCTGCTAGTCCGTCAAAGGTCAAGACTGCCGTCAACCCACATTTTTTCACTAGTAGCACGCGTCTATCCGGGTGCCCGCACTACATTCGATGGTTGGTACGGCCGCACATCGCATTACTTCGGTCACTATGCCTACATATATACATGGGGCCCCAAACGGGCGCTAATGCCGCGTGCCATAAACTAATCCATCAATAATAAACGCATGCCTTCTGCCGCGTATTGGCCCGAGTCTCGTTGAGCGCCTTCTGAGCCTTGTCGTGGGCGTTGCGGAGGGCGTCCTCGAAGGTGGCGATGTCCTCCGATGTGTACCGCCTCACCGACCCTAGCGATTCAACCGGAATCACGGAAGAACAGAAACCAACACCAGAGAATGGTCGGGGGAACGGGGGCCAGAGGTCATTGTTAAGGTACAACCTGAAAGGTCGGCAAATACCTCAAGATAATTGGCAGCTTTTGTATCCGCCCAATCACCTTCCCACCATGCCGAGAACCATTGGTACAACCATTGAATGCATGTCGACACAGTCGAAGCATTTCGTTGTACAACGAAACATAAGTACAAACTGCTATCGTACCGTGTTATAATGCACCTGTGCGTATTATAGCGAGAACCATCAGAGGCAAGAATCCACACATGTCATGTATGACATCTCAAAAACGCTTCACCAATCGCCCTCTCAACAGAAAAGCTCAAGGAAAACTTCTGCGCTCCAGACTCCTCTGTCCTAAACCAGACACACCCTAGCTCACGCCAACTCCCCGCGACACCTCCATTTCCGTATGCATTCATGTATACATGCATCGCCAATATTGTAGGGGCGGCTCGAAAAATAACTAGTTTCGTTGTTCTGGTGCTCACCTGAAGACCCCCCACCACTAGAAGCCGCCGCGGACGGTGCGGGATTGAAGATGCCGTGTCGCGCGGAAAGTTTGTCGACCATGCTGTCGTGTTCTGCCACCACTCGCTCCTGCGGTATCATACAAATTGAAACAGGGAGTCGGGGGGGGGGGGGGATAAGGACGGTTGATACGATAGAGGAAGCACGCTGTAGCTGAAACCATTTCTGAATGACGGGGCTCTTTAACCCATCTTGACCCAAAATCGCTCCCCTACATAAACCCACAATGGTCGGAATATCTCTTTCTTCTTTGGGCAATATTAGCTTATTTATGCACAGGCCGTGAGTCTATTATAAGGCTTCACTTTTCATTTTCCTCAAAATTTCAGTTTTTTTTGCCATAGAGTTATAGAGTTATGGAATTATTTACATACAGCTCACCAACGGAGGAGCCCCAGAAAAAAAAAAAAAAAAACGTATCGTGTCATGCGTACAAGACAAATAAAAAGAAAAGCGATAGACAACAACAACGACAGCGTGATAAAACAACAAAAAAATGCGAGCATCAAGAGCAAAAACACACTGCGGCGCCAAGCAAACACGAAGTCCTACACTTCGAACAAGATTAGCGCGAAAAATACCCCCCCCAAAAAAAGTGTGTGCGATACGCACAAGCTAGACAAAGCAAAACGCGACACGAAGCGAAACAACTAAAAAAAAATATACCATATTCGTACCGGTACAAAACAACAGCAACACGCCACTCGCACGTAGGTCAACCAAGTTTATATATGAAAAAAAACGAACCAATCAAGTTTTGAACCACAAAACCTATTAACCTGGTGGGTAAGCTGCGCCTGCACGTTCCCCTGCTCCCCCTGAAGAATGTCCTTATCCCTCTTTGCGCTCTGTGCCCTCATGGTGCATTTGTGGGCCTCTTCCTTGAAAAAGTTGATCTCGTCAGCCTGCCAAGCCGGGGCGCCGTGCATACAACAATTACAGCAACAGCAGCAGAGCAGCAGTACACCGAAGCACAAAATAAACCTGTGTTTTACTGTTATGTGGACAACAAACAGCGTCGTAAATATATGTAGTCTATATGAACCAAGCCGAACACGGTATATGGCGCATGATATATCGCGCATGGCATGCCAGACAACACCACCACTACCACCACCAACAACAGCAACAACACCACTAACACCAACACCAACACCACTACCACCACCACCAACAACAACTGCAAACAGCGTCGTAAATATATGTAGTCTATATGAACCAAGCCGAACACGGTATATGGCGCATGATATATCGCGCATGGCATGCCAGACAACACCACCACTACCACCACCAACAACAGCAACAACACCACTAACACCAACACCAACACCACTACCACCACCACCAACACAACCACTGACACCACCAACACCAACACCAACACAACCACCACCACCACCACCGCCATCGCCATCGCCACCGCCACCGCCACCGCCACCGCCACCGCCACCGCCACCGCCACCGCCACCGCCACCGCCACTGCCAGCCCAGTTAAGACTCACACATGCGTCCAGCCTGGCGTCGAACTCCCTAAGGCTCTTGTTGAGGGCTTCGTCCGACTCCGAGCTGAAAGCATCGCCGATGTTCTCCTTCTTCTCTCTCATGCGCACGCCGAGATCTCGGCACGTTAGCTCGAGGGATCGCTTCTTTCCCTCCAATACATCCACCTTAAAACAAACATCAGAGAGGACAAAGGGGCAAAGAGAGGGAGAAAAAGCGGAGAAAAAGGCGAAGAGAGGGAAAAGAGAACCACATGAAAAAAATGCACGCACAAGAGAGGTAAGGATCGCATCGCGAGAGAACGGGTGAGCACATCAACTCCCCCTGCAGCTGTCACCTACACCGCTACCAACATTTAACGAGTGCGCTAGCGAGCGAATTGTCCTTGTGACTCCGTGTATAGCCCGTAAAACCATCCTTCGAAGGGTGTATTAAGCAGGGTACCAAGCATACACTGCTGTGGGGTATTTCCTGCTTGCCCTGAAGGATATTTCGTGCCGGCAGTTTTCGGGCTGGCCAATGTATATTATTCCAAAAAGCGACGTCACGATCCCTGGGTGTCGACTCATGTCGATAAAGGATTTTTCACCAAAATAAAAAATCCCAACCTAAAAAATTGACGAACCAGAAAACTGCGGGCAGGAAATGTCTTGCTCTCTACATAGCAGTGGGGTATTTTCTGATTGCTCCGGAGGATATTTCGTGCCGACAATTTTCTGATTGGCTAATATATATTATTCCAAAAAGTGACGTCACGATCTCGGGTGTCGACTCATGTCGATCAAGGATTTTCCACAAATCAAAACTGCCAACTTAAAGAATTGACCAATCAGAAAGCTGCGGGCAAGAAATGTCCTGCTCTCCACATAACAGCTTATCGCTTTTGGGGCCTGTCTTCAGCCACCAAGAAAACGACGAATGCACTCTTTCACATCGTGGGTTCATGCCCACTTGTCGGCTTCGCGCGGTTATCTCGCTTACCGAGACGAGCCCTGTCGTGCTCGACCTTCAGTGCTGTCTTTTGTGCACGAGGCCGATACAGGTGCGGGCGCTGGCACCGCTTGCACATCAATGTCTACCGCCTGCGATCTGAGACACGCCGATATTTGTGGCGCAACAGGATGCCCTCCTCGTGTTCGCTGATCACAACACTCGTGCTTGTATCAACGCACAACATAGCTCAACTTTCACTGGTGTTGATGTTCCAGACATTTGCTCACATCGACGAGAATAAAGAGCTGAAAAGTGGGAATGCTGAACCCTATGCGCGATAAAAATGAAGGCATGTACAGGGGGAAAGATGGGAAGACGCCTGTGACCACGGCTGCTCGTCAGAAAGCTCGCTGAGGGTAAAACCTCTTACGAACGACTTGAGCAGGAAAGTAAACGTGATGGTTACGAAAACACAAAACAAGAAGGCGATTGGCGATTTGGAGAAATCCACTCATGCACTACCGTAGATCAATTTTGGGTCAAATGTGTGGTCGCGGTGCCGAAAATCGATTCAGCAACTTTAACGCACCACACACAGCTTAACATGACAACAAAATACAGTTAGGATAAAAAAAAAATAGCAGAGCACGCAAGGAAGTGAAACCCAATCGCTCACCCACCCTCCCGTCCACTGTCCCGTCCCGCCAACCTACCCAACCCTCCGGCCTTCCCAGCGGCGGGGTGCGCGACGTTTCCCGCCCTGAAAAAAACTCCAAAACACAGAAATATCAACCTCAATAGAAAACACCAGCTCACCCAACCCACCAGGATCGACCAAAAACCTAACCCAAAGGACGCAAACAGCTACATGCAGCTACAGTAGTAAACCGGCAAAACTAAACGTCAAGAGCCTGGCAAACTCCGTGCGACAAAAACAAGCAACGCTATCAGAAACGAAGCAACGCATTTAAAGCACCCGCCGCGAACCAAAAACAAGCACCATCATACGAAGCAGCGCACTTACAAAGCCCCCCGCAACGAAAACAGCGAAAGCTGTATACGAAGCAAGGCATTTACAGCGTTCGCCGCGCAACAAAAATGGTGAAAGCTATCACACGAAGCAACGAATTTACAGCGGCCGCCGCGCAACAAAAACAAGTAAAGCTACAACACGAAGCAACGCATGGACAGCAGCCGCCGCGCAACCAAAACAAGCAACGCTATCATACGAAGCTGCCCTTCAAAGCGCCCGCCGCGCAATAAAAACAAGCAAAAAATATCATACGAGGTAACGCATGGACAGCACCCGTCGCGCAACAAAGACAAGGTACAGCTATCATACGAAGCAACGCATTTACAGCGCCTTCTGCGAATAAAAACAAGCAACGCTATCACACGAAGACGCATTCAATGCACCCGCCGCTCAAAAAAAAAAGCAAAAAAACTATCATACGAAGCAACGCATTCACAGCACCCGCAACAAAAAACGAGCAGAGCTATCATACGAAGGAACTAATTCAAAGCACCCGCCCCGCAACAATAGCAAGCAAAGCTATCATACCAAGCAACGCAATGCACGTGCAGCACCCGCGGTACCTGGTCCGCCACTGCGTGAAGCTCGGCTAGGGTTTCCGACAGCTCCTTGGTGCGTGCGTCGATCGCCTCGATCTCCTCGCGGAGCCCGCCGTATGTCTCCCGCGACGCCTCCAGCTCCCCCTGCAAACCCTCCGCCGCGCGCAGCCGCTCTTGCAGTCCGGCTAGGTCGATCTTCAGATCCTGCACAAAAAAGGTTGGGGGTGAACAAGAGGAGAGGGCCGGGAAACAGAAACTCGGACGACACACATAACAGGATGTATACGGACGAAACACAGACAAACCAGCTGAGAAATTCGAACGAAGCCACAGATCATCGGGTAGAACTTGGGTAGAAGGCATTTTTTTTGTCCGACGAAATACCGCGAGTGAAAAGAAACACAAACTTACGATGAAACCCAGCACAAGTTCGTACGAAACGCATGACTTTGGGCGAAAAACAGAAGGAAATCGAGCAACACAGAGCAGGACGAGCTAGACGGATGTGAGAGAGAGACAAAAGATGCGGCGACAGCCCGGGCGTAGGGAGAGGGGGAGGAGGCCGGTGGCGGTAGGGGGGGGGGAGGAGGGTGGCGGGGATGGGTTAGGGGGGGGGGGGGCGAGGCAAATATCATCAAGAGGGCACTATGCGTTGGGTGTAACGGTGAAGTCAGGCCGTGTGCGGGTAGGGCGGGAGAAGGGTGGTGTGGTATACCACCACCACCACCGCCACCGCCACCACCACCACCACCACCAACAGCAGCCCACCACCAACAGCAGAAACAACAACAACAATAACCCCCTCGCACTGCATCGCACCTTCACGGCGACGGCGTACTCCTGCTTGGTTTTCTTAATGGCGTCGAGGGCTTTCGTGTAGCGGGCGGACTCGAAAATATCGTCGAACTTCGTCTTGACCACCGCTCCCTCCTGCAAAGGCCAGCTAGCGTCCTCCTGGTGACAGAATACGACGTTCTCCAAAATGGCCTTAGAAACGCCCATCCGCAAAGGAATCTAACGCCGCAAACCACACGTGAGCATACGTGTTGGGGTAGAGGGGAAACGGGGAGAGGAGAGGAGGGGGGGAAGAGAAGGGGAGGGGAGGGGGGGAGAAGGGGAGGGGAGGGGGGGGGAGAGACGAGGGGAGGGGGTGGGGGGAGGAGGGAGGGAGTGCAATTGTCATAACACAGTGACGGAGAAGCACAAGGAGGATGTCCACTGAAAACGTTGTACTGGCGCATACAACACCACTACTCCGTATGGAAAGAAATAAACAAAAAGCCTGCAATACATTGGAAACCTTCGCGGGAGAGATAACCAGAATGACATATATACGAAGTAGACTTCCGCGTCTATCGTATATACTTAAGCCGCATCGTGCACAATCGGGGCACCCACGGAGCGATAACAAAAACTAACAAAAAACTTGGCTCACGTGCTTATCCATCTCCGTGCACTTGTGGTTGATGCTCACGCTCTGACCGTCGTCGTTCTTCGTTCTGCGAATTTGCGCATGTACAGCAGGCGGGCGACAATTCAGCGAAGTGGCGGGACAAAACGGTTATTATATAACGCTGGTTGCGTTCCACACAACAGAATACCAACGTCACCTCGACTAACTTGTACGCGGGCAACCAGCACACACAAACAAAAACGGGGGGTTCCACGGGAGATGACCGACTAAAACATTTTACATACTTTCCTTTTTTAACCATCACTTTTTACTTTCCAGCTCAACTCGTAGGAGGCTTTACCATCAGTGACCTTCCGATCAAGTCGTGGACACTGGTGTCATCCCTTCCCCCAGATACGTGCCTTTATTTTATCGCGCGGAGGGTTCAGCATTCCCACTCTCCTCCTTGCGTTTTATCGATTTTTTCGCCAACTCGAGCACTTTCGGCATGCCACTTTTTGTAGAAAAAAACCCTCGCTCGGACTCGAACTCACGCGATCGACTTTACCAGGTAGTAGTTACGATGTTGACCACTATAAATAGGTCACCGCCCAAATCATGAACAGTGTGGGCTGCACAGGGTGCATCGTCACTCGAAAAACAAAAAAGGTCAATATAAAACGCACCAGCGGTGAAGGAAACCTTTGGAACAACCTTACGCCAAACGTGTCATAAACTTGGAACTATGGAGTAAAAGGACGCCGCCCCTCTGGAGGAGTCGCGCTCGCGCCTGCTTAGAAACAAAAAAAACGGGACAGCCTCTCGCCTCAACATGGCCGAGAGCATCTACCGCTTGCTCTAAAGTCAGCTGTCGCCACCAAGACGAAAAATGGAACCACAAAGGCATCAAGATCAAAAAAGAAATCCACAACAAGCAACCTCGACCAAAAACGAAAACAACACCACCAAGGCCAAAAACGAAAATACAAAGTAGTTCCTCGGTAGATCAACAACAGCGCCCCCATCCTTCCGGCCGATCGCCACGCTTGCCCACAGCCCCCCCCCCCCCCCTCCCTCCTCACGATACAAACGAACCGGCTCGCCCCCCCTCCCATTTTCAAGTAAGAAAGAGGCGTCTCCGCGGGAAAGCGCGAGGGAGGGGGGAAGGGGGGGGTTGCACGTCCCCAGATCGTTCGTTAGAAGCCTCTAGCTGTTGGGCTGCTTCAGTCATGTATTTCCTCCAGTAGCCCAGTCATGTGACTCAAGGATCCCAACGGGTAGGGCTTCTAAATAAAAATGTATTCGATGCGTCCAACCTCGTCAACATTGATCTCCGCGGCCTCCCCTCGCCACGTGATAATCGTACATACTTCTCGGAGAACACGATCATTACCATGCATAGTTCTCCGGCGCGCAGGTGTGCTTCGTCAAGGGAAGCGCGGGACGCCCTCCTTGCTTGGTAAGGTCCCCAGACAACTGGGGCCAAGCCTGCCCCTCCGCAATACATCCCCATGGGCGAACTGCATACTGAGAACCACGTGCTAATCTCTAGGGGCAGTCCCTAGCGAGGATTACAAGGTTATCAGTATCCAGTTACGTTTGAAAGCGCAGCTCGCGTACCAACTTAGTTCTCCCAGGTTATTTGTGGGGATTTTCGCAGCTAACGTGGCATAAATAAGTCTGCATGTCTCGTCCGAGCCTGCAGTCACGATGTTCTCATGTGGTCAAGTGGGTAGTGCTAGACGACCTACGTAGGGTCTCTCGTGGGTTCGAATCCCGCAGGCTTGATGGTTGATATTTTTCAATCTGTGCGCAGGAGAACTATGAACGGTTATGACAGCGTGCTCCAAAGACGTACGGACTACTAGCACGTGGTGAGAGGACGCCCCAATGATGAACGCTGACGACGCTGGATGATCGAAGTATATATTCCGTTAGTTGGAAGGCCTACCTGTTGGGCTAGTTCCGTCACGTGACAGCAATCACTCAACAGGCAGGATTCAAACTAACACACAAGACTCAGCAGTGAAGGTCCAAGCAGTTATGGAGTATTTTAAGCCCAAAACCAACAATCGCATTTCTTCAGCCGGTCACCCCCTCCCCCTCCCCTATGCCACCGTCGTGCAGAAACCTGTCCGTCGTCGCACGTCTACTAAAGCAGGCAGGAGGACACAGACACATACCTGATGACGCCATCGAGTGCCTTAAACTCGAGAGACACTCGCTTCTGGGTGAGCTGGAGCGACCGGATGACCACGCTGACCTGAAACGGCCGCCAGCGATCGAAATACGTCCACCGACGGCGAGGCACGAGGAGTGAACCGTTCAGTCCAGAGAGATAGAAAGCTTAGACATACAGGCACATTCACATATATACAGACCCGGATAGACCCAGACAGACAGCGAAATCAGAAACCTCACACATACAGGCACATAAACACACATAAACAGACAGCGCCAGACAAGCAAAAGACACACAGGCAAACACAGGTAAGCAGAAACACACATACACATACACAGACACAGACACAGACACAGTCACAGACGTACACATAATCATAGCCAAACAGACATAAAACAAATACCCGTTCCACTGGTGTCGCGACCGACATTTTACCTTCGATCGATCGACCACCCTACGTGAATTTCACAGATCAGGCTATACACAAATTTCAGCGCTGTTCCGTTGTTTTCAAGGCGGAGGGCGATTTACATTAACTAACCCTAACCCCAATACACATAGCCCCAAACCCCCCATCACACTACAACCGGTATACCTGCCAAACTCTCCAACATTGCTCGTGTCTACAAATATTAGGTTTTCTCACGACAGCCGACACTGATCGACCGCCCGACAGATCTGTAGTGACCGACCGACGCAGCCGATCGACTGAGAGGCGGTAAGGATTGAAAAAAAACTTAGACCACGCACTCGTTATTCTTCTGTAAACGTTTGCACTCGCTACAAACACGTCAGCCGGCAGTTCAACCGATTGAGTGATCGATACTCAGCTTTGCAACCTGCGTGACACGCCAGTCGCGCGCATTCTATATTTCGTAAATTCTATACAAATTGCTACGAGTATACAACTATTAACAGATTAATATCAATAGTATGTATAGTACATCAGTTGGATAGTTGATACAGCCGTTCGAGCGTGTTCTACATCTAGTTACTCCCTGTGAATTCGTGGGGTTTAGCTGGTATACTCTAGAGGTCCTGGGCGCCACATGCGATTGTTATCGTCGATACTCGGGTACGTACCCGGGTACCCGCAGAGTACACACCCTCTAATCACACCTCTGAACTTTATTTTTTCTCATCGGTTTTATTTTCCTCGCGCTTCTCTCGCCCTCCCTCCCAGTAGTAACTGAGATCCGGGGTCACATAGTGGCCCCTTCTCCCCCCTCCCCACTACGGTACGTGCCTTTATTTTATCGCGGTAAGAACTCCGCATTTTCTTCCCTCGTCGACTCGGGTCGAATTGTACCTACCCACGCTGCTAGGCGCTCTCAGCAGTTGATCCTTTTTGCTGCAATTTTGCAAATAAACTCAAATCTTTCCACGGTCGGAATCGAACGCTAGGAGTATTCGACGCTAACCACTAGACCACCGAGGCGACCGGCTCGATTGAACTACAGTAGTTAATATTAATAGTACCAGGTTTACGTCATGGGCATGGTCCTTGTACTCACTCTACCGTCCCGGCCGGAGAAGCGGAGCTTGATGTTGGCCTTCACTTCATTCGTGCCCGACACCTATGATAAACCGCGAATATTACGTCGGAGGGCAGGCACGCCGGGAAGCCAGCGAGTGGTTCGTCGCATCGCGTGGGATGGAGAGGGAAAGGGGAAAACGTGACGAAAAAAAAAACGAAAAAAAAACAGAAGGGATGTTCTATCGATCCACAGACTACATTGCGTAACATCGTCAGTCACGGGCAAGCAGCACCCGCGGGTACCGGGTGAACATCCAAAATAGTCGAGTATATATCCCCGCGCAAAATGGTTTGTCTTCGGCGAGACAGCACGGGTGGGCAAACAACAACCAGAGCAGTGTCAATGCTAGCAACGGCGTGCCTTTGACACCGCACCCGCGACTCTTACACATGACAAAACTACAGGCCAGACCCGCTACTCCGAAGGGTAACAATATTTGTATAGCCGATTTACTACTGCAAAGAAACATCCTATGTACGTATTCTACACCGGTTTCAACTTTTGCGTCCCCGAAAAACGAGGGCACAGTTTTAAAGGGGTGGAAATATGGAGATAATTGAGGGAGAGCAGGGAGACGCCGTCGTCCCAGCTCGCGCAGAGGCAACAGGCGGGAGGGGGGGTCGGCGTTCGGCGTGCGCGTTGCCCTCGCCTTTGGGTCGTGGACGAAGGAATGGCCGTTGCGCGCGCCGGGCGGGAGGGCCCCAGTGCAGGCGTACTTGAGGCATTCGATCACGGTCGTCTTGCCGCACCCATTTGCGCCGACGATCATCGTTAGCGGCGAGTAAAACTCGATGACCTAATAAGAGAAACGTCGGGGATGCAGCACCAGCAGCACCAGCACCAGGAGTAGCAGCAGCAGCAGCAGTACAGCGCACGAAACAGGTCAAGAACAGAAGCGACATCAGTATAAGAGGGGTAACCCGGTTGCTGGCTGTAACAGTATAACACGCCCTCTGGTATACCTGGTACATTTAAATGCAATAAGTAATGTGCGAACGGTACGCAAGAATGCGATAAGGCTGAGAGGTGTGAAATGCGGAAGCCCTGAGTGTCGGGAGAGGGCGAGTACCAATTACCTGGTAGCGGTTGCATATTGGGTACCTCGGAGTTAACACCCTGGTACTAATACCGGTCGCCCCGGTGGTCTAGTGGTACCCTCGCATGCTTCTAGAGTTGGTTCTGGCGTTCGACACTCTCACGTGGGTCGAAATTTTGAAGTAGTGTCGCGAACAAAATGATGGCACGTATCGCAGTATGGAGGGGGGAGAAAAGCCTGCTTAGTGACCCTGGACCTTAGCTACGTCTAGGGAGGAAAAAAGGGAAAAGAAAAAGTGCGAAGATAATATCCGCGATAAGCACAAAAAAAAGTTAAAAAAAAGGTATTGGACAGTTGCGACGCAACAACGGCAGAATTGCAACTGGTGTGCAGCAGCAAAAGTCAACTATAGCCAGGCGGTCTAAGCATGTTTTTGTACCAGGTGCAGCGGTACACAGCAGTATGCAGGACGGCAGACACCGAGGAGAGTTTAGAACTTAAAACCGAGCTTTCGACGCACAAGAAGAGCACCCGATTTAAGAGGGTACAAAAGAAGTTGCCAGGTAACCTTTACAACTGCATCCACGCTCGTGGGGTGAAACTAGCAACACTTGGAATTGGTATATGTTCGTTTTCTCAGTAGTGAAGAGCGGCCAAAAAGACCCGTCATGCCTTATGACTTGTGACGCCTGTACTAAAAACTATGTGATTGGTATACCCATGCTAAAATTTGTATGATGTCATACGAAATCTGAGACAAGCGCGGCACGGAGTTCAAGATTGAAGTAGGAAATCTGGGGTTTGTTGAGGCCATTGTTTATGGTACCCCGATCCAGGTCACAGATGTTCCTGACATTCGTTTTGCCGCCTAAAGATCAAGATGCCGACGTAGCATTTCCAAACAGCAGTGTGTATGGTAAAAACGAGTCTAGATGCAGAAGCTAACAGCATGTTCAATACATTCGTTAGATTTTTCAGAGGGGTGGTTATACAATTTCGAAATTCCGAAACAGACACAAACGCGCCGCAGCGCCACAACACGCTACAGACCATGGCGATCGAGGTGCGCGAGAGCCAAGCGGCAGCTGCTCGGCAAATGGCCCAGGGGACTGCCGCATCTTCGCGAAATACTGCACTTCTGTCCGTGTGTGCGCGCGGGGGCAAATTTGCGGCCTAACCTCGAGACAACATCTGGAGAAGAAACACCTTGTCCCGATCTCAACCTGATCTCAGCCTGAGATCGGGACGGAGCACCCCTTTTCAGTGGATTTTCCGATCTTGGAAATTGCCAGAACCAACATTCGTCTCCACATGCAGTGTATACAGATCTTACTGTAGACGAATCTTGTATAGATCAAGATCTATGGCCTACATTGGGGTACCATAAACAGTGGCCTGATGAGGAGCGGGAGTGGGTCATACTATATTTGGATGGCATATTTATGAGGGAATACATACGAGAGCGAGCTTGGGGGAGAATGGAGCTGTCATTCACGAGAGAGATAAGGAAACGGCGGGTAGTACAAAAGCAAGGCGTATGTACGGCAGAGTACAGGAAAATGGTGGGTGTCTGAGGTGGCTGATCAGCACCTACGATACTGCTGTTGCTTTCGTGAGGTTGGAGGTTGGAGGCGGAAACTTTTGAAGAGGGACAATATGAGGATTGAATATGTTAAAGAGTGTGGGAGATTAGGCCATTTCTTATACAGTCGGATTTGTCAGTCGAAAACGGCCTTTTTCGACTGAGAATTCCGACTGGCAGATCCAGTCGAAGAACTCGACTTTTTGGACTGGATCCTCCAGTCGAACAACTCATTCGAAAAAGTTTTACACGTGTTTTTTGAACCGATCGCATCGCTCATCCCACCACCAAACACACACCCACACGGCCACACGGCCACACACCCATACCAGTTACCACACAACAGTACCATACAAGGCGCTGACTCTGGCTTGGCTATCACTGCTGTTGCTGCTTCTCGCAGATAGTCAGCATGGCGCATTCCTAGTTCCGCTCGCCAGCAGCGTGAATCACAGCCGGTCGCCCCGGTGGCGTATCAGGTTATCCTCGAGCCTGGTATAGGTCAGTTTCGTGAGTTCGAATCCCCCCGAGTGCATACTCGTAAAAATTCGTGGGGACTTTTTCTTGTGCACAAATTGACTTGCGGAAAGCGCGAGAGCGTGAGTTAGCAACACTCGATGAAAAATCGACGAGCAGTGGGATTGCTGAACCCTATGCGCGAAAAGACTTGGAGGCAAGAACCGGGGGGAAGAAGGGACGACATATGTGACCACGGCTTGTCCAGAAGCTGGAAAGTAGATGTGTGAAAAAAAAAATATCACACGACGGCAGCAGCGCGCGGTATCGATCCCATGCTGCCAACAACGGCTGCGCCTGCTGTAGCTTTGGCGGCTCTCCGCTGAGTGCAACTCCACGAACGTAGCTTTGGCGGCTTTCGGCTAAGCCCAACGCCACCAACTCGATGGGACGAGGGTTCGTCGAGCCGTTGCTCGCGGAGAAAGCGCGAAGCACAGAGCTGCCAACCGATTTCGACTGCCGTACAGCAGTACTCCCTCGCACCAACTGCCTCTAGGAAGAGCACAAAAACTATAAAATCGACTCGACTGACGATAAGAAGAAGGACCAGAAGAATCCAGTCGAAAAAAAGTCCAGTCGAAAAGGGCCGTTTTCGACTGGCGGAATCCGACTGTGTAAGATAGGCCATTCCTTATGCAGTCGGATTTGTCAGTCGAAAATGGCCTTTTTCGACTGAAGCCCAAATCGGGCTTTCTTTCGCAGTCGAAAAAGGGCTTTTTCGACTCAACTTTTTTCGACTGAGAATTCCGACTGGCGGATCCAGTCGAAAAACTCGACTTTTTCGAAAAACTCGACTTTTTCGTCTGGATCCTACAGTCGAAAAACTCAGTCGAAAAAGTTTTACACGTGTTTTTTGAACCGATCGCATCGCTCATCCCACCACCAAACAAACACCCACACGGTCACACGGCCACACACCCATACCAAGTACCACACTGCAGTATCATACAAGGCGCTAACGCTGGCTTGGCTATCACTGCTGTTGCTTCTCGCAGCAAGTCAGCGTGGCGCATTCCTAGCTTTGGTCGCCAGCAGCGTGTATCACACGACGGCAGCAGCGCGCAGTCTCGATCCCATGCTGCCAACAACGGCTGCGCCTGCTGTAGCTTTGGCGGCTCTCGGCTGAGTGCAACTCCACGAACGTAGCTTTGGCGGCTTTCGGCTGAGCCCAAAGCCACCAATTCGCTGGGACGAGGGTTCGCCGAGCCGTTGCTCGCGGAGAAAGCGCGAAGCAGAGCTGCCAACCGATTTCGACTGCTGTACAGCAGTACTCCCTCACACCAACCGTCTCTAGGAAGAGCACAAAAACTATAAAATCGACTCGACTGACGATAGGAAGAAGGACCAGAAGAATCCAGTCGAAAAAAAGTCCAGTCGAAAAGGGCCGTTTTCGACTGGCGGAATCCGACTGCATAAGAAATGGCCTTATAGAGCATATTTGTGTGATTGGATCTATTACTACTGCTGTAGAGAATAGAGCAAAGGGCCGACTTTCAAATCAAGTTATCAATAATTAGTCCAGGTTCATGAAGTTTAACACTCAACAAAAGACATAATAGGAGCGGTGATCTAACTGGCCTTACGGTTAGGAAATCAATAATTATTTCAGGTTTATGAAGTTTAACACTTAACCCCTTTACAACTGGAAACCCGTTGTTGGGGACAAAATTACTTGGATTTAGTATAGGGAGGGGTTTGGGGGCTCTAAAGGGGTTAACAGAAGACATAATAGGAGCGGTAATCTAACTGGCCTGTTCGGACGGGATCGAGTATCGGTACGAACCCTTTCCTCATCATTCCAGTTCAAAACTTGCTGCGAATTCAAATTTGCAAATTTGCAAAATTTAAACTCGCAAGTAACAAAACAAGTGCAAAGGCCGAAACCTCACGCAACAATGGTGCCCGAAGCAGCCTTTCTCGTAGCAGCGAGTGCAGTAGAGTATGCATACCATAATACTGCTGCACATATCAGGTCATGCACATATCAAACCTCTACGAGTACACCCTCCGGGACCTACTTATTAATGTTAGCACCAGGATACGTGAAGGAATGGCATACCTGCTCTCGCTCATGGCTGAAGCTCCGAATGCCTCGTATGGACAGCTTGTTGATGGAGGCCATCGTTTAAAAATCCTCTGCTCCTCTCTCTCTCTGTTCCTCTCTGTTCTTTGCTCAAAAGTCAACAAGCAGTCCTCCGACGTGTGCCACTTCTGAGGTACTGGTAGCGCTGCGCTCAATGCACCTTCAAGATTTTCTGAACCGCTGTTGTATGCTTTCCCTGCCCTGGGCATACCCAGTGATACGGGACGGCAATCGCTTGCCCCGCAAACCTTACTTGGGGTACACTTTTGCGTGCTTTGCTTTCAGTACTTGCTGCTGCTGGTGTGCCGCTTGGTGGATTTAGATCACGGCTGGTGGGCTGTTGGGACGACGGTGGCCCAGCAGAGCGGTGCTTGTGGCTAACTATGCTGTACGACTATATTCGTAAGCGGCTGGCTTCGATCTCTTACCACATGCACTCTGAACGCTGGCTGCCTGCTGCCCAGTACCCATGTGGTGGCCTCTACTGCTGTACCTCTTGCGGCGCAACCAAAAAAACCCCGCTGCCCGGCTTTCCAGAGTTGGCGTTTCACGTAATTGATGAACATGAAAAAATGTTCGTGCTTCAGTTTTTCTGGTAGTAGTGTAGGATCCACTCCACGGCCATTTTTTTTTTGTTTTCGCACTTAAGTCTTCCACTTTCCAGCTTCTGGACAAGCCGCGTGGTCACCAGGTGTGTCGTCTACCTTCTACCCCCCGGTCCTGGCCTTCAATTTTTATCGTGCATAGGGTTCAGCAATCCCACTGCTCGTCGATTTTTCATCGAGTGTTGGTAACTCACGCTCTCGCGCTTTCCTCCAAGTCAATTTGTGCACAACAAGAAAAGTTCCTACGAATTTGTTCGAGTATTGTGAAAGAGTCGTGGTGCCGGAAGGTGTGAGGGAAGAGACGCAGGGGTATCAGCTTCGCTTGGAGACAGCACCGGTTCTTCTTTGTAGATTTCTTATTGTTGGCGTTGAGATACATGAGAAGCTCGAGGAGACAGGAAGGGAGAAGGAGGGAGAGCACGGGGGTGGGGCGAGGCTCACAGAGTTCGCTTCACCCCAGCATTGCTGCTGTGCTCTCTTCTTCTGGACATTTATCTATGGAACGTACAAGGAACGTTCTCCTGGATGTTCTATATCCCATGAGCGCTTAACGCGCTTACTTCTATCTATCTTGTCCACAGGAGGAACATTCCATTACCGAGAATGCTCTTCTTGTGGTGTAAGCTAGCTAGAATCTACGGGTTATCCGCTCCACTCAGAATGTTCCGTTTGAGAGAACCTTCTTGTGGCCGATAGACAATAACTCTGCGGGTTATCTCACCGAATCTATTGCCAGCTATACGGACACTCTATTACATTAGCCCACCCTCAATAGTCGTATATGCAGACCTCAAGACGGTCGAAGGGTGACGACAAAGTTCATCCTAAAAAACCGGGAAAGGGGGTCGAAGATGCGGCTATTCGAAACAAGGACATGAGGCCTGTAGACACGCCTAAGTTCCATGTTGGAAGCCAAGTCAGCACATAGCCTTCGCAAAAAAACAAGAGCCATGCCCCCAGCGCCTGGAAGCATTCGAGTTATCAAACACCCCCTTTCATCGGCGCTCCAGCTCCTCCTATTCTGAAATACAAAGCGCAACGGCCTTCTCGAACGGCTGTATGCACGTGTGATTTCCTCACTCCTCACTTCGCCTCCCGAAGTGGATATCCCCGCGACGATCTAGAAGCGCAGATGGGGAGATTGAAGCATCTCGCCGCGTTGGGCACAATCACACGCTTCGCACGTGATGCCGCGCCTTCCCCCTCGGGACGCGCGACGCGACAGTCCGCAGTCGGCACCGCTGATTCACCGCATTTCGGTGTGTTCACCTCGCCAGCATGCCCCCCGAAAGCCTTGAGCCCTCGTGATCGGCGGGTGTGTCTTTGCTGCCCGAGTTTAACCTTCAGCGGATCAAATCGTGCCTAGTGTATACTGCGAGATTTCACAGAACCAAGTCAATCAACCCGATTCGAACCTCGCCATCATCAGATGTGGAGCCTGTTGCTGCAGCCCCTCCACGCTGGGTGCGATGCTGGGACATCGCCTCTAGCGGCCCCTCGTACGACCACGGCAGACGTCGTTCGGAGTCCTGAGGCAGCATATGGACACCCCGCCCTCATCGGGTCAGAGAGCTTACTGCCGAAACGCGGCCCAATATATACCTGCGTGCCGCTGTCGCAATCGTACCAGAAAAAAATCCCTGACTAACGTCGGTGTGTTCAACCTGAACTATCGATAATTGTAGACACTCCTAAGCTAGGCAAGGTCTACTGACCAGAAAGTGTCCCCCCTTGGCCTGAGGGGGGCTAGTGAGCACCATTCAGGTGCTAGGAAAGGAGAGATTTTTATTAGCTCCGAACACAAGAAAACAAGCGATCTTAACTTTATCCCCGAATCACTATATCAGAATCCAGAAGAGGATAAGTAGAAACCCCTACTACAGTAGTTGTCTTCAGGTCTAGATAACGTTCACACACCACATCAGATCCTCAACAGTCAATCACCAACAAGAAGGTCAACTGTCGTGTCTTACCAACAACACTACACACTCTCTGGTGTTCCACTGTCCACAGGCTATAGATTCCCCCACACCTCGTGATGATGAGGCTTGAGTGCCTCATCGCAAGATATATAACCCTATGATGGAGCTCACGTCCTGCCGACGACACCAATTGTGAAAGAGTCGTGGTGCCGGAAGGTGTGAGGGAAGGGACGCAGGGGTATCAGCTTCGCTTGGAGACAGCACCGGTTCTTCTTTGTAGATTTGTTATTATTGGCGTTGAGCTACACGAGAAGCTCGAGGAGACAGGAAGGGAGAAGGAGGGAGAGCACGGGGGTGGGGCGAGGCTCACAGAGTTCGCTTCACCCCAGCATTGCTGCTGTGCTCTCTTCTGGACATTCATCTATGGAACGTACAAGGAACGTTCTCCTAGATGTTTTATATTCCCATGAGCGCTTAACGCGCTTACTTCTATCTATCTTGTCCAGAGGAGGAACGTTCCATTACCGAGAATGCTCTTCTTGTGGTGTAAGCTAGCTAGAATCTACGGGTTATCCGCTCCACTCAGAATATTCCGTTTGAGAGAATCTTCTTGTGGCCAATAGACCATAACTCTGCGGGCTATCTTACCGAATCTATTGCCAGCTATACTGACACTCTATTACAGTTTGCACTCGGGGTGACTCGAACTCATGAAACTGGCCAATACCAGCCTCGAGGATACAAACCTGATACGCCACCGGGGCGACCGGCCGGTCATGGGGACTTGTGGGTTTGTCGCCCCTCTCCCATTGCTCCTTTAACCTCTTAGTGATGCCGTTTGCCCCAGTTGGCATTTGGAGTGGGACACCCTCCTCGAGCTGGTGTCCTGGGTGGTCACCGAAACGATCTGCAACCACTACTACTATTAGTTATGACTGGGTGAGGCTGTCGCTCACATCCCTTTTTTTGTGTATTGTCTGTTGTGTTTTGGTGAGAACGTTTTTTTTTGTTCGTGGGGGTATATGAACGGCTCCCCTGCGCTCACAGGACACTACTTCGTCGACATCCTGCCGCAGCCGGACATTATTTCGGGGCAGAAGCACTTCGTTGCTTCCGGCCACAGGCGAGATCGAGAACGTCAAGATGAAGATTGAGCGAGATGGGTTCGCGAACACGCCGTATGACAATGTGATGTTCAGAATCCATCCAAGTTTTGCAGGCCAACACCTCATCGCGGTAGGAAATTGGGACCAAGCCAGACGGAAATCTGTACGGCGGGTTCTCCACCAAGCGAGGGAAAACTTCCATCGGCACCCGCGTCCATCGTGAGTCCAGGCGCTGCTGTGTGGAGCAGTGAAACAGTAACATTACGCTTTGAAAAAAAATGTCATACATACGGTAGAGCAACTATGCCGACATCTAATTTATTATTTTTTAGCTTCGTTAGCGTTTGCGTGCCGTCACCACACCATGCTCCTGTTTGGATCGCTTCCCGTCCCTGTCTGTTGGTCGGGGAGAAGAAGTAGAAGTAGGTATCTATGCTACGGTTTCCGGCAAAAAATGGTCTCGTCCTCGTGAACACATTATCAAATTGGCGAAAACAATCAATGTCGCCACAAGCCCGTTTTAACGTGGACGCCGCTTTCGAACCTGCGTGTGCTCTCGTCGCGTCTCTTGCTCTAGGTATGACGAGCACGCGGAGTGTGCGTTCGCCAGCACCAGGCTAAACATCGCTATACACGTCCGTATGGGCGACAGACCGTGTCAGGCAAGCGCGCGACCGCAGAGACCTGACTGTCCGAAGTCTGGCCAGGGTGGGGCCCCGTAGCGTGGGTGGTGTGTTGCGAGGCACCCAGCGGGACGCGCAAAAGTGAGGCGTCGGCGACCCCGACGAGGTCGCCTGGCTCGAGGTCTGCGACACCTGTTAAGGGAAGCACCTACCTGTCGCCGGAGGTGGCAGCTCCCACCGTGCCGACGCCCTCGCCGGCGCTGATGGAAGGATTGAACCCAGCTCAGCGCTCTGCGTTTCTACGCGTCTGGGCCCGACTCCCGCCGCACCTGCAGAAGATCGCGTTCGACTTACACGATCCTGGCTGGGACCCCCCGGCTATCGCCCAACTGGGTGGTGTGCTCTGCGACTTCCTGATGTGTTCTCCACCTCGAAGATGGATTTTGAGCCTTGCTCCTTGATGCCCTTCGAAATCTCGGTTCCGGAGGGCAGTGCTCCGGTCACTTCACGGCCCCATCGCATGAACCCTATACACTAGACAAAGAAGTGGACGCGACCCTTAACCAGCACCTCGCTGCTGAGCTGATCCAGCACTCGACTTCACGGTATTCGAGCCCGCTGGTGGTCATCCCGAAGAAATCTGGCGGTATGAGGATCACGGTGAACCACAAGAAGCTCAACCAAATTAGCAAGCTCAGCCAACTGCCGATTCCCCGCGTGGACCAGGTTCTGGACTCCTTAGGCTCAGGCCGGGTGTTTTCCTTGCTTAACTTGGCTTCCTCGTTCCGCCTGATGACGGCACACAAGGGCACAGTTCCCCTTACAGCGTTTTTTTTTGTTTGTTTTTTCATCCTCCGGCGGATGGGGAAAAATAAAGCTATAGCTCACCACACTTCCACCTATTTTCATACGCGTCGTGTGTCGAAGCGTTCTACACACCCATAGGCCTCTACGAGTGGCTCGTTATGACTCAGGGCAGCAGCGGCTTGCGTGGGTGGTTCGTCAAGGTCATTAATGAGGTGATCAAGGACTTGAAACAGGTGGCAGTATACCCTGCGACGATGTCATCGTGTTCGATTCCTACCCGGTAGTGCATGTTCGGACGATTCGCTTCCTCTTCGAGCGTCTTCGAAAGCATAATATCAAGCGTTCCCCCTCGAAGCCGCGATTGGGTGCGGCCACCGATACGAACTTGCTGGGCCACTCCATTTCCCCAGCAGGCCTACGCCCATAAACGCGGAAAACTGTCGGCATTGACCAATATGCCGATGCTCACAGGTGCCAAGCAGGTGCGCGCACTCATCTGGGTGGTGTCAACTATTACCGCATTTTTTTTTCCGACTTACCGAAGAGGCTTCGTCCGATTAACGCGCTCCTCCGGAAGGGGTTAAGTTTGCCTTCACGCCTGCTATGGAGAAGTTGGTGCGAGAAATCTTGGCGGAGCTCAAGACCCCGCCGGCCCTCGTTTTCCCTGATTCGGACGCCGTCGCCGACGGCTCACGCCCGTTTCATGTGTATTGCGACGCCTGCATCGACGGGTTCGGTGCCGCTGTCGAACAGGAGCAGACGGACGGCTCGAAAAAAACCGTTGCGTACATCAGCCGAGCTACGCTCGACTCGGAAAGGCGTTGGATTCCTCTAGATTTGGGGACCGGCAGCATTGTTTGGGCTCCCAAACGCCTCCGAGGGTACTTTGGGGAACAAATTCCGCATATCCTCCGGCCACAAGGCACAGGAGAGCAGTGGTAAAGTGGGGACCCTCAATGCTTGAGTCCGGCGGTAGCTTGAGTTCATCACCACGTTCGATTGCACACTCGAGTACCGCAAAGGCAGCACCAGCGGCATCGCCGATTTTTCTGGCCCGCTTGCCAGAGCCTGCTACGGAGTACGACCGCAGTGGCTTGACGAGCTTCAACCTCGTGGGGTTGACAAGCCCCAACCCCGTTGGAGATAACGGTATCTACCTCCTACGGACCGGCGGGCTGCGCGCTCCCTCCTCGCCGATCCCAGGGGTCGGTGTGGGTGGACTCGTGCCCCGCACCGAAAGCACTGCTTTGGGTGGGCTCGTGCCCCGCACCGAAAGCACTGCTTTGGGTGGGCTCGTGCCCCGCACCGAAAGCACTGCCTCGGGTGGACTCGTGCCCCTCGCCAAAAACGCTGCCTTGGGTGGGCTCGTGCCCCGCACTGAGCATGCTGCCTTGGGTGGTCTCCCTCTCACCTCTACCGCATTTCACGATTTTCGCGCACACGAGCCACGTATAAGGGTTGACGACCTTTCTGCTCCCCCGGGGAGATTCGTCGCTCGCGTTTCTGCCACCGTCGCAACTGCCCAAGGCTGTACCAGCCGCGGGTCGATTTCGCCTGCCGCTGACACCGTTTTCGCTTCGATTTTTGCCATACCCATCGAGGGTGGCACGGGCTCCGCAGAAGCCCTGGCTGCAGCGACGACCATTGCACAGCCGACTCCTTTATGAGGGAGCTCTACACAGGAGACGGACTCCGCCACGACCACCGATTCGGCCGTGTCCTTCTCTGCCTTGCTTGGCACTCCAGCCCCTCCGTCGGCGACGACGCGCCGACGAACAGCGACAGCAACCGGTGATGCACCCCTGCTGTGTAGATTATGGATTCGGGCCCGGCGGGGCCCCTCGACCATCTGTCCGGAATGTCAACACCCCGCCGCGAGTCCCACGGTCGCGACCGACCCCGTCGACCGCAGTGACGCTTGCTCCTGCCGCCTCTCCGTCCCCACGGTACCGATCCCGTCTGACCGTGACTGCGTGGAGCCTATTGGGACTCCTATAATACGACCTCCGTCCACTCCTGGCGACACGCAAACTGCACCTACAAAGTTTGACGTCCACGACGACGTTGACGAACCGCAGTTCGCGGATTCCGTTTTGCAATTTTCGCATGACGACTGGGATCGAGAGCACCAGATTGCGCCGACGTGCCATGCCAAGGTGAGCTACACCACTATCGGCCGGCCGCCGACCCAGTCACCGGACTTCTTGTCGTGTTACCCTTCGCAAAAGCGTTCCTTCCTTTCGGATACCCAGGAGCTGACAAATAAAGACCGCCTACATACAAGCGACAACCACTCGTCCGTGACCCGCGGTGGCGTCATCTCGGTGATATACAAGACGCATTGGCTGGGACTCTCTGAACCTTCCTGGGAGCGGGAAATGCACGCCACCTCTCCCGCCCTCCCGTTTTTCGTTATTGAGCCGACACGCTCCTGACCAGCACCGCCAAATCAACCACCTCTACCGCCGAATGCGGATTAGGGCGGCGCAGCGCGAGCTCTCCTGCAACAACGGGGAGCGTTTCCTAGCACCGGGCTACCCTTGTATTACCCGCACCGATTGGCTCCGCCCTTACCACTACACGGTGCTTCTTAAGGGAGCCCACTTTAGGTACAAGGGAGACGATGGATTACGGTGGCTTGGAAAAATCAGCGCGAGCACAACTGAGGACAATATACCTGGTCCGCTTTCTGGACGACCCGTGGCCGACTAAACTTCCTCCTTCCCCGGCGCGCTACACGACTTCGACGGGCGCCGTACGAGGCTCTTGATGCCTGCAAGTTCACATCGCCAGCGCGTTTCCTCGGGGGATCCAACTTGACGTAGATGAATCTCGAGGCGCGACTCTGACCAGTTGACTTTCAAGCCACCGCCACTCCTTGGTAGTTCTCTCCATCTTTTTCTGGGTTATGCCTTTTGAAGTTTTTGCTTTTGGGTTGTTCGCGGTGTTCCGAGCGTTTTTTCACTGGGTGTGGGGCGGTTCTAACCATTTTTTTCTTAGTCCTGCCGCCCGCCCCCCCCCGCCCTGTCCCAGGCCAGGGTTCGGGTGTTCACGCCGCTATCTGAGGCGCACGACTGCCGGTTTTTCGTGTTTGTCCAATTTCGCCCTGCCGACGCCTTCCTCAGCCCAGAGCCGGGGGGCGACCAGGGTACCCTGTTCGCGCATGCCCTGTACGTGTGACTGTGTGTTATCTTTTATTTTTTCTTGAGTTGTATTTGTTCTACTTATTTAGGCTAAACACTCCTCCCCCTCGCGGGGCTGTAGGTGCTGTCACCTCCCATTCCAGGTATTTGTCGTTTCCTCATCTAACCCCCGCCATGCCAATGGTCCGCGGGAGGTTTTTGGCGTGACTTCTCCCTTGTGTTAGCGCCTTTGTTCCTCTTCCTTTCGACGAATGTTTGCCTTGCCATAGTGCCCTTTCAGTGGTTTGTTTGCCGTAGAGCCTTTTCTGTCTCCCCCCCCGCCACACCGGCGGTACGCGACAGGTTTTTGATGGGTGGTTTGCCTCGTTGTAGGGTCTGCGTTTCCTGCAACTGCTTTTCTTGGCGTTTTCCTGACTCCATAGCCAAGCTGTTAGAGGTGTGGGAGTGGGTTTTGAGGAGCCGCATCTTCGAATCATGGTCTAGTTCGTAAAACCGGAGTTTCCCCGGATTTCCCATATTTCTGCATATGCGGCTCATTAGGGTGGGTTAGTGCTAAGGTACTGCCTTGAAATTCCTGCAATTATCTGATTTGATATGCAAAATTTTTGTATGATATGTTGGCGTTATCTATTAGGGGTAGTCAGGAGATGAAACCGAGGCATGCGCCTGGGCTCTCAGTTACTACCAGGGGCTGTGGAAGTAATAAAGCTGCTCCTCTACTAGGGCTAAGAAGGTGAGCACTCACCGAGGACCTGCTCAATAGGCAGCTCTGTGTCCCCACCCAATAACTTGATATATATATTCAATCTCATACTCAATCCCATCACGGCCATATGGCCCATGCTTCGCCTTGTTTGTGTGTGTGGGGGGGTCATGTCCGCCCTTTTTTATAGCATCTAGCATACTACGTACTACATACTACCTCGTAAATAACCTCGTACACGTTTTTTTTGCTCATCATATTGTATACTCTCAAGTCGATCATGCGCACACAACACGCATGTTACGCCAAACAATGTATTCGCGTCATGTTTCCGAGATAAACAGCATGGTGATGTGAACACACTAGACTAATTGTACTCCTTACATGTCATCCGGATCCATAAAATCCAATGCCCAGAAAAGGCCGGAGTATGTTTGGCATTTGTATGTCTGCATTGTTGTAGTCTACACTCAAATTTCCAAACAACCCATGTTATTATTATCCTGCCGTCGACGCCATTGGTTACTTGTATATATACGCGCGATCGGAGTATCACACACGGCTTGCAAAGATGAGTTTCGACAAAATCTTCAATCTCACAGCTGATGGATTGTATTTTCATTTTATAATTATTTTAAAAATGAAAATACAATCCATCAGCTGTGAGATTGAAGATTTTGTCGAAACTCATTGGGTCATCTTCGCAAGCTGTGTGCGATACTTCGATCGCGCGTATTACTGGGTGTGTCCTCATTTTAAGGATATAGTCTAGATAGACAGGTCGGCGACTCCCCTTAAAACTACAGCGTGTAGCTTGTACCAGGGTCAACAGCGTGGTGTCAATCTGTGCGCGGAAACTATAAAAAAAACTCGTTTTTTTGGAGGGGGACAAAATCTGACGGCTGTGGAAGGAATCCATCAGGTTATCTAAGTATAACATCCTGTAATTCGCATAACCGGTGAGGGGAGGGCGGAGTTTTTACGGGGAGGGGTGGGGGGTTGAAAAGGAGGGGGGGGGCGAGGGGGTCCAACAGTTTTAGGTCCTATAAATGTATAAGGAGCCTACGGTACGCGTGGTGCTAGGTCTAGTCGACGGTGAAATAGGGGGAGGATGGCGGGGGGGGGGGAACAATCTGTGCGCGGAAACTATAAAACCCGTGTTTGAGGATGACAACATCACACGGCTGTGGAAGGAATTCATCAGTTTTATAATATTAGAGCAGACATTAGAGGGGATTAGTCCGCTGGACCACCGGTAGATGTTAACCAATTGCCTACCCAGACTACAAGTAGTCTTGTAACGCGTAGAACGTCGTGAGAACAAAGCATCTATCTTTTCGCCTTGTGACTAACGACAAACAAACGGCGCTGCTCCTTGCCTGCCGCGAGGCGTCCCGAAGGTTTTCAATGATAGGACACCGCAGGCGATGCATTCATTATCTGAGGGCTACCTTGTGACACAAATGCATACTACACCTAGCGTGGGTCCAAGAAAAACATTATTAGGATGCAAGGTTTCTCATTTTCTCCAACACGCACGGACTGGCTTTTAGCGCTACAAACACATGAAACAGTAGGACCTCGAGGCAAACCTAAGGAACTGGGGAAGGAACTCGTCCGTACTGGGTGTAAAACGAGCCAATCTACTTCCAACATACACCGACCAAGCCTGTACGAAAATCACACGTAGACGTGTACTGGGGGCTTCGTGCTAGGTATATACCAAAAAAATGTGCGTATGTATGTGCCTTGATATTAATCGCGTAAGAATACTTGGACTGATTCTACGATATCCCCCAAAATCAGCGATTTTCTTAATAACGAGCGTTTCATGGCTGCTCGACACAAGGAAGGATACTACGTTGTATTGAAAAAAAATTATCCATACATTTTCTTGTGTGCAAAGGTCCATCTATCGATGACGTCGGGGTGTCGACGGACACCGTATTTCAGGAGACACGACTCGGAGCTGGTTTTGAAACCGGCGATTTCGTTCAAGAAAATTTGGGGGGGCTACCGTAGAACGACAAGTAGTGGCAGCTATTAATTAATACTCCGGAGTATGATCTAACCCAGCTTTTCGGTTTTAGAGGGGGGGGGGAGTGTCGGAAGAGACAATTAAAGGCAGCGTTGTCCACACGAGACAACCCGGGCTGCTAGGGTAGGGTGTGCCCGAAGTGCTTCGATCGATCGTCAGGAGGAGCTGTACTGTACGGCACGCGCTGAGTATGACGATACTCTCGTACCGTTGCACGCTCGACCCAGCAGGTCGACAATACCGCCGTGCTTGCCGCCACTTTTGAGGCTACCTGGGCCCCAAAAAGGTCAATGCATACCTGATGCCTGGTACGTGAGAATACAGAGTAGTTCTCCTTTCATAAAAAAATTTCGTGTAGGGAAGTGGACAATAAACTACAGGCATATACCTGGTAGACAATGGTGTCTCGGCGATCAACACGACTGACCGTAGATAGCCTGTGAACACCTTGTCAATAACAAATACGTAGGTCGTGTGAAGATGACGATTGCGCAGACGATCTACAAAATAGTCGGGGGCCATCAGACCAAAAAAAAAAACTCGCATGCCAAACATCATACCAGAAAATAGTACTCACACACTTATCACCCAAACCCTCCGGCGTGTCATATATCGTGTCGGGTTTGAGTACCAATTTACTTAAAAAACACTTGTGGAATCACAGGTGACAAAGACAAAGATTGCGCTTGGAGTGCAAACCATGTGAGCGAGTACAATGAGGTCGCGTCTCAGGCGTCTTTTTTTTCCTTGTTTCGTGCGTGTACCTGGGATTGCAAACGATTGCTTGCCTCGTATGCCATGACCGGTTGGCGGAAATATCACCTTGCTGCTTATCGCCCGTCCCCAAAATTTGTCTTCCTATCATCCCAATTTCCTGCGCCCCAGACGGCGAGTCTCAGTTGGAGCCCCCGACAAAATCAAGCCGGGTGCGGAAGACCTTGGCCTATTGGATCCGGTTCGATTTTATCTCATCAAGGTGAGTTCAGACGTACTTGCGCCGGGGGGGTGGGGGCTGCATAGCAATGGATATACAACACAAAGAAATATCATGGACAGGGCCGCTCGGTTGCTTCGTAGATCATTGGGGCTATGCCGTTGTACGGCGCCACACAAAGTTTGACCGCATTGACTATAATTGGCTCACTGTCACGACCGCAATAAAAACGCGACTTCGGTATGGTTGGGATCCTTCCTTGGAGATCGTCAATTAATAACTCAACTCACCTGGGCGCAGTCAGCATCGTCGAAAGCTATTGTTTGCGTGCCATCGCGTATGATGTCTTCATATTTAGCGAAATAGTACAGTAGGCATATGCCGGAGGGGGGCGTGCTAAGCACAACGGAGAGTTGCAATGTACCCAGTAGGCAGCACTATTTATGGGTCGCTTTCGCTCGTAATTCAATTACAGTCACTCGCTCTGCGTCCAAACCAGCCGCGGTGAACTCTAGTTCTGGCCACCCCTCTCAAGGATCGTTGTCGACGCTAAAATCCCCAGTAATTCGAACGACGGCACAGGGGCACGGACTCGGAGTTGCTAGCGTTTGCTAGGGGTTTACGCTCAATGCTGATGGACAATTTTCTGGAGATACAGCCTGGTGGTAGTCGACCCCACTTTTTAATGGTGGGATTGAAGAAGATACCACATGCCGTGGAATTTTTCCGGGCTAGGGGCCGCGCGGATTGTTAGTGAGACCAGTGTGGGGTTGGCATTTTTTTCGCTACATCTGGAGGGTGCGGTGGCAGAGACGACCACGTTGACGCAACAGATGGCACTGGTAGGCCGCGCGGCTGAACACAGAGAACCATGGACGGTTGACCACCAGTTGCTCTGTAGGGAGCTGCATTCGTGCATCGCTCTTTGGACTCAATGTATACTGCTTGCCTTTATTCCGTTGCCACTTCGAATTGCGGCGTTATGATAGCGTTGAGTTTTCAGTGACAGATAACCCCTCGTGTCGCCATCCCCTGTGTCCTCCTTGCTGTTTGATCTGTCCGCGCCGTTAGCAGGATGTCTGCCAGGGCACTGTCAAGCCTTTCGCCACCTTAGTAGACTATCTCGAGAGGGAGAACCCCGCAGGTACTGGACTCCACAGCCTTTTCGGCGAGCCGGAATGAAGCTGTAGCAATTCCAGAACGAGGTGCTGGCCGACCGACTAGAAGTGGAAGGCTGCGAGTGCAACTTTTTCGCAGGAATTCAAGAAAGACGTGACGCGAAGCGGGCAATATAGCAACAACACCAGCAAGAACACCACTCTTCCGAGGGTCCCTGCGTCGCAAACAGCTCAATCAAGCATGACCAGAACCGTCTGGCTTCCTTCGCTTGCGCTGCAAACGGAGTAGAGGTGGAGGGGGCAGTCTACCTTTTTTTATGGGATGTTGGTGTTAGGGAGGGGAGTGGGTGATGTGACGACCGAGCGACTAGAGAAGACGGTGACGTTGGCAACACCGACGTGAGAGGTGGAGTTGTGGGCGGAGTACCGCCAAAAGTAAGATAGAACGCGGGAGGCTGCCGTTTGATATTCCTACGTAGACGTGTAGCACGTGCCAACCAGTAGCGCCCATGTTTGGCTAGGGTGGACCCACGGCTGATGGGCAGGAGGTCTGAGCAGGAATAATTTTCGTATACAAATGTTTTTCAACAGAACAATATGACCCCTCCCATTTTGAAAAACCTCACCCACATAGTATATTACAAGTACCAACAACGCAGCTTGCAAAGAGTATTGACCCGAAATTCGTCGAACTCACGGCTGACGTCTTTGAAATATTTTTATAAAATATTATTCCAGTCAAGCTTTGACACGTCGAGGCCGCGTCGTCGCTGTCTCTGCATGCGCGCAAAGCAAACGATACCTACAGGGGGCAATGCCGATGGTAGAAAGGCGAAGTCTGTTTAGTATGTCATGAGGAGCGTACACAGGCAGCTAATCCAGGCTGCGATATAAGCCAGTGCAAGCCTCGCACATACATGCGTATTCGTACGTGCGTTGTATGGGCCCATGTCTCGTCTCAGTGGTGTGGCCCACGAAAGGCCGCATACACATGAACGGATTGCAACTGAAGATTGTTACTATCGGTACTATACTGCACCTGCTACACACCAGGCGGTATGGTAGGACAATCTGTACTCTCCGTCCGGAATTCAGCATGCTGTACTGTATTTGTTCGTCAATCTTCCGCATGCTGTACGTCTCGAGTCCTGAGGTGCCACATCTTCCGCGTATCCTACCAAACGGCAAAGATATCGCCAGAATATAGCACTCTACAGCAGCATTGCACTCGTCGCATAGACGACTACCATGGCCGTGCGTGACATTCTGATGGACAGGCAAGCTGGTCAACACCCGTTCCACACTCGTAGTCGACACAAACAGGGATATGGCAGCACAGAGCGGCTGTAATGCCTTGTGGCATCGCACCCAAAACTCTGTTTATTTTTCCCTCTAGACCCAGTCTACAGATCAGATGATAGGGTTTCCACAAAAATTTCACGGCCTTCGCCCGCGGAATTAAACTATTAAAAGCTGGCCCGGTACATCCAAAATTTGCCCTCATTGATAGAATAGGCGTTTTCCTACAGATAAACAGGCGTTGTCGGTAACCAACAGGACGCCAGCCTGAGAATACAAGTTATGAAAGGGGGCGATCTTCCACCGGGTCCCTATTATTATAATGCCCTCCTTGAGATAATGACATCAGTCTAACCTTTGTCAAGTAAACTATCAACGCGTATGATGTGATTCTCGAGTGCAAAAAGACAGACAGACGCCGACAACACACCTGGGAGTCCATCAACGAAGCTGGCACCACAGGAATCCGGGGACTTCTCTAACTTTTTGGTTCACTACGGGCAGAAAACACAATCGATATTATAGAGCATGCGTTTGCCCCCGCATCCGATGCAATAACTGAAAGAGTATTTATTGCTTTCACGCCGCATTATTCTTCTAGCGGTACTTCTTACTCGAGCGTCTATTCTACGTGGAAGGCGGTTCTCGAGCTATCGATACCTTGGAAGTTTCGTACACGATGCACGGTTAAAAAAAACTACCAATTCCGTATGCATCGTTAAGAAAAATAAAACAGCAATCGACCTATTATTACTCCCATCCATTCTTGAAACGCAGTTTGGCGAAAACTAAAGGATCCTCGGAGGGGCAGTCCTGCTGCGGGAAGTAGGTGCACTCTGTATGACGTTGGCGTGCACTGACCCCGCGCTCAAACACGCAACACCTCCGCCACAGCACGGCAGGCAGCCAGAAGCAGGGTAGATCGCATCACGATACAGGGAAGTGTCCAGAGCGGCTGCTAACGGGCCGTCACCTGACCGGGGGGTCGGGAGGTTTTCAAAATCTCGCGGGTTGGGTCAGGCCCGATGCAATCGCGGGTTGAGTCGGGTCGGGTGGACCCTGACCCTACTCCACCCGCGAGGTTCGACCTGACCCGTGAAATGCCGTGGAACATCAAGGAGTGAAATATTTCCGTGCTGTACAGTGATCCCCCATTTCTGCCTTCGCGTAGCTCTTTCGCTATCAATGCCATACCTGATACCAGGCACACGATAAATAGCTCAAACTTACGATTGGCAATCAACAGACCCTCTCGAAAGACTTGGTATTAAGTGACGGGGAAACAAAAAACGTGTCAAGAAATGATATACCAAAACCTACACTATCCAGACCAAAACAAAACCAAGGAATTTTCGTGAGTTACACACAAAACTTGACACTACGCCAGACATTCTCTTCACATATGAAGCCCAGCGACCCGGGTGACTAATGGTACTTGCATATAAAAAATACTCTCCCCCCTTGAACAATAAGATTCCATGAAAAAAAAAAATCCACGAAAAAAGGACCGAACACCTCTGCCGCACGTTGCAAAATATGTCCTCACGTGACCCCGCAGACAACCTTGTCCCAACTCCCGGCGCGCCAGGGTCCAACGCGCCACTACACACAACACGCACAATAATCAACAACACCAGCTCCACCGCGGACCCTCCTTAAAGTCGAACCAAAGCACCCATTGCATGTTGCACACCAGGTACATCTTTGCGCGATTCCACGGACAATTTTACTTCATCTGCCGGCGCATCTCGGCCCCACGCGCCACTACACACAACACGCGCAATAATCAAGAATCCAGAACCAGCTCAACGGCGGATCCTCCTCAAGGTCGAGTCAAGCAAAATTCTCATAGGAGTCAACGCCAATGCGTCTCCCGCCAAAGCACAGCAGAAAGCATGGAAACACCGCATTTGTCGCAAAGTATAATGCCTAAAACAAGTGAGACCATTTTGAAACCGTCGAACGCCACGTTTTTTTCCATCATGAAAAACACAAAATACGGCCTGCCCCCGGAACACACTCCCAGCCAGCGTGCTACTCTGGCATGACGAGGACATCATTTATCTCCCTTCCACCCCCCTCCTCGCCCACGCTACAGCCTACCCCAGGAAGTCCCACCCAGCGTGATACTCTCGCATGGAGAGGAAAAAAATTTACCTCCCCCCTCCTCCCCTCCTCTCGCCCGCCTCATCTGCTTTATACCCGTGAAAAGGAAGCGGGTACATATACGATGAAGGCGTCTTTTTGCACGGCATATGTTGTGCTTATCATGTGTGGCAGCGGTCGACAAGAATGCAAATAGCTTGATACATGAGGTCGGCATCTTCCGTCTTCGAGGTCTCGAACCCAACTCGCTCGTCTCCGGCCGAGATCCAAACAATGCGTTGCTGTAAAAACCAAGGGGGCGTGGTGGGTGGGAGGGGGGGGGGGGGGGGCAAGGAGCATCGAACCCGGTGAAAGGCCGTCGATAAAAATGATTAGTACTACCTTGTAGAAGATACTAGAGGGGGACGGGACGGAGAATGGAGACGAGCTAGCAACTTTACTAAAAGAGAGGAGAGATTCGTACTTGGTTGGACACATCGAACTACAAGAGGGCTTGGGAAAGAAAAGGGCAAGGGCAAGAGCGGAGACTGTTGAGTGTCCCAGAAAGCAATGGACGAGCACAAATTCGAGGAAGAACTCGTAAACTCGGCGACAGCGATCGGAGCTGAAGGCACACCAATTACGTAAATTTGCCTGCGTACCGGGCCGTGGTGGGGCAAAAAGTGCACCACGCGGCTCAGACGGCCAGCACGAGTGCGCGAATCACCACAACGCACGAATGCTGCTGCGGTGTCGGGCTGCCAGAATTAAACAGCCAAAAACGGGCCCCATATGATATGTTTTTTTATTGTGGTGAGCCGTGATAGCAGTCACGGGCCCCAAAGCGCGTTTTTTGTATGTTTTTTTCTATTAGTAAGTACCTGGATGACTGTGTTGAAAGATACAGCATACGAGCCCCACCGGATTGCATTATTTTACAATCACGCCCTGATCACGCCTTCTTGTTGTACGTGACAGATACCCATACCAACGCGGGCATGTTAGATGTTACAGACGCAGTATTACCACACCTGCTTGCTAGACGTTTGAAGATACGCCAGAATCACACCTGCTTGCTGTATATTACTCGTGCACCATAACCATACTTGCTTTTTTGGATGGTAATGACACACCACGAAGCTATTAATAGCAGCCAGCGCCAAACGGGCCCCATGTTGTTTCGTTAAGGGACACACCATGATAACCCCTTCACAACTGGAAACCCTTTTCGGGGACAAATTTACTCGAAGTTAGTACGGGGAGGGATTTGGGGGCTCTACAGGGGTTAAGAGACACACCACGACCACCGAGATAGCAGCTAGCTGCTGACTGCCGGCTCAATGGTTGTCTCATTACCATCCAAAAAAGCAAGTATGGATAGGGAATACGAGTAATATACAGCAAGCAGGTGTGGCTATGGCGTATCTGCAACATCCAGCAAGCAGGCGTGGTAAATAGTGTATCTGAAACATCTAACACGCCCGCGTTGGAGTGGTGTACCTGTAACATACAGCAAGAAGGCATGGTTTGGGTGTGATCTCTTAAAATAAAACGATCAGGCGGGGCTCGCATGACGTGTATGTTTAACAGCCATACAGCACGGGTGGTTGTGGTGTACCTGTTAACATACAACAAGCAGGCGTGGTTGTGGTGGACCCGTGATACACAACAGCAAGCAAACAATCGTTAATATGAAAAACTAAATTACACTCCGGCTGCGAGATCGAAGATTTCGTCGAAACTCATCTTTGCAAGCTGTGTGTGATGCTCCCATCGCGCGTATTACTGGGTGTGCGTTCCCAATAAGAATATAGATCGGCGACTCAGAACTACTGTACCAGGGCCAAGAGGGTGATGTTAATCAATTTGTAAACGGAAACTATTGATATAAAACCTGTTTTCGAGGGGGACAAAATCTGACGGCTGTGGAATGCATCATTATATTATATATATATAGCCTGTAGTCATGGTGCATCTGAAACATAACAGCATGCAGACGTGGATACGGTGTATCTGCAGTACAGAAAGCAGACGTGGATATGGTGTACCTACAGTACAGAAAGCAAACGTAGATACGGTGTATCTGTGACATCCAACAAGCAGGCGTCATCATGGTGCATCCGCAACATCCAGCAAGCAGGCGTGACTATGGTGCATCCGCAACACAAAGCACGCAGGTGTGCTTACGGCGTAACCGCAACATAGCAAGAAGGTGTCGTTGTGGTGTAACATCCAGCAACCAGGCGTGGATAAGGCGTATATCTCAACATCCATCAAGCAGAAGAGGTTACGGCGGATCTCTTCAACATCCAGCAAGCAGCATATCTAGCATCCAGCAAGAAGGCCTTCTTTCTCACCTCAAGCTCCACCTGGCTGATGGCGTCAAGCGGAACCCTACTAGCCTTGGCTCCGGGTTGACGGAGAGGCTTGTCCCAGACGAGAGCCCCTCCGTAGTCTGGCACATAGCGGATCACGCGGCTCGCGGCCCGCTTAGAGCTGCGGCGGTGGTGCTTCAGCACTTTCAGGCCGTCCGCCAGCATCACCTGCAAAGAACAACCGCCGGGTCAACTTCAGGGTAAAATATCACGCCGTCTACCTGATAACACCGCGAGCATTCCGAGCTTCCATAAGTGCTGCAACTACAGGCGGCAACCAGCATCAGCACGAATCAACAGTACGGCGGGCCCAACATGCCGAACCACCTCGAGGCACGCCGGCCCACTATGTTCATATACAAACCCAAAGCAAGTGCACAGCAGCAGACACGTATGCATATTCGTACATATCATTAGTACAACACCGTTTGCCACATAGCAAACAGTTATTTCGGCAATCAAGTTACATTGGCACATTGACACTACGTGGAAGAGCGATGAGCTTATGCTTACAATTTTACCCATCCGCTAGAGGATAGAAAATAAAAATAACAACTTCACACAACGTAATTCTACGTACGCTGTTGAAGGTGGCCACGATGCGGTCGTTGTGCGCTTCCTGCTTGGCGCGGGCCGCTGCCGTAGCTTCATTGTCCGCGGTAGTCGAAACATCCGACGGGCGGCTTGTCGGGGATTTGGGACGGCTTGTCGGAGTCGCCGGGCGGCTCGACGGAGTTGGCGAGCTGCGACCGCAAAGACAAACCAAAATGCGAGAAAAGAATGGCGGGGGACGGGTTTGATCATTATCATACAGATGGACGTAGCTTGCCAAGATCATAACGGGGGGGAGACAGGAAATATGTCGTGATCTGATCCGGTAAGATTCGACGCGACTTTCTGTACATGGTATGACACAATCTCGGATGGGGCTGGGCGAAGGATGGCGAAGGAATACAGAAGGCAAGTGACTTGCTTGACCGCGGTGAGCAATTGGAGCAAGTGGGGGGGTTACACCCGCGCGCGACGCGACGTCCCACGTGCTCTTTTCAAACGCCCGGAAGAATGAAGCCAAAACAAGAAAAAACGCCTGCCGTCTCCGAGCGCTGTGCGACCTTCTCGCGGCACGCAACGGCTACCGACGGCCGGAGAAAGCCGCACCGGCCGTCGGCACACCAAACTTTGACAGCAAGAACGGCAAGACAAACGTACGGACGGTGTCCCAACTCACCGCTGCTGGGAGGCGTCACCAGGCAGGCCAGGTTGTGGCCGACCGACCAGCGACACGACCGAACCGGCGGCGAAGCACAGGTTACGACGCGATCAACGGACGGAGGGACGAAAGGGGGCGACGGTCAAGCAGAGACCAAAAAGACCTTTTTAGCACGCCATCATCGCGAAGGCCGCCACTCATTCTCTTGTGACCAACAACAAGCGCGACCGTCGACAAACACCCACCAGTGCAAGGGTTGGATTCAGAAGCACATACTTGTGTGACAAAAATGAAAAATCGCACCCTCTACAAAAGGTCTCGCAAAAGCAAGACGTCTTCCACAAGACAGCGAGGAGCACAACAAACGGCCCACCTCGTTGACCTGACATCCCTACCATCCTGCCTCTCCTAGAGAACCAAAGGTGACATCGCTTCTTGATCGATAAGGCGAGACACGACAAGGACAAAAGAACAAGGCCCCAGTTCCACCGCGTGGAGAGACAGACGGGGTTCGTCCTACCATGGCAAGAAATCGCGGCCTTCAATTTCAGGGATTCGTATTTCCCGCACGCAGAATTTGCCGGAAAATAACCCAATTAGAACCGCACCCTCGTATTTTGCTAAAATATTAAACTCTGGTACCAACTACTGAGAGCAACTACTTACAGTCTCTGACTGCAGCTCTTGACTCCAGTATTTATGCCATTCCACTAACCCTAACCCTAACCCCGACCCCATACGTCTGCACCTACTGAGAGGGAGCAGGGTGCCAAATGAGATCCGGTCCGGGTGGGATGAGGGTAGAGGTGTTGGCCAATTAAAATGAAGGTGTCGTCTATTGAGCACCTTATTTCAACCAATTCAACCCTAGCACACAAAAACCTTGAAATAGGTTGTGGACTGCACATAAGTTTCGCAGTCCATAGGTTGCAAGTAGGCGCCGTCCCAGGTACTTGCAATTCTTAAAGTGTATTTTTTGCGGTGGTATAAAGGCTCGACTAATTCGTACTGTTAAAAGGAAAATTACGCATGTCCCCTATCCCCCTCACCAAAAACGCCCCCAACTGGTATGGAACCCCCCGATTGTTTTTCGAACGCCGTAACGCTGTGGATGATGCACTCGCCGCGTTTTCCAACCCCCAAACACATACAAGTAAATACAACGGGGCCCGCTAATTTTTTCAAGCCGAAGAGGGAAACGAACGAATTAACTGAAACTGATAAACATGATTCAGATCCTCAGATTGTTCGCAACTACTACAAACTATGCACCAGAATATAGCGAATAGCAGACAAGGGATGCCCGAAGAAGGCCAGGACGAATCGTACACTTATGCTTCATGTGGCACATGGGCCACCCGGGGATGATTGTTTCGTCCCCGCCTAGAAAAATAACGCCTTCTCGTCGTTGGACGGGAGGAAATAGAGGATATGCTTTTGAAATGAAGAAGCTTTTCCCGGAAATGTACATTTCCCGGAAAAAGCAGGTTCCGGTCGAGAAATACGCATTCGTGCTCATAGCGGACAAACCCAAGGTCACCTCTGACGTGCGAGAAGCCGACGACTTTTCGCCGTCGGGGAAGGCGATCTCTCCCTTCACGTTGCCAAGGGAGAACTCCAAGTCGGCACGAGAGGTGTGGAGGTCGCCGTCTCCGTTGGCGTCCTCTCCAGGGTTTTGTCCCTTGCGATAAAATAGCAAAAAAAAAAATCGGGGGGAAAATAACGAAAAAGGGAACAAGAGCACCACAAACAAAATAACGCACAATGTCAGCATCCAATGTAACACAGGCCCAAGCGACTACGGCTAGTGATGAGTGTGTACTGTTCATGTCCAGCGGGAAAATCACTTATTAAACCCTTCACTGTCACTGCGAAAACGATCCCACACTAACTCCAAATTAATTGTTCCAAAAAGGTGGGGTGCAGTTCCAAAATGGCTTAACCACTTCGGAGCCCCGAAACCCCTCCCTGTACTAAGTGCAAGTGATTTTTGTCCCTGAAAACGGGTTTCCGGTGGTAAAGGCGTAAAATGAACTCTTCATGTCGGCACCTCAATACCTAGTCCAATGCTACCCATGTCCTGCGGAAAAAAAAACACTCAATTGCGCCTCGAATCAAAACGGCCGATAACCCTTTCAACATGTACTGCAACAAGCTACGTCAGTAGGCAATCCATAGTCAACGCCACTTGATTGCGCCCCCAATCAAAACGGCCGATAACCTGTTCAATACGTGCTGCAAAAAGCTATCTCGGTAGGCAACCCATAGACTCCGCCACCCGCCACGAGCTACCCGCCTAAGCGTCTGGTAGGGTCAGGGTCAGCGCCCAAGGCGAGACCCGCGAAAGGAGTCGCGCACAACAGCAGTACGACACGGTTGCCATAGTCAGGGGTTCTTTTTGTGGGAGAGTGCACCCGGATTCCAAGGACTCACGCGGTTGGGCCCAACAAAAGGTGGTGCCTCCTTCACTCATGCAGACTTCATGTTCAGCGCATCCGGCAGTGGCATTTAGCCAGACTCGAGCTACAGCATAGGCCATATTTTGGGCCGCTGATACATGCCAGGGGCGGGTTTGGTGCGGCCACGAAACGGGGTAACCCCAACAGCAGCTGTTCCATCGCCACCGGAGGGGCTAGCTACCGCTGTAAACACACCTCGCATACAATGCCGCGCGGTTGGTATGGTAACGTGGTAACTCTGCCAAGGTATCATGTATAATCCCCCCTCATCCCCGGGATTGTCTGTTATCTCGGACATTTTCCGAAGCGTGAATGCGTATTATAGTGACCCGTTTGTATACCGGGCGCCTTCCAATCCCCTCAACGGGGCAAATATCGAGGACAAATATTATGCGTGCTGGTATGGACTACGACAGCAAGAAACTTCCTTACCACCATAGCCCATATTTCGACCGCAGCGCGATATTCGGCAGTCTGGCGACGTTGCACACGAGATATCGCTTTTGCTGTTCACCATCGACACAAGAAAGCGCAAGCACTTCGCAGTGGCAGACAGGACCGGCGGTGGTTGCCTGCACGCTACCAGGCTGCCATACCGTGCGATAGGCTCGCTGAAAAGGTTGATTCGTTCCATGGAGCGCCGCCCGCTCTGTTGGTTATACAGCACTTGTGTCACGTGACTAAGAAGCTCAGTGGGTATTGCTATATAACGAACACAATACCAGTGTATGTTTTCGAGTTCGTTGATTCATTCTCGCCGACTTCGTAACAGGGGTCTCCGGGACTCCCCCCACGCCACGTGACAACGTGTCTAGGAATACAAGAACTTTCGAGCCTTTGTTCTTTCCGATGATGCCGGGATTCGAACCCGCACACACAAGGATCAGAAGCGGACACTAACTGTATCAATTAGAACACTAAGTCACCGTGACTGAGTAGCTCAGTGGGCATAGTGCTATACAACGAATGCGCTTGGAGTCCACTCCACCCACGCTGCTACCCTACTGTACCTGGTACGACGGTACGACCTTTTCCGCCTGAGTACCTTCACATAGCAAAAAAATGGCTGCAAGAGGCGGTTTGGAACATTTCGCGAACGTGCATGTCCGATGTACCGCCACCCACATCCCAGGCCAACAGTAGTAGTGGAGTGCTCATTGATGCGGGGCAATCCAAGACCACCCGGAAACACGCCGAGCAGGGACACACTCCGTCCTTTTGGGATCTGTCCCCACGATTCGCGTCTGCCACTGCCACATGCGCTGGGCGAAAGCGGGCTCAAGCGCGTACCGGCAGGGAGGCAAGTGCTGCAAGCCTGCCCACCCCCTCCGGCATCACACAACGCCGAAACTAGACCATCGCCCCTTATGAGGAGCCAGGGATAGCGACCCAAAAAGCGACAGAATGTCATCTATCAGCCTTCAATCAATAGGAACGGTGTGCAACAGCTTCATCACCCCCCCCAATCAATCACTGGCCGATGATGCCGTACTATCATACTGTAGTAATTTGTCGTTACTTTTCCTCCTCTCAAGTCCCAGAGGGGGTCCGTCCTTTCATTGGGAGCTGCTTCGGCCTCAAGGGCAGTAGCATCGGAAATCGTCAAGACCGTTACATTATTTGCGAACACACTACTTACTGTACATTACCACCTGCTACTAGATTTAGGCTATGAAATATGCTTCGTACGAGCTACTTCTGAGAGATCAAGATATACCAGGTACCTCGTAGCAATTTATCGCCTACAGGAAAATGCTGGCGTCGCGACAAGAGCCAGTACGAGCAGGGTCCAGCGACACAAAAAACAAATCAACCTCCGCCGTGTATAATACTACAAAAGTATTATATACCCGTATCGTCGCCGGGTCAACAGAAAGCGCGCGCAATACGCTCACCTCGGCCGATTCATTCGCGGAAATCCAAACCCACCGACAGGAGCAGGATACCGGGAGTGACGGCCCCCGGTCACTGCCGTCATCACGCCGCGTGGGCCGCGTCGCACGTTTTCGCCGTAACGTGATCACTGGCCCTAACTATCTCTTCCGAAACAAGCCTCCACATGTAGCTGGAAATTCCATGGATTTTGAAATTCCATGGATTTTCAACCGCATCGACAGTAGTGACTATTATTAATACTCGAAACTAAAGTCTAGTGGGAAATTTTCTGAATCACTTCACGGAATTCGAAACGGACAACAAAATACAAAACAAAAAATGGGGCCAATTTTCAGTTAACATTGGAAAAGCGGGGATATTTTTCCATGTCCCCGTATTTAGGCGCAACCTGCCGTGGCGTCACGCAATTGTCCGTTTGCGATCACGTCGCACGATAAACTGCGGTCAACCTCCCCACCTATGCCGGGAGTGGCTGGCTGGGACGCCGTACGCAACACATGTCGAGCTATAGCATTACTGAAGCGGATTCCCGTGCAGCCTGTTTTTGCCGGTGGCAGATCCGCCCCGGCCTTCGCCGCCCCGGTCTTCGGGTACAGCGTCAGTACCGGACATATTTGCAACGGGAACTTTGAACATTGGCCTTCAGCCTGGATTCTTACGAAAGAGGTAATTCTAGACTGAATTAGTGAAGGCACAAGCCAAGCTCCGACAGCCACAGTAGTATCTACTTACCGCAATGACAGCAGAACAGCCTGCAATCGGCCCTGCACAGAGAAGCAAAGTACATACCAAGTACAGCAGCAGTATGCTCGTGTCGACCAGACAGCAGAACGACAACGCAAGCCAGCAGACAAGAACAAGCGTTTTGCCGAAAGCCATCATGTACGTACGATTATTTCTCACGACAGTTTTTTCTGTTTTTTTGCCTCGTTGTTCTTTGGAAAATTCGCAGTAACAATAAAGCCACCAACAAAATAATTTGGATTTTCTGCCCATCGACATCCATCACACCCAGTTTCCGTGCCGATTCGTCATGCCATGGAAACGTGGGGTATTTCTCCACTCCAGAGTGACTGGAGCCTGTCCTGTGACCACGGACTTGATTATGCGAGTTAATGTGACAACAGAAACAAAAAGTCTCAAGCCACGAACTTCGAGGCAGACATATAAGTCACCAGTACAAAAAAGCAAGATGCCAGGCGCATACGGAACACTCATGCATGTGGCGTCCGGGCTGTTTTCCTGGAGCATAGCGGCGGGACACTTGGCGCTATAAAAGTCGCCAGTTTTGCACCTACAATGAATCGCGGACCTCTGTCCGCTTCACATAATTTGTTGTATCTGGTATTTTTATTAAGCGAGCGTAGCGCGAGGCGAATGCCGCCCGCGGAGCGGAGCGCCTTGTACATACTACTCGTAACGGGTAATAATGTTTAGAAGTTGGAAGGGGGAATATCCGTTTGGCTGAAAATGCGGGGGTACTACCTTTCGACTATTACCGCATCATACATGTCCTGTGCTGTAATTTCATTGGCGTGTGTTCTTCACACTAAACTGATATTTCCACCCATCTACATCCAGCATAAGCAGTGTCCGTGCTGTTGCCACGTAGAGACGAGCTGCGTGGCCACACACAATGACACAAATAATACAAGGTCACACACAAAAAGACAGAGATGCATTGCAAACACAAGGTGATACGGCCATGCAATGCCAACAGCAACGAGCAAGCGGGCGAAAAACAAAAAACACGCGCGCCAGCAAACCAGACTCTTTGCAGTAGAAAATAAGAGAACGAAAGTATGATTGAAGAGAAAAAGGTAACAGCAATGCCAGGTAGGAGAACAAGAGGGAAACAGGAAGCCACCACAAAAAAGAAAAACAAAGCACAACAGACAGCCAGCCAGCAACTAGAACAAAGCAGATGACGCCATCCAACCAACATCGGGGGCAGCAACCATATTAGGTTCCGAATGAACCTACAGCTGTAGGAGTAGGAGCATGCCGCATGGTCCACCACCTGCGCACTGATGTTTCCTACTGCCACTACCTCGTGTTTGTTTTTTCTTATTTGGATCATTCGCTGCACCCCCGTCGGGTGTGCAGTATGAGACCATGCCAGCCGACATCGCGGTACTACGCACTACCACCACCGGTATGCAGGTTCTTGCTGAACCGGTTTTCCCCTTTCCGGGTGTTTGATATTATTGGGGATTTTCAACCATGCCAACGAACACTCACCCTAACCTGATGATATCACTGGCTGGGGGTGGGGTAACATGGTTAGAAGCGTAAAATAACGTGCATCACTGAACCTTAACCCTAACCCATACCAGGTAAAAAAAAAGACCAACGTGCCCCCTGGTGACATACATCACCGGGGTAAAATGGTTAAGAGATGTCAAATAATGTGTATAACTGCCTTTTCCCTTTCAACCCTTTCTTCGACCTTTCATTTATATTATATAAAAAATATTGCAAGGACGTCAGCCGTGAGTTCGATTTGTTCATTATTATTCCCTTTGCTTGTCCCTTCCTATTTCCTTTTGGGTACCCTTGGGGGCTATGGAGGCGATGATGCCGGTATGGACAACGCCGTCGAACATACAGCAAAAAGTACAGGACAGATTAGACAGCAATGCTCGTAACCATCTATTAACAGTAGTTGCATTCGGAACCCAGTTCGGGTGCTGCCACGATACCGGCTGGGTGGTGTCTAGCAGTGGTGTGTCACCTGCTTTGTTGCTGTGTTTTTGCTTTTGGTATTTTAGGTTCGTTTTCGTATTGGGTACGAGGATGATGACTACCGCCGTATAGGCATCACTGCTGTAGTCGTCAGAAACGGTGCGCAGGTGATAGACCAGACCATGCAGTAAACTATGCGGCAACCTCAGTGGCGCCTTCACCAGCTTTGTCCAACAAATCGTACCAGATGAAGTACCAAATACATTTCACTTTACAGAGTTTTTCAGGCTGTTTCCAAGGGTGCACGAAGATCGCAATGAATTCTTTCACAGCTGAGGCCTTGAACACCTGCCACGAAACCCAAAAATCAAGATAAACGTAAGATAACAAGTCATTTATACAAAAAGAAGCCCCATTTTAGGGTCGCGTCCTTCTGATTTCCCAGGATCTCACACGAAAGCGCAAACGTGAAAACTCGTGTTGCTACAGAGGCAGGCACACGCCACGTACGTGCGCCATTTCAGTAAGTGTCGTTTCCGACACGCATATTGTGCTTCTTGCTCTGGGAAATGGCGACAGGAAATAAAGGTCGAGCGTTCGTTCGGTAAGGCTTACAACAGGTTTGAACGCACCTTTTTGGCGCCGATTTGCACAAACTTGGAGTGGCGAGGCGGCCCTGAATTTTCCCCTACAGACTCCGTCTCCAACGCTTCTCGAATCTCAGCGTCGTCACTCTCCCCGTCACCAGCATCCTGACCTTACGCAGAAAGCGACTGGGTCTCAACACTCGAAGACGCCCCCCGGTCAAGATCTTCCTCGTCACCACCTCCGGTGTCACCGCCCGAGCGCATCCCTGGCATGTCCGAGTCGGGCCTGCAAGGACACGTGTGGTGAAGGGCGGGGCAGAGACGTGACTTTTTTTTTTTCTCCTTGTCATTTCAAGGTAATTCGAAGTACACATTCACACACATCGACCAGAGTCAATCTTCACGCAGACACACGCTTAACATACAGTAGTGCTCCAAACGGTTCATGACAAATCAAGGAAAATGTGAAACGAACAGCACTTATCCGACTAGCGCACCTACCCGAAAGGGAAGAACATCGCGACGCGCTTTGCCTCGAGGTGGTCGAAGGTGTCTTGAGTCACGTCGGCGAAGTCGTCGTGTGCCTGAAGAACTCTAAGCGCGGCTCGCCGCCCATCATTCCAGCATTCAACCACGTCCAGACCCCGCACGTCGCAGCCTCCGGCTGGTCCAGCTTCCGACCAAGTCTTCACGTTCATGTGGTCGATGGAGTCGTTCAAGCGACGAGACTTCTTTGCCCAGTTCGGGTGCTTCGCGTAGATCTCCTCGAGCGCGACAGTAGCACCAAGGCGGTCACCAAGTTCCTTCCCGTCGACGTGCTGGCGTGTGGTACGAACCCTGACACACGCCAGCAACGTCGACGGGAAGGAACTTGGTGACCGCCTTGGTGCTGCTGTCGCGCTCGAGGAGATCTACGCGAAGCACCCGAACTGGGCAAAGAAGTCTCGTCGCTTGAACGACTCCATCGACCACATGAACGTGAAGACTTGGTCGGAAGCTGGACCAGCCGGAGGCTGCGACGTGCGGGGTCTGGACGTGGTTGAATGCTGGAATGATGGGCGGCGAGCCGCGCTTAGAGTTCTTCGGGCACACGACGACTTCGCCGACGTGACTCAAGACACCTTCGACCACCTCGAGGCAAAGCGCGTCACGATGTTCTTCCCTTTCGGGTAGGTGCGCTAGTCGGATAAGTGCTGTTCGTGTCACATTTTCCTTGATTTGTCATGAGCCGTTTGGAGCACTACTGTATGTTAAGCGTGTGTCTGCGTGAAGATTGACTCTGGTCGATGTGTGTGAATGTGTACTTCGAATTACCTTGAAATGACAAGGAGAAAAAAAAAAAGTCACGTCTCTGCCCCGCCCTTCACCACACGTGTCCTTGCAGGCCCGACTCGGACATGCCAGGGATGCGCTCGGGCGGTGACACCGGAGGTGGTGACGAGGAAGATCTTGACCGGGGGGCGTCTTCGAGTGTTGAGACCCAGTCGCTTTCTGCGTAAGGTCAGGATGCTGGTGACGGGGAGAGTGACGACGCTGAGATTCGAGAAGCGTTGGAGACGGAGTCTGTAGGGGAAAATTCAGGGCCGCCTCGCCACTCCAAGTTTGTGCAAATCGGCGCCAAAAAGGTGCGTTCAAACCTGTTGTAAGCCTTACCGAACGAACGCTCGACCTTTATTTCCTGTCGCCATTTCCCAGAGCAAGAAGCACAATATGCGTGTCGGAAACGACACTTACTGAAATGGCGCACGTACGTGGCGTGTGCCTGCCTCTGTAGCAACACGAGTTTTCACGTTTGCGCTTTCGTGTGAGATCCTGGGAAATCAGAAGGACGCGACCCTAAAATGGGGCTTCTTTTTGTATAAATGACTTGTTGTCTTACGTTTGTATTGATTTTTGGGTTTCGTGGCAGGTGTTCAAGGCCTCAGCTGTGAAAGAATTCACGGGATCTCATGCAGGGACGGCTTCCCGCGACCGCCTCGCACGTGTGCGGGGCTTCACGACCCGTACCGGCGTAGACATGGACCGCGGCAGCAAAAGCTTAGACGACGTTGGCAAAACGTTGCAGATAGGCTCTCCCTTTGCAACGCTTTTCAGACTCCGTGCAGACCGTCAGCAGCCCGTGAAGTACTGCGTCGGGGTTCTAGTCGTGTCGGAGTCACCGGTAGCAGGAGACGAAGGAGCAGGACAGACGGTGAAGGGGAAGCTCATGAAGCTGGTTGCGACGGGCACTGGTTCGACGTTCGAGTGGGCAAATCGAAAAGTTCACACGACCACCTCGTACAGTTGTTCTGTTGCTCTGGTCATCGAGCTGGACCCGACGATGGACATGGACAATATGACGTACGTGTTTAGCATGGACGAGATGACCACAACACTCAATGTGCTGCAAGAAATCGTGGAGAACGTCCAGGGCTGGGCGGCCGTTCCTGATGTACGCAAGCCTCCACGCGGCCACCAGGACCCGCTTCCTCTGCATGACGACCTGACTTGCACGTCTCGCGAGGCGCTTGGGGCAGGCGAAGTTCTGGCAGCATCTGTTGACGGGAAGGTCGAGTGTCCACTTTGCTTCTTGGAGACGGATCCGAAAAAGCTTCTGCAGCACATGGCGGGACACATCCTCGAGAACGAGGTGAGGTTCGTCTGCCCTGAAAGCGAAAGGTTTTTGCAGTCGTGCCCATGGTCTTGACGGAAAAACTCCTAGGGTTACTCCCGCGAAAATTGGCCACTGCCGTTACACCCACGCTGAATATCTTATCCGTCCAACGGTTTAGAAACTGTATGACTGTTTTTTTTTTCTTCAACCTGTGCATCTCGTCAAAAGACGTTGACTTGGTCCGTTGACGGTGCTAATCCCGCAGGACCTTCAAAAGCGCGACACGTGCGGCTTCTGTGGTGGAGATGGCTGCAAGACGTGGGTGGTCGTGCCGACCAAGGGCAAGGCTGCATCTCAGATTCATTCCAACTACCCGCTAGCACCGAAGACGGATTCGCGAAAGACCGTCGTTGCGATCGGCCTGAAAGCGGCGGCAAAAAGTACGGCAGCCACCCCATGTACCAACGTACCCCTTCGGTGTTTGTTTTGCACCCCTAATCGTTGGCTGTGGAAGTACTGCATGTCTCACCACGTGCGGGAGCAACACGCAGCTTCACTAGCCATGGGGCAAGCAGATCCCGACACGGTGAGATTCAAGGCCAGCTTTGATGTGGGCGAGACAGAGAGGTCGAGGGTGGTAAACATGTTGAGAAAGGGCAAGAGAAGCAAGAGTCTCAGAGCCTCAGTCGTAATGGCTAAACGGGGGAAGGGCAAGCAGCGTGCACGAGCGCCACAGAACGGCGGAGTCTTAGAGGAACAGGAGATTGTCGACTCTGAGGAGGAGGAGGAGGAGGAGGAGGAGGGGGAGGAGGAGGAAGAGGAGGAGGACGAGGACGAGAAGGAGGAGGACGAGGAGGAGGAGGAGGGTACACTGCAGCCGAGCGTAAGCTCGAGGGGGCGCACGCGTATCAAGAAGAGACACTTCGCTCTCATTTGATCCCATGAGAGTCATGCAGCGGTACACTTGTAGGGTGTCGCATTGACTGGGTGTCAACAAGATATCGCCCGTGATGAAGGAGGTATGCGTTAGAAGGCAAACATAATTTGTTCGTTGCTGTTTTACTCTTTCACCCAGGGGCTCCAAAATGTTGTTGGTACGGCCGAGGTACGGCAAGCAACGTGCTGCCGTGTTTTGCAGTGCACCCGCTGCCGCGGGGATGATAGATGGGAGTTGTCCTTATCGACAAGCACCATAAATCGTGTCGACGGCAACAACTTCGATGTGTCTGCTTCAGGCGAGCTCCTTCACTCAAGCTTTACCTCTTCTTACACAAGTCTCAGCGTGCAACAATACTTCGTTCATCATGGCAAGCATCTATCTACTGATTGACTGTTTTATTTCCTTTGGTGTGAACCCTCACTTCGTGGTACATCCCTAGTGCTTCACGCGCAATGCACCATGTTGTCATGTTGACTCTTCGTTCAAATTGTGTTGCCTAAATATAGCGGGGAGCCTTGATGGAGCACTTGTTGACCAATTCTGCGAAGCATGCAGACGTCTGAAACTAGGACAGAAAACGAGATCAACTACTACGAGTACAGAAAGAGTACAGGTCAATCGGGTTGTCGCTTGAAAAAAAATGGAAAAAAAAAAAAAAAATCGCCCCTCCGGGGGGGGGGGGGGGGGGTACGTAAGTGTGCTGGATTGGGATCTTCGTGCACCCTTGGTGTAATGCGAAGTAAACACACACTCTTTCTGACGACAGTGGTGCCAATGAATACCGTCATCGTCGCACCGGAATCCAATACAATTTTTTTTAAATAAATAGCAAGCAAAACAGCAGCAACAAAGCCGATGACAACGCCCAACCGGCGTCGGGGTTCGGGTTCGCGCCGAAACTGGGGCCCGAATGCAACCACTAAGAGTGTTATTTATTAATACGAGCATTGCTGCCTGGTCTGTCCTCTACTTACTCTGTATCTTCGGTGGCGGTGTCCATATCGACATCATTGCCTCAATAGCCCTCAAGGGTACCCAACAGGAAAGCGGAAAGGGCGAAAGCAAAAGGGAAAACACATGAATGAACGGACAAAGAACGGAAAAAAGGGATGAGAGGGGAAAAGGGAAAACCGGGAGAGCGAGAACCCGCACGGTAGCAGTAGCGCAGTATTGGCTGACACTTTGCTTTGCCCCTGACGAGGATGGAGCAGACGATCCAAACGACAAAAACCAGAACACAACACAAGGTAGTCGCAGTAGCTTTTGAAGTTACGTAGACAGGTTCCATCTACTACTCGGCCTGGTGCCTTGCTACCCAGTCAGCCGTCTCCTTGCTTTCTTCCGCAGCGGTTTCCCTACGGTCCCCACCCCCCGTTCGGCTTTGCGCGTCACATATCCGGGCTGCGCGGCGTTCCGAGCTCTTCTTCTCGACGTGCCACCTGGCCAGGAATCGTTTGGCTGCTTCGAGGACCCCCCTGCACCATTTGCCCGCCTTCTTACTGGTACAGAAGGCAGAAACAGCTACGACCGGTGTGCGTTTTCACCGGTAGTCACCAGTACAGCTGGTGCCAGATAATTTTTTTGGGACCCAAAGTCTAGCGACCTAAAAAGGCCAGAAAATAGGATATTCATCACCCGTCTACTGACAGCAAGAGCGCGCAGCAGTACGACTGACTGCCGTCATGCTGCACTCCGCGCGTATCGTACAGCGTACAGGTCCTTGCGTTGCAGTTCGGGCATCATCAGCCCGGGCTGCTTCTTGTGGCCAATGGTAAACGTCTTTTCGACGTGTTTTTCCTCTGCAGTCCCGAAGGGGAGCGGGGAGCCCCTAATGCAGCGCCGCATTAGTGAAGCGCAACCTGGGTATCAATCTTGCTCGTCGGCAAGTACCAGAGCCGACCACAACCAAAACCGTAACCCTAGCCCCAAGCATTGTTGTGGTGTTCTCAATAACTCGCATATTCAAGTCCGTGGTTACAGGACAGGCTCCAGTCAATCGAGTGGAATGATACCCCAGGGGGAAAAGAAAACAACCAAAAGGGACATAATATAGGCATATCTGGTTTATCACAGCCGAAGCAAGTTGTACATTCGCCAAAAAACATAAAAGTGAATCGGAAGTCAGCGTACATACGTAACAGCCCCATACTGGTACATACGCTTTGGGGGGCTTGACGTCTGCCGCGGCGGTCCGCTGTGTGTTTCGGCCGCGCTATGAAAACAATGTGGTCGGCCGAATGGCGAGCCTCGCGACCAATCAGGTCGAAAGGCGAGAGTCTACGTAGAGTCCCTGGAAAGTGCTACAGGTGCGGCAGCTGCAACGGTATACACGCGTTTTCTTTCCAAATACTCGTACGACGTACAGCACAGGAGCTGCGGGTATTACATACAACACACCTGGTAAAAGGGTAATAGGCGTAACGAGGAGCCGGCGACGCCCCCGCTCATCCGCTTCGTCATGATATTATTATCGAGGCTTCACCCGTTTAGAGTCCCCAAACCCCTCCCAATACTAAATCCAATTCGTTTTGTCCCCAGAAACGGGTTTCCAGTTCTAAAGACGTTAAATGAATACCTGGTATGTCTTACATAAACAAGAAAATCACTTGCTACTATCGGTAGGTTGATCAAAGATCTACAGGGAGGTTTTTACAAGATTTTTACTGGTACCCGCAAGTTTAGGGACCCTTGGCGTTTCCGTTTATTTATTAATGTGTACAGTCAAACCCCGCTTAAAGACGCATATCGGTACTTTTTTTCAAGGCGTCTTTAACGCGGGGAATCGTCTTTAAGATTCCGGGGACGATAACGCACCATCCCCGGGGCCGATGGAGGCATAACATACATCAAAAGACGCGCCGTTGCAGCAGGTATACTATAACGAAACGAGAATCCACAAATCTGACCGTCACAACCTTGCCGTGGTTGAAAGTGGAATGTACTTAAAAACCAAGTTTATACAGTAGTTGCCGCACCCCACCGCCCGAAATAAAATGCTCCGAGAAGTGGGTTCAATGTTGCAGGATGAAGGTTATTATGACTGCAGTGAACTCTCTCTCTCGGTTGGTGTCGACTGTGTTTTTCTTATTATCTTCTCGTCCTCATGTTGGAAACCTCGCCGATATATCATTCACCACCTCTGTTCCAACTTTGACATGTCAAATCCTACCTGATAAGGACACAGATGGACATCAACTCAGAAAAACGGTGAAGATAAACAACGCTAGACAACAACAAGAGAACCGTACATCACAAACAGGCCCATTGCTATATGCCCTCCACAAAAAAAAAAAAACTACCGCCCCCCCATGTCGCCAAGAGTGGCCTGCACCTCGCCCCCCTGCTTCGCTCTTCGGTTGACTTGAGTTTCATGAGTGAACGAATGCACAATCCTCGAAAGAAGGTACAGGGTTTCGCTGTACTCGCCGTTCTTCCCTTTCGCGTTGAAAAAGGAGCGGCACTCCTCGAGGCGAGAGCGGACGTCGGCCTCTGTAAGCGACGTTGTCATGCACGACTCTGGCCTACCGTCGCCTTCCTCTTCGCTGGACACATCGTCATCGTCACTGAGGGTCACGTTGGCAAGGTGCTCGTCTACAGCCTGCAGTTCCATTGCGATTTCTTCCTCCAACAGCTCTGGGTCGTCCTCTACACTAAGCCACGTCTTCACTGCCTCACGCACTTCAGCCTCCGTGAGGCCAGGGGCTTCCTCGACGAACAAGTTGTCCGTCAACACTCGCGCCATGGACCTAGAGTCCGTGACGCTGGCTGGCATAGACATCTTGGACACCATTCCGCAGCGTAAACAATACACCCCCCCTTAAACTTGTACATCTGCGGGGCACCCTGGTTCAGATTTTTTTTTCGTCTTTATAGCGGGGAGTTGACTTAAGAAGTGCGTCTTTAAGCGGGGTTTGACTGTATGCTAAGTGTTGCCCGAGGCAAGGAAGGCACCGGACCGCGCGCACGTACGCCGCACATTTACATTGCTCTCACTGCCTACCTGGCACATATTCGCCACACCACCGTCCCTTTTCGTGTACGAAAGACACAGACGTCGGGAGCCAGCACTCTCACCCTTTTGACAGACAGCAGTATATTTGTCTCGACCGACACCATACTTACAGGTTTTAGTGGGCACAGCTCAGCCCGACACCCTGGACAGTGCCGGTTTACACCCATCTCCTGGCATCATTTGGCGTCGTATGTTCATGGCTCGCACCGTACATACTGGCACAGGCCGGGACTCGTACGTATCGCACGGAGGATTCCATAGCGGGGTAATACAACCGAGTCCGAGGATACGCCGGCGCGAGGATCATCTCGCGCAAAATCGTCCTTCTGTCATGCCAGACATGGAAGCCAAGGGCGGTTCGGTTCCTTGCGCAAGAAGGCGTTTCGGTTTATTGCACATTCGAAAGACCACGGCACTTTGCGCCGAGATACCAGGTATACGATACGACGAGCTCATCAGACCGAATGCCTGAACCAAAAGAAGCTTCCTCCCCGAATCCCACTTCTGTGTACACAGCAGTATGATTTTACTACTTGCTACCGGTAGTTGCTGTGTTGCCCGAACAGAGTAACTTGCCACCGGCAACAGCAGTTCCATCCCTGGACTAAAATGCTCCCGAGGTCTTATCTGGTACGTATATCTACGCTGTTAGGTGAGGTATACACCCGTTAAGGAACTAAGACAAGGTGGGTGTGGCAAGTCGAAAGTTGGTCGATTATCGCCGAAATTGCTTCGTTGGCGAAGATCCATGAGGAAATCGGAGCAGCAGAGCGTATGATGCGAGTTTTATACGAGAGAGAAAACGAGGAAACCGGGAAAAAGCCTACCATACGTACTCGTACAGCAAGTACTCGTTTTGCTTTTGTAGGCGGTATTTTCATTTTTTCCATAAAAAGCGTGTGAAGAAAATACCAGAAGTATGCATTGATTGTGCATACCTCGTGCCTGGTTGGTATGATGCAGCATGTACAAAACGAAGTCTACGAACGATGTGCAGGTATGATTGTTGTTCTCTACTTGTAGCATAATCAAGTCCGTGGTCACAGGACAGGCTCCAGTCACAGGACAGGCTCCAGTCACTCTGGAGCTGAGGAATACCCCAGGGAAAAACACAAACAAACCAAAGGTCGTGGTACACGCATATATCACAGCTTATGATATGCTCTGCTGTGATTAACTATCCAACTCTGCATCACATGGTACTCTTGTACTCCACGTCACCCACTGGGGCGCGTTGGCAGCTCTCTCCGCTTCATAGGCGACAGAAGTACTCCAATACGAAGCTACTACTAATATCTGTAGCTGGTAGAGGTGCTTGCACCTGACGTTGCTGTTATTTAATAGGTACTCCTTCCAAAAAAAAAATAACTCCGGGTTGTCGGTTCTCGCGTGCCTGCCATGTGCCAAGCGCTTGATTCGCAGGTTAATATTACCTGGTACCTGGTATTTTTCTTGTCGTTTGTCTCGCCGAACAAACAGCAGAGCGCTAAGTAGATAAAGAGCTGGTTCACCATATTTCCGTCACGCCATCAAGGACAGGTCGAAAAAGCCCCCCCCCCGATCCCCCTCTGCCCCGCTCGGGCGTCCGGGGGAGGCATGCGATCGAAAGGTTCCGCCTCGCACGGACAGAGTCACTGGCACGGTTTCTTCCTGAGATTGACGCGGAATGCTCTAAAAAAAAAGACCAAGACGACGACCCTCGGAAACGAGGCGCGAGATTTCAGAGCTGGACCGCATTATTCATTCGTACCAAAACGCGTGGATAACTTGAGCCAACCTTCCGCCACGAGTCTTCCCGAGTCCTGTATGCCTCAACGGTGGGTACGACGGCACCAGCCCGAACAGGTCTTTCACAGGGCATCCGCTCGGCTTTGGTCGGCACTTCTCCGCAAAACTTCAAACCTACCCCGTGACACTAGTAAAGGAAAAGACAAGAAAAAGCAAAAAAAAAACTACATCACCCCAGACTGCAAGGAAAGGCCGCACACTTGCCGTGCGAGATTCTCACCTGGTTTGACGATCTGACGGAATGATCCAGGCCACCCTCGCCCCCCTGCTTGGGCTGCGGTTCCCACTTCCTAGACTTTCCCTTGGACACTGGCGTCCCGAAGGGGTTGTTCACCGACGGCGTTGGTGGGTTAGTCTGGTTCGGCGAATACGGCACTTTGTGAGCGACCGGGACCCGTATTACCGTGTCAGGATTGGCCTCTCGCTCTTCAGAGTTAGGGTAGACATTCGAGTCATTATTGTGGCAGGGGCATGATATGTCCTGCCCCATGGTTTCCTTAGATAGCACTCGGCAAGCTCTGTTCGCTCGTCACTCCTGTAGTGTTCCTTCCCCGCTGGTCTAATGCGATTACAACTACTGCTGTGTGTGTGAGTTTTTGCGCACCAAAATTTAGCTCAAAAACGCCTTCGATGTTCAAGGGGTATGGGGTCATGATGGTGAACCCTCCAAAAATTACTGCAGAGCAACAGCGCAAACACAACAAGTGCTACGTGCTGCGTGCCTGTACCTGCTCAGCTGAACTACTGGACCCAACTCAAGCTTAGTTTGTAGCCGTAGGGTGAAACACTCCAACTAATGCTATAGAGAACCGGGCGTTTCATTGGCACCTCTTCCCTCCCCGGTGTCTGATCGACAGCAAACAAGTACAAGAGAGGGACAAGGCCACCTACTCTTTTTCTCTTTTTTTCGCTCTCTGGATCATTTTCTGTGTGCAGCTGCTGAGCTTGGCGGCATGGCACGCGTGTTTGGTAGTAGCACTTCGCGGTCGCCCCAACAGCAGCGTGAGAGATTCCCCCCAGAGGGACGAACCCGGCATGACGATGGAGCGGATAAAGTATTTCTTCGTGGAATTAACGTAGAGGGTGTGTTTGAGGAGGAAGTTGCCAGCCTGGCCGAGAAAGACGCAGACACCGCTGGCCGATTGCTGTGCTGGGCCGCCCGCGAGAACAAACATCCAGGTGGGTGTGGGTGTCCATGCGCCCATGGCATCTGATCTGTCTTCGTAGTTGCCACGGTCAGCAGGAGCTAGAGAAGTGGGTTGTGGCTTGTGAGTCAATCATGCTTGCAGAATCTCGTAGAGATGGATCCCCGCAATTTAATCGAAACTTGAAACTTTGGACATAAAATCGTCGTTGACTTTATCGTACCGTCCGCACTCCTGCACAGCAGCAGCACACAGCACTACCCAACCCAGTACAGTACTTCAAAGTATTTTGCGGTGTTCTCACCCTACAAATTATACCAGATAAAGTACCAAATATATTTCGATGTTTGAGGTGGTCCGCACGTTTTTTATCAGTTTTTCCAAAACGCGCGGCGAAGCCGCGCTCGGGTCGGAGCCCTAGCCTGGGTTAGGGTTGGGGTTAGGGTTAGGGTTGGGGTTAGGGTTGGGGTTAGGGTTAGGGTTGGGGTTAGGGTTGGGGTTAGGGTTGGGGTTAGGGTTAGGGTTAGAGTGGGTCGTTGCCCTCTCGCGATTTTAAAAAAAGGCACAAAACACACAAAACAGTCGTAAAAAACTCATGAAGTGAAATATATTTGGTACTTTATCTGGTACGATTTGTGGGACAAAGCCGGTGAAGGCGCCACACAACCTGCCAACTCGCACTGCTGCATCATCAGCGTGACGCGTTTTTTTTTTTTTTTTTTTACTTCTCCGGCATCCATCCAATCCAATGCACCGTCTGCACGAATGCACAAAAGATACCTGGTACCTCGTACCTAATATTATAAGAATAAAAATAAAACTACACACCAGCTGTGAGATCGAAGATTTTGTCGAAACTCATCTTTGCAAGCTGTGTGTGATACTCCGATAGCGCGTATTACAGGTTGTGTCCTCATTGAGGATATAGGTCGGCGACTCCCCTTGCAACTACAATAGTGTAGCTATCAGGGTCAACAGGGTGATGTTAGTCAGTCTGTGCGCGGAAACTATACAACCCGTTTTTGAGGGGGACAAAATCTGGTAGCTGTGGAAGGAAATGCATTACTTTATCAAGTGAATCCTGTAAGTCGAATAACCGGTGAGGGGAGGGCGGAGTTTTTAAGGACGTGGGGGCCTGGGTTTTATCAAGAGGGAGCGCGCGGGGGGGGAGGGGGGCGGGACGGGCAGGGCAGCTCAATCTGTGCGTGGAAACTATAAATCCTTTATGGGGATAAATCTGACGGTTTCGGAAAGAATGCACCAGTTTATCATGGGGGGGGGGCGGGACGGGCGGGGCAGCTCAATCTGTGCGTGGAAACTATAAATCCTTAAAAGGGGATAAATCTGACGGTTTTGGAAAGAATGCACCAGTTTATCATGTATATCCTGTAAGTCGTACAACCAGTGAGAAGAGGGCGGAGCGTTCGAGGGGGTGGGGGTGGGGGTGGGGGGGGAGGGCGGGGGGGGGGGGGGCGTATATACAACAGGTCAAGAGTTCTGGTCATAAATTTGTCGAAGGCGGCACGTTCCGTGCTGGTCTAAAATAAAGCTGAAGGTACTGCGTCAAGCCGCGAAACCCCTCGCCTCCGTGAGGGGCGCAGTTGTTATTGCCCCCTGCGCAAAACCCCGACGAAGACAGGCTATCCCATGATCCCGACAAACTTATGCCCCGCTCCTTCTCCTGCGGTCCAGAAGCAACTCTCACGCCGTAAGGCAAGCCTGATGTTAGGTCGCACGGGACGTGCGACCTACTCCCCTTATTACTATGCCACCCTGTCTTCGCGAGTGGGCGGAGTCTGACTCTGCTCCTTCCCCCATGGGCCGCACGCATTTCATGAAAGCTCGCGACTTCCATCTCCCTGCCCTCTCGATTTGAACGCGGGGATCCCCTTGGCCGCCAACTGCCCTGCCCCCCCGTTTCTTCCCAAATGCAGGACGTACAGAGCGAGGTCCCTGCCGGTACTTCCCACCATTGATCTCACGCTGCTGCCGCTTTCGTGCGCGTAAAAACTCGCCAGCCGACAGGTGTGAGTCTGGCGCTCAGGGGGGGTCCCCGGGGAGCTGGGGATGAACATTGAGCAGCTCGAGCACCGCTTTAAACGCTCCCGCCGACCCGCCCGCCTCTACCGTTTCGCTCGCCGCACGCGTACGAGTGATCGTGCAACCCACTCTCTTCTTATCGGTCTTGGATGCCAAGAACCGCACCGTCACCGCGTCCGCGATCGAACGGTTTTCGAACGCGACCTGCACTTCTCCCTGAAAGGTCAAGTAGCTACGCGTCAGGAAAAACTCGGGATGTGCTTCCTGGTTCACGTAGGCCCACAACTCTGACGCTGTGCATAGCAAAATACGACAGAGCGAGACCCAGCCACATGACGCGACCCGCGTCTGCCTTGGCTTCCATGGCTGTATCTACCCGCTTCCCTCGAGACCAAATGGACCACGTCAAAGGCATCCTGCGGGGGGGGTCCTCTTCATGAACATTCAGTGCGATCTGCCTTATCGTTTTTCCTCCTGCCACGATCATGCAGTGCGAGGTAGGCAATACCAACCCGCGCATATCTTGTGAAAACACGTGATCACCGCCAAGTACCTCCTCAGCGTGGACTGTTGATTGTTGTGCACGAAACAGCGACATGCCATGAACTCCAACACCTCGGTCAGAACCTGGTCCTGATTCGCTAAGCATATGCAACCAAGGCCCCTTCCCCTGCGCGCTCGTTTCTTTCACCTAGGCGCTCCACTTTCCCAAGTAATTTTTTAGGGTGCTCTTCCCGACCGACGCTAACGCGAGGATGTTCACCACCGCCAACGTCCTCCTTGCTCCCTGATCCTGAGCGCAAACCACACGACACACGGGGGGCAGGCGGCGTGTTTTTTTAACGACGGGGCGTTCCATATGCGCGGTAGTGCACGAGACAGTCACGCGCCCCCCGGTCCGTCCGCCATGAGATTCAGTAACATTGCGTGGTGGTTGCTGTTAATGCACGTGGATCCTAGCGCAAGCGAAAAATCCCTTTCCGCTGCTTACCGGTGGGCCGCTCCGCACGTTTTTGTTAATTAGTTCCTGACCTTGCGATCTAGTTCATGGCGTAGCCGCCATGATACACCTCCAGCCAATATGTTCTATACGCCAGGGACATGCTTGGCGGTGTAACCCCACCCGCCTTTAATTCCGAGGCGTCCTAGCATTGTCATAAGTAACCCCGCCCTCTTGTCCCTAGCCCCGCCAAACTTATTGAACCAGGCGACTGCCGCCGTGTTGTCACCGCGCATCAACACCGGCCCCCCTTCGGCGGTCGGCGTGTTGTCCACAAATTCTGGCATCACCCATGCTGTCCCCACCATCCCCCAAAGTTCGAGCAGGTGTATCGTAATGGTACATGCCTCGGGTCGGTCCGCCTTTCGTTTTGGTTCGGCTGCCAATGCTGCGGGTAAGCCGTAGCGCCAGTAAACACTTCGCTCTTTTGCAAAATCGGCCGATCGCCTCGAAGCTCGCGTCCGGCAGATAGTGCCATTTAGGCGGTCGCTTCATCGCCGCATACCGTGGGGCGTTTAGGGCCTCGCCTACTCGCAAAAGCTCGTGGTCTATGGCCCACTTCCAAAAGAAGAGGTCGCATGAAACATGCGGCCCAATCCTACAATGTGGTTCTGTTATTTTCCGTCGTGCCGTCGTGCAAGCCGGTGAGCCGCAAAAATCGCTACACAAAATAGCTGCCGGCGTGTACTACGTACGTGAGGTTCCACAACTCGCCAGCAATGCTATTAATAAGAATATCCCCCACCTTTGCCGCTCACGGGCCAGTGATCGTGCAGCAATGTTTTCATTGCTTCAATTTTCTGACGGAAATAATGTTATCAGGGAGTGAGAGTTGATAGTGAACCCCAGGACGTCGAATTGGTGTCCCCATCGGTGCACTTTTGGGGTGCTTGGATCGGCGTCACGCCGTCCTCTCCCAGTCCGAATAGTCGCACACAATCTGACTCTAAAGAGGCCGGCGCGACTAGGGCGAACCTGTCGTCGTCTGACTGTCGTACCTTAACTAGGAGGCATCGTCTACGTACCCCTTGTAAAAAGTGGGTCCGTTTCCCCCCCCCCCCGGGGTGCGGTCTGTGTCATGGATAATGTATAATACCCTGGCACGGTGGTTTGAGAGGCTGTGCCGTCGACGTTAGTCGAGTGGATGGCACGGTGCGAGAGGATAGCCTGGAAGACGAAGTGCTTCCGAGATGTAGATGAGTTGTTGAATAGGACAACGGTGGCGCTTAATGAGGCCAATACACACAGATATAAACCGCAGAGTTGCAGGAGCCCAGACGACGGCTGCTTCCCAGAGATGACCAGGACAACTATGATCCGGAAATATCTACAAGAGAGAGCCATACGAGAGAATGAGCTACCTGGATACCAAGCGGAGAATCCTCCGGAAGGAATTTCTCCGCACACATACGTCCGTTACACTCGAACCGACACATATGAAATCTACGATACACAAGAGCAGTGCTAATGGCTATGTGCTAACATTTCCATAACACTTCCCCTCAATGGAAGTTGCTATAACTCGTACCAAACTAATGATGATTAATTCAAGCAAGTATTGTCGTTTCATGCGTTTCAACCACTAAAGTACCACGTGATGTTTCAGTCCTATACGTGCAACAATACATTCATGCACTTGCTAAAGAGTACCTGCTACTACACAAACCAGACTACCATGACTTCCAATCCTACATGGCTCGTTCAACAAGTGATGGTGCGAGGCCGAATGTCGATTACAGAAAGAGCAAGTTGATTCGCACAAACAGAACAGACTCAAAACAAACACACAAACATATTACACGACTAATTGAACTGGCTGTTGATGAACTGGCTGTCGTTCACGTTGAAGTTGCTGATGATGTCCAGCAGGTTCCTGAAGCGATGCTTGTTCAGGTGCTTTGTGCCGATGTCGGCAGGGTTGATGTCGGTCGGGATGTAGTGGATGGAGATCCTTCCCTCCGACACGAGCTCTCGGATGAAGAAGGAGCGCAACACGATGTGCTTCGTCCTCGAGCTGAAGGAGCGGTTTCCTAGCGCGCGCAGCGTCGCACGCTGTGTTGTCGCAGTACAACGGCACTTTCGCGAAGTCCTTGCGGAACCCTAGCTCAGTCAGCATGTTCGAGCAGAACACTGCTTCCTTCATCGCCACAGCCGACGCGACCAGCTCCGCCTCCGTGGTCGACATGGCAGTCAGACCTTGTAGCCCTGACTTGAAGCCAATCGGCGGATCGCACAGCATCGACAAGTAGCATGAGGTGGACTTTCCGTTGTCCGGGTTGTTGGCCCAGTTGGAGTCCGAAAAGACTGCAAGCTTGAAGCCTCCCCTCTTGTACGTAATGCTGAAGTCAGTTGTCCCCGCGAGGTAGCGCAGAGTGTGCTTCGCCGCCACCATGTGGATCATGCTGGGTTTCGCCACCGGGCGAGCCAGTTGACGAACGGCATACATGATGTCGTACCTTAACACGTGGGAAACATGCATCAGGCACCCCACGATGCCCTGGTAGCACTTCTTTTCTTCCTCGTCCAGCAGAGTCTCGTCAGGCTGCTGGTTGGAGAGTTCGGGACCGTACCCCGGCGTGTTGGTCGGCTTGCATTCCGACATTCCGAACCTCTCCAGGATGGACTTGGAGTAAGCCTCTTGAGAGATCGTGAGAGTGCCACGCTCAACCTCTATGCCCAAGACGAGCGACACCGCGCCCATGTCGGTCATCTTGAAACGCTGCTTCAACTTCTCTTTCACCATCGCCATGGCGTCAGAGTTGTTGCTGGCCAGAAGGAGATCGTCCACGTAGAGGGTCAAGTAGATCCGAACACCGTCGTGATCGTACAAGTAGACACACGTGTCGGACTGAAGCGAAACGAATCCGATCTCGACAAGGGCGGGATCGATGGTGCTGAACCAGTTCCCAGGGCTTTGGGCCAGCCCGTAGAGGCTCTTCTCTAGCTGCATCACTAGCTCACCTCCATCCTTGCCCTTGACCTTGAAGCCAGGTGGCTGCTCGACGAACACCAACTCCTGGATATCCGCGTACAGGAAGGCAGTTGAGACGTCCATATGGTGTAGAAGCAGGCCGAAGTGCACGGCTATGCAGCATATGATCCGCATGCTCTGAATCATGCACACCGGGGCGTAGATGCTGCCAGAGTCAAGGCCAGGAACTTGGTTCCAACCTTGAGCCACTACACGAGCCTTGATGGAGCCGTCCGCCTTGCGCTTGAACACCCATTTCGAATCGATTCGCTTCCGTCCAGCGGGAACGGCAGAGCGCGGAACAAGCTTGTTAACTTGACGATCTTTAAGACTCGCGATCTCGCTTTCTGCTGCTGCGTTCCACTGGGCGGCTTCGGGCGTGGCCCGCGCTTCCTTGATTGTCCGTGGAACATTCGGTTGCGTTGTTCCCACAGCGTACGCGTATTCCGTGAAGCCGAATGTGCCGTCCCTGTGGGCGACGTCGGGAAACCCCCCCTTCACGGTAAACGCGTAGGAGAGGCGACGAAGCTCGCTGATGGTCTTTGCAGTGGGTACGCTCGAAGCAGACCTGGTGGTTGCAGGCGTCGACGTGGAACTTCGTCCACCACGCGTACCACGTACACGTGCAGACCCGCTGCCAGGTCCACCGCGCTGCGTGATGCCTCCCCGCGCAGTTCCGCCACGCGAAGCAGACCTGGTAACTGCAGGCGTCGGCGCGGAACCTCGTCCACCACGAGACGAACCGCGTCCACGCTCAGAACCACCCTGCGGCGCAGTACCAGACGGAGCAGAACCAGCGGGCGATGAACCAAGCGGCGGCGCCGGACCAGGTGACGATCCAGGACAAGACGCATCGTTGACCGGCACCGGGGGACTGACTCCCCCCGGCGGGGCAGGGCTCCCTTCCTCAGGCGTACCACCAGAAGTCCCAGGCGCATCGTTGGCAGGAGTAGACCCAGCAGGTGCAAGTCCAAGATCACGGTTGGTTGTCTCACAAATTTGTTCGAGAAGCTCAATCGCAGACAGAACCCCGACGGCATACCCAACGGCACGTTTAGTATAGAGCGAATCAGCCGAGTGGTTGGAAGTGTAGTTTCGCACGTCTCTTAGCATGTCGTCGTGGTCGTCGTACGTAAACTCCCCGTCGTCAAAACCGCGCGCGTCCAAGAGGGCGCGACAGAAGGCGTCTCAATGAAGATAACATTTTGACTCACCCGCACACGTCGCGTCTCAGAGTTATAGATTCGGTAGGACTTGCTTTCTACGCTGAATCCGACGAGCCGGCCTTCCCAAGCACGATACTCCAGCTTATTGGTGTGGACCTCTTCGTGCACGAACGCCCGGGACCCGATCACCCGGAGATGGCCGAGATGGGCATCCTTGCCGTAGAGCGCCTTGTACGGCGTCCCGTTTTGCAAAGCTGCGTGAAGAGTCCGGTTGCTCAGGTAGACGGCCGTCTTCATCAGCTCCCCCCAAAGGGAGTTCGGAAGTGTCGAGTCGGCGATAAAACAGCGCACGATGTTCAAAATCGCCCGGCCCGCACGCTCGTTCGCTCCGATCTGCTGAGGGGTGTTCGGACAGGCAAACCCAAGCTTGATGCCGACGTCTTGACACTACTGACGGAACTCCGCGCTCGTGAATTCCGTGCCGCGGTCCCCGCGGAGGGTATGGATGCGCTCGCCGGTAGGACTCACGGTCTCCTTGACGATCACTGCAAGGGCGTCCACAGAGCAGGTCTTGTCCTTCATGAGCACCACCTCCTTCCACTTGGTTCGCTGGTCAACGAACTTGACGGCGTAGTTGAACCCGCCCAGAGATTTAGGCATGAAGGAGCCGAGGGTGTCGACGGATACGAGCTGGAAAGGACGTAAAACATTGTAGGTGGCCTGCTTGGGGTGAGGTTGTTGTGAGCTCTTCCCGAGTGGGCAGGTACTACGGTTCTTAAGGCCGCCGGTCTAGTCGACACCGCTAGCCGGCCTCTTCCTCAGGACGTCCAAGCTCTTGTGGTTAATGTGTCGCATGCGCCAGTGCCACAGCTCTGCGGACTCCGACTTGAAGGCAAGGCTGTCAGGGGCTTGCCCGAGGACCATCTGGCCCCCGGCGCCACCCCCTAGTTTCACCTCGATGGAGCACATGAGTTTTCCGGCCGCGTCGTCCACCCCACAGGTTTGCATCGGGATAACCACGTCCCCCGACTCCAATCTGGGTTTGGCTGGATGAAACAACGTCGCCACTCCCTTCTGCATCGCCGCGGTCACGGAGAAGAGGTTGGTGCCCAAGTCCGGCACCAAAACAACGCGAAAGGAGACGCGCCGGTCATTTCCGTTGTCGTCCGTGACGGCGCCGAAGATAGTCCCCGTTGTTTCGCCCTTGAGGAGATGCTGACCGGCGGCGACGATCGTGTGAGGGACCTGAAGGTCTTCGACGTCGCACATGTGGGCCCGCACTTCTGGTGTAAGCGCAGGGTCGAGGTACTTGTTGGTCGCTCCGCTGTCCACAACCATCCGAATGCACGACCCGTCTGAGCGAAAAGAAGCAAGCGACATCTCCGCAGGAGTCGCCATGAACGCACCGAAAAACCCTGAAGGCAAGCGGTGGTCCTGTGCAGGCTACTCTGAGGAGATAGATGAAGGTGCCGCCGGAGTGGCGGCAGACGCTGCCGGAGGCGTCTGGGAAAAGGCAAAAGACGAAGTTGCCGCAGCCGGTGAAGCGCGTTGGGCGCTGAAGGAGAACCCGAACGAAGTCGGCTCAGCGGGAGCCTGCGGCGCCGTCGCGGGGGTCGATTGCGCCAATTGAGCGCCCCCGATGTTGGGCAGGTTGGCCTGACCAGCGGAATGCAGCAGCGCCAGGTTGGTAACCAAGCCTTGGAGCCCCTTCTGCTTGTTCGCGCGAAGCTCCTGCTGTTTCTGACACTCAGCATCGTTGTGCGTGGTGGTCTTGTGGTAGGAGCACCATTTCGGCTGAGCACTTCCCCCACCACCGCCGGCGCGTGTTCTTCCACTTCTTCTTCCCCGGCTTCGGACGGTTCTTATGCACTTGTTGGGGGCAGTCACGCTGGAAATGCCCGTACGCCTTGCATCGATGGCACTGGTCGGATGAGGACGCCGCCATCGCGGTCCCCCGGCCCGAGACCACGCGCCCCGACGCGTTGCGCGACTGCTGGTCCACGTAAAAGCGGTTGGCCGTCTCCTGGAGACTGTCAACGGACGTGAATTCCTCGCGGTAGTGCATCTCACGGATGAACTTGAACTCTGGGGCCTTCGTCAGGCACGAGAGCATGATGTCTAGGTTGACCTCCTTGGAGACCTCCTCCCCCAGGCTCTGGAGGCGAATCTTGAGATCCATTCCTTTCGTGAAGAAATCGATGGGATCCCCGCCCGCCAGGTGCCGAAGGCCGAAAAGCTCTCTGTGAAACGCACGCCGAGCTTCCTGGGTGTGAGCGTCGAAACGGTCGTTGAGGGCCTTCCAGGCCGCCGTTCCATCCGCCGCCTCTTCGTGAGTAAGGACGGTGGCGTGCGCAGACCCGGAAGTGACAAAGAAAAGGAGGGAGAACAGGCGACTATTTGCCTGGTCCCACTTGGTCCTATCTCCCTCGTCCGGCTCAGGTTCCGCAGGGCTGTCGGCCCCGGCTAGGATGGGCTTAAGATCCGGCGCGAAGAGGTTGACTGCGTTCCGGAGTTTTGTCTTCCACACGCGAAAACCCTGCTGCCTCGAGATGGCCCCAACAGCGTCCAGCATGCGGTGGATCCCGGAGCCCGGAGCTCGATGATTCCGCCATCGCTGAAAGCCAGGGTCACTCCCGGGCACGGTCAGGTTTTCGGCACACGCACGACGCTCCGAGAGCCTGAAAAGGTCGGCGCGCCGTAGAAGGATACGGTGCAATGCTACACAAGGGTAGGCTTAGTTCAGGTCGCAGCTCCGTAGCTCACGATCCATGTCCGGCGTTAGCTGTCCAGCTTCCGCCCAGGCCACTGCGCCCCGTCGAGCACAGCTTATGACCAACCGCAGGTGGCGAAACTGCGGTGTTGAGACGACGGAGTAGCCAGCTCCGGCCTCGTCCTGCAGGTACACGGGTCAGATGCACTGCTTAGACTTGCTGCGCGTCTTGCAGCGTAGACTTTTGGCTGCTGCACGGATGCAAACAGGCCTGGTCAGACCTTCAGCCTACACACGCATCGATCAAAAAACCAGCTCGAGGAAGATATCTTGGACAAGCCTACCTCGCGTATATCACAATGCGCAGGTATACCTCGCGTATACTACAACGCGCGGGCAAATTTACGTGAGCGGGTCACGTAGGTGTAGCGGCAGCAGCAGGCGGCTACCAGCTAGTAGCGGCAGCAGCAGGCGGCTACCAGCTAGCAGTCGTATCCTCAGCCTACACACGCTACCAAGCCGGCAACCCGGTACGTGGGGGATATCTTGGATAGACTACGCCTCGCGAGAGAACCGCGCGCAGACGATTTCGGTCGCCAGTTACAGACACAAAGAACACCGAGAACGGTGCGCCGCGCGCAGAACTAACAACCTGCACGACCCTATTCGCCGACCGAAATCAAGGCCTAGAAGCTGTGCTCCCGAATGCTTTACACAAACAGTAGCGTACCGAAAGTGCAGGCGAGAGCCCAGGTGATCAGTCCGGGCCCAGTAATCAAGCGGGTTGACTCAGTGTGGCCTCCAGCAGAAAGCAAACTCCGGCAGTAGCTCCCCGCGGAAATATATCCAATAATATCCAAATCCTGGAGGATCCAAAAATATCAAAGTCCTTGAGGACGGGTGTGCTCTCCACAGCACTCGGCAACAGCAGTAGACGCGCAGTCGCCTCAGGCCCCCACTCACACACACGAGGCTTCGTAACCTGTCATGGATAATGTGTGATACCCTGGCACGGTGGTTTGAGAGGCTGTGCTGTCGACGTTAGTCGAGGTGATGGCACAGCGCGAGATGATTGGCCTGGAAGACGAAGTGCTTCCGAGATGTAGAGAAGATGTTGAATAGGACAACGGTGGCGCTTAATGAGGCCAATACACACAGATATAAACCGCAGAGTTGCAGGAACCCAGACGACGGCTGCTTCCCAGAGATGACCAGGACAACTATGATCCGGAAATATCTACAAGAGAGAGCCATACGAGAGAGTGAGCTACCTGGATATCAAGCGGAGAATCCTACGGAAGGAATTTCTCCGCACACATACGTCCGTTACACTCGAACCGACACATATGAGATCTACGATACACAAGAGCAGTGTTACTGAACATTGACTCATAATGGCTATGTGCTAACATTTCCATAACAGTCTAATTTTGGCGTCCGGCGGTATCGGGATTGGCTTTCCTTCTTCCTGAGCCTCCACCGCCTTAACATCTGCCGTCATTCCCTTTCCTTCGTAGAGTAGCCGTGCGGACTCTAGCGTGGTGTTGCAGCAGTGTGCGTGTTCGATGGCCGCCTCTAGGACCCCCCAGAATCCCGGGGACCCCGACCACCAAAAGGTCAACCAAAAATCGATTACTATCAAGTCTCCCGCTGTGTAGCCAAATTATGCGCCTGATCAGGGTCTACCCGTACGTTCCGGAAAACGTCTGATACGTCAGCCGTGCTCATTAGTATACGTTCTTTGTGGTAGTTTTTACTCAGGCGCACTATCTCCACGAGCTTTGGCAGCGCTTCAGCGCGCAAGCAACGGGGAACAGCGTCGGGGTCTGTGTCTCCGTTCGCTCCTCCCTTCGTTCCTATGTTCGCCACTTCGAAAGATAAATCGTTGATAACTCTTACCTTGTGTGTGACTTGTGTAGCCAGCGGGGACACCCTCAGATTCGGTATTACGTGCGCGGCTGTCTTCCGGATGATTCGACATTTTTCACTTCATACATCGTCTTTTTCCTCGAGTAACCGGTACTTGTTCGCCGGCGCTGCGATGGTTGCCGTACTGTATCGCGCGATCTAGCTCTGCTCTGGATGATGTTGCGGGGGCGGGACCCCCGGTTGCAGGTATCGCGATGAGATCGTCGATGTCCCTGAAACCTTTGGTGTCGGCGAAGTACTGGCGAATTTGTATGGGGTCTGCTGGGGGGACTGCCAACTCGCCGCCCATCGAACGGGCCAGCTCACCCGCTGCTCCTCCGTAGGCAACAGTCATGGGGATGCAGACATCGGCTAGCTGATGCAACATATTCGCGTGTTGCTACCGTGAGGTCGTCCTTGCCCAGTTTTGCTCTTATTATGTTTCGCCACTGCTCTACCGCGGGTTCGGGCTGGGATCGACTGAGCCACGCTCCATTAGGAAGCCGCACGCGTGCTGACCCACTACCCGTCCGCGAAAAGACCCGATCGCCCAAGTTCGTGTCTAATTTTTGTCCCGGCGGTTTTGCTCGACGCTGTTCCACGGGCCGCTCGCTTGGTCGTGCGTGTACGCGGGCAATGCGCAGGCATGTGCTGTGTTGTTGGAGTACTGTCTCCTCGCACTGATACGGGCGTGGTAACGAACCCGGAAATTGTCTGGATACTGTTTTTCGTTGGTGAAACCGCTTTTTCGGGGGGGGAGGGGGAGGGTCGAGAGTTCTATTGCGAGGCGTGCGCATGGTTAATCGGACCCGTGCACCCGCCCCGCCTATCGTACTGGTTCTTACGCTGCCGGAGGTCTGGCCGGGTACGCGAGACGCAGAGCTCTGACCCTCTAATCAAACCATGGGACTGTATCCGCTGTGTGTGAGACGTGCAACCGTTTGTGGGCTACTTTCGCACCCCTCGGAAGGTTGACCGGATCATACACACGCCCCGCCTTTTTTATGTGTTTTTATTTACCAAGGCACTGCGACCGCTGTGTGTGCAAGACGTGCAACCAGTGATACGCTGGTTTTTGCACGTTTCGGAAGAGTAACCGGACCTTTACGCGCGCCCCGCCTCTTTTATTTTATTTTATTTCCCAAGGGACTGTGACCGCTGTCTGCAAGACGTACAACCATTGATGCTCACGTTTCACACCACCCGGGAAGGTAAACCGGGCTTTCACACACGTCCCGCCTATCATACTGCACCTTCAGCTGCTGGGCCTCTGGCCCGGTTGGCAGTGTGGCTCTATCTCTGCCTATCTGTCTGTAAATCTCTCTTGTCTCTCTGTTTGACTGTCTAACTGCGTGCCTGTCTCTTTGTACCTTTTTGGTCTGTCTATTTGTCTGTCTGTCTGTCTGTCTGTTCTGTCTGTCTGTCTGTCTGTCTGCCTGTATCTCTATATGTCTGGCTTGCTGACGCCCAAGCTGTCGAGCTGTCTGTCGAATGACTGTGCGTTGGGCTTTTTTTTTATCAGTCGTTCTAGCGTGCGAGCTTGCCTGTCACTCTGCCTGCTTGTGTGCCTGCCTGCTCCCCCCCCCCCGCCGTCAGGTGTTGGTATCGGCTCACTTGCTGCGGCCGCAGCCCGCGGTTGCCCCGCCCCCCCCTCCTCCTGCTTAGTTCCGGCTGTAGCGTACTAAAGCCTGGGGCCGGTTTCCTCCGCCGCCGGCTGCAGCGCCTCCCCCGATGGTAATTGCCTGCGCCTGCGTCTGGGGAGGGAGCGGCGGTGTCGATGGGACTGGGGCAGCCGCGGCCGCGGCCGGTCCTGGCGGCGTGGCGGAGGAGTGGGAATACGAACAGTTGGGCCGGTGTCAAGATTCCCCGCTCCAGATGTATGCACAAACGCCGGGCGGCGTTTTGCCTTGCCGCATACGTTCTTCAAGTGAGTTTTCGGCCCCCGCGCCCTTTTGCGACGTCCCTGGCGGTGTGGGGCCGTTCGCCCCGTGTGCGTCCGGGGCTCCTTTGCATTTCAACCCGCCTTCGCCCGTCGCTTTCGCCGGGGATGCTTGCCTCATCTTGGCCCGTGGGAGGAGGCTGTTCGTGGAAGCCTCTTTCACCAGGGGTTTCAGCCTTGTAAACTTAGGCCTCCCTGTTACGGAGTCCCCGAACCCGTGTGGAAGGGGTGCTCGGTACGACCGCCATGTTTTGTCTGCGGCCACGGCGACGTCGTGCGTGCCCTCGTCGAGCCCATCGTTCATGGCTTATGGCTTCGAGGAGCTCGTCACGCACGGGGCGCAATTGGTTGGCGAGGACGGCATAGTGGTAGTGGGGGTAAGTTTGTCGCAGCTCCTGCACATCCTTAAAGTCCTTCCGCAGCTTCGCGACCCGAGACTTGCACAGCCCCGGGGCGTTCTCCGTGCCGTGCTCAAGGACCACCACAAATGCGGGGATAAACGTGCTATATACGTCGGTCGGCATCGGGAGGGGGTTGACCCCCACCGGAGCCGGAGGGGAAAATTCTCCCACCACGAAAAAATGCGCCAAAAACTGCTTGGAGCCAGCCACCGAAACGCGGGCCATTTTTTCAAAGATGAGGCGGAGCATGTTGGGACATGTCCCCCAACACACTGAAATTTCTCCGCGCAAGGTAGATCTTGGTGCTAGCTAGGGACCTCGAGACTTCATCGGCCTGCCTTACGTTTGCTTCTATGGCCGCGGTGCTGGTAGCGGCCAGCCTGGGGTCTGGCTGTGCTTGCGCGAGCTGAGCCCCGGGAGTACCTACGGCCCTGGGCGGTACCAGGCCCGCCGCCTGTGGGCCGCCCGTGGATGGAGTCACCTGCGGTTGAGGGTACGACCCCTGTGGCGGGGCGGGGGCCTGGGCGTTCTCGAGGGCGGCCATCCTCTCGACGAGCTGGGCGTTTGCTGGCCGCCATGGCTTGCATCCCGGCTGTCACCTGCTGTAGTATGACGCCCATATTGATTTGGGCCTCCCCTCCCTGGCCTTGTTCGGCGTGGGCCGCTTGGTCCACCTGGCCCTCCACGCGATCAGCGACTAGTGGGTCCGGGGGAGAGTGGGCCGGCCTGGGACAGGCTCAGGCACCGGGGACCGCAGGTTGGTCGCCCGGCCTCCAGGGTTGCCTTCCCGTGGTTCGACGTTGTCCATGTCTGTTGAACCAACGTCAAGAAAGTCGATCGAATACAGTTGGCGTGGACTCACGACCTACTGCTGAGCTGTTGTTCCAAATATTCTCCGCCAGCAGCCACTTGAGGTATTCCCTAACCAGCTCCCGCTCACGCTCTACTACTCCAGCGTTCGTGTGGATGTTCTCTAACAAGTGCCGCTGGGGCGGTAGACGAGACTAGCCGCCAGTACGCTCTCGTCGACTCAATATTCAAACGAGGTTTCCTTTCCCCCGTACCCGAATTAATGCCGCCTCCCCAAACCACGCACTCCTGGCAGAGAGCTACATGTTTTTTCTCTGTTATGTGTTCTAGACTGCGTTCCAGGGCTCACAGACCACTGAGCCACCTACACCAAACACCAAACATCTGGTTATGCACCAGCTGACACGCACATGATACCCCTTCAGCATGGCTACTGGTATGCGCAACGCACCAGGGACAGCAGTAATGCCAGATACCGGCACTCTGTGTCGTACTCTAAACCTTAGCCTTTGGATAATGTCGAAAGAAACGACGGTTACAGAACCGACCACACGCCGATGTGATCAATTCGCGACGTTATGATAGGAGCTAACGAGGATTCCGCTCCGCGGACGGCTGACGCGGCCCGCTAGGCTCGCTGTCGTGGGATGAAGTCATCGTGACATTCTTTTTTCGAGATGACGTACTTCGTGTGCATTTTGGCTTCCCGTAGAACGGCACACAGCATGCCATAACTCCTGCCACACCAAACCGTCCGAGCACCTGGAGCGCGCCATCCCCATCATTTCGTTGAGCCTACGAGATGGGCCTACTTCGTATTGCGTGGCTTGTCGAACGCACCGACTTATCCAAAACACCTTGCGGTATTGAGGCTGGAGAGAGCCGAAGATGGTCTTCGTCAGATGCTATTCTAGGCGACGGCCAAAACTTTCTACGCAGACCACCCAAAAAGCACAAAAAAAAACAAACTTCGGACAAATCACGATCTAGGTATAGATCACCTAAATACAATAGATCCTACCTGGTAGCTATTAATAGCTGTCATTAGGAGGTGTTCTGCAGGATCTGCATATACCAGGTATGAGTCATCGCACGTTTGGGGCGCGGCAGAAGTTTCTGGACTCCTGACACGAGGTAAAAAAATCTCACCCGAAATATGACTTCGAAGGCGTTCGTTCGCGCAACCCAACCGACATGTCCTTGCGCTAGTCCTAAAACAAACATAATCGTGAAGTTATCATGCCAACCGATAAATTCCACGCTTGAGGAGTTGAACCGAAAAAGGACAACCCTTGCCGTGGGATGCCTCCTGCGTAGTACAGAAAGTACAACTCCAACCACTGGAAACGTGTGCCAGATGTGCAGATCGTACGGCCCCCACCCGGAAAAATGAGCTAGACCATACAGATCTTCTCTGAAAAATCTAGATCATAAAGTGGGAATCGATTATCTGCCCGACGTTTGAAAGGTTCACAGCAGCCAGGTATAAGGACACTGATCACACTCGTACTGCCCACTGCTGCCGAGGTGCCATAGGGCAGGATTTCCAGAGAGCACCCTCTCCGCTCCACTCATCACGTGTTCGCGATTCGAGCGCGTTGGGTGCGATTGCCAGCTGAAGCGCAGAAAACATGTTGATATATCGGTCTCTCATCGATTCAGGCCTCTGACCGAATGAACGTTTCATTCTGTAGCCGAAGCCGCATTCAGCCGAAATTTCCGAAACGGGGAAGGGGGACAAAATAGTGAAGGCTGCCCCCCTTTTACAACTGAAACCCGCTTGGAGGGGACAAATCGCTTGGAGCTAGCATATTGAGGGCCTTTGGAGCTCTTGCGGGGCTTTTTATGAGACCATTTTTGTTGTCTTTCGTGCGTTAGGGAGGACCCTTGCAAACGAAGAACAAACCCCAAAACCAAGACCTCAGATGACGTACGAAATGTATTGTTTTCGTGAAACACGTGAACGACGAAAGCTACATGCTATCAAAAACGAATAGGAGTCAACGGTCACGGCGGTGCGCCAACATCGATGCATCGTCCAGCTGCGATAGAGGCGGCACCCAGCCCTGAACAAGGAGAGGGATGCGCCCACACGGCGAGCCGACCATGTCTTGCTGTCTTCAATGGCACCGGTGTCTTGAAGCGCGAGATGTACGCTGAATGAAGTATCGATTGTGCACCAAACAGCATCATCGCTTCCTACAACAAACGATTTTAGGATGTGTTATACGACAGTTTGCAATTCGATCAGGGACAGTACCACGTACCACGGGCTGCTGTATATGACTGCAGTGGCGAGAGTCGCATTGACTGGTACCAGCGGTATACCGTTCGTGTTATCTTTTCTTTTGGCCTTCTAGCTGTCTTGTCGACGGGGCTTGGTAGCTGCGTTTGTCGGCATGGCCTCGCTCCTCGCCCTCGAAGGGTTGTGATCAAGGACATGCACCCAGACCTTGATCAACATGCAACGTTAAAACGGCGTGTTGCTACACGGGCACGCCCCCGTATTCGTGTTCTTGAAGGGAGGAGGCAGGCGGCGCGTACTGCCCGTACGTGCAGATAAGCAGTTTTTTCGATGTGCCCGTACTTGATGTACTGAGAAGTAGAGAGGGCGTCGAGGTGGATAGCTGCAATAGGGCTGGGTACTGTCTGGCGCAGCTATTATTAAAAGTAGTACCATAGACCTGTCTACTGTAGAAATCAGCAGCCGGTATCCTAGATTCCCTCAGTCTAGCAACCTGACGACGACGCCGAAAGTCATCCCCCGCCCCCCGCCCCCCCCGGCTGGTGAGGGGGCATGCCGGAAGCTATTTTTTTAAAGGTCTTTCGCTTTCCTCCCATCACAACCCGGAGCAAGCATGGGTCTGGGTTGGTAGGCGTAACGGGAGACAAGAGCTCGCCGTCGTGCGCAAGTCCCCGTCTCCCTGTCTTCTGGCTCTATCGATTACCCATTTCTCCGTTCATGAGGTTTTCTGTTGTATAGGATGGGCGTTTTGAGGGACGTACGTTAGCTACTGCGCCAGTACCCAGCCCTATACCTAGCGCATCTTTGTGAAGTACGTGGTACGTGCTATACCTGGTATCCATCGTTTTTGTGGCCGACAACCGACCCTCATCTTCGCTCTGGGAGCCGCCGGCGGCGACACATACCCGGGTTCAGTTTGGAGTTTGGAGGGCTCGCCATGTCCGGCCGGTGGATCCGGCCCGGGTTGGATCAGGGCGCCACGCAAAAACATATCCGCACACGGTCTACTATCCGGTGTAGAAAATACGGGCAAGCCGAACATTTTTGCACCCACGGCCAGTTAATACGCCGCTTCGGCTGGAGGAGAGGGGGGTTTGGGGAGAATGGGGCTTTCTTCAACGATTTCCAACATTTATCATGTTGTTACGAGTGTGCTCGTGTAGACTAAGCCCCTATATATGTACCTTGAATACTACTGGTTTCAGGTACTGCTGCATTTCTCGCGCGCAGGCAGCACTGTTGCCGTTATATCGCTGGTATGGAGTACGCGTATTGTGTATGATGCCAGGGTATATATAAGCACACCACATAACTCTCGCATGCCGAGTTTTTTCTTCACTAACCGACGAGGTTCTTCACTAACCGAAGAGGTTTGACCTCTTGCCCTCTTTCCCACCCTCGTGCCGTGCCGCCGTAGATATTATCAAGAGGATAGGTGAGAGGTGCGGCGACTTGTCGAGGGCTACCCTGCAAGGACTCCCGCCCCTTCTCTGCGCCGCTATTGGAGGCCACACCGACGTGGTGAAACAGGTGCGCCAAGATATATTGTCCAGAGACGCACGATCGCGCTGCTCTTGCGCGACTCTCGTGGTGGGAACGGTCTGCTTGATCCGTCCCAACAATCCGGCCCCGAGCTGCGTTGGCCATGTTTTTGTCAATGCCTGCTTTTAGACCCATTGCGGTTCGTTCTCACTTTTTCAGTCTACGCGTGTTATTTCGACTGGGTTCGATGCTGAAACACTTGCCAGTACTCAACATGTACTTCGAAGTATATTAATACCAGGTGTGTACGATGCCCGTGATGCTTTTTAACAGAGAGCGGCGGGAATCTGGGCCCTCTTACGGCGGCAAAGTACTGCCGTAACATTGTGTCGCCCGATTGATCGACCGCTTGGTCAGATTGCGTCGAGTGTCGGGTGAAGTTTCCCCGCCGAAACTGCGGTTGAGGACGCGCACGCACACACGCACGCATGGATGTCTTTCACCAGGCAGAACTATGATGGACTAAAGTTCGCACCACTCTTGGTAGGTAGCCGCATTGTTTCTGCCTTGATTTGTCCGATTGGGCACGCCCTCCCGAAACATACCTGGTAACTCTTATATTAGCACACCAGGTACCTGGTGTATATTAGTTAGTAGTGGTACGCTGAACTATGCCAGTCGGCCCGACATGCCACCCGGGCAGGAACGTCAGTGCAGCGGGGCGAAGAAGCCGACGTAGTGCACCCACTACCCACCCACCGACCATCGACCAACCCACTACAGCGGTATAGCGTTGCAGCAGTACGTATGGTAGTAAACCGGTACCTGCGAAAAATACGGGCCACCCCCCATACCACAAAACCATTAACCCACGTACGAAACGATCCACCAACCCGCCAGGCACCACCCAGGGCACCCACCACCCACCCACTACCCGCCGCCCAGTGCAGCAGTGCAGCTGTACGTACGGCAGTATACCGGTACGCGAGCAGCAGTTGGTTGGTTTTTGAGTCTTGGGGACCCGGTAAGAAACGGGGGGGGGGGGTCGTTTTTTGCGACCCTCCGCCATTTCGGGGAGCGGGCGAGCCGGCACCCACGAAGCACCCACCACCCACCGCCCACCCACCCACCCACCCACCCACCACAGCAGTGCAACAGCAGTGCAGCAATACGTACCGACCACTCCACAACGATAGTACAGCAGTGCAGCAGTACGCACCACAGTATACCTGGTACGCGAAGAGCTGGATGGGATTTCCCCTTTTTGACGATTCTCCTTCCCCGGGAGATCGCGAGCCGTCCCCGGGAGCCTTTTCACGCCCCCCGCTCGCCGATCTGGTAATCGTTGGCCGTTGTGTCGCCGGGGACACCCAAGGCTGATGTGTGAGGCGGGCGTGGAACGGGCGTACGGTCGCTGGGGGGCGGGTGGTGAACGGTAGGACGGGTTCCGCACAGGGAATAATGAAACCGAATATTTGTATTTTTTCCAAATGACTACTACAACACAAGCGTATTACGACCTATCCACTACAGCAGCACAGCAATGCAGCAGTACGTACGCTAGTTAACCCGTACCTACAAAAAATAAAGGCCACCCCCCACAGCACGAAACAAGTAACCCACGTAGTGCACCCACCACCCACCCACCACCCACCGACCAACCCACTACAGCAGTACAGCAGTGCAGCAGCACGTACGATAGTAAACCGGCACCTACAAAAAATAAGGGCCACTCCTCCCAGCGTGACACCATCTGCTGGGGCCGGGTGGCGAACGGTAGAGCGGGTTACGCCGAAACCGAACATTTTACATGATCCAAGACTACCACGACGACACAAGCGTATCATATATTAAGGATATGGTATTCCTACGCAGGTAGTGTCGGTGGTTCAAGGTTGTGAAGACGCGTTTTGCGAAACTGTTACTGTCTATGCTTTTTGTAAACGTGTCTTGCTCGCCGCCCCCCTTTCTCCGTTTACGTCTATCTCGGCCGCGCCCTACATTGGCGTAGCTCATCGCTATGGGAGCACCCGTCAACGCTGTTTCGAAAAATTCAGCAGGGCTAGCTCCAACAGCTCTTCAGTGCGCCGTCGATATGGACGATTTGGAGATGGTGAAGGCCCTCTTGGTCGCCGGGGCTGAAGTTAATTGGGCCGACAATACGGGCACAACCGCGCTGCACCTCGCTTGCAATATTGAAGCCGTCGATGTCGCGGTAGCCCTGCTTGAGCATGGGGCCGACGTGTACAAAGAGGACAAGAATCACACCACGCCTGCGCACATCGCCTTTGCGCTCAACAACTGCCGCCTCATGGGGAATTTGATCATCTCCGGCAAAAACGCACCAACGCATATTGCTGCCGTATTGCTCGAGGAGTGCAGGGGTGTAAAAGGGAAGGAGGAGATGTTCGAGCTTTTTGTTCGAAGCGGGTGGAGCTCGCGTCACCGCGGCGACACCCCCTTAACTGGCACCCCTGTTTTTGCGGCGCCTCCGGCAAGTGCATCTGCGTCAACCGTTACGGGAGCGGCACTACTCCAAGCATCGAGGAACGGAGACACTGATCTATTGAAGAGATTTCTCAGCTCGGGAGAAGACCCCAGCACCCAGGACGTGGTCGGACGCACCCCGCTACACTTGGCGGCCAAGTCCGGTCACGTTGAGGTCGTGCAGATGTTGTTACAGGCTAAGGCGGCTCCGGACGCCCGCGACAATAGCGGCTTGACGCCCGTGCATGTCGCAGCGAGGGTGGGGCAGGCCCCGGTCGTAGCGGCCCTGCTTGAGGGCGGCGCTTCGCCCGACTTGAAGGACGCGAAGGGATGCTCCGCCCTTCAAATCGCTATGCAGACTATTAATAGATGCCCGGCGGTGGTGGAGGCGTTGGTTGATGGGAAAGCCTCCCTGAACGCTGGCGGCGAAAAATGCTATACGCCTCTTCATGCCGCGTGTAAATCTGGCGTAACCGACATCGTGAAGATCCTTCTGGACGGCGGGGCTCTTCCGGGGCACTGCTGGAACGATATGCTCCAGTCGCCGTTATTTGTGGCCTGCTCCACAGGGCACGTGGAGGCGGTGAAGTTGCTGCTGCCTAAGCTGTCTCCGAGGCAGATCAACTTGCGCGACAGGGTGGTCGGCAGCAAGGGAGGATGGACGGCGCTTGTGGCCGCTGTAGTGCTCAATGACGGGCAGATGGACACTGTTGATGCGGTAAGTCGCTTGGTGTGCCTGCTCGCGTAGGGCGATTTGCGTTGCCCTCCGGTGTCGGCTAGCGGTACTGGCTAGCGCTAGCGAATGTGCGTTACAGAAAGGCCGTGATAACATGGCGGTATAAGTTTGTTGTGTTTCTCCCAAGCAGCCTGGACACGGGCAATTTGTAGCACGATAGTGGCGTGTTGACCCCCTGGTCTTGAGGGATCAGCGACTGAGCCGCAGCCCGCACGTCCAGTAGCCTTTTAGTGCTTGCTTCCCTGGCAGTTCTCTCCCTTGGCGATCTACGTATGAACGTGGAGGCAACCGAAGGTATTGATGTGTCTCACACGCATAATCGAAACCCTAAGCGCTTGCTAGCCCAGACATGCTTTTGGTACGAGATTGGAACCCCACAACCATCGACAACCCTACACGGGCTCACCCTTCTTTCGCCCTTTCCCTCCCCCCTTGGTGCTCCGTCTCACTACTTGAGCTAGACAACCAGGTTGCGGTCTTTTTTATCTCGTTTTTACGTAATGGCGGTGCCCAGATGGTTATCGAGTTAAATCATAGTGTGCACGGTGGAAAACCTTAACTTCCGCGCAAGGGGGATGATATCACGGAGTGTGTATATTGCAAGACACCGAAGAGGCAATCACAGACTATGCCCATTGCTCCCTCTTCCCTTTGCCACACCAGACAACTAATTTATTTAATTCGAAGTTGTCATCATCCATATGCAAGAAAGTACGCACAAGGTGCCAAAATCCGCCTCGCAAATGGTTCTTAGCAGGATACAGCCCACCCTTCATGCGACTCGCCGGACATCTCACGGCGCTTCGCGTGGGGGACGTGATCTCTGCCTAGTCGGTTAAAACCCGACGCGCTTCGTCCCAGCATTGTAGGAATGCGAGGGTCATACGACTATGGTCATATGACTACGGCTATGCATGGAATGAGTACACCCCCCCCCCCCTGGTGCTCCATCTCGAAAGGGATGCGTGGTCACTTGTCAAATGACTGCGGCAAGCAACAAATGAGTACCCTCCCCCCCTCTTGGCAACCGTATCCGTGTCCTTGCCGCCCCAAAGCTTCTTGAGTTCAAGGCAGATCCGACCGTTCGGACGGCCGGGACCAACGAGTCGCCCTTGGAGCTGGCTGTATCCAATGAGTCCACCAACGCAAACCCCATCGTCGGCCCCCGCTTGGTGCGGGCGCTGACTAAGGCAGGCGCCAAAGTCAATGAAGTGGGGCCTCTGGGGTGCACGCCGTTGCACCTCGCTTGCTGGAACGGCGCGTGTGGGGAGGTGGTGCAGGCTCTGTTGGACGCGGGTGCGAACGCGTGTGCACCGTCTGCGGGCATCCACTTCTTGACCCCCCTCCAGCTGGCCGGGTGCGGTGGTTCGCCGGGAGCTCTGCGGGTGATGATCGGGCGGCCTGAGTACGGAGGTGTGGACACCGTTGGAGCTCCCCCTGAAAGGTGCGGCGGACACGCTTTAAGCTCTTTTTAGAGCAGCAAGAATTTCGCCACGCTAATTCCAAGTAGTTCGTCTTGTCCCCAAAGCTTGGGTGCAGTTCTGAAATAGTTACAACCAGTTTACTACTGGAGAAAAATGGACACTAATTCCGAGTAGTTTGTTTCCGAAAACGTGGGTATAATTCTCAAGTGGTGGTGAGGTCGAAGGCGTGTACATTGGGTTGGCGTTGGTGATTTTGTGCGTGCTGATAATTGGGACTGCTGCTGTGCACGTGTCGGGCATTGCGCCTGTCTCGTGTGGAGAGGAGAGCACTGTACGACGCAAATGTTCTTTCACGGTTGTGCGGGCCCTACTGTCGTGGATGGACGCGGACATATGAGCAGCACCGTTTCGGCTTCCGAGACGGCCATCGACGTGGAGTGTGCTGTGTTGATTTGCTGCAAGGCGCGCCGCACCACGACTGCACTGACCCCCACACGCCTCGCCTGTGTGGTGGGTTGTCACCTTATGATAATATCCCCCCCCCTCCCCATTGCCTTGATCGTTCCCCCGCGTTCCGCCTCCATTCTTCCGCGGGTGACGTATCCAGGATTACCGCCCTTGCCTGCGCCGTGAGGTATGGGCGGGTGGAAGGGGTGCGGTTCCTCCTGGAAGAGGGAGCAGACATGGACTTGCTGCCGTTCGAAGAGGACGGCATCACGCCGGCAACGAGGTCGCTGATACACCTGGCCATGGTGGAAGGGCATGGGGACGTCATTTCTCTCCTCCTACAGGCCAGGAAGTTTAAGGAGGAGTCGGAGAGGCTTGCGGGGGGGGCAGAGGTAGCCCCCTGATTGTAAGAAAGTACAAGTACCCGCATTGTTTGCGTGGAATGGTTTGTCGTGCCCTGCGTGTAGACAGACGAATGGTCGACAAGCCGCCGAGCGTGCCGCTCGTTGTGTGATCGGCATCGTGTAGCAGCTGCCCTTGCTGCGGTTGGTTTTGATGGAGAACCGGTTGGAAGAGGCTTGTGGTTGCAGTTGGCAGCGTTTGCGTGGAAGATTTTTGGGCCATTTTTTTTTTCTTTTGTTTGGTTGAGTGATTGTAGCATGGGACTTGTCTTGAGCAGACATGTGCCATGAACCCCAAGCTGCCTTGGGACAGACCTTGTAGGAAAGCTAAGGTGCTCTCTAATAAACTCAGTTGATGTATTCGCCCTGCGGCACGGATGCTAGATTGAAGCGCTAGTGACGGTATCTGACACTTGGGTAGAAACAGAGGAAGGCATTTCGTGCCCGCAGAGTTCGGATTGGTTCATTTTTTTCGGTTGGAACTTTTTATAGGCAGGAAATCCCTGGTCGACACTTGTTGTCATCCGGGATCGTGATGTCGCTTTTCGCTTGCTTGCGTCGCTATTATAGTGGTGGTAATGTATGAAAATGGCCGTCCGGCAGTACCTATTTTTGCTGAGGAGCTCTCTATGCTAGATAACTGTGTTAAAGAGCCACCTGGTACGAACCTTGTATTTCATTTAGTTTCAGGTGACATTTTTACTGTTGAAATAGCGTATTTTTTTTTCTGGTTTGTTCAGATGTAGGAGGGTGCTGAAAGCTCGTGACGGTGTTTGGTTGACACAGCGCATGAAGTGGTTTTTAAGCGGTGCATTAGTGGAGATTCTGCGTGCGATTTGGAGCGATATACCCTGCGGGCGATTTTGTGTTTCTTGGTTTAGATTTGTAACGTAAAACAACAGTGTATCATGGACAGGCGCAAGTGGCAATTTGTTTTCAGCGGCAATGCTGACGGGGCAGACCACCCGCCTCCCCACATATTGGTGGATGCTATACTTTTTGTCAATAATGGTACGAGTACCAGGTGTATTCGTCGTTTTCTATTACAGTATTCTGTTATTATTCTACTATTGTAGAGCGTATGACCGGCTCCACAGGCGTCCCCTGTGGAGTAGTAGGTGGATCTTGCCCCTACTAAAGCCAATAATGCGGGTTCGAGTCCTCCCGAGTGCATACTCGTGCGCGTAGGAACTTTTTCCTGCGAAAAAACTGACGAGCGGAAGGCGCGAGAGCGTGAGTTAGCAAAAAAATGATGACAATCGACGAGCTTGAAAACAGCTGAACAGTGGGAGTGCTGAGCCCTATGCGCGATAAAAATGAAGGCATGTACCGGAGGGGAGAAAAAAAGACATATGTGACCCCGGCTTGTCCAGAAGGTCGCTGAGAGAGCTCTTACGAGTTGAGCTGGAGACTAAAAGTGGTGTAAAAAATATAAAAAAAATACTCGTACATGTTTTTTAGTGCGATTTGTATCGATCGGCACATTTTATAAAAATATTTTCAAGGACGTCAGCCGTGAGTCGAATTTCGATTTTAATACTCATCTTTGCAAGCTGCGTTGTTGGTACTTGTAACATACTTTATGTGGATGAGTTTTTTCTTAATGGGAGGGGTCCTATTCTTTTGTTTTATATACGTATTTCGTTTCCGTCCACAGCTGTCAGATTTTGTCCCCTTCAGAAACGGGTTTCATAGTTTCCGCGCACAGACTGCCTAACATCACCCTGTTGACCCTGATAGCTACACTGTAGTTGCAAGGGGAGAGTCGCCGACCTATATCCTTAATGAGGACACACAACCCGTAATACGCGCGATCGGAGTATCACACAGCTTGCAAAGATGAGCTTCGACAAAATATTCGATCTCACAGCTGGGGTGTATTTTAATTTTTATACTATAGAGCTATATCGTAGTCTAGATTATGTTTTGTTTTTCTCCACTAGAATGGTTGGCGTTGGTATTTTTACTTCAGGTGGGGAATTTTGAGCTAGATCTAACATCATACCTATTTTATAAATTTATTACTGTAGTTTCCACTATAGACTACTGCTCTATCATGTGTATGGTAGGTGGTTTATTTAGTTTCTTCTCCGCTTTGTTATCGGGAGGAGTATAAAATACAGAGTATTACTGAGTACTAGTTATCTAATACTCCGGGTATGTTAATATTAATACGGCATTCGAGAATAAAAATCGGCTACACCCACCCTAGAAAAAAAAAAGTCTGTGGGACTCAAACCCACGGTTCAAAATTGATACGCTGTCACTCTAACTTTTTATAAAGTCGTAGCATAGGCACAGTATTATGGTGGTAACACGAAACGGCCCAAAAATTGTGGGGTGTTGTATAGTCCGCTGCAGAGGCCAACTGCGGTTTTGCAGGTTATAACGCGCAAGCTCGGCGTGCTCTCTGTATATGTGAAGAAGGAAGTCTGGGTTCCCCATATGCTGATGGGTCCTTTGACAAGCGCTCGCGTGGCCAACGAGGATGATACCCTGTGCTTGAGTTGGCTAATTAAAACAATCTAATTTTGTCTGTACTGCGACGTTGAGTTGCCGCGCGTAACGGCGGTGTGAAGTCAACGCTGCTGCGTTGGGCTTCGGCTCGCATTATGTCATGTTAGGCACCTCTCAGGGTCTTGATTATGCTGTCGCGCCTCCATTACGCGATGAAAACCTCGCCCGGTTGTTTGTGTACCTGTAGTCTAGAAGAAGCGACAGCACTCACTGCCTCTTCGGTGAGGCTTGACGGATGAATAATCTCTTGAAGCCGGGGGTTGCCTCGGCCGAAGCTTCCGCCGCCTACCAGGCCATCAAGTAGGCGTCGGCCGCCGTCGTGCATCACTACGATGACCGCCACCTCCACAAGCGAGAGGCTCGAAACGCAGCGATCACGGCATTTTTTTGGCGTCACACAGAAGCACGATGGGTCGCCGCACTGCTATTTGGTCATTGGTTCAACGGGCCGTGACTACCCCCCCCCCCCGACGACCCGCCGTTTGCTCCTTGGGTCCCAAAAATCTTAAAAGAGTGCCGGGCGGAAACCGCTCATCGTTTCAGCGGGCTCGACGAAATTGCTGACTGCCTGTCTTGAGGATTGCATCCAATGTACGTTATTAACAATAGGCAAGGGCCGGGTTGGGCTGGGGGGAGGAACTCACTCTGTGACCCCGGGTTAGCATACCCAATGGGTGTTGGCTTGAACGTTTTGTTATCCGGAAGACGGGTAAAATCTACAAAACATACATTGAATGTGAATATATGAATGTATATCAATACAAAGCGCGAGTAAATCTTGTTTTTGTGGGACGGCGCGGGCAGTTAGTTTGAGCTGTCTTCGGCCCATTGTCTTGTTTTTGCCGGAAGTTTCAGCCCTCTGTGTGCAATAAACAAGATCCGCCAAGAAGGGGGGGCACTTTCCGACGGGAGGTTACCCTTTGCATATTATCGGTCATCAACCGCATGGCTTTTTCACTATACACATCAACTGGTCTAATTCTACCTGCCGTCTCATTAGGTCGTTTTGACTCACAAGCTGATCTGACGCTGCTGTATCAGTCCGTGTGCATACGTATACTTACGTCGTCTACATGCTGACCTGCGGGATAGCACACGACATACTCAAGTCTAATTCCAAGTATTTGTCTCCAAAAGTGGGTGCGGTTCGTGTGCGTTTATGGGATTGTCCTTTTGCGATCAACCCAGATATCCGCAAGTGGTATGGTGCGTGTGTCATTACTGGGTACCACGTATACCTGTGCACGCGCGATATGGCAGACGAGCCCGCTGGGTGAGCTACCGCCAGCTACCCGCCGGTACTTTTCCGGATTGGATTTGGATTTGTTGAAAATCTGGAAGTTTTCAAATTTGAATCTTTGCACACGCAGTAGGGGATAGGGGACAATACACACCTCCCAGCAGGCCAATGGGATGCCACCATTTTTGAATTTTGGTGCGCCTTTTGGGCAGAAGTCAACGTACCACCACAGGAGCATTTTACGCGACACGACGACCCAGAACTATAGGGGGTACCCTTGTGACCTCCTGGGACTCTGCTGCACATAACCGCTTCCTTGCATATCTCAGCATGGGGATCACTGGGCTTCTTCCACTGCTGAAGCCCGTGACGAAGGATATGCACATAAGAGACCTGAAGGGTTTGGTGAGTTCGATCCGATCAATATTCATCAATGCAGCATTGCTTCAGCAGCAACAGCACTACCCACGCTCGAGTACCTTTGCTTGCGAACGCTCCACCGCGTTCAACTACAGCACCCAGCGAGCCCTGTGCTCCTTTGCTCGAATTATTTTTTCATCGTTGCCTCTGATTCGCTCCTCTGCTTCGTTGGCCGTCCCAGACCGTCGGTGTCGATACGTATTGTTGGCTGCACAAGGGGATCTACAGCTGCAGCGCTGAGCTCTGCCAGGGCATCCCCACGGACAAGTTCATCAAGTACTGCGTCGAGAGGTGAGTCACTCTGCTGGAAGGACTTGACTTGACTTGCCAGCATCTACTGCTGCTTGCTTGGTGATGAATCGAGCTGAGAGACGAGAACGGCGTCGCCGTGCCTCACGGCGGTGGAAGGAACGAAACGATTTACGTGCAGAGGTACGTTTTGAGAATTGATGTGATTTCTCACGCATCAGCCACATAGTCTGTAGTCTAATGATGTGATTTCTCACACATCAGCCACATAGTCTTTGGTCTAATAATCTAGTCTACCTCGATACCCCACTACAGTCAGTACAAAGCACGCAGGTAATGTTCAAATTGTGTCAAGCTGTTGCTGTTGTATCAGCATGTGGACGATGAGCGAGGAGTGTGTCTTCCGACAGCAGAGCAGTACCGAGTACGAGTATTTGGGTACCAGGTGCTATCGGCTATCAAGTGCTCTATTCCAGACACCGGTACTGCTGCTGTTGTTGTGTGCAGTATCCCAGGTGCGACGTACGCTGCCGTAAGAGCTTCAAATGTAGACAACGTGCAAACAGCAGTTGTTAATATTTGCTCTACCAGGTATTGTATACTTCGAATTAGTAACCCTGACGCCACGTAGCCCTTCTGTCGTATGTTCGGAAAACGCCTACACCGACAGCCGATCAATCGCCGAACACCGAACACCGGACACCGAATACCTGGCACACTCTCTACCTGGCCCCCACATGCCAGTGCGTGGCACATGCCTACTTGAACCATGAGCCGCACTTGCTATTTAAAATATAGACTAATGAAAATCGATACCAGGTACTCGTACTATGTCTGGTGATGATAGTCTATATGCACCACACCTATTACGACGACTGACGACTCGTCTGCTGACCTTCAGGGGCAAGACCTAAACCGACCTCTGACATGCAGCTATGAAAACCTCGATCGCCCGCTCGCCGCTCGCGCAGGGTGCACCTCCTCTTGAGCCACGGGGTGAAGCCGTACCTAGTGTTCGACGGTGGCTACCTACCAGCGAAGGGCGGGAAGGAGGAGGAGCGACGGGTCAAGCGAGAGGCCAATCTGCAGCGAGGCATGCAGCTGCTGAGGGAGGGAAACGCCTCGGGGGCGCTCCAGTTCTTCTCCAAAGCAGCCGACGTCACCCCGCTTATGGCCCACAACCTCATTCAGGTACATGCGAGTACTACGTGGTACGATATACGAGTACTGACACTGTACCCGGTACATCGTAGGTTCTCTAGAGCTTTCGTGTAAGTCTATGCGAACCACCGGGGAGATTTTGTAGCAGTATTACGCAACACACAGCTAAGGGCTATTAATAGTACCATCCGCGGTGTTGCGGTACTATCTACCGTTATGTTAATGCTGCTTGTTGTTTGTGATTGGTTACTGAAATCAAACATGCGCTTGGCCGGTTTAAATTGCGGTAGACATGCACAACAATACACCCGCCCGAGAGAAGGAGCGGACGAATAATTTACAGACCCTCTCTCGAGAGCTACCGTACATTGCACCTTGGTATTCATTCATTTCCAACTTTTAATTTTTTTCCTAGTCTAACTCCGAGTGTTTTGTCCCCATGTCGGGACTGCGGTGCTAAAACGCTCAAGCAGTTATCGCCAACAGCGTGCCAGGTAGTTGGCTCGACGTCGGCCGGCGGCTGTTGCAACTGCTGTACCCTGACATGCACCTAGCGACTGCCGGGGGGGGCGGGGCTGCAGGGGCAAGTAACTGAACTGCGTTGGAGGACACACTAGAAGCATGGTTATCGCCGAGTTTCGTGCGCATGGCGGAAACATTCCAGAAAATCCTAATAAAAAGAATAATCCCAGAAAAATACTGTCGCTGGATCGCTCGCATACGAGGTTCTAATCATATTCGCCGCCGTGATAAGATTATAAAAACCGCACGGAAAGGCGGTCAGAGGGCCGCAGAGATCGGCGACGCAAAATTCGGCTAAGGACTTTGGTAAGTATATTTATAATGTAAATAACATCACCCTGTTGACCCTGGTACAAGCTAGGGTCTAAGGGGAGTCGCCGGCCTATACCCTTAATGAGAACATACACCCGGTAATACGCGTGACCGGAGTAATACACAGCTTGCAAAGATGAGTTTCGACGAAATCTTTGATTTCACAGCTGGAGTGTATTTTATTTTCTTGTAATAATGTAGCGCCGAACGCACTTGCGGCGAAACGAAGGTGTGCACCTTCGCGGACACACCCGTATTACACTGTACCATTGCTCGAAGCATTACGTTGTTCTTCCTGCACACCCACCTGCACGCACATGCTGTACGCACAGCATGGTGGATGTTTAAAGCGGACAACTTTACATTCCCCCGAGCTTCCGCCCTTATTTCTTGTTTATAGCTTCATCGGGGCTGCGTGTCGTGTACTCCGTAGAAAAAAATATCAATATGGTTTGATGTAGAGATTCAAAATACGAAATCGACCGCGCGATGCATGACGAAAATATTATCAAGACCTTGAGATTTCCTTCGAGAATCCCCCTCCCCCCGTATATATATACCATGACACACCTGCGCTTGGAAGGAAGACAAGGCATCCATCCAAGCAACCGAAACCCCACCACCGTATGACTTGTGTTACTGGATGGTACGATGGGGGTTTAACATTTTGGGCAAAAGGTATCTGGCCGACGGGGCTCAAGTGAAGAACTACGCAATGCGATTGAGACCCCGCTTGTGTTTTTCTTTTTACAGTATTACCAGGTATTCGTTACCAGGTATACGAACGAGCTGGGGCATAGCATCAATATTGTCAAAGTCAGTTTTTGTGTCAAGTATTCTCTATTGTGTAAAGTACTTCATCAGGTGAGGAACCGCAGAACACAAATGGTGAACCTCTACCGTGGCGTTCGTCTTATGCACGAACCACCCCCCTTCCTGCGACGATGTTACGTGATGTATCATGTTTCCCGATCATGTTGCATTATGTGACGTTGTTGCTTGCCCACCGCAGGTGATCAAGCGAATACCCGGCGCTCGCTACGTCGTCGCGCCCTACGAGGCGGACGCGCAGCTGGGCTTCCTGGCGCGGAACGGGCACGTGGACGCGGTGATCACGGAAGATTCGGACATTATTCTCTTCGGATGCACCAGGGTGGTCTTCAAGCTCGACCGCGACGGGACGGGGCAGGAGGTCGACCTAAGAGAGGTCTTCTCTCGAAGGTGTGGTTTGGGCGAGGGGGGCGGGGAGGGGTGGCATGGTTTGCTGCGTGGGGAGGGTGATGAGATGGTGTGATGGTTGAGCAGGGTGATGGGTTGGTGTCATGGGTGGGGGGGTTGAGGGGTGATGGGTGTGATGGGCAATGGCGATGGGCGTGATTTACTGCTCGAAGAGTGCAACGGTTAGTCCTGGTTTCCATATTTGCTCATCAGGGTTGTGCTCGCGTGATACTAAGGGATTTGCCCACAAATCGTCCTCGCGGTTGTAAAGGCTATACTTGTATTTAGTACCGGTATACCGTAAGCCAACCTGACGTGGAGGACCCTATCTACATACTCGTACGCACAAAGTTTTTTGTTAACCCATTGCGCAACGGCATCGAAAGGTTGGCGAAAAACTAGTTGATATTTAACTCTGATCAAGCTTCCAGTCGTAAATGGGCCGAACAAGCTTCTGTTGCGACAAAACAACGCCCGCCATGACTTAGTTTTGATCGCTTGCGAATTGCGCCTAAAAGACCAGCACTACTGTTTAGCCTCCCGGCTGAAACTTCTGGAAACAAACGTAGACCTACAATTGAGATGCTGCCTGATGCTACGGCTATCATTCGCTCGAACCCGAATTCGCTGCACCGCGGTTGTGCATTGCGTCACCCTTGACGTTTTTTCTGAAAGCCTCTGTAGTCCTGTCAGTGTTCGCAAGACCGCCCTCTTGTCTTATACGCGTGAGCTAACTCGACTAAAGCGGGTTAATACGAAATACGGCAAGTTGTTTTTTTGCAAACTCTCCATGTCTCATCCCCGTTTTTTATTTATTTTATTTGCCGTTCGTCAACGTGCAGTGCATAATCCCAATTTGAAGAATGAATACGGCTCCTGTCCCGTTTCGGCGGCACGTAGCGCGAAAGCTAACAACAATATTTCTCTTTTCGTTATGTTTGTTGGCGTTCTCGCTGGACAGGAACGACGAGCTGGACATGCGTGGCAAGAACGAAGATGACCTGATGATGCTTTGCGCTCTCTCCGGCTGCGACTACCTCCCGTCGGTGCACGGGGTGGGTCTCAAGAAGGCGCACCGGCTCGTGTCACGGCATAAAGAGGTGCGTACCTTACCATACCATGTACTTTGGTATACATACGATACCGTGCCATACCGTACCATAGCGTACATCTTACCATACCTTACCGCAAAATACCATACCGTGTCACACCTTACCGTACCGTGTCATACCAAACATTACCATGTCATACCGTACCATACCACGTCATACCATAACATGCCGCACCGTACCGTACCATACCATGCTGTACCATACCATACCATACCGTGGCGTAGTTTAAGCGTACGCGCCTCGCCCATTTATCAGGATGACTGTGCAGCTGCTGTGTTGTGGAGTGTGGAGTATGATCGTAGGAGGCGGTGTGTTGGACGGGATTGCGTCCACCGCACCTGGTTTTCCGCGAGCGTTTCTTCTTAACAGTCCACACTGGCTAACAACGCGAAACGACATTTTTACCACTGCGAAAATGATACCACACTAATTCCACGTAGTTTTCCCCCAAAACGATGGCTGAGAGACACTGCGTGCCTTGCAAGTGAGGACGTGGAGGAAACGCTGCTGCAGAGCCCTTCCTCAATTTTGTTTCAGCAAATTACCAGTTAGCATTCTAGTACTGTGAGCAAAGCTGAACCCTCAGAAACCGGAAAATCACTGTTGTCTTACGGTTGCGCTTGAGTATATCAAGCCGGCGAGGGCTGTATAGACCTTTGATCGAGCTTCGCACACAATGGTAAAAATGTAGTTAAGTTTGATGTATAAACCTTGACCCCGACCGCGTGTGAAATTTATGGGGATGAAGATGTGATGAAGAGTCAGTGTGAATCGTCAACCCTCGTCGAAACGGGGCCAAATCGCATACACTACTGAAGCCGGCCGCTCTCGGTATCTTGACACCACTTAGCTTACTGGTCGCTCGAGAGAGCGTGTATGCAAACTTGACCCCCCCCCCTCCCTCCCAAACATGGTGCGTTTGCTTCTCCCGCGAAGTTGCCTAAAATCTTGAGGGCGGTGAAGTTCGAGTCTGCTGGAGCTTTTCCTCGCGGTTACGAAGCCGACTTCCACCGTGCACTGCTCACCTTCCGCCATCAGGTTGGACTGCCTCAGCGCTTTGCTGTGTGTGTAGCTCGTTTGGCCGTATTCGCTGTAAATGACGTTTTGTTCATTTTTTTTGCGACACACCCTTTATATTTATAGTTTATGCTTTGTTTAAGTTTTTGCCTTTTTTTTCTTCGCTACGGGCACCCTTGTACGTATCATATGTTATAGGTACTGTTTTGAACGCGTGTCACGCACACGTTGCAGCAGCTACACAGGCTGCACCCCGCACGGAGGCAGACCTTACTGGGCCGGTACGCTGAGCACATGCCCGCCCAAAAGAAGGACCCAAATCTCGCCCAAAGGATACGAATACCTCGTTCGCCCCTTGTCTTCGCCCAGGCCGTGGTAGCGCGCATATCGGCGCGTCCAACGTCCGGCGTAACCTCACCGTCGATCTCGAACCGTTCTTTCTTTTGCCGTATCCTTTTCCGTTTTTGCTCTATCCCTTCTTGTTTTTCACGCGATTTTTTCCGTTTTTTTGTGGTTCATCCTTTCCGTTTTTTGCGGGAGTATCTCCCGTTCTGTGTTCAATCCTTTCCGTTTTCGTGGTAGTTTTCCTGTTTTTGTCTGATCCATCTTTCCACGCTCTTGTTGCATGCCGTCAAATGGTATCTGGTTCGTTTTTGTTCTTGTCAGCGAGCTTTTGACCCCGTGTCGCGCACGGTGGTCCACATGACGCCGCTTCCGGAGGTCCTGCCAAGCGCGATAGCGACGGCGTCCGGCGATGATGGGGGCGGGCCGCGCGGAGACGATCAACTGCTCGACTTTCTGGGTGAGTTCACCCGCGCGTTTGGCCGCTCGCATCTTGTCCGCCGCCGCTGCTATTATCGGGTCGACGCTGATGCTGTATATTTCCTATTAATAGTTGTGATACCAAAGTACTGGTGTTTAAACTGGTTCGTTTCGCGAGCGGTGCTTGCATCTTTTGATCTGTTTGTAGGGGTTTTGTATGCTGATTAGTATATATATGAATAATGATGACAGGGAGTGCATTGCGGAAACGGAACCCTCACTTTTTTCACGCTGGAGTTGCGTTTCAAGTAAATGCTGCTGTTCATCAACTTTGTCTTCACGCAATGTGCGCTTCTGAGCTGCCCACCTACGGACCGCAGGTCTGTACTATTAATAGCATATTCTATGGTTGGGCCCTACCGAGGTTGGAGGGAAAAAAAGTAAATTTGTAAATAGTACAGATAACCGTGGGCACCCGGACAAAGGCGCCTTACGCTAAAGAACTGGTTACAGCCAGACGAGGCTCACAAGATGGCGATGATGGCCAAAGCCAGACTTTAGTATGTTGAACTGGACCCCCCCCCCCCCCGAGTGCATTGGTGTCAACGGGTTGCTATCTTCGTGCATCGCACTTCCGCTCTACTCCCCGAATCATGCCATCTCTGCATGAAGGTCTCCGCTCCGTTTGCGATCCTTATGCGCCGTCTACCGGCCTCCTGTGCTGCTTCTCGCCGTCCTCCGATTTTGATGCCGAACTCCTGCAAAGCGCTCTTTAGACACCCCATGCACTCCTCCCGTCGCACGGTGAAGCTCTTGCCCCCGACAAACTGCCGCTCCAAACATCCCCCTCTGCGGCAGGCGCTCCTCTACCGTGCGTGCAATGAATCCCGCGAACAACATGCTCCGTCGGCGCACCGTGGTCTCGTTGTTCTCGGAACCTACCTTGACTAGCGTGTCGACGTAGGATAGGGTGGGACCGTCGCACTTTCTTTTCCGCCATCCGATGCGTCGACAGGTGGTGGGCCTGCCGCAGCGCGTCGTAGAGAGCCTTGCACGGGCTCCACGTGATGCTCCCGCACAGCAGTCTCGACCGCCTTGGCTCTTAGCATCCACAAGTTGAATGTCGACCACCTCGGCTTTCAGCATCCTCACCTTGAGCCGTAAGCGCGCGCCCGAGGGGTCATATAGTTCCAAGCTATACCTTCGGAAACATGATCAGGCGCTCTGCACACGCGGCGCGATGACGCCACCTGAGGTCGCCGTCTGCGCTGATAGCTCCGCCCACGTGCACAAACCAGATCGTTTGTTTGTGCGCCTGGCCGACCAAAGTGAAATCAGTGAACGGCACCCCCCCGCGCGCCCGCCTTTCGTTTGCAGGCTCATGGTCTCCGTCTCGGGCATGCTGAGACTGTAGCAGCTCGAACGCCGCGCACGCAGATACGGCATGGTCACCGCCATCGTCCTCTGCGGTCCTCCTGGTGAACGCCAAACAAAACACCGGCGTCTCGTCCGCGTACAACGTTCCCCACGACGTATAGCACGCGTTTTTTTTATGATGCGTAGCGTCGTAGCTTTTATGCTGCTGTACGAGTAAACGTAGTATTCCAACAGCCCAGTGTATGTATATTTCATAATACCAGGCACCAAATAGGGTTTGCGCAGGGAGTATTTTGTTTTCGCGTCGAGGGGGAGAGGGAGAGACGGCCAAGGTGAAGAATGAGTGGTGTCGCCGGGGCTGTGGGGAGGAGCACGGCTGTGTCTTGAAAAAAACAAGTTTCGCCCTCCCTGAAAAGTGTCTGTCGCGGGAAACCTGCCATGTGCGACGCCCCCATATCTTGGGTCCTTCGGCGCAGATGTCTAGACGGTGTTTTCGCAGGTACACCGTTGTCGCGATTCCGTGGATAGCCTCGCCTCTCGCTTGAATGTTGGAACTGTTCTTGTTTACCATCGCTGAAAAACGGAAGGCGCGCGGCGTGTACTATTGGGACACAACCTGGCTCAAGGCATCGCCTATTGCCTCGTTTTGCTTTCGCGCGTCGAATTTTCCCCCCCTCGCCCCCATCGAACATCCCTTCCAACCTTCAGGCCCTCCAATAGCTCAAGAGCGTGGGTGCGCCATCGCAGACGGGGAGATGGATCCTATCACCGGCCAGGCGTTCGCGGAGATTTCGCCCAACGGAAAAAAGGACACCTCCGAAGGTGAGGAACATCCAGGCGTTTTTTCTTCGTTTATTTGCTTATTTTCCTCCGCGGCAAATTTGGCGAAAAGCTGTCCAGTAACGCTGTGAGTTGGCTGATTATACTGGTAGTACTAATGGAAAGTCGGCGACTAGCTATTAGATGGCTTGTTATCATAGTACGTTGCATTAATTGCGTTCGGTGGTTTCTGGAGTTATGTGTCTGTGCGCGTGACTGGCGCGCTCGTTGCTCAACGCGTTGTTCTTGTGGATAAATATTACCTGGTAAGTCAGTCAGTTAGGTGGCTTTCACGCCACCACGCACCTAGAAGCTACCTGGTAGCCGGCATGTCTATAAATGTACCAACTCATAGCCCAACTGTCATGGGGGTTGGACGCGACCCGTATCAAGCCCCGGAGAGAAACGATGCTATGGGTTGGTACGGAGCGATCACGCGCCCCGTGCGCGCTTGGCGGATGCGATAGTGGCGGGGGACGGAGGGGGGATGGGGGGGGGTGTACTCAATTTGTGCATGGCCCGTAGTCGTATGACCATAGACCCTCGCATCCCTACTATGCCGGGACGGAGCACGTCGGGTTGTCACCAATTAGGCAGACATTGCTTGCACCAAGCGCGAAGCGCCGTGAGGTGTTCGGCGAGTCGCATGGAGGGTGAACTGCGTCCTTCCAAGAACCGCTCGCAAGACGGACTTCGGCACGTTGTGCCTACTTTCTTGCTTATGGATGACAACGCGAATGAGTTGCTTTGTTTTCTGGTGTGGCCACTCCAGAGACAGCAATGGGTATTACTATGTAACTTCCTCGTGGGTGCCTTGCCATATTCACACTACGTGATACGACCATTCCCTTTGTGCGGAGTTAGGGTTCTCCACCCCGCACAATATGATCTAATTCGATAACCATCATGGTGACCGCCAAAAGTAAAAACAAAAAAACGATGCCCTGGTTGTCTAGCTGGCGCAGTGACCGGCATGATTTACAGCGTCGTTGCCAACCGATGCCAACCCCAATATTTTGTCCCCCTCAGAAACGGGTTTTATAGTTTCCGCGCACAGACTGACTAAAATCATCCTGTTGACCCTGATAGCTACACTGTAGTTGTAAGGGGAGTCGCCGACCTATATCCTTAATGAGGACACACAACTCGTAATGTGCGCGACCGGAGTATCACACACAGCTTGCAAAGATGAGTTTCGACGAAATCTTCGATCTCACAGCTGGAGTGTATTTTCATTTTTTATAATTAAAATATAATGTTTTACGGCGTCGGTGTCAACCGAGGCCAACTATTATATAGAGAGAGGGGGGAGGGGGTGTACTCATTCCATGCATAGCCATAGTCGTACGACCATATGGTATATACCCTCGCATCCCGATAATGCCGAGACGGAGCACGTCGGGTTTTCACCGACCAGGCAGACATGGCGTGCAGCAAGCGCGAAGCGCCTTAAGGTGTTCGGCAAGCCGAATTAAGAGTGACCTGCATCCTACTAAGAACGACTGGTGAGGCGGACTCCCGCGCCTTGTGCGTACTTTCTTGTATATGAGGGGGGGGGGGGGGCGTGGCTGTACGAGGGAACTGGTACTGCCTCTCGGGGAAGAGCTTGTCGGTTTTTTTTTTCTTTGCTGTTTTTGGCGGTGGGACTAGCGCCGTTGAAATTATTAAGTAACGTGCCGATGCACGTGGAACAATGAGAAATGACGTTTTTTTTTTAGTTGCCGCACGGCGTGAGCGTCACCTCTTGTCCTTCGGGTTAGTCGCTCGCGTACAGAACGCAAGATACGCGAGACGGAGTTATTTGTGCTTTCGCAGCGCTTGAGCATTGCACACCTTCCTCCCCTTTCCCTACCCTTTGCCATTTGTTCGTTCATTGGCCCCCTTCCTGTCCCAGTCAACCATGGCCGTTTTTTTACTCCCCTCACAACCCACACCATTACGGCCCTCTTTGCGCGATTGAACCTGTCTGCTTTCTCAGAGGCGTCCCCGAAGATAGCCCTCAACGATTCCGCGGCAGCAGCGCTAGCGGCATGGCGGGGGGGCTCCACACCCGCTGCGAACGGCGGCGGTGGCGGGTCTTCCGCGTCAGGGTCTAAGAAGAAACTGTCGACGGCCCAGGGAAACAACCTGACCAAGTACTGGGGCACGCCTCTGTCGTCGAAGAAACCCCTTCACGTTTCCGGCAAGGGCGAAGCTCGTGGTGGAGGTGGCGGCAGTAGCGGCAGTGGTGGTGGCGGCGATGATTACGCTGGCGCTAGCGGAGGGTTGGGGTCAGGCGCGACGTCTGGTGGTGGCGTTGGGTGTGGGCGTGGGACGCCCGTGCGCGGGGCGGGCACTCGTGAAGACGTGTTCGCTGTCCCGGGGGTAAGCAAGAACGCCTTGGATTCGGTGAGCAGAGACCACGAAATGACGGGATGTTTTCTTTTTTTGCTTGTTTGGGGGATTGCGCATTATGTTGGAGCCAAGCGTTGTTTTTGGGGTCCAGCGGTCATTTGGGGTCGAGCGCTGTTTTGGACACGAACTTATTTTATGGCCAAACGTTCTATTTTGGGGTCGGGTGTTGTTTGAGGGGGGAGCGCTAGTTTGGGTCGAGGGTTGGTTGAGTCAGGAATGCTCTCTCTCGCCTGCAAGGGCGTCGAACCAAGACCGGCGCATACTGTGTACTGGACCCGGCAGCGTGCGTTTTGCGAGCTTCCACATATGTTGCGACTGTATGATGTAAACTTAATTTATTCGGTCTATGTGAGCGCCGCCTCCTCCTCTCCCTCTCCCTCGCGCGTATCGTGCACCCGATTCCCACCCGCCCCCCCTCCTCGCGTGGCTGACGTATCGCCCTGCCGCTGAGCAGAGAGTTGATTCGGCAGCAGCCAGCCCTGCCGAAGAAATTTCGTGTGTATCCCCCGCCAGCTTCTACGCTGGGGTAAGCCCTTTCCCGACCCCGCCCACGGCATACACCTCCGACTCCGAAGACAAGGAAAACCGAGATCCGTTGCTTCCCCACGAACCCCTCAAGACGGAGGACGAGGCGCCGGGAACCAGCAAGCACTTTGGAGGGGGCGGGGGGAGGGGAGGGGGCAGGGGCGGGGGGCTTCGGGCGGCGACGTCAGCGAGGTTCGACGCTCGGAGGAAACGATTTCGGTCGCCGCTTGCCTCGCTCGCTGCACCCGTTAGTGGTAGATCACCCGCCGCGTCTGGTCCTGAGGGAGGCGTCGGTGGGGACGCGGTTGACCGCCACCGCGACGCCGGGTTGGACGCATGGGGGGAGAATTTTTCGCATCAACGGCTTGAAACCAATGAGGAGATGGAAGGAGTGTCGACCACGGCAACGGGCTATAGCGATAGCGGCAGTGGTGGCGGTGGTAGCAGTGGTGGCAGTGGCGGCAGCCGGCTTAAGCGGAGGCGCACCCTCGGGGTCGGATCGCTGGCTCCTAGGGGATTGATTCGAGGCCTGGACGGGGGCGCACCGGGTCAGCGCAGCAAGAGCCTCGGAGGTGGGAAACGCCTCTTTTGATTTTAATGTTTTGTGCTTCGCCTTCGCGTGCGCTTTGCTTTGCTTTCGGTCGGTCGGTCGGTCCGGTATTTTTGCTTGTTTTAATAAGTCAGTTGTTCTTCCTGTATCACGTGGTTGGTCTTTTCGTGTATTCCTTCGTTTGTTTGTTTGTTCGTTCGTTTTTTGTTTCGGGCGTTTAAAGTCGATCTGTGTTCTCGATTTCTCGGGCCGTTTGATGTCTGGTTTGTTTCGGTGCTTTGTTTTATCGGGGGAGGGGGGGGGGGCTAAGGGTCGCGCCTGGGCAGATTTTATCTGTGTCGCATTTGCGCTTGTTCGTTCGTTTTTTGTTTCGGGCGTTTAAAGTCGATCTGTGTTCTCGATTTCTCGGGCCGTTTGATGTCTGGTTTGTTTCGGTGCTTTGTTTTATCGGGAGGGGGGGGGTGGGCTAAGGGTCGCGCCTGGGCAAATTTTATCTGTGTCGCATTTGCGCTTGGACGGCCACCAGGCGCGAGCTTCTGTGCCCGTTGCGGACGTGTCAATAGTAGCTCTTGACGTCTGCCCGCGCTGTGGGGCGTTTGGGAGTCCTGTTTCTTGTACCCCGCGTGTTGACGACGTTTGACACACGTGTTAAGTATTATTTGTTGACGATATTCCCCTACCCCCCCCATGCGCCGCTGGTAACAAATCGATGCGACGTCGCGCACACAGGTGTGCCTGCTGGAGGCCCGGGTCATGGTGGGGAGAGCGAAAACGACGGCGATGATGCCGTTGGTCCTTCTGAACGCTGCGCCAGCAACCTTTTCGATAGGTTCGCGGCGAGGTCCCAGCCCCTACCCGCACGCACGAATACAAAGACTCGAACCTGCGGGGCTGGGGCGCGGGCGTCTGAGGCAGCGACCGAATCGAGCGAGCGAGCTACCGTAGGTTCCGCCGCTGAATGTGACGAGCGTCTCAAGGATCGTGATGGAGATATGGATGAAGATCGTGAAGTTGTTAAAGCTGCCGAGTTCGGCGACGGACCGACGAGGGTGGTGGGGGGACCGGGCGGTAGTGGAAGGGGCGGGGCTTTGTCGGAGCTATCTGTAAACAGCGTCGCGACGAGATCGGTGCTAACTTGTCGCGAGGGCTTGGGCGTGTCACCATCGCCTGTTGGTAAGGGTAAGAGGTTTGGTCCTGACCAGGCGTGTGCGGTGGGGGGTTCGGGCGCAGGCGTATCCCAGGTATGTGGTCGTCGTCGTCGTGGCGAGCAAGAACTCGGAAAAGCAGGCGCTCGTGCTGTTTGCGGTGGTGGTGGTGACTGCAGTAGCAGCGGCAGTAAGTTCGGTGGCAACGACGATGCACACGGTAAAGTGTGTAACGGCAGACGGAATAACAGTGGAGGGGTAGAAGGTGTGCGGGGTAGTCATGGTGGGGGGGGGGGTGGAGGGGGTGATCGGGAAAGGTCCCCTAAGCACACCGGAGGCCGTATTAAGAAAGCGGCAGGTGGTGGTAAAGGTAGTGGTGGTGATAGTTCGGGCGGTGTCGATGGCGGCGACTTGTTCACGCGTTTCATGTACAACGCGTGATCTTGGCATCGTTTACAATGCGTAACCATCGGAGCGCGTGGAAAGCGTGTTCACAGGAGAACGGGAATGAGAACGGCCGCCGGCGGTGATTAGCTACCGGTGATATTCAAGAAAATACTCGGTGTCACTATTATTGGGAGATTTGCCGCTTTCTACAGCCTTTAAAACATGAGCTCCATCACAAGGTTTTAACTTTTACAAGAGGCGTCTTAGCCTTCCTTAAGTGTGGGGGAATATGTATAGCCTCAATTGTGTTAGTTTCGACTAGCCGCATCTTCGATCCCCCTTCCGGAGACTTCTGGATGTTTCGTTGACACCCTCCGATGGCCGTGTGATCTGCATCTACGACTCTTCAGGGTGGGTTAATGGTATGGAGTCCCATACAGCATACCTGGTATATACGTGTTCGTAGCTATATCATAAAATAGTGTTATGAATGTAGGTCATTCGTGTCATGGATTCGTAGATGATATGATGTGACTTTTCTGAAAGGCGTACAGGAATATAAGGGATGTTCCAGACATAGTATACCTCGAACGTCCCTCATCTCCCACTGCCTTGCTGCCTTGTTCTAATCTGTGCTGATGGAGCTGAGCTACGTGCCTGAAGATGAATGAGATATTACAAACCATTGAGGACAGAGCTTACCCAGCACCGACTACCACCCTGCATCCCTCGGGCGCTCCTTCGTATACTTTGACCGACACTACGTAAGGGCAGAACTTTTTTTTGGCGATCATCTGCCATCCGTTCGACTATTAATAGCAACAACGGCAAATCTTTTGTGATTCGTAATTTGGGTTTGAGTTGTTAATCAACACCGCAAACAATGTGAGTGGTACATATAATATTATCATGATGATGATAATAATAATAATAATATTAATATATCGGAAAGGCATCTACGCTACATTGTCGGAGGGAAAAAATAATAATAATAATAATAATAATAATAATAATAATAATAATAATAATAATAATAATAATAATAATAATAATAATAATAATAACAACAATAATAATAATAATAATAATAATAATAATAATAATAATAATGATAATGATAATAATAATAATAATAATAATAATAATAATAATAATAATAATAATAATAGTAATAATAATAGTAATAATAATAACAACAATAACAATAACAACAATAATAATTATAATAATATTTATAATAATAATTATAATTATAATTATAATTATAATTATAATAATGACCAAGGCTACGGTAGGGGGGGTACCCCCATTTTCACTGGTGTGCTTGAGCCACTCGCACGAGTGACTCTGTACCCCACGAATGAAGATGGTTTAGGCACTTGTTTAGGCGCAGCTTAGATCACTTTTGCATTGCGGATTGATTTCGTCAAAATGTAAAACATGAAGAAGACGTAAGATCTCGTAGGAACAAAGGGGTTACTCGCGCGAGAGACCCCTAGCCACTGAAATGAAAGGCCCAAAAGGGGACCCCCCTACCGTAGCCTGGGTCTAATGTAGTTTTTCCGCTTGCTTGATGCCGAACTATTTTATAAAAATGAAAAAGAATATATATGAAGAATGAAAAACATCCGATGTGAGTACGAACGATTGAATGGTTGAAACTCAACTTTGCAACCTGCATGGTACATCTATGTTTCTCTAATATACAGTAATGTATGAGATGCATGCGCGCACAGCAGTTAACTGCGGCAAGTACGCGATGTTACTCTACCACCGCCGTGTTGGGCATTATTGTGTGGCGACTGGGCACACGTTGAAACGTGATGCCGGCTAGAATAGCTTTACATTATTCTCCGTTATCTCAGCTTATTTTCGCTGGGCCCGAGACTTTCATAAGATAGATGGATACGTTACGAATCAGAATGCGTTCGTTCGTCGCAGTGCCATGCTCGTATCATATATATGGATATGTATATAGCTGGAAAAGTGTTGCCGCTCTACTCCAGATGGTTGTGAGTTTGTGAGGGGCTGCTTGTTTTATTGTTTCCCCGCGGTTTAAGCCGCTTTCAGGCCTCTGTTGGCCTCTTCACTCTGTCCTGGCTCGTGCTTGAGGTATATCTTGTTCAGTTTCAGCTGTTTGTAGTGGCGTTGGCTCTAGTTTTTTTTTTACCCAAAGAACACGCCGTGGATAGTGGGTGGGTGTTTGTTCTGGTGCCGCATCGATCGATGATCGCTCTCTGATTGGCTGAGGCACTTCTCGCTGTTGTACCGTAAATCTTCCAACGATGCACGGCGTTCGCGGGTGGGTGTACCACGACTCTTTCACAACCGTGGGGCTGCCTTTTACCTACTATGTGTGTGTGTGTTCTTCACATTAAACCGTTCTTCTACTCGTCGACATCCAGCACACCCAGTGTCCGTACTGATTCTTCACCCTAGAAAGATCAGCTCTGTGGTCACAAGCTACGACACAGAGATAATGCATCGTAATGCATTCGACAACGCAATGTCATGCCCTAGTACTGGGTACGACAGGCACAACATACATACGTCAGCAACAGAAATACATTGGAAGAGAGAAATACGAAATAAACAAAAACAAAAACAAAAACAAAAAACAAAAACAAAATAAGAAAACAAATAAAAACAAAGATAAAAATAAAACAAAAAATGAAACAAACAAAATGAAGGGGAAATCGAAGAAACAACCCAACCGGAAAGGAGAGCCAAAGCTCGGAAAAGAAACATAATAAAATGAAATAAAATAAAGCAAAGTAAAACCAAAATAAGATAATCCGAACACGAGCCAAAAACCTGGACACGGAAGGAGGGAACAAAGGGGAAAAAATACCCCAGAAAAAGACGAAAAGTGCTATGTACCTACTAGTCGGCCTGGTACCTTGCTACCCTGTCTGCCATCTCCTTCCTGCCTTCGTCCACCGCGGTCTCCCTTCTATTCCTCCTGTTGCCCCCCCTGCCCCCATTCCCTTGGACGGCTTTCCTTCTACTCCTCCTGTTTGCCCCCCCCCCCCCTTTGTGTTCTTCTCATTAAGCCAAAATACCTGAGCAAAAAACTTGGTATCCAGCTGCACTGAATCTCGTGTTGCCGGGCCGTCGAGTTTCCTGCAGGCCAATGAAGTCACAGCCGAGTTGCTGGCCTTTCGCCAGTACACGCTCGTCATGCTCATACCCGTTCTTCCCCTTTACGGCCAGTGTACGCACGTTGTAGGTCGCTACCGCCACAAGTGCCGCCTTCCGTCTCTTACGAGTCTCGCGTGCTGCTTTCTCAGCCAGCCGACGAGAGGCTCGTCCCCTCCTCCGTTTCTGTTTCTGTTGTTTCTTTTTTCTCTCTATTAATGTGATGATTGTGGCTCTCCGTTTCGTAGCCCGGTTCGCGCCTTGGTTTCCGCTGGCTGGGTGCAGCCGTCCCAGCCAACGCCGACACTCCCATCCTTCCTGTCGTGCATGCGTACCCACGCGGTGGCCAGCCTCTCCACTCCCCAAGCTGCCCACGCTGCGCTCTCTGCTGTGGTGATGTACCCGTCCTGCCCCGGGGATGAACTCCTCGGCGTCGGGGTTAAAAAGAAAACCCATCACCACCACCCCACGCGGTCCTTAGAGTGAGCAGTTCACTAGCCAGACCGCGCAAGGTTCCCTCTCTACCCAGCCCGAGGCTCGATGCCCGTGTGACTGCCGCTAGACCGCTGCAGGTCCTCGCGGGCTTCCTCGGCCCACCCCAAGGACGGGGCAGGCCGAAGGAGAACGGTACGAAAGAGACTATCTGTTATGCGGATTGAGGATTTATTTCACCTTTCATTTTCATGATGTGTGTCGATGATTCGTGCTCGGGTATCCCTCCCCCTCTACATGCCACATCACTCCGAAAGTGATCTGGGCTGTGGAAGAAAGCTTCGCTTATTCATTATTCATACACACAACATGATGTATGTGTGCACATACATGCGTTCATGGGCATATTGTACGATGATAATGGCTTTGTCAGCAGGGGCCTCGGTCCGTGACCGGGAGGTTGATCAAGGCCGCCCCTGCGCCACACCGAAGTTAAGCGCTATACTTCGTATGTATGGTGTGATTATGTATCTCTACCTTCTTATTATTCCGAAATTCGCTGTTACCGGTAGAACCTGGCATGCTCCACACAACACACAATAATAACAACCATTCCTCCCTGGATACAAAAATCGAACCAGGGTTACCAGGAATCATTTCTTTTGTTGAGGCTTAAGGAAACCTCGCTCCTCAGATGATATAAACCTTTCCCCAGCAACGGGTAGCACTGGGTGGCGTCTCTAACAATAACCAACGCAACTTGGAAGCGATTATCTTCTCCGATCGATCTTCCGCGTGTAGAAAGCTAGCAAGGTCAACGCCCCCTGGGTTTTCGGTACGACGAACGATATGGACGGACTTGTGCTAAACAATCCTCCAGCGAAAAACGAAGCCTCGGGGCGTGTTGCGTGTACTCTTTGGGATAGGGAACGGTGTGCTCTCGGTAAGGAAGGACGGAGGAAGCAAATAAATACAGTCGTGTTATTGCAATAAGAATGGTCTTTTTCTCCCCCTTTTTACCACGTGCCCTCAGGTAAGAAGCGGTCTTTCTTGAGGAAGGCTAAAAAGTTGGCAGTAGTAGCAATAATAGTTGCCCTTGCCACCCCCCCCGTGCAACACCCTCAAGAGAAGAAGCGGACTTTCTTGACTTCGAAAAGAGCGCAGGGAGGGCGTGCGTCGACGTGGTGGGTGCACATGGCAAAACTTACTTGTGCAAGTGCGCTGCATTTCAATATCAAGAAAAATCAAACAACGCCAATCCAGACCATGAAGCATATATATAATATGTGGAAAGCTCTTCTTGCGTCCAGGAGGAGTTAAGATGAACGCACCCACACGATTTCTTTAGCTCAAAGGGGTGAAAGAGGGAGACAGGGAAGGGGGGGGAAGGGGAGGCTAGGGGCAGGCGGAGGAAGGGCAGGGGCGGGGGGGGGTCGGGGTACTCAATTGTTGCTTGCCTTAGCCATTAGACCGTTGACCACGCATCCCTTTCGAGACGGAGCACACCGTTCCTACTCCTAATAGAAACACCTCCAACATTTGGGCGATCATTACCCTTCTTCCATATACTACACAGAAATTGTTTGCTTACCCTATCCCCATCCTGTTTCGCCGTCTGCGGCCACCATCTATCTCCCAGGATTATAGCGATCGTTTTCTCACCATCTATCTCCCAGGATTATAGCGATCGTTTTCTAGTCTACCAAACTCTTCCTTGTCACACGCGTCTAACTTCTTCATCTCTAACAACGCATCCTGTTCCTCCTTGCACATTTCACATTCTCCTACTATGTGAGTCCTACTCTTTGGGGGGGGGGGGGGGGGGTAAGGAGTGTGTGTGGGGGGGTAAGGTGTGTGTGTGGGAGGGGGGTGATAGCAGAGGCGGGGGGGGGGGGGGGGTCCATTGTTGTTGTTGTTTTGAAGCACGGACAAACCGACCATGACGTTAGTTAGCTGGGAGGGGTAGAAGAGGCTGGAAGGAAGAAAAGGGGGAGAGGGAGGTAGCATGTCGTCGGTGTTATTTAAGCGCGCGCGTTCGCGCATTTAGTATTGCGCATTTGGTATTGGTTTGTGGGTGACAAACCCACGCTTGACGGGGCGAGAGCGACACGCTGCCAGCAGAAACAAACTGCGGGGGGGCATGGTGCTTCGTCGCGTCTAAACGAGCCATCTTTGAGAGCATGTTGTCCTTATTTATTATAGATTGTAGATGTATGTGTTGTATAATCTGTCGTTAGTTACCCCACTGTCGGTAACGAGTACCAGGTAAGTATGTAGCCGGTCGCCCCGGTGGCGTATCAGGTTATCCTCGAGCCTGGTATAGGTCAGTTTCGTGAGTTCGAGCCCCGCCGAGTGCATACTCGTATAAATTCGTTGGGACTTTTTCTTGTGCACAAATTGACTTGCGGAATGCGCGAGAGCGTGAGTTAGCAACACTCGATGAAAAATCGACGAGCAGTGGGAGTGCTGAACCCTATGCGCGATAAAAATTTGAGGCAAGAACCGGGGGGGAGAAGGGACGACACCTGTGACCACGGCTTGTCCAGAAGCTGGAAAGTGAAGGTGTGCGGAAAAAAAAAAAAAAACACATATATATATGTTTTAGGACTAGCGCCCAAGTATAGGTCGGATTGCGCGAGCGAATGCCTCGAAGTAGTGGTTCGGGCTAGATATTGAGCTTATTACGAGCTCACAAACTCGTGCGCTGCACCCCTTTAGCGTGGTGTGACTCGATAATAATGTGTTTGGCTAACCCACTGTCGATGGTTTTGGTAATTTAATGCTCCAAGCCGTTGATTATGTCTGTACGAACAGTTCGCGCCGAACTATGCATCAAAATGCTTCCGTTTTAGGTTCCAGAGCGGTGAGAGTTGATTTTGGATACCAGGCAGGCAAGCAGGGGTCGACATGTCCTCCTTGCGCATTCAACACCATGATCTGGCGAGGTTCAATATAAGTGGTCGGTGTTGTTTTGCGTGGTGTGCCTTTTCGTGTTTACCTGGCAAGTTTCACCATTTTCTAGATTTTTTGCATAGCAAGGTCGGGTCAAGCGGGGAATCGATCTGGGCAAGTCTCTATACCTACCAAGACTTCAAACAATGTTTCGCGCTGCTGACAGACTAGAGTCGCCACAAGAGAGTGCGAGTCCCACGTGTATATATTTCACAACACGGGGTTTTCCTTTCTGAAAAAGGCATTGTTCGTTTTTCGCTGGACAAAGGATGCACGACACGAAAAAAACGTTTAATTTACATTGATTGGTCGAAACTCAACTTGCATCTTTGCAAGCTGCGCGTAGACTTCGATCGCGCGTGTTACGGGAGCATATCATGTAACAGATGCGCCGTCACGAGCACAACCAAAAGCATGGTAACTCACAGATCATAACATGACATTGTGTTTGATGGGAGCAAAAGCATCACCACTTCCGCCCACTCGAAACTGAGGTCAGATGTCAAAACAGTTTTGAAAATTGGGAGATATCATTTCTTTACAAACTGCGAAGCAAACCACCCCCACTCCTTTCCCCTCCCACCCGGCGCGTTTTCTTCGCCCACAACTTAATTTTCCACTAAAGTCACAGCACAAGGCGTCGGAAGCACTCAAGCCTCAACAACAACCTTATTAAAATCGCCGCGGCGACCATCTGACCGAAAGAAAAAGAAAACAAAAATCACCACACAAAGACTCTTGGGACACAACAAAAGGGCAGGGTAAAAAAAGGGACACCGTGACACGGGGGCAATGCTACACACCGGCCAAAAAAGACCGCACACGTTCACGGTGCCGATATCGACAGGCGATAATCAATCGAACACCACCACCTACGTTTAATTCCAACAGACGAGAGAAAAATAGTTATATTTCTCCGCCCGTTTCCTCTGCCTCTAAAGACACGACAACGCTCGTAAACCACCTTCCTTCTCCGGCGGTGACATCGAGATAGCAACATCGTAAGATGAGATATCCAACTTCACCTTGTCCGATCAACTCGGGCAAGCACGTTCGTCATCATGGGCCACACATTCTGTCCGTCAGTCTGTCTGTACGTCCGCCCCCTTCCGGTCAAACAACTCCCCAAAACTCCCAAAAGAAATGAAAAAAAACGCACACCTGTAGTAAGGCATACGCGTCTCTTCCCAAATGGCAGTTCAGCGAACAAAAAAAAACACAGCCAGATAGCGACACTATCGGATATTCAGTGAGCGAATCGTCCACGCACCGCAAGTAACCACTATCACCACCCCCACCACTACGCTTAGAAGCATTTGCGGTGCACGATCGACGGGCCTGACTCGTCGTACTCGGCCTTGGAAATCCACATCTGCTGGAACGTGGAGAGCGAGGCAAGGATGGACCCACCGATCCAGACCGAGTATTTCCGCTCGGGCGGCGCAACCACCTTGATCTTCATCGTGGAGGGCGCGAGGGCGGTGAGCTCCTTGGTCATCCGCTCGCCGATGCCGGGGAACATCGTGGTTCCGCCCGACAGAACGATGTTGCCGTAGAGGTCCTTACGAATGTCGACATCGCACTTCATGATCGTCTTGAACGTGCAGTCGTGGATGCCCGAGGACTCCATTCCGATGAACGAGGGCTGGAACAGCACCTACAAGGGTTGAGCAGGGGTACGTCGACAACGAAACAACCGATGAATGGAGAAGGTAGACAACATCAGACGCCAAAGGGACCATGGAGACATGCACGCATAAATGCACTTGTCCAAACAAATGGCATCACAACTTTCAGCAGGTTCCACGATCGCATGGGGATCATTTAGATCAAGATATTAACTATAAACTCGTCTGGGATGGTGGGTGTTGCTTGCCGAGTGGGTATTTCCTGGGTGTATCAATACCCGAGTACCAGTTGAGAGGCAGATATACGAAGTACCAGGTAACTTCGGCATCATATCGATGGGGCCAGCTTGTCGAATTTGCAAGAACCGATACTTTGATCGACGAAAAGATTTCATCTGATGTGTATGTAGTCAGTCGTGAAGGAATCTGTTTCGGTGCTTGAGCACGCAGGAAATCCTGACACAGTAATATACGTCGTATACCCCTGGATACATCACAGAGGGACCGGTATACGCAAAAGTGTGGTGACGTAACCTGTAGCGGGTATGATACCTCGTATCCTGTCCACCTTTGAAATGGGGCGCAAACAAGAGGACGTGGCAAAGACCGTCTGTCTATAATTCCTTCTTTTTTGCTTTTTTTTTTCCTTTGACTTGCGTCTGTCATGCGTATGAGTAGTGATAGTTCCACGTGCAGTATATACGTCGAGTCTTTCTTGGGTGGCAAGCGGTGTAGTCGGTTTTTTCAGGCGCGAGTAGTGAGACGTATGAACCAGTGTGGACCTGGCACATCGTAGGCTGAATCCCGATTTCACTTTTTATGTTTCAAAGGAAGAAATATTACCCCTACCACACAGGCAAGCATACGGTTACGGTCTCCAGTCTCTCCGCATGCCCGAAACCAAATAAAAAATCCGCTTGATCAACGTGCGGTCACGTAGGACTCATACCGCCACCTGGTTCCAGATCAGGTCACGAGACCTCCCGGGCGCAAAAAATAGGGCACGGAATTCGGCTACGAGGATTAACTTTAAACTTTGCATATTCATACGTCTATTTACTTGCGCAATGTACACGTATTCGCACGATGAGATACACGCTACTTTTCTTCTTGTACTTGAATTATTAGAAGAGAGGTGCCGTTTACCATATGCTCAAAACGGTGCTCACGTTGCAGGACAGCACGCAGTGGTTCCTGGTATATATTTGTATAATATAAATTTACAGCCTAAATATCCTGAAATAGCTTTGTACAAATCATCCCTCGGGGCAACGGAAGCTCTAATATAGCGCATGACGGTGTGTTACATTTCCGGAGAGGTGCTTACATTTCCGGAGAGAGGTAAACGTTCTTCATACGATGAAATAGAGATGTGTAGACTATGTACATACCTCGGGGCAACGGAAGCGCTCGTTACCGATCACGATGACGTTTCCGTCGGGGAGTTCGTACGACTTCTCCAGCTGCGACGACTCGGCGGCGGTCTTCATCTCCTGGTCGAAGTCGAGAGCCACGTAAGTCAGCTTCTCCTTGATGTCGCGCACGATCTCGCGCTCGGCGGTCGTGGTGAACGAGTAACCGCGCTCGGTCAGCACCTTCATCAGGTTGTCCGTCAGGTCACGCCCGGCGAGGTCGAGTCGGTTAATCGCGTGGGGCAGAGCGTAACCCTCGTAAATGGGCACGGTGTGGGACACACCGTCACCCGAGTCGAGGACGCAACCGGTGGTACGTCCAGACGCGTACAGAGAAAGCACAGCCTGGATGTTTACGTACATTGCGGGTACGTTGAACGTCTCGAACATGATCTGGGTCATGCGCTCCTTGTTCGCCTTGGGGTTGAGGGGCGCCTCGGTGAGAAGGACGGGGTGCTCTTCGGGTGCGACGCGGAGCTCGTTGTAGAAGGTGTGGTGCCAGATCTTCTCCATATCGTCCCAGTTGGTGACAATGCCGTGCTCGATCGGGTACTTCAGGGTGAGGACGCCTCGCTTGGACTGGGCTTCGTCGCCCACGTAAGCGTCTTTCTGGTCCATGCCGACCTATAAACATACGAGGAAAGCCGGAATTCGGCCCCATTGTTTTGGTGCAAGGGATTGCGCATTGCGCATTAGAGACGGAACAAATTTACAAATTTAAAAGGTTTTCGAGTACATACCAGAGCAACAGGGGAACATTTGGCAGCAAAATTATCATGCTCCGTAAGAAAACGAGCATTGATCGTGCGGCCGACAAGAGAAGACCAGGTTGTTGCTCTTGTCTGTTGCTTGTTATGTGCAGACAGGGAGAAAATAAACGGCCGGGTATGATACTATACAATAGCGGGCGCCAGCTGCCTCTGCACACCCCAAAAAAATTGTATAATGCCGGTCGCCCCGGTGGCGCATCAGGTTATCCTCGAGCCTGGTACAGGTCAGTTTCGTGAGTTCGAACCCCCCGATTGCATACTCGTATATATTCATGGGGACTCTCTCGTGCACAAATTGACTTGCGGAAAGCGCGAGAGCGTGAGTTAGCAACACTCGATGAAAAATCGACGAGCAGTGGGATTGCTGAACTCTGTGCGCGAAAAAATTGAAGGCAAGAACCGGGGGAAAGAAGGGAAGACACCTGCTGCCTGTGACCACGGCTTGTCCAGAAGCTAGAAAGTGAATGCGTGTGAAAAAAAAAATACATGGAAAATGAAAAGGCAAACAATGAAACGCGCGCTTTTTTATCTTGTACCCTCCGCGATTCCTCTAGGAATTTTGACACGCGGACGCATGCGTCGCGCCACGTGGTGGTAAATCAAGCTTTGTGGGTACAGCTGTGCACAGCAGTAATCCTCCTGCACTGCGTTGCCCCGAGCGCCCTGCTGCTAGTCTGAATTGGCCGCCGGGAAAAGAACAATTGCGTGGACAACGATATGGATACAATAAAATAGAACAAAAGGGAAGTCTCTCATGAACGGTCTTCGTGCAGCATACAAAAACAAGTGAAAAAAACAGGGAGGAAGGAAAAAAAACTCTCCCGTTTTCCCGGCGCGTTTAAACTCGAAGTTTACTCCCAATAAGGTGTGATCAGCATGCACGTAAGCACGGCAGAAAATACCCTCAAGGAGAGAGGCGATGGGCATCAGCTTGGGTGTGTGTGGGTGGCAGCTGACAAGGGGGGAAAGAGGGGTCTACGGGCGGGTCGGTCGGCGACGCGAGCGCCCCGCCACGGAAGCCACGCGAGAAGGAACACTCCGAAACTTTCAAACGCAAAAAAATCCCGCCGAGTAGTTCTTCGGTATCGTTCACGCCCGGTCGCCCGCGCCCGCGAGTCATGCCCACGTAGCATGCACGGCCGCGACTGCGTGAGTATAGTCCGCCGCCCTGATCAGAGGACAGGGGTCTTTCTCGGGGCGGTGAGGCCGCCAACGCGAACTCGATTGCGTACGAAACTACAAACCGAAAGAACATTTTCAAAGATCGAACGGAAATATCTCAAAGAAGAAAAAGCACCGCCCGATCGCCGCTCTAGTCGAGGAGGCGCACACAACAGCACACTTCCAACAGTTATCCGCGTGCACCGGACACCCTGCAGTTTCGCGTGGGTTTGCGCCGGGAGAGGGGGGATGTTAGTCCCCTGTCCTCGAGGCAGATGTCAATTCTTGCGTGGGCCAACGAGGGTTTGTTTCGTTTTCAAAGAAAGGACTCACCATGATTCCTGGGTGCTTGGGGCGCCCTACGATGGAAGGGAACACCGCGCGCGGCGCGTCGTCACCGGCAAAGCCGGCCTTGCACATGCCGGACCCGTTGTCGACCACCAAGGCTTGTACATCCTCTTCCGCCATGGTAAAAAAGAGAGGGTTACTTCGAAGGTGTCGCTGGAAAACGGAGTGTGAGGGTGTGGGAGGTGGGAGGCGCGCGGCAGTCGTCACCAGAAATGATATGGAGGGATTATCGCTGTACCGGGATAGGGGATGAAAAATAGAGTTTGGTTCGGTTTTTGAGCCGCTGGCAGCCCGCCTCGTATCTCTTTGTCTTCGATGTGCGGACATGTTGTTTTGCTCGCGGAGTAGGTGGATTTTGGGCACCCTGGTTCAACCACGTGTTGCTGAGCACCTACGTGTTGCTGAGCACCTTCTATGAAAGGTTTATGGCTGGGGCGGTATCGTTTGGATGGGAGAGCGGCGATGACGTGTCGGCTGGCAGCGTGGTGGTTCTTCGTTGGTGCTGTTGCTTGGAGAGCGGATGCTGGTATCCTGTCAGTCCCAGCACCCCCAGACGATCTTGTGCAGATCGGTGAGCTGTACGAGGGGCGCAGATTCCCCAAGGAATGGGTTCCTATCACGAGGAGCAAGAGTGCCCCTCAGCCGGTGAGACAGAAAGGGTTGGAGAGAACGAGCGAAACGCGTGACTCTATTTTGCTTTTTGCACCATCGCGATGTACTCTGAAGTTGTTTGTTGCTGCACCACCTGTGGATGCTCTCATTCGTAACCAGCATGTAACAGCAGTTTAGGGCTCTCTGGCTGCTGACTTCTTGCAGTCTGTGATGAGCAAGAAGCAGGTGGTTCGGGTTATGGAATCAGTTGTCGCTGCCTACTGCTGTCTAATGCTGCTGTCAATGAGAATACAGACGTGGCTGTTGTGTGTTGAACAACTTGCAAATAATAAATTGTTGCACAGCGAGCAGTAGGGATGCCATGTACAACCTGGCAGCAGGGCACCCGAAGTACGGGTGTGTCCAATCTCGTGTCATAGCCGACCTGCAGAGTATGCGCTATGCTATGTACTACGTACCTGGTATGAGTTATTGTAATACGAGGGATAGCAGGTACCCGGTACCTGATACAGCTACAGGTATACCAGTTATGTCATCGCCCACAGGTCTATCCATCGGTCAATGAAAGTAAGCGGTCTTTGCCGTGCATAGGCCACCAGCTGCAGCTTGCAAATATTTAATATTAGTATAGTATGGACCATTCAACTGATCGAACTCACAGCTGACGTATTCGATACAGCAGTTTTACGAAACGCGCGGTCCTGTAGTCCTGCATGCTTTCGTTCCTGGCCTTTTTTGCGTAACACTAATAATACGTACGAGCTGCAATGACGAGCTTTGGTGTCGTGTGATCTTGTGATGCCGCAGTTTGCCCCCGAATCCAAGTCATGGAGGGAGAGGGACACCACGCTGTGGGCAGGTATCGCGTCTTTCCGCGACTCTCGTTGCGGTCAAACCCTGTTCAACATGTTTAGCAAGGCGACGCACCCCGAGCGAATCACTGCGGGCGTCGTGCAGCAGAACGAGGAGAGTGACGAGGGCTGCCTCTCGTCCTACTGCCGGCTCATGGACGAGAAGGTTCGGTTAGGATTAGGGTTAGATTTTTGTCGTGGTAGGCGTTCGCTGTTGTATCGTGCATGCTGGTATTGTCGCTCAATGCATTATACTGCTGGTGGTCGTTATTCCGCCTGGCTGTGTGTTCCAGTCTTATAATTGGCGATGTCAGAAAATAATGGTAACTACATCTGGCGGTGACAGTGCTGACCACATCACCTCGCCTGTTGTATTTGGCAATACGCATCTCTTATAATTAGCGATGTCAGAGAATGATGGTAGCTACAAATATTCTAGCTTTCGATCCATGTACAATACCAAATTACAAAGATTTAACACGTTGTTTACTACACCTAAACACTGGGTTGCATACTGCATCTAACATCAAACCTTGTAGAATAGTAAACATTACCAGGCAGATGATATAAAGGGATGTCTTCTTGCTACAACCGTCAGGTTTGTCCCCTTTGAGGATTTATAGTTTCCGCGCACATATTGAAATGCCACCCCCCCCCCCCCCCCCGCTCCCCCTCCCCCGATCCCTCTTGTTGAAAAAAAAAACACCCCTTTCCCCCCCCCTCCCCCGATCCCTCCCCCCCCTCCCCCTATTTTTTTTTTCTTTTTTTCCGCCTAGTTTGTTCAAACGCCCCACTTACAATCGACATCGGCCAGAGTAATAAACACCTCTACGCAGTTGATATCACGTCAGTATCTTTCTAACCATCCATGACGTAGTTTTCATTCTTTCCCCCCACCCCCCTCAACCCCCCCTCCAACGCCCGCTATTTTCCCACCACCCGCACGATGGCCTAGACCTAGCACCACGCGTATAACAAGCCCCTACATATCTTTGATCTCACAGCCGGAGTGTATTTGAATATTATATGTGACCTGAACCTCCTATAAACCCTCCCCCCCCATCCCCCCCCCCCCCTTCTCGCTCTCCCTTGCTCAAACGCCCCACCTAATATCGAAATCCGCCAGATTAATAAGCACTTCACGCACTGGATATCACCTCATTATCTTTCTAGAGCCATCCATGCCGCAGCTTCCCCCCCCCCCCCCCCCCCGCCCCGAACGCCCCCTCCTTCCCCACCACCCGCACCATCGCCTTGACCTAGCACCACACGTATAGCAAACCCCTACATATATGCCACCTAAAGCCCCCCCCCCCCCCCCCCCGCCCCCACCCCCCACCTCCCCACCCCCCCAGCCCATCCCACCCCCACCCCCTCGAACACTCCGCCCTCTACTCACTGATTGTACGACTTACAGGATATACATGATAAACTGGTGCATTATTTCCAAAACCGTCACATTTATCCCCTTAAAAGAATGTATGCTTTCCACGCACAGATTGAGCTGCCCCACCCGCCCCACCCCCGCCCCAACCCCGCCCCCTATTTTTTTTTTTTTTTTCTTCCCAAAACCGTCAGATTTACCCCCTTGAAGGATTTATAATTTCCACGCACAAATTACCCGCCCGTCCGCCCCCCCCCCCCCTTTCCCCCCCCCTCCAACCCCGCTCCCTTTTGATCAAAACCAGGCCCCCACGTCCTTCAAAACTCCGCCCTCCCCTCACCGGTTATTCGACTTACAGGATTCACTTGATAAACGGATGCATTTCCTTCCACAGCTGTCAGATTTTGTCCCCCTCAGAAACGGGTTTTATAGTTTCCGCGCACAGACTAACATCACCCTGTTGACCCTGATAGCTGCACTGTAGTTGCAAGGGGAGTCGCCGACCTATATCCTTAATGAGGACACACAACCCGTAATACGCGCGATCGGAGTATCACAAACAGCTTGCAAAGATGAGTTTCGACAAAATATTCGATCACACAGCTGGAGTGTATTTTCATTTTTTATAATATACTATCGATGGCTTTCTCCAGGATTTTGGTTGCTTGTCCCATTGTTTTGGTTGTCTGTTGCAGGGTTGCAGCACATGGTGTCATTTTTCGCTCCACAATTTCGGTTGTTCGTTCGTTCGTGCATATAATTGAGGTCGGGCTGAATGAAACATACGACCCTCTCTTACTGAAGCCCCTCCCCCGCCTCGCCCCACCCCCCGCTTCCTCCCCCCCCCACCGCCTCTAGTTGGCCTCGGTTGGCACCGACGCTGTAAAACATTATATGTATTTTGGGGTTGGCGTTGGTTGGCAACAACGCTGTAAAGTATGCTAGTCACTGCGTGAGCTAGACATCCAGGATACCGTTGTTGTTGATGTTTTTTGTTTTTTTTGGCGGTCACCATGATGGTTATCGAGTTGGATCATTCTGTGCGGGGTGGAGAACCCTAACTCCGCACAAGGGGAATGATCGCATCACGTAGTGTGAATATGGTAAGGCACCCACAAGGCAGTTACATAGTAATACCCATTGCTGCCTCTGGAGTGGCCACACCAGAAAACAAAGCAACTCATTGGCGCTGTCATCCATAAGCAAGAAAGTAGGCACAAAGTGCCGAAGTCCGTCTTACGAGCGGTTCTTGGAAGGATGCAGTTCACCCTTCATGTGACTCGCCGAACACCTCACGGCGCTTCTCGCTTGGTGCAAGCAATGTATGCCTGGTTGGTGACAACCCGACGTGCTCGTCTCGGCATAGTAGGGATGCGAGGGTCTATAGTCATACGACAACGGCCATGCACAAATTGAGTACCCACCCCCCACCCCCCACCCCCACCGCCTACCCCTCCCTCCCTCCCCCTCTCCCCCCCCTCTCCCTCCCCCCCCCCCCTCCCTCGCTCACTGTGTGCGTTTCTCTCTTTTTTTTCTTTTTTTTTTTGACACTTACACTTTCCAGCTTTTGGACAAGCCGTGGTCACAGGTGTCGTCCCTTTTTCCCCCCGGTTCTTGGCTTCAATTTTCATCGAGTGTTGCTATCTCACGCTCTCGCGTTTTACGCAAGTCAATTTGTGGACAAGAAAAAGTCCCCACGAATTTATACGATTATGCACTCGGGGGGATTCGAACTCATGAAACTGACCTATACCGGGCTCGAGGATAACCTGATACGCCACCGGGGTGACCTTATATAAACTCGTCCCTTTCTCTTGCTCTCTCACTGTGTTTGCCCCTTGCCTATGTATTTGTCCCGGTCCCTACCTCTCCTCTCCTCTCTCTCAGCTAGGACAACAGGACTGCCCGTTTCGTAAGAACATTCGCGTCCTGGAGGTTGACGCCCGAGACGCGCAAGGACCCTGCTGGGGGAGGCACTTGCAGGTGGCTATATGGTCTACGAAGTATCAAGTTACCAGTACGTTATACATGTGTTGATTCGAATCGACCGACACAAGGCGTTTTTGGTCTTGAAAGCGGTGGGGAGCGGTTCATCACCGTGCCGCGCGACCCGCCTGCGACTGTTGGATTTACCCACTGCTGTTGGATTTTGCCAACGACTTTCGTTGCGTCCCCGAGCGTAGTGCTGCTCTACTTTGATAGCGTAGAACTGCTATACCTTTATGGAGTAGTGCTACTCCACCATTACAGCTGTTCTACGGTAGAATACTGCTCCTGCAGATGTAACACGTTCTGTGGACACACGCCGTGCTGGTGGTGTCGGGTGGGAGGTCTGTTTGTTGATTGGGGGCGTCGTCGACCACTGCTACTATTGTGCTTGTACTGCTTCGCTCTTGCTGCAAATCTACTGGTGTGCTACCCACTACTGTCCTCTCACGCTGTTTCTGTGCAACGGCTGTGCTGTTGCTGCCGCTGTATCTCACGGTGGGAACCATTACTTGCTGATGCAACAATAGCAGCAGTGCAGTACGACACATATGGCTTGTCGAAGTTGTTCCCCTCACAAAGGAAAATCGTTTTCAGCGCATTGCGGCCTTGCCTTGCCGTGCCTTGACGATGTTACGCTGAGGTGGTCCTCTCGTCTCGAAGTAAAGTACGCGGACGCGTGCACGATTTGCCCGATCCCCGCGACGCAAGAAATTAACCCGATTGTCCCTTCGCCTGCTTGTCGCATCGCACGTTGGGTACGTTGGGCGCGTTGGCCTTCCGGGCGGGTGGGCGGGTTCGTTGTGAAAATTGTTTCGTTTGGGATGACTGACAACGTGGACATCAACATCAACAACCCCGGCAACATCCGACAACGTCATCAACAACAACGTCAACACCATAAACGATAACGGCGACAACAACATCCTCAACAACACCGTGAACAACATCTAACAACGTCATCATCAACAAAACCATCAACACCATCAACAACAACGTCGTCAAACATTAACAACGACTACAACACCAACAACAACGTCAACAACGGCGACAACAACATCGAAGTCTTACCTTCTGGCGGACGAGGAGTTCTGCATGCAGACGGACAGCCACATGGACTTTATAGACGACTGGGACACGGCCATGATGGCGGAGTGGGCTGACACGCGCAATGAGTGAGTGCCCCTTCCCTCTGCCTTCTTCCCTTTCCTTTCATCGTCTCCCTTGAAGCTGCAAATTCAGCATTGTCTTGATAATTATTTTATAGGTACGGTGATTAATTTATTAATAATAGCTCTATAATTCATCTGTTACACCTAGGCCCACCATCGTCTTCGGTCATGTTCGATTATGTCTTTTCAAGGTGAAAATGTTTCCCCTGGGTTTCGATGGAGGCATGTTTTCTCTTTTTTCGTTGACCGCACTCGCCCGTGTTTCGAGGATAAACATCTTGGAATTAGAGTGGGACCATTTCATCAGTAATATAAGAGTGAAAAACGAAAATTCGACGAAACCGGGGTGGGACAGGGAGGGGGTTCGGGGAGGGTTTTAGTCTCTTGAGGCTTGCGTTGCATCGTACTATCATATTGTTTAGTATAGCTGCAACACGAGCACGTACAACAGCAGCTCGGATGCGCACAGAGACAATGTGCAAGTCGTCGTGTTGCGCATCACCTGCACAATATTCAGACGGTGACCTCCTCAGTGAATAACGATGATGGCGTCAGGGCGAAACCGCTGACCGTTGCTGTGTCTGCTTCCAGACGCGAACCAAGTTTTTGTTATTGCGTTAGACGCGCTCTAAAAACTGCATTATTCTGCAACAACAGCGAACGGAAGGGATTGTAAGCAATCGACAACTCTTGTGACATAGGCAGCGACGAGCTTTCGCGCCTGAAGCACCGCCAGCGCGTCTCTCCGCGGCCAGATTACATACGATGGTCGGTCTGCGAGGCTGGGATATAGAGACTAAGAAAGAGAAGCTGACCCAGGGCGCGGCTCCCCGTGGCTGCGTAGAGAACACACCGCAGACAGGAGTCAGTCGGCGTGAAGGCTCCGGATGCTTGATTGGGTCTTAACATAAAATGAAACCCACTAGACACGCCTATTCGTGGCCAGACGAGTCAGTCCGCGTGGGCTCGTATTTCGCAGGAACAGGAAGGCTGTTTCGAGCCAACATTCTGTACCGGGACCAGGTACATTAGATTTTTGTTTGCATGAAACTTCGATTGAGAGCTGGGGCTCGGAAACGGTGCTGGCACCCATGTGAAGCCCTTGTAGGATATATTGATAGTATCACACCTACAATACACATATTTTGATTTCGTGCCGTTCCCTTCCTCTCTCCCAAAGGTACGGGGTGCTCAGCACGTACGTCCAGGACTTTACAGCTCTGGGGATAAACGTGGGCAAGCGGTGGGAGATCAGCCACCTGTGCGAGGTGGTCTTCGACGGGTTTCAGCAGCCAAGGAACCAGCGCGCGAGGGTGAGGCAGTCCCTGTCCGGTGCCCGCCGCCAACAAAATGGCTGTCGTATAGATAAGGCGGGGCACTGGCTCAGCATGTACTGGCAGTATAATCGATACTGACTGAGTCAATCAGTGCCCAGCCCTACGTATAGACCTTGCCCCAGTTTCGACGAAATGGTTGCAACATGCTAAAACACTTGACTTTAAACGCTAGCCGCCTAGCCGCCTCGTTACACCTTCATCGCGAGAACTTTCGCAGGAGGTCGGGGTCCCTAATACCTTCTCCCCGACCCCATCGGAAAATTCTCGAAACGAAGGTGCAATGAGGAGTTAGCGTGGCCTATCAAAAATTTTGTCGAAGCTGGGCCATGTCATAGTCTGTCCTGTACATTATCACTGGCCAAAAACGCCATCAGCTCTCTATCAAGTTAAGGATAGAGCGAGCGAAAGCCGAGAGAGTTTGAGCTGTTGGACCTTACGGCAAGCCGGACGGAGGCGGGGGGGGGTGGGGGAAGGAGGGTGGAACAAACGACTTTTGTTGCTTTCTTCAATGGGGCTTTTGCTAAAGAGGCGAAACGGGATGACTACACGACACCGTCGGCCACACGCGGCAACCCGACTCTGCTGGCTTACGGCAGGGTGTACATTCAGTACCATTACTATTAATACGCTGGGGTAAGGAGTTGTACATTACGTGCGCAGCATGGAAACGCCTCTCGCGCTGCAGCTTGCCCACCCTAAAGTGTGGGTAGGGTTGGAGTACTCTTTTGTTTTGTCGATATACCTGGCGATCCCAACAGTGTTGTCATTGATGTATGCCGGCGTGTGGGTATGGCGGGCGGCCGCGTTGCAGCCGCTGGGGTGGACTTGACACCTGCGCAACGCGCTTCTCGCTCTTCTGGCGCCGTGCGGCCGAAGACTGCGCTACAAACTCGAGTCCCGCCGAATTGATACGCAGGCATTTCTGCCTTGCCCTACCCCCCCTACCTCCCCCACTCACACAACCCACCTGACCCCAACCGCCGTGCCAATCTTGTCTTCTGCTCCAACCCACTGGCTCTTTGGATCGGGTCGGGCCGGGTGCTGTTTTGCGTGGATGTGCTGCGCAGGCGCTCCACGATATGACGGAGCCTAAGATGACTACGACGTGGGGAGCGGGGTTCTCGTTCTCCAAGTGCCACGCGGAGAGGGCGGTGCCGTACGACCCTTACCTGAACCAGGCAAGCCTTTTGTTTTGTGCAACTCCGTAACACGAGCTATTGTACCCTTCAGGTTGGAATTGCAAGGACCGTTTTGGGTTTTTAACAGCTCTACCACAAGGACTATATATTCCACTTTGTTCGGACATGCAGGCACCGTTTGGATACAGCGGGGTACCCGGGTACCCGATGCCCGATTTAGGAGCGTCCACACTGAGATAAAACGGGCGTGAGAGCGGTCAAATCTGCTTGCCACGCCTTGTGACGCCTATTCTAAAGCTTATATGATTGCCACGCCGGTACTATAATCTATATCATATCCAATCTGAGATAAGAGCGGGAGCGGTAACACTGGCATATGCCGAGGGGTTCCTAAACCGGGTACCCTACTGTTTTGATAGTTAGATATATTTTATACGCTACCGGTAGTGACATGTGGCGACAGAGTTTTACGACCATTTTATAGAATTATTGTAAACACGTCAGCTGTCAGCTGCGAGTTCGATAAAGTTAGGGTCGATACTCATTTGCGAATTTTTTTACGCCGCCGCTACGTTTCGGAAGCAAACTTTTTCGCAGTTTTGATCTGTAGACTATACCTGTGCTGTTGTGTATACGAGTAGCTCTATTGTATCATAGGAGTGTTGTTTCTTTTATCATCATGTTTGCTGCTTAGCTCACCTCTTGAGAGGTGTTATTAATACCCTTAGCGAGCTTCTTGACAAGCCGTACTGACAGGTGTCTCCCCTCCTCCTCCACCGTACTTGCCTTCGGTTTTGTCGCGCATAGGGTTAAATCAGCATTCCCACTGGTGGTCGATTTTCATCGAAATTTGCTGTTGATGTATCTCACGCTCGAGCGCTTTCGGCGACATGAGAAAAAACGTGCAGTACTCGTAGTATGACCATGTTCATACTACTTCGTAGCTGGTAGGAAAATACAAGGAAGACATTTTTTTTTTTTTTTCGCACACTTCCACTCTCCAGCTTCTGGACAAGCCGTGATCACAGGTGTCGTCCCTTCTTCCCCCCGGTTCTTGCCTTCATTTTTTTATCGCGCATAGGGTTCAGAAATCCCACTGCTCGTCGATTTTTCATCGAGTGTTGCTAACTCACGCTCTCGCGTTTTCCAAGTTAATTTGTGCGCAAGAAAAAGTCCCCACGAATGTATACGCATATGCACTCGGGGGGATTCGAACTCACGAAACTGACCTATAATACCAGGCTCGAGGATACGAACCTGATACGCCATCGGGGCGACCGGCTGTTATCAGGTTCAGGTGTACACGAGGCGGGTAGTATCATGTATATTCGAAATATTTGCGTTCGTATAGTTTATGTACTTCGAAGGATACTCGGATCTTTCTTTTTGTAGCACGAGCAAAAAGGTTCTGAATATTTTGTTGAACGTATGATACCTATGAGATAATTCAGTGCTGGGAGTCGCCGACCTAAATCCTTAACGCACAACCCGTAATACGCGCGATCGGAGTATCACACACAGCTTGCAAAGATGAGTTTCGACAAAATATTCGATCTCACAGCTAGAGTGTATTTTAATTTTTATAACATTCTTCATGCGGGGCGGCCGGTCGGCGCCTTTCCGCGCGTCCGCAGGCCAATATCGGCGTATTTTAGATCCAGCTGTTGTTTTTGGTGAGCGATATTTGGCGACGCCAGGTCGCGCATTCGCTTGCCGAAAGCAACCGCCCGGAGACAGCAACCGCCCGGAGAGCAAAATATAACGAGCTTGAAAGCTTTGATCTTAATCATGCGGGTATACCAGTACTTGTTAAGCTACATCAGCCTGGTTAATTTGGTCTGTTCCTCGGGGTTGGGTTCTTTTTGTAATTGTTGTACATACCTGGTACATAACGTAGTTGTTATTTAGATTAGTTGTTTTCCTCAGTCCGACTGCACCATGTATTTTTACACAGTTAATCACTGTCTGAAGACGATTTCCGGGTGCCTTTATGCTACATACCTGGTGTGTACTTCTGCGTTTTGCCAACCCTTTTGTTTATCCAAAATTTATTGTTTCATTGGGGGCGTTTTGCCGGCGCACAAACGCTGCCGCGTTTCTTTTTCTGCTGGCACGGCGAACACTTTTTTTGTTTTTCTCTCTCCGTCATCCGTCCATCGTCCCCTCCGGCCGTTCCGCGCGTGCGGCCTTGTGCGCAGATCTTCGACGGCGAGGAGTTCTCAAAGATGGCAAGGCTTTGGACATACGGGTACGACGTTTACACACCGAAGCGAAGCTACATCGTGCACGACTACAGCCACCCAGATGATGCCACGGTAAGATGGCTATGATATTGTGGCAGCAGCAACAACAACAACAGCAACAGCAATCGTCCTTCCCTCCCCCCCTCATCCCCCCCCCGTTCCCTCCTCTGTAAACCCCTTTACAACTCCCTCGCTCCGTCCGCAGACGGGCTCTTGGAGGAAAAACACGAATGCGGAAGGTGCCCGCCAAAACGCTAAGCTCGGGGCGAACCAGCGGCTGTGGGATCTGATGGAAATGCCGAAGTTCACGGAAAAAGGAAGGAGGGATGTTCAGGGCGGACCTTGGGGCCTGGGAGATCGGCGGACGCTGGACCAGTTCATCGAGTTCACCGGCGTGAGTTGAATGTTATTTGCTTGCTTACGCGTGATGCGATCGCGTGACAAACACGAGTGATGAGAGAGATAAAGTGGCGTTTCCCCCGTCGAGGGGGCCGAGGGAGGGGCGGGAGCGGAAGGAGGAGCGGAAATCGGAGGACGGAGGAGAATTAAGTCCTTCGGGACTGCACTCTCGTTTCGGAGACAGAATACTCGTGATTTTGGCTTAGATATACGTGTTTCACAGGTTTTTAGGGAAAAAAGGCTTTGAGGACGGCGGGGTGATGGGGAGAGAGCTGAATGGGGCGGGGACAGGGGGGGGGGGGCGTTGAGTGGGAATCGAATCCGCCCTGTCCCCCCTCTTCTCGTGCCGGTCCACGAGTCGAGAGAGGCGAGGCACGCGAGACGCGGTCCAGGTTTTCTTTTTGTTTTAATATTTGTTTGTCACGGAGGAGGAAAATCGGGGGGGTGACGCGCGCTTTTTCGGCTGCTTGCCGGCAGGTGACCCTCCGCAGTCTGCGGTGGACATGCTGCTGCGAGGACAGAAACAATTATATCGATCTTTCGCATGGTATCATAGGGCGCATTTCACAGACAGGCGCAGTAGCCTCTGCGAAACGCAACTGGAGCATTGGCTTCGTGGCCCTTGTAGCTGCGAGCTCCGCTTATTCGTCTTAGTTATGGCTGATCGTGTGTGCGTGTTGTATCGCGCAAATATAGAGTGCCGGAGAGCGCGAGCCATCTCCCCTCTCCCCTCCCTCATCCGTCCCTCCCTCCTCTCCCCTCCCGCCCTCGCCTTTCCCTCCCTCCCTCCCTCTCTTCCTCCTCCCTCCTTCCTCTCTCCCCGCGCTCCCCTACCCCTACCAAACGTTTGATGTAAAAATAAAATACGCGATCTCGGTCAACGAACAGGTCGATCTCCGAAACAAGAAGTGGATCGGGACGACGGGAGACCGGTGCGGCAGCGGCGTGGAGTGGGTGCCCTATTCTCTCGCGAGGGGCGGCGATAAAGGGGGCAGTAATGGCGGCGGCGACGGTGGGGGAGAGGGAGGGTTCAAGTCTTGGAAGAGCACGACAGGCGTCGACCCTATCGACGTGGGCCCGCGCTGGGACGAGGTTAGGCTCAAGCTGGAGGACTTGGGTATAAACGTCTGGTGGGGCCCCGCGCCGGGAAACCACCAGGAGGGTATACCTCCCAACCCTCCCGCCATTGGCATGATTGGGACGTTCGACCCTGCCGTGACCGCCAATAACGCCGGCGATGGTGGTGACGGTGGCGGTGGCGGCGGCGGCGTTAGCGAAGACAAGGGGGGTGGATCACCCTTGGATATAGTTCCCGTAGGGGCGATGCCGATGCCGCAGATATCGGAAGGCGGGGTGTCGTCGAGGAGCGGGGTGGGGGCGATGCCGCCGCCACCGAACTTGGAAGGCGGCGTGCCGTCGGGAGGTGGGGCGTCATCGGAAGGCGGATTGTCGTGGGTGGCTCTAGGCGCGCTGCTCTCGGCGTGCGTGGGAACAGCCGGAGTCGTGATGTCGTTGGCGCGCCGGAAGAGCGGGAAGAGCGGGGGAGAGCGTAGGCCGGGCGCTCGAAAGGGCCGACGCGAGTCTGCTGCTGCTGCCGCCGCCGCCACGGATTGGCAGGGTAACGCTTTTTCCACCGCGGCGATATCTCCATCGGGGTTGCACGAGTTTGTCTGGCAGACGTTAAGCAGCAATAAGGACCACAACGTGTGATTTGGCGCGGGGGGAGTGGGGGGAGATGAACGATAACATCATGAATTGAGCGATTGATGGATGGGTGGGTGGGTGGGTGGGTGGGGGGGTGGGTGGGTGGGTGGGCAGGTGAGAAGAAGCACGCGTGGGGGGGGGGGGGAGAATGGACACTTTACGTTACGTATTATTATTCTTCCGTACGGTTATTTTGTTTTTAAGGGCAAGCCATGTTTTTTGTATGATTACCAGGTGTAGTTACATTTTCGATAGTTGATGGAATGTGTGCGTTATGCTTCATAAATAGTAGGCGCGTGTCGCGCGCATTGTAGGTACATGGTCGTGTTTATTTCCATTATTTTGTTTCCAGTACTATTGTCAGTACCAGTATCAGTACCAGTATCAGTTCCAGTGTCAGCACCAGTATTAATGCTGGTTCTAATATCAGCACAGCAGTGGGGGGCTTCCAATAGTGCCGATCTGTGCCAGCCCAATATACCGGCACTATTCAGGGCTCCAGCACTGTTGGGAACAAATATGTCGATTGACGGCACTCTTGAGTTTTGACGGAAAACCGTCAAGGACCGCTTCATACTAAAACCAGTATATCACGTCTAACGAGGCCTTGACGGGACAAAACTAGACAGTCAAACCACATATTTGGTTGGGAATAGGGTTTATAGAGGTCTCCAGTCTTGCCAGGAGATTTTACCGGCACTATTGAGGGCAGTGGCAACATCCCACCGGTACTATTGGGAACCCCCCATTGTACCAGTATCAACCCATTACTGTTGGGAGCCCGCCTCTGTACCAGTATCAATATCAATCAACATCAACCCACCCATTGTTTTCATTAGTTCTTCTCTCTAAATAAACATTAGCTTAAGCGTATATGATGTATGATGTCAGTATGTCTGTATAACGTCCGGTTACCCTTGGCGTTCCAATGGTATATACGCAAGGTGTATACGTATGCAAGGTGTATATGCAAGGTGTATATGCAAGGTATATATGCAAGGTGCGCTTCATTTTTGGTGGTGGGTTGGTGGTGTGGGTAGGCAGGCAAAGCTCAGTTTTTTTTTCTTCGCGGCGCGGCATATGATGCAATAGTGCACCTTGCGAGCGTAATGGCGTGCGGCGTGCGTGTCGCATAACGCGGTTTGGACGCTAAACGGCCGGTCCCCTAGCCCGGCAAGCACCCCGAGCTGCTCCGCGTGGCCGATCTTGTAATCGTAGTTTTCTTTCCCTGCTGCAATTCCAAAAGGGAGGCGCCTTACGTGTCGCAAGCCAATGAGTGGTGTTCAAGTGCTGCTCCCCAGTGTGTCGTTTTTTTGGGGGGGTGACTAGGGACGGCCAGGTGGCCGATTTCGTATATTGTATGTGATACAGGAGTGCTCCCTCTAAAATGCCGATTGAGTAGCGCCGATTTCCCGCTATAGTGCATGTGAAAACGGTTGGCACATATAGGAACAGCTGGTAGTGTCAATATTCGGAGTAGTGCCGGTTGCCGCTATTGTGCGCCCGTGCTTCCCTCTATAGTGCACGTACCGGCACAATAGAGGGACTACTACTACTGCTGTACGAAGAAAGCGAAAGCCAGTCCTTTTGGGGGCCCTTTTAGTAAATACCGACCAAAAACACGAGAGGTGCGATCTTATAAGCCGTCTAGCAAGAGCGTGTGGCAGTACAAGTATCAGTTGGCATGCTGCACGCCTGTTGTGTAGCTTAGTACCCTCTACCCAGCAGCCCGGGCTCCGTCGTGTGGTCTATAGTCTGTACTCGGCACATTTTCTTTTCTTTTTTTCCCCCGCAATCCCAAAGGGGATCCAAGTATAAATAGACAACAACACCGGGACGACCAAGAGAGGGAAGTATCTAAATTGAGTACACTGCCGCTGAAACGACGTCAGTACGGGCAACGCTTTTATGGCAAAAAGAGAGAGCGGCGGCTGCCGCTGTTTCTGCTCAAGCAACGTCATTGTTGGCAAAACACTCTTCTGTGGAGCCGCATAACACGTGTACGACCTAAAAAATCGGAACAACGCGCCAACGAATATCGTTGGCGCTGCATTGCGGCACGTCATCGGTAGACTGCTGGACTACCCTTAGCAGCTGCTGTGTCGATCAAACTCGACGGTTGATCACCGCTGGCTCTGTTGCAAGAACAACCGCAACATCCCCTCCCCGCTGAGCCCCCTCCCCCCCCCCCTTCAAATCGTATCGTAGGGATACGACGCCTATTGTCTTAAGGCTATGCATGATAATGCCCCCCCCCCCCCTCAAATTAATCGCTCGGCTGCGCCAATCGTTCTCCTCCTCCTCCTTGCAATTCGGCGGCGCCCATGCCGGGCGGGGCCCCGGAACCCTCCATGGCTTCGCCTCCCCTTCTGAACGCGATGTCGAGACCCGGGTTGCTCGATTGAGAGAGGCGAACGGCCGCTTCCGCTATCTCGTCGCAAGAATTCGCGCCGATCTTTTTTTTTTTTTTCCGTTTTCGTTCCCGATATCGTTTTTCATTTTCGATTCGGTTTCGTTTTCACGTTCGGTTCGTGTTAATTTTCGTTTTAGAATGCGTTATCGTTTTCGCGTCCCATTTTTGTTCAAGTTTTTCGGTTTTTGTTTTGGTGAGAGAGCACACGACCACAACGCAAACGCAGCGGAAACCAACCGACCGACCGACAGACCGACACAGTCGCCACCGCCGAACGTGAAAAGAGGCCGATTTTCCGAAGTGCGATATGCAGGCAGAGCAAACAAAAAGAGGGAAAGCGGGGACAGAAGAAAAAAGAGGGGAGGGGGTTAAAGGTGGACACAAATATAGTATGGCTAATGTCGTGGTGGTGGATGCGGCAAAAAAAATAGGAATAGAGCAGTGTGCGTCAACGAAAAAATGCAACCACAAAAATCTCAGGAAGGAAGGAGGCAAGAGGGACACAAGGAAGGAAGGAAAGGCGCTGTCGCCGACGGCACGAACAGGCAGCGCGCGCATCAACCACTCAAAACACATCGCAAACGAACGCGACACGTCACGATGGAAACCGACCCAAAGGAAACATATATATCCCGTCTCTCACGAAGGAGAGGGTCCGCCCCCTTCCCCCTACGCGGGACCCCAATAAACAACACCGGGCATACGTATCAGACGGAGGGCGCGGGGGGGGGAGGTGCCGCTGCTTTTGAGCATCTCTGGTAAATAGCACATTGCTCCATGAAGTTAGTCAATCGCCGACGACGAAAAACACTAGAGCTAAGCTCAGCGCAAAAGTAAAAAACAATACCTCTAGCGTTTGCAGCCAGGGACAGCCGCCCAAGCCGTCGAGGAGAGCCTCCACGCCAGCGCCCGTGAGCCCGTTGGCGCCGAGGTCCAGCGTCTTCAGCGCACATCCGGAAAGCAGCGCCTCCAACACTAGGGTAACGCCTGAATATCACGGCATGGTCGGCGCGCCACGCAACGGCAAGAACGACAGCAACAGAAAGAAAGAAAATCGTGACGCACAATGAAAAAAAAAAAAAAAACCCGGTTCCACATCATCGCGAATGGACGCTGTTCTACGGTGCGAGAGGTAGTGCACTTCTTGTGCCGAAAGCGAATCTGAAAAACAAGGCTCCTTTACCTGTTACAAACACTAAAACTACCATGTCGTCGCGACGTCATTTCTCGTTTCGAAAAACGATTGTTTTGCATACCTGGGCCACGGGTTTTGCTAATCGGATTGCACTTTCAGTTTGACGCGCGCTACGCCATTAATAGCGGTGCGGCACATTTTTTTCTGGGGTGTTCCTCAATCTGGGAGCTTAACACATGCCCTTCTTGACCAAAAAAAAAAAAGAATTGGAGAAAAAAAATGAAAAAGAAAAAGTGCTGGCCGGATGAAAATCCCATGGCCTAGGTATATATAGACCGACAATCATCCAAAAAAATGACCTCGCGTTCCGACAATTTTGGGTTTATAAGGAGCCTCCCGCCCTTGAGAAACCTTTTCCAGACGAAAAAAAAGTGCTACCTCAGTCGTAGCACGCAACGTTTGCTCAAAACCACATTGTGAGTGAGGACGCGTGCGCTACGACAGAGGTATCACTTTTTGTCTGAAATCGTTTCTGAACGAACGAGGCTCTTCAAGCCCAGCCGGTCGCCCGGGTGGCGTATCAGGTTAGTATCCTCGAGCCTGGTATTACAGGTCAGTTTCGTGAGTTCGAATCCCCACGAGTGCATACGCGTATACGTTCGTGGGGGACTTTTTCTTGCGCACAAATTGACTTGCGGAAAGAGTGAAAGCGTAAGTTAGCAACGCTCGAAGAAAAATCGACGATCAGTGGGATTGCTGAACCCTATGCGCGATAAAAAAAATGAAGGCAAGAAACCGAGGGGGAGAAGGGACGACACCTGTGACCGCGGCTTGTCCAGAAGCTGGAAAGTAGACGTGTGCGAAAAAAAACAAAAAATCGTCGGAAATAGGCCACTGTTTTGAACGACTCTCGCCGTGTACCTCGAGGCCACGGGATTTTTCATCCGAGATCATGGCAGTTTTATTTTCCTCCCAAATCAGTTTTTTGGGAGAGGTCTTTTAAGCTCCCAAGTTGAGGAAACCTCAGAAAAAACAACAATGGTTGGTGCACCTCTATCGTCGCACGCGTCTGACGACAGACCTCCTCAAGTGAGAATCTCTGGAAGAAAAAAGTTGTGGATCACTATCCGCAGCATGTGCTCGCAACATCACCTCTTTTCACCCCACCAGCAACAACGCAGTTTTCTTCTCGGCCACCACGCCACCACACCCTAGAAGCAGCAGGAACGGAAAATGTATCTTTTATCGTTTTTCAAATTTTATTTGATTTCATTTTCGTTTTTTTTTTCGTCGCGTTCGCCGGGCCTATCATACCACACCACATACCTTCATCGCCACACGCGTTGTGGAACAGCTTTGCCTCCCTCAATCCCGAGGCGGAAATCACCGCCCCGATCCCCGCCCCGCTCAAGGCACTCCCGCTCACGTCCAACACCGCCAACGCCGGACCCGCGGCCCGCCCGATCGCCGCCGCCCCCTCATCCCCAACCCCGTTATACCCGATCGACAGCGATTCCAGTCGTGGCGCACCACCGCACGAAAGGGCGTCGGCGATGGCAGACGCGCCGGCGGTCCCCAGGTCGTTCTTGGAGAGATCGAGCGTCTCCAGCAGTGGCAGCATCCCCCCAGCGTTCGATGAAGCTTCGGCATTCCCGCCGTTGGCGCTGGTACCGGTGATGGCGGTATTGGCGTTGGCTGGAGAGAGAGCCGCGGCGAGGGCGGTCGCGGCGCCGACCCCAAGCCCAGCTTCCGCCAGACGGAGAACCCGGAGTGTTGATGCCGCGCTGCTACAACCACTACCGCCGCCGCCGCTGCTACCGCTACCACGGAAACTACCGGCTGCTGCCACGAGGGCGCCAAAGAGGGCGGCGCCGCCCTCGTCTCCGAGAGGGTTCTTCGAAACATCGAGGAACTCCAGACGAGGCGGACCACTACCACCACCATCACCACTACCATCATCACCACCACCATCACCACCACCACTACCATCGGAGGAAAAAGGCCGGGAAGGGAACAGGGCGCGGCCAACAGCCTCCGCGGCCGCCGCGTCGAGCGCGTTGCCGGAGAGGTCGAGGCGCAGGAGCGTTGAGTTGCGGGAGAGTCCGGCTGAGAGAGCCCTGATCCCTGGCTCCCCCAGCTTGTTGCGCCCGAGCCTTAAATCCTAGTGGTTTCGCATGCGTCACGGTGCAAGCGCGGTGTGGGGATGGGAAGAGGGCGCGAGATAGGTGCGTGGCAGAGGGATGGCCGATAGGATAATAAAAAATAGGAGCACCGGCAGCAATAACAATAACACAATGGAAACTACGAAACCATTTAACGATAATCCATAACTAACGCACGACTTCAAGTTTTATTGTCTCTCTTCTACTGAGAATTTCCCACCGGAGGGCAGACTACCACAGAGTTGTCGTTGCTGTCGGGTCCTTAACGCTCTCGAGACAAAATATACCGGTATGTAATAGCAGCACGTACAATGGTGTTACCATTGTAGCACGCGAGGACACGCATCGAGGCCGCGGTGCCAGTAAGGAACAAAACGAGACAACCAACGGGACCTCTAAGTGTCTCCCAACCCTGCCCCACCCCCGGGTCTCTCCCCCCCCCCCAGTCCATGCCTCACCGTTAGGGTAGGGTGTGTCTCCAGGAGGGCGGCAAGGCCCTCTCCTGAACACACGGACTTGTACTCTAGGTCAAGCACCAGGAGCCCTCGGTTGGACCGCAGTCTCTCCACCAGCGCGTTCACTCCCTTCGAAGAGAAAGAGGGAGGGGGGAACAGAGGGTGGTTCAGCAACACGAGCACCTACCTACGCTAAACAGCTATTGTAGCATACACTAAGCCAGGTGTCATGGTCGTGGAGCCACAAGCGCATATCAAGCGTGTCAAGCCCGCAAAGCTAGGAAGGGCGTTGGGCTCCTGCCATCTGAAGTACTTCGACCGAGAGAAATATAGAGCGAGAATCGAACAGAAATACATATACTTGAGCGAGAGAGCAATAGAGAGACACACGAGAGATATATCGATATGATTAGAGAGCGAGAGGTAAAGACAAAAGCAACACAGAGCTATATCTCGATCGAGATACATATTATACCTGGTATATTCAAGTATAGAGATGGAGATGAGAATCATCAACATACCCTGCCCACGCAACCAACGCCCACGTGCCAGTCAGCCAACAAACTATTAATACTTACCGAATCATCCATCCAACCCACCGAAATCTTCGGCACTCACAGTCAGCCAGCCGCCATCACCCAACCCATTACTGCTTGACACCCCCACGTCTCAAGACACACCTCGTCACCGAAGCTATTATCCCCGAGGCAGAGTGATCGGAGGGTGGTGTTCCTCGACAGGGCCTGTCCGAACGCGGCGGCCTCGGCGGCGGCCAGCGGGTGCCCGGAGGCAAGAAGTTCCTTTAGGGAGGTGTTGGAGGCCAGGGCTGCCGAGAGGGCCATGGCCTCCGCTACTCCGAACTTCCTCGTGCTCAGGATGCACATGGTGTTCGCCTATGCAGACAGGGAGGGAGGTAAGGAGGGAGAGAGGGAGGGAGGGAGGGAGGGAAGGAGAGAGGGAAGGAGGGAGGGAGGGAGGGGGGGAGAGAGGGAAGGAGAGAGGGAGGGAGGGAGAGAGGGAGGGAGGAAGGGGGCGGTCATAGCATGGGGGGACATAAGAGAGGCGACGGGGAGGGGGGGGGCATGAACGAGAGATTTTCAGATTGGCTCAAATTGTGCTAAAATTGCGCAACGGTGAGCGCTGACCGATCAACGCCAGCAGCTGCCGCGGTGAGTGTAGAAGTGAGAGGTGTGACTCGCAGTCTCGCACTCAAGCCGCGAGCATCATGGTTGCTATGGAGGGGCTCGCGATGAAACGCGCGCGTTCATGCGTATGCCCTAGAGATACGAGCGATGCGAGCACGCAAGCGATGCAAGCGATGCAAGCGGTGCAAGCGATGCAAGCGGTGCAAGCGATGCAAGCGATGCAAGCGATGCAAGCGATGCAAGCGATGCAAGCGATGCAAGCGATGCAAGGGAGCGATGCAAGGGAGCGATGCAAGGGAGCGATGCAAGGAGCGATGCAAGGGAGCGATGCAAGGGAGCAATGCAAGGGAGCGATGCAAGGGAGCGATGCAAGGGAGCGATGCAAGGGAGCGATGCAAGGGAGAGATGCAAGGGAGCGATGCAAGGGAGCGATGCAAGGGAGCGATGCAAGGGAGCGATGCAAGGGAGCGATGCAAGGGAGCGACGCAAGGCAGCGATGCAAGGGAGCGATGCAAGGCAGCGATGCAAGGGAGCGATGCAAGGGAGCGATGCAAGGCAGCGATGCAAGGGAGAGATGCAAGGGAGCGATGCAAGGGAGCGATGCAAGGGAGCGATGCAAGGGAGCGATGCAAGGGAGCGATGCAAGGGAGCGATGCAAGGGAGCGATGCAAGGGAGCGATGCAAGGCAGCGATGCAAGGGAGCGATGCAAGGGAGCGATGCAAGGGAGCGATGCAAGCGACGCAAGCGACGCAAGGGAGCGACGCAAGGGAGCGACGCAAGGGAGCGACGCAAGGGAGCGACGCAAGGCAGCGACGGGAGCGATGCAAGGGAGCGATGCAAGCGATGCAAGCGATGCAAGCGATGCAAGCGATGCAAGCGATGCAAGCGATGCAAGCGATGCAAGCGATGCAAGCGATGCAAGCGATGCAAGCGATGCAAGCGATGCAAAGCGATGCAAGCGATGCAAGCGATGCAAGCGATGCAAGCGATGCAAGCGATGCAAGCGATGCAAGCGATGCAAGCGATGCAAGCGATGCAAGCGATGCAAGCGATGCAAGCGATGCAAGCGATGCAAGCGATGCAAGCGATGCAAGCGATGCAAGCGATGCAAGCGATGCAAGCGATGCAAGCGATGCAAGCGATGCAAGCGATGCAAGCGATGCAAGCGATGCAAGCGATGCAAGCGATGCAAGCGATGCAAGCGATGCAAGCGATGCAAGCGATGCAAGCGATGCAAGCGATGCAAGCGATGCAAGCGATGCAAGCGATGCAAGCGATGCAAGCGATGCAAGCGATTAGCAAGCGATTAGCAAGCGATTAGCAAGCGGCAAGCAAACGATGTACCAGGTACAGGTCAATACTAGCATCGAGCCAGCATGTCTTGATGCATCGGTCGAGGAGAGGGAGCAAGACATACAGCTCCGAAGTCCCCAAACCGCGAGCTTCAGCGAGAGCCAGAAAAAAAAAAACAGGCTCAAAGCTCACGGGTGAAGGATCAAGGCTCAAGGCACAAGGTTCTCACCTCGAAGACGCCTCAAGTCGAGAACGAGCGATGGATGACGGCTGGCGCATCCATGCGAAAAATCTTCACGTGCGTACCGGTATCTTACTGCCACTAACGTTGCGGAAAATCGAATGGTAAGGGTGATACTGGTACCCTGGCACCTTGCAACGGCTACGTCGCAGTCGGTAGCTCGCATCATCCTGGTTAGTAGCAGAGCTACATGCACGTGTGAGAGAGAGAGCTACGTCCAAGTCGTACCATAAAATGGCGTACCTGTCTACTACTGTTGTACCAAGTACCTGGTACGTGTACCTGGAACTCGTTACGGCAGCCAATAACTTGCCGCTCGTGGTAAAAAATGACAGTCCCGTCAAACTACAGCAGGCCTCACCGTTTTGTTGTCCCTCAGCTTCGCAATCAGATCATCCACCCCACGGGGAGCTCCCCAAGCCATGATATCCCTTGCTTCACAATTCTTGCGTAACCGTAACAGGTTGTTGGCCAGGCTACCACGATCCACCTGCTGCCGGCGACTGCTGGCTGCACCTGTGCCTTGCTCGCGCGATGCGAGATCACGAAAAATCTGGCAGTTCCCTGGCGAATATGCTTCCCTGCCTGCATGTAAACCCCTCATTTTGCCACCCAACAAGAACACAAGGGCTATCCAAGGCTTGGCTGTGCGTTACTCTACCACGGTGTTCGCCGCTGTGTACTACAACGAGCGAAAGGAGAGTGTTGTTCTAGCTCCACAGTAGTGGTATCGATTGCGGTGCCTAAAGCTCGACGTGCTCCTGCCAATCACCCGCTCTAGGACACACCGCCCCTCTGTGCTGTTGAATCATCTGTGCATCGTACGTAGCATTTGCTTGTACGACGAGTACTGGCGCTGGCGCTGGAGCTGCTGGTGTTGCTGTCACGTCGTCTTTAAGTGAAGATACGATAAGAGGAGGGAGGAGAGGAGAGAAATAAGAGCATAATGGCGAAGGGAAAGGGCGAGAAAAAGGGAGGGGGCGGTGGCGGGGCACCGGAGGAGGAGCAGGAGCAGAAGCTGCAGGCCATCCTCCTCGCCGACTCGTTCAACACCAACTTCCGGCCCATCAGTAGCGACACCCCAAAGGTGTGCATGTTGCCCCGGGTAGCACGTAAATATAGAGCCTGTTTAGAGCATCAGGGGGGGAGGAGGGGGTGGGGCGCACTCGTACTCCAACTGCTGCCTGTGCTGATGGAGGTATATGTGATTATATGGACGATGGTGATGGTGATGGTGCTGGTGACAACAGGTATATTCCGCACCGCTGTACTACGGACTGGTGCATATGATTCACCAGATACACTCGTATTCTGTTCTGCACTTTCCGTGTGAAGGGTCTGACGTCTGAAGTGTGCTCGTAAAGGGTAAAGGGGGGTACATTCGGTCAATGGTCGCGTACGTCGCTCGAGTTGCCCCGAGTTGTGTGCACTTGCTGGGTGCTGGGCATCATAAGGCTTGGCCCAATATTCTTTCAAGACGCGTCTTAAAATCTGAGACGCGTCGTGAAATCTGTTTTTTCAGAGGGGGGCCCATCTTAATCACTATAACTGCGACTCGGCACGTCTTTGATTCGTCTTAGACCAGTTCTTATACAGTCGGATTTGTCAGTCGAAAAACGGCCGTTCTCGACTGAAGCCCAAATCGGGCTTTCTGACACAGTCGAAAAAGGGCCTTTTCGACTCAACTTTTTTCGACTGAGTTTTCCGACTGGGGGATCCAGTCAAAAAGCTTGACCTTTTGGACTGGATCTGTCAGTCGAAAAATTCAGTCGAAAAAGTTTTACACCTGTTTTTTGAACCCATCGCATCGTTCATCCCACCACAAAACACACACCCACACGCCCACACACCCATACCAGGTACCACACAGCAGTATCATACAGCAGCGCCGACGCTGCCTTGGCTACCAGTGCTGTTGCTTCTCGCCGCAAGTCAGCGTGGCGCACTCCTAGCTCCGCTCGCCAGCAGGGTGTATCACGCGACAGCAGTAGCGCGCGTTGTCCATGCCATTTTGCCAACAACGGCTACGCCTGCTGTGGCTTTGGCGGCTCTCGGCTGAGCGCAACGCCACGAACGTAGCTTTGGCAGTTTTCGGCTAAGCCCAACGCCACCAACCCGCTTGGACGAAGGTTCGTCGCGCGTGAAGCACGCGTTGCTCGCGAGGAACGCGCGAAGCACAGAGCTGCCAACCGAGTTTCGAGCGCCATACAGCAGTACTCCTTCACACCAGCCGCCTCTAGGAAGAACACAAAAACTATAACATCGACTCGTCTGACGATAAGAAGGACCAGAAGAATCCAGTCGAAAAGGGCCGTTTTCGACTGGCGGAATCCGACTGTATCAAAAATGGCCTTAGAAGCAGGCGCTTCGCTTGGCTTTGCGGGCGGCGCCCAATGCCCCCAAATCTACTGAATGTATGTACTACCCGCTATTGACCACGTTTTCCCCCCGTTTGACCGAAACCGTAACATTTTTTGGTCAATTCTGACACCCTCAAAAAGACAAGGACGGCTAGACGTCGCCGCCTGACAGCACGAGTAGACCACGAGCGGAACATCCAGTAATTGCGAGTAGTTTGCGATCGTTTATCTCCGAGAAAATGACCGCACTCAAAACAAACGAAACAAAACAATTATTTATCGTTATCGACTGCAGCACAACAAATAATCCAACTGATTTTCTTGTTGTAGGAAAGGAGAGGATCAGAAAACGTATCCTAGGTCGTGGGTAGGTGCTGCTCGGGGTTCTGGGTGCCGTGCTCGGTGCTTCGCTGTCAGGCCGGAGGGAACACACGCACATATCGGGCGTTATCAACGAAGACCAGAACCAACGGTATAGCAAGCCTGTGACCATAGTTATCGACGATCGAAGCAAGTTAATGCTCGTATCCATCACCGAGAACGCTACAAATGTTTCATGACATATATGATGTGATACTTAGTATGAATTGAGAAGACACGTACTACAACAGTAGATGCCCCCCTATTCTGCAGGTTGAGTAGTGCTGGTTGTACCTGTGATACCGTTTGGTACAGATGTAAACAACCAGTACTGGAAGTATGGGGAGTAGTGCCGGTTGTCGCTACAGTGCTGATATTTACGGCACTATAGCGGCAACCGGCACTACAGTACTGGTGTATGCGGGTACTGGTGGTGTTTGCGGCCTCTGTTTTTTCCCCATTGCCCTTCGTTAGTGTTGGGTTTTATTCTGCTCTTATTTCCCATGGGCTCGGTGGCGAGGGGTCATAAGAACACCAGTACTCGTATACCTGGTATACCAGTACTGTACTGGCGCCTCAATAGTGCCGTTATGTGCCAGGCGTAAATGCCGGCACTACTCCCCGTACTTCCAGTGTTGTACACATCTGTGCCTAGCGATTTCACACGCGCAACCGGCACTGCTCAACAGGTAAACCTAAGCAGACTGTTGATCCCTATCACATGATATGATATCCTTGTTATACCGTACATGTTGGTGGTGACGTCATTTTGTCTCTTCGGTATTGATTAAGTTAATGTATACCATCCGACCTCCACCTGACCACCCGACCACCCGACACCACATGGACGTGTCACGACGCACACACAGCAGCCCTCACTATTCTCGGCGGATAAAGAAGCGTCGCTCTTGAACTCAGCGAGCACGGGGCGTTGAATGATCTGCGACCGGCTTCCTTGCCGCCACGCTACCCCGACTGCCTCCGTATGCTGTATTTATGTGCTTTACGCACGTGGTGATTTGTTTTCGTGCGCTTAGCTTTGCTTGTGCTTGTCTTTACGCGTGCGAACAAAAAGGTGTTGTGTCCGCTGGTGAATGTTCCCATGATCGACTACACGCTGGAGTTCCTAGCGCGCAACGGCGTTCTTGAGGTGTTCGTCTTCTGCGTGAGCCATGCCAAGCAGCTCGAGGACTACCTCAACTCGTCCAAATGGAGGGAGCACATGGAGGTGCGGCGGCGATTGAAGGCGTGACGTGCGGCGGGATTAGCACCGCTTCGAATGTCCTCCGAAGGGAAGAGGGAGAAAATAGCCAACTTATAACCACATGAAATGCTGCACACGATGCACGAACGCACGCACCGCGCCGGTCCAAGTTATGGACGCCAGAGGGGCGGGGTGGAGGGTGTGTATATATCGGGGGGGGGGGCTGGGGAGTAAGGATGGGATTGGGTGGGGTGTTGCTGTGAGTGGTAGGTGGTATATACGATGATTTGTTCCTGGGGAGAAATGCGTGTTGCCCTTCCTTGCGCAGGGAAACCTGCATCGTATGGCAGTCGGCGTCGTCGTTGCCTGGCGTCGTTCGGCAACACGTATTGCTGTAGTCTACACGTGTGTGCTTGCGTGCGTTGTTTTTTTCAGGTGCGCATCATCACTTCGAACAACTGCCTGAGCGCAGGCGATGCTCTCCGTGACATCGACCAGAGAGGGGTGGTGAGGTCGGACCCTTTCATCCTCGTGTCCGGTGACGTCATTTCAAACATCGACCTCAAGTCCGTCATGAAGCAGGTATATTATTTAGAGGCCCACTTAGCAATTATTAGCCTGCCACTGCTTGAGTCTTTCGTGTGTCTGATTATTTATATTTTTTACCTTAGTTTGCTCGTTGTTTGACTGTTTGATTACTGAGGGTCTGATATTTGATGTTTGATTTCTGTTTCATAGATTCACGTTTGTCAGCGATAGTCGGCCGCCTGCCGTCGCCACACGAACATACAGGCGGTAGTAGTACTAGTCATTCGTTTTGCTGACGCACGACTGAGATTGTGATGGGTTCGAAAAGTTGATGACGATGGCCGTTGCGCCCCCACCGCCACGGCCCTACTCCTCCCAGTAGAGCTCACGACTTACTCGAGGAATGGTTGAGGTGCAGAGTGTACGAGACGAACGGGGTTGGCCTTACATTGGTTGATTGCATTTGATTGGGCTAAGGTTACGGTTAGAGTTCGAGGTGGATATGATTCAAAGTGTATGTCGACCATTTTCTCGAGTAAGTGGTGAGGGGTCCTCCCTCCCCCCCCCCCTCCCCCGTTTTTTTTCGTTTATTGGAACGCCTCCAGCACAAGGAGAACAAGAAGGCCGACCCTTTGACATTGATGACCATGTGCTTCAAGGAGGTCGGGTCTGTGTCGAGCGCTCGGCCGATCATGGACAGCCTTGTCGTTGGAATGAACAAGGTATACATCAATACGTCACTATCACTATCAAAAATAGGATAACCTCCGCATTTGTTTGTCTCGGCCGAAGCAAGCTTTTAGGTTGACCTTTGCTGGTAGTGGTTAATCGTGATTCGTTTCACCGATACTATTAGCGTCGACACCAATCCCTCCTCTCATGTTCCCACATCGACATCACTATCCATAGTAGGATAACCTCCGCATTTGTTTCTCTCGGCGGAAGCAAGCTTGTAGGTTGAGATTTGCTGGTAGTGATGAATAGTGCTTGGTCTCACCGACAGAACTGACGTCGACCCCAATCCCTCCTCTCATGTTCCCACGTCTCGTGCGTGAAGACCCGTCGATTGTGAGAGAGCGAGCGAGCAAGCGAACCAATCGCATCGCTTGCCGCCTGTTGTCCTGCCGACGTTGTCAGTGCTTGTCCAAACTCGCTTCATGGGGGGGGGAGCATTTGCCTCAAGGGGGGGACGGAAAGAGAGGGGGCAAACTCCCCTCAAGGGGGGGGGCACCCCCTCATGGGAGGGAGGAAGGGGCGCCCCACCCCCTCATGGGAGGGAGGAAAGGGCGCCCCACCCCCTCATGGGAGGGAGGGAAGGGCCCCCTCCCTCCCTCCGTCATGCGAGTTGGGCCCCCCTCCCTCCCGCACTTATGGGAGTTTGCCCCCTCTCCTGCTCTCTTCCACTTGAGGAGATCCCTCATGGGACGGGGGGAGGTGACTTGTGGCAGGCATTGGTTTTGACGGGGCAAAAAAAGGTCAAAAACGAACAAAAAATATACGAAACGAAACGAGAATGACGTTTTTCGGGTGACACCCTGCATTCTGTTTTGGTCTGTTGACGTTGCGTCGACGGCTGCTGTTCTACTGTAGTTCTCTCTTAGAAATCGTACTATTGGTACTATTATAATGTGCAGACACTTCATCTTTAACAGCAGGATGACTAATTTCAGCAGTACGATGTGTAGTTAAATGCATTTGTATGGCTCATATAGTGACAAACCCTTTGTACAAGAAGTATCCGTTTTCGCGTTTCGTCGTTGTGCATGCTGCAGGCGAGCAACCAGATTGTGCTGTTCCACAACAAGATGGAGGAGGCGTGTCTCGATATCGCAGAGGTCTTGCTAGAGGTGAGTCACAGGGGTGCGCGTGCTCTGGATATATGCTGAAATATGAATATCTTTTTTTGTTGTCCGACTTCGGCGCCTTTTTGTTGTCTAAACGCGTACATAACACGGTGTTTTTTTTTCAGATGCTCCTGACGTAAAGTGGACACTAACAAAGCGCATTACTCATATTTTATTAGTACATTTATCTATTAGTAGTTCCTGTTTAGATCATATTAGTGAAATGGATACTAACAAAGCCATGACAGTGCATCTTTTTATATTTTCTTATGTTAGTGGTTCGTGTTTATTTTGTACGTGGTGTAGTTTTGTGTTTTGATGACTTTGATGATCAGGCTTCTTTCCTGTTTTTTTTTTTTCTTGTGTGGTGTGCGCGTTGCCCCTAAACGCTCTTCGCTGGTGTTGGTGTGTTGTTGTTGTTGTTATTAGCGCTTGTATTGTGTTGTTGTTGATTTGATATGCTTTTTCGGTGTGCTGTTGCGTGTCGGGTATCGACGGGCTCTTCTTTTTCTGCTATACTCTTTTTTTATGGGGTACTCGTAGGTCCTATCTATTTTTTCTTAATTATTGCCTGGTATTTCTTATTTTTCACCTCGTGTTTCTTATTTCTTCTTTCTTATTTCTTCGTGATTCATTCTTCCTCGGCAGGAGCACGGGGAGTTGGAGCTGCGGAGCGACCTCTTGGACTGCCACGTGGATGTTTGCTCTCCTGAAGTGCTTGTGCAGCTCTCGGACAACTTCGACTACCAGGTGAGATCGTGATTGCACGGTGCTCTTGTGCTCTTGTGTCCTTGTGCCTGTTTCCTGCCAAACCGCTAAAAATGTTTCCGTACGAGGTCTTTGCGCGCACTGATACTGTGTTCGTTCTGGTATAATGCATGCTGTATTCTGTTTTTGTTTAATCCCGCGACACTGCTGCCGAAACCCCACATCGCCCCCCCCCCCCCTCCTCCCCGTACGCCCCCCCCCCCCTCCTCCCCCTACCCACGGGCTTCCCTTGGCCTCCCCTTGCCTCCCCTCCCCCCCCCCCTCCTTCCCCTACCCCCCCCTCCTCTACCTACCCACGCGCTGCCCTTGGCCTCCCCTTGGGTATTATTTTGCCTCCCCCCTCCCCCTCCCCCTTTGCAGGATATCCGACAACACTTCGTGGCGTACGAAGCTGCCAATCACGAACTGGGGAACAAGATTCTGGCGCACGTTGTGCCTGACGCGTAAGCAAAGCGCGGGCGGTGTATAACTGCTTTCGGTGCATGTATAGTTGATGTCGGTACTTGCGGTTGGTATCCGCGTCTGTGCTTGTCTAGTATTGTCTAGTCTTGTCTTGTGCTGTCTTGCCTTGTCTTGTTCAGTGTTGTCTTGTGCTGTCTTGTGTTGTGTTGTCTTGTCTTGTGTTGGTTTGAATTGGCTTGGCTTGGATTGGATTGGATTGGATTTTAGATTATTTTTGTTGGGTTTGGCTTGGCTTGGCTTGGCTTAGCTTAGCTTGACTCTCCTCTTTTGTGTGCGAGTCAAAATATCTCTACGCCATGATGCGTCTACACACGGTCAAAAGGATGATGACTTCCCTCAGTCCCCTCGGCTTTTCGATTTTGCCGAGGTGTCGGTGCGGGCAAATTACACCTGAGCACCTTCTGTTGTTTTAGCTGGTTTGAACATCCTCCGGGTGGGGGGGGTCAGACCGGGTCGACGTGCTCACGCTTCCGTGCGCAAAGGCAGCACCGCCTTTGTGCTCTAGCCGGGCCTTTGTGCTCTACAGCCGGTTTAAGCCCTTAGCCTCTGCACCCACGTTTTTGGAGGCCAACTACTTGAAATTAGCGTAGGGTTTTCGTTTTACAGTAATAACAAGGTCAACAAATATACACACGACACAGAAGTTGTGGAGGTGTGTGGAGAGTGAGCTTAGCATTTCTGTTTATGCGCCTCCGCCGAAAGATAAGAGAATATTATAGTTAAAAAAGGAGATGCTTGACCGCGCCATTTGTTTTCGATGACTTGTCGTCGTCGTCGACCGGCCCCCGCTTCGTTCGAGATGCAAACCAGTTGTGCCCTTGGTTTGGGAGGCGAGGAAGGGGGGAAGGAGCGCGGGGCTGAAGGTGGCGATGATCGAAAGTCGGCCGACAACTTCTCCTTGCCCCCCTCCCCCCTCCCCGTCCCCCTCCTTGCTTCTTGTTTCCGAGCACGATTGATTGATCTATATACGACGAATATAGTTTGCGGTCTAGTTACTGCTGTAATGTCATCTCTCGACCGGGGGGGGGGAGGAAGGAAGACAAGGAGTACAACTGACCGACTGATGACTGACAAGACTACTTTTTTTTTTCTCGACTTTTTTTTTTTTTTTTCGTGTTCCTTTCCCGCGTGTGATTTTTGCTTCCCTTCAGTTTCTTTTTTTTGGTTTGTTTTTTCAACATTTTTTTACCTGTTCTTCCTGCTGCTTTCGTCTTTGTCCGCGGCGGCAGGGGGGCATCTTTCGCTGTTCGAGTGCACGACTTCCGCCTCTACCACGAGGTCTGCCGAGACGTGATAATGAGGTGGATGTATCCCCTTGTTCCCGACAACGCCACCACCGGGGGTGTGCAAACCCAGTACACCTACGAGCGGGGCTGCACCTACAAAGCCCCTGGGGTCAACCTGCCTCGGTCTGTGAAGTGAGGGCTGCGCTATTATTTTTTTGGTGTATCTGGCATGATTTTGTTGTATACCTGGTATACGTAACGTAGTTGTGTTGCTGATGTGTTTATGTTTTACCTGATACCAGGTACCTGGTGTGTACGTGTGCACGTACGTAATGTATTCATGTTCACACGTAGTGATCAGGTTTTTAGCGTGGATGTGGTTTGTTCCTTGGCTTTGGACCAATCTGGGAAATTAACGAGGGAGGGAAGGAGGGAGGGAGGGGGGAGGGAGGGGGGCGAGTAGGGTGAGGGTACCCCCCCCCTCTCTGCCACTCTTCTCTTCTCGAGCCTCGCCCTTTTTTGGCTTTTTTTTTTCATCTGCTGGGCTGCCGACCGCCCTCCCGAGGGTGCGCATAGTCCGAAGGCGAAGCGCTTCCGCGCATGCAACTGTCGTAGGAGATATGTTCTCGATTAATGACACCATGCGCGGTAAATCAGCAACACCAGACCCCCCTCCGCCCCCGCCCCCGCCCCCCCGTACCCTCCCCATTCGCAAAAACCCTATTCCGGGTGTGTTTTCGCCCGCTTCGTGTTGGTAGATATGCGCGTGACTATGCATCATACTTCATAAAACAACAATACCTACCGCCCCCGCCCCCCCTCCCACCCCCTCCCCCTCCCCGCACTTATCACACCAAAAAAGGCTCGGCAACGGCGTGGTTATCGGCGCCGACGTGACGGTGGGAGAAAACACGGTCATCGAGAAAAGCGTCGTGGGGGACGGCTGCCGCATAGGGTCAGGCGTGACCATCACCGACTCGTACATCTGGGCAGGGGCTGAGGTCGGGGATGGCGCGAAGCTAGAGGGGGCGGTTGTTGCTTCAAGAGCAATGGCTAAGACGCCCGCAGGTGCGGTGGGAGCGAGGAAGAAAGGGGGTGGGGAAGCTTTTTGTTGGGGTGGGGGAAAGGCGGGAGAGGGCGGAATAGAAGGGGAGTCGGGGGAGGGGGGGGTACTCGTATCATTCCTGGCCGTAGTCATACTACCGTAGATGGGGGGGGGGAGTCAAGCGCAACAGGTGCGTTGGTGGTTTAGCCTCTCTTTTTTTATCTCTAATCCTGGCGCGTTGAGCCACCACGGGGGGCGGGATGGCGGTCGGCTCGACTTCGACACAGTGTCGGTAGAAGCTACCGCGTTCTCGTGTAACGCGCTTACACTCAACAGTGCCGCACCGTCCTCCCCCGCCACCTCTCTTCCCACCCTTTCTCCCTCCCTCGCTTCCTCCGTATCTATTAATAAAAGGAGCACCTCCCTCACCATGCACTATTTTTTTTTTTTCTTTTTGCGTTTGGACGATGCAGGCCGTGGAGGCGCTGTGGTTAAAGCTAGAGCGGTGGTGCCGAGGGGCTGTGTGCTCGGACCAGACACTGTTGTTGGCGCTGGTGTTCATCTACCAGAGTTCACTAGGTGAGTTGGATGGTTGTTGTTTTTGTTGTTCTTGGTGGTGGTTGTGGTGGTTATGTTGTTGGTGTTGTTGTTGGTGTTAACGTCGGTTTTGTCGCTGCGGCGCCGATTGCCGCCATCGAGCCATCGTACCCCCTCCAACACCCCCAACACCCCTTCCTCCACCCCTCACGTCTCCCCTTCAACCCCCTCCCTTCCCTACAAAAGCAAACACGCCTGCTGTCGCACTAAAAGCAGCAAAATAACTTGTGAATAATGTTTTTACGTTAACCCGGTGTTTTTTCTCAACATCAGCAGACCCAGTATGTGAGTGTATGTTCTTCACGTCAAACCGTCTTTTCCAACCATTGAACCGTGAGATCATTGACATCCAGCACGCACATACAGCGTCCGTGCCTGTTCTCCATCACAGAGAGATGCAAGCTGTTGCGTTTGCAAGCTACGAGGCTGTACCCGTCCTGACTACTCGTGAACCAATCAACCAAAGCAATTGGCGTATTTGGCGCTCTTGTTTTAGGATCACCTCCGGGCGAGGGGTCGACGGTGATGATGACGATTGGGGCGACGATGACAACGAGGATGACGACGGGACGGGTTTTGCTAATACTAAAAAGGGGCAAGAGGGGGGAGAGGGCGAGGACGGAGTTGCTGGAGAAGGAACCAGCGTTCTTGGACCCGACGGCGTCGGAAGGTATTTGGTAGTTGGCATTTTTATGTGGGCAGGAGGGGTGGGGGGTAGGGGAGGGTGTGCATGGGGCATTTTCTGTTGTGTGCAGGAGTGTTTCTGCCTGTCGTTGTCACGTTATGATATATCATGGGCAGGAGTTAGTTCGTGGGTGAACGCAACACGGGTTCGAGCATTTTGGACATGGAAAATAACAGAGGAAGCTCACATATAAATCTGGTGACAGAATATGGCGCAGGGGTAAAGTAGCTAGTAAAAACTAGTTTTACTTTTTTTTTGGAGGTAATATACGGGTAAATAGAGAAGTATATACGTACACGTAACTGTTTTTTGTACACGAAACACGGCTGTCTTCTGTTTTGTACTCATAGTGTTGGCTGCCCTTTCTTCTGTTGCTGTTGGTGGAATTTGTTCAGTCGAGTCGGTGTGTCAGAGTTTTGAACCTGGGTAACAAAAAAAATGGCAGTAGGTTGATACTTGATGATATGGGTGTGTTCTGCCTTTCTTTTTGCTCTCTTCCGTTGTGTGTTTCTCGTTCTTTTCGGTTTTTTTTTTTCCCTCCTTCCTTGTCGCCGTGTCCTCGTGTTGCCGTGTGCTGCGTTTTTGCGCCGCCGCCGCCGCTGCTGCTGCTGCTCCTGCTGCTATTCCGTTGTCTATTCTGTTTTTTTCTCTTTATTTTGGATGTTTCCTTTCTTGTCGTGTCCTCGTGCTGTGGCGTCTTGTATTGTGTCGGTGCTGTTTTTGCTGCTGTTTTTGCTGCTGTTTTTGCTGCTTCTGCGCGTGTTTTTAGGGTGTGGGTGAGCGAAGAGACTCAGGACAGTGACTGGGAAGACGACAACAGCATGGACTCCGGCAAGGAGGTCGTAGATATTGACAAGGTACCATGCTAGACCATTCGTTTGGACGCATGCTACGCTAGATGTATTACAGTAGGTATTATTTTATCAAGGTTTACCACTTTCTGACAAAAAAAAGAGAATGACGGGACTCCACAACCCCCAAATCGTCCGCACGTCGTTCTCGTTTTTCGATATGAATATATTTGTACCTAGGCCATTCGTTAGATTGGTCACCGAGTGACGCTGTTGGTTTAGTGAAAATGTGCTTTTGGGATGAAGTATAGAGGCTCCTCGGGCAGCAACCCTCAGAAGGCAAAAGTGGTTCACCTTGACCTCGGCATGCGTCAAATAGTAGGCGTACATGTATGTTGACGGTCTAGGTTTGACCCGTCAAGGGGCAAGAGTACCGTCAACCGACGTAGTTGGTATTAACAGGTGGATGCCCGTCAAGGGGCAAGAGTACCGTCAACCGACGTAGTTGGTATTAACAGGTGGATGCGGACAGTGTAGGATTTCATGTTTATTTTGTGGGAACCTGTTTTCGCTGCTCCTCTGGCTGAGTTTTTCCCTGTTACTTAGTTGTACTCGTGCGAGTAAGATGTCGGGGGAGTCACTGCGATAGTCTAATCCTGGTCGTATGCTGGTAGTATTCATGGTATATACGTCGACGGAGTATTATCCACTGGTGTCGGTATTAATAGGTATCAGGTACCAGGTATTATTGAAAAATATATGTACCAGGTACTTTGTAATGTTCTTACAAATACGTCGACTGTGAGTTAGATACATTTAGGGTCGATAATCATCTCTGCAAAAGCTGCGTGATACACCGGCCGCTCGTTTTTACAGATGTATGACCCCTTGAACGTGTGTATGAATATTAGTGATGTTGTCAGGGTGAAGATCAACAACGAAAAAGTATAGCATTTCATTGGGAATTACAGTAGACGTCCACGGTCGCACATACAGGCAGACGCTGGTAATAGTAAAGTGCGTGGGCAGGCGTCGATGCCGACAAGGCACAAACGGGTAGCGGCGATTTTTCGAGGTCGTTTTCCTACAGAGGTTTTCCGACGAATTTTCCTACGGGTTCAGAGACAGCTTCACAGACCGATGGATGGACGGATAGATACCATCCTGACAGGGTGTGTGATTCGCAGGCGCTCGAGTGGGGGTGTTTTTGTTCTGCTGCGCAGACGGGGGGGGGGGAGTTGGGGAGGCAGGGTGCAAGCGGGTGCAACATAAAGCGACGTCCAGGGACCTTTTTGTCGGTATGAGACATATCCCCGTTGCCACGCGCTTTTCTTTTTGTCGTGGTATGTTTGTTATGTTAGCTTTTTTTTTACAGAGACCCTCGCCCCCCTCCCTCAACCTCCCCCCCCCACCCGCCACCCACCCCGCTCCCACCTTCACCTCTACCGCCACTGCCATCCCCACCCTCACCCCCACTCCGGCCCCCACCCACTATCCCCCCAACCGTGCGGTGTGGAGAACCCTAACTCCGCACAAGGGGAATGATCGCATCACATAGTGTGAATATGGTAAGGCGCCCACGAGGCAGTTACATAGTAAACCCATTGCTGTCTCTGGAGTGGCCACACCAGAAAAGAAAGCCCATTGGCGCTGTCATCCGTAAGCAAGAAAGTAGGCGCAACGTGCCGAAGTCCGTCTTACGAGCGGTTCTTGGAAAGATGCAGTTCACCCTTCATGCGACTCGCCGAACACCTCACGGCGCTTCGCGCTTGGTGCAAGCAACGTCTGCCTGGTTGGTGAAAACCCGACGTGCTCCGTCCCGGCATAGTAGGGATGCGAGGGTCTATGGTCGTACGACTACGGCCATGCACAAACTGAGTACCCCCCCCCCCCCCTCCCTTCCGCTCCGGATGTAGCTCACCCTTCATGCGACTCGTCGAGCACCTCACGGCGCTTCGCGCTTGGTGCACGCGATGTCTGCCTGGTCGGTGAAAACCCGACATGCTCCGTCCAGGCTATATCGGGATGCGACGGTCATAACACTATGGTATTAAGACGACGGCTATGCATTAAATGAGTACACCCCCCACCCCCCCCTTCCGCTCCCCGCCCGCGTTGGCATGTTTTGTCGTGTTTACATGTGGAACAGCTCCGAAGTCAGAGCATTGGGTGTGTGGAGGAGGAGGAGTGGAAACGGAAGCGATGGACTCAGTTCAGGTATACACAACGTTCAGTAATATCATGGGATTATCTCGACGTTTATGATATCATGGGGTTATCTGGTGGGATATGTATATACTTTGTGTGGTGGGATGGGGTGATGGGATGTGTTCATGGGATGATGGTGTGGTGGGGTGGGATGTTTTTGGTGGAATGGTTTGTGGTGGGAGGGTTTGGATGAGATGACTTGATGGGGTGGCGTGATGGAAGGGTTGGATTGGATGTAAAGATGGGAATATAACCTTTCACACCCCGGGCAGATCATGGTCTAGATCATATAGATCATACAGATCATATAGATCATATACAATCTATAGATATACGGATCATACAGATCATATAGATCATATAGATCATACGGATCATATAGATCATATAGATCATCTACAGTAGATTTCGGTCTGCATCATGTAGATCATATATATCATACATATCATATAGATCATACGGATCATATAGATCAAATGGATCATATAGATCATATAGATCATCTACAGTAGATTTTGTATCTGCCGTTGTGATAAATGGTGCAGGATCTGTATACAAAGAGTGCAGATCCAACCCAGGAAACGAGCTCACTCATGCAGATCGTACAGCTCGCACCCGGTAACATGAGCTAGATCATCCAGATCATCCAGATATTCCCTGAAATATCTATATCATCAAGTGGGGATAGCTCATCTGTCCGACGTGTGGATGGTTTGATGCGATGGTGTGATAGGACGGTCTGATGGATGATGTGATGGGATGATGTATCTCTAATATGAATTGTACGGTGAGATGGTTGGACGGGATGGTGTGATTACCGGTATATAGTGTTTACGTACATTTTCGAGCTGTGCAGCAGTCCTAAAAACATCGAAACACGTCGTAGAATACCAGGAACTGCTGTACGTGTTTGTTCATATTTTTCCCTTTTTGTTCTGTGTGTCCCGTATGACACCCCGACGCTACTCTTGTTGTCGGCAAATGAAACTGCTGTTGTGACGCGAAACGCAACAACAGGGACGAGGAAGATGACCTGCTGGACGACCGAGACCTCTCTGACGACGAGAACGGCATGCACATGCCGCCCATGGATGGATCAGAGGCGTTTCACCAAGTGGTCAAGGACATGCTTGTCAACGGGCACCAGGTAAACAACCGAGAGCTGTGAACCTCCCTTGCGTACTGGTACTACTGCGGTGCACGCAGTGTTGTCTACCAGGTACTTGTTTTTCTTCCCATCGGGGAGCTTTTGTGTAGCCTTTTTTTGCGACTACGGGCTGCTTTTCAGGGAAATGAGCGATAGTATGATAATGCAGACAGTGGGGTATCCGATTTTTAAACCCTCCATAACACCAGGTACGATAAAAATGTACTTGAGGGCGGTCAGATTGGCTCGTTGCGTCTTGTGAATCCTCTCCAAAACCTTACGTGATGCCCAATGTGATATAAGAGCGGCGACACTTGCGGTTTTCGAGGGGTTCTTAACCCCTTTAGAGCCCCGAAAACCTTCCCTATACTAATTTCAAATGATTTGACCCCGAAAGGGGTTTCCAATTGTGAAGGGGTCAAGCCTGGTAGCCTATCGTAACGTCGTCATCATCATAGACTAGGCCTATGATATAGACTTTGGCCCAGCTTCGACGGAGGGGTTGAGGAACACTTGGCTGTAACCCCTACCCCCATACTAGGTTAGAGATAGGGATGAAGTGGGTCGGGGTGGGGGTGGGGAGATAGCATCTGCGATGGAGGATACTGTTGATATGTGCAGAGCGACCCTAGCCCCCATGGGGGTGTCCCACATTATTGTGTTTTTCACAATGGGTGGAACTAATCCTAACCCTAACCCTAACCCTAACCCATAGGAAATATACCGGTGACTGCCCCCTGATGACGCCACCGCGGTCAAATGGTTGAACAAACGCACAATACCTGGTCATGTATATCTCTGCCCGATGGCCTGGGAAAATTGGGACGGTTTTTGAGGGATGACAGATGAATCAAGACTGGCGAGGGGTGGATCAGTGAATTGATAAAAGGGTGAACGATGAAATGTGATATTTGATTGATTAGTAATGGACGATGAAGGATGAATGACGACAGGTGAGATGAACGATGGATGGTGAATGATTAATACATGCTGAGTGATGGATGATGGAAGAGGGACGATGAATGGCGACTGATGAATTATCAAGGCCGAATTATTAATGCATGCGGAGTACAGGGCACGTAGATTCCGTCAATCTCCGAATACACATGCCAACCACGAAGATGTACGTTAACCAATGTCCGACCTACGAGATTCGCCATCAATGATGGTCTTGATAATATTGGTCAAACCCGACCGAGCAAGCGAGTGAAGGATCCTTTACGAGAGCGACCCAAACTCCCGACTCTCACTTATAGATCCCTCCTTGCACCCAGCGAGGGGTTTTTGTGAAGACATCTCCTTGCCACAAGAACGAAAGAACGAGCGAGTCTCGGCCTCGGCCAACACCCGTCGAAGACCTAGACAAGGCCGACATCACCGGAGGAGGCGACCTTCATATACATGCTGAATGATAAATGATGGAGAGGAATGATGAATACATGACGACTGATGAATTATGGATGTTGTCTGACGAATGATTGTTAACTCCTTTGGAGCCCCCAAACCCCTCCCTGTACTAAATCCAAGTCATTTTGTCCCCAAAAAGGGTTTCCAGTTGTAAAGGGGTTAATAGTGCCGCCTTATTAATAAACGGTGAATCGTGAATAACGGATAAGGACTAAGGATGGCTCAAGGGTGAACGGCGAGTAACTACGAATGACGAGCGACGGTTGATGAATGATATGACTGGCGATGGATGATGGACGACGGATGATGAACAACGAGTGATTACGTAATGGTCGTGCTTTTTTCGTTTTGAGCAGGAGGGCCACCCCCTCGACAACCTGTTGCTGGAGATCAAGAGCTACAAGTTCGCACAGAATAGGGAATTCAAGGAGTGCATGCGACCCGCGGTTGAGGTTGTACTCGACTTGGCCGGGGCCGAGATCTGCAAGGTGAGCTTGTTTTCTGTTTTTCTTTGCTGCGTTGTTTTTTATGTAAAGTCTTCTTGTTTTTGCTTGTTTGCTTTTTTTTGTATTTTTATTGTTTCTGCCTGGCTCTTGTTCTTGCTCCTGCTCCTGCTCTTGGGTGTTCTTCGTTTGTGTCTTGTGTTCTGCGCGTGTTTTATTTTTGTGTTTTGTGTTTGCATTTTGTGTATGATATCTCCAACGCCCCCCAAGGCAAGAACAGCAGAGCATAAGTCATGATACCTCGCGGAGTTTTCGTGTGTGTCACCCCCCTCCCCCCCGCACCCCCTCCCCCCGCTCCTCATCCACCCGGCCCTCACAGCTTCTCTTCGCGACTCTGATCGTCCTGTCTCGTATCCCCGCCCGTGCCAGTTAATCCTCTTTCTTGCTCGAGAAAATGCAACGCTCTCTAGGAAACCCCGCGTGGCACGAAATCTATGTTTTTCAGTTTTTACGTCTTTGTCCCCGTTTCAGTTTTTTCCCTCGTCCATTTCCGATTTTTTTTCTTCTTGCACTGCGAAATCCCAGGAGATCACTTGACTCACTCTATTCCGTTTTTTGCAATTTACTTTTTCGTGCTCCTCTTATTCATTGTTTCTCGTTCGTTCGTTCGTATCGCTCTTTTCATGGAATACACCCCAGGGGATGGCGTTGGTGGCTGCGGTGAAAAGCCAACTGAGGCACTGGAAACCCCTCCTGTGTAAGCTGAACGTCGAGGCTGGCGACGACGTGGAGATGATCAAGGTCGTCGAGTCGTACGCCCTCCGGTAAAGGTCACCATATTCTGTGAATATTGCAACAGTATTCGCATGGATATTACTTTTTTAATTTACAGTACCACGGCGAGATGGTTGTGTCTCCTTGGTTTCGTCTTGAGCCTTTTGCCTGCAACCAAACGTGCAAAGGGGCGTTTTTTTTGCCAGCATTGTTAACATCACATCAACACACGTTACGTAGTACAAGGTACGCATGAACAACACGGGCACGATTGACGTTCAAGAACCTCTTTTTTTAGATTGATGACCAAAACAGCGGTGAAACGTTTTTTTTCCACCGTCAAGAAACGTGAGCGTTGACATTATGAAAGACAATCGTCGGCAGACAGCGGGTTGCGGTGGTAACACGGGCACGATTGACGTTCAAGAACCTCTTTTTTTAGATTGATGACCAAAACAGCGGTGAAACGGTTTTTTTCCACCGTCAAGAAACGTGAGCGTTGACATTATGAAAGACAATCGTCGGCAGACAGCGGGTTGCGGTGGTGTCAGCATCAGCCGTCAGTGTTAGGATTGGTGTCAGCATCATCATCAGCAATAGCGTTTGCGTTTTCATCAGTATCGCCATCACCGCACATCAGTAAAATGTGTGCGTGTATCAGCGTGAGCGTCAGCGTGAACGGCACCAACATCATGAACATCAGCAGTAGCATTATGAGCATCATTGACATCGTCTTTATCATCATCATCATCGTCAGCTGTATTCGTCTCGGCATCACCATCATCAGTATCACCGTATCCCCACTACGCGCCAACCCCTCTCCCTCCCCTATTTCTTGTCTTCCCCCCCTCCCCAACCCACCCACTCACCCACCCGTTGTATCATCCCCTTTCCCCTGATCGCCGGCAGACCCGAGTGCGAGAACACGCTCCGTGCTGTGTTCCGGTATGTGGTCCAGAGCCTGTTCCAAGAGGAGATGGTGTCAGACGATTGCCTCTCGCGGTGGATTGCGCTGCGCAGGTGACCCTCCGCCCCGATCTCCGTCCTTTCCTAATTACCCTCTAGAGAACGCGATGACGAGGGTGTAGCAGTGTGTTGTGTGCCGTGATGATGGGGGTGGGGGGCGGTGGTTGGGTGGTGGTGGTGGTTGTAAGGGTGGTGGTAGTGTTGTAGTGTTGCTGGTGTTGTTGGTGTTGCTGGTATTGGTGTTGCTGGTATTGGCATGTTACTTGCTGGTGTTGTTGGTGTTGCTGGTATTGGTGTTGCTGGTATTGGCATGTTAGTGTTGCTGCTGCCTGTGTTGTTTTTGGTGTTGCTGTTGGTAGTGTTGCTATTGCTGGTGGTAGTGTCGGTGGTGTTGGTGGTGGTGGTGGTATGGGCGTTGGTGTTGGCTGAGTGAGCTTGGACGGGCTGTCCTCGCCTCCTCCAGGCGTTGGCTTCCTCCCCGCTTTTTCCGCCGTTGCTGTTGTTAATACGCACCAGGTATCATTTTTAATGAAGAAGCCAGACACATCGAAATTTTAATGAAGAGGCGACCAGCGCATGCGTTTTTTTTTGTTGAATTCAATTTTGTTTGTTGTTGAGCGACGTCTTGCCGCCCTTTACCGATGATAAAAAGGCCAGCAGGTGCATGCCGGTTATTTGTTGTTGTCTTCAATCCTGGTTTGTTCTTGAGCGACGTCTTCCCCCCCCTTCGCCCTACTTTTTGCCTCTGCTCCGCCTATCCTAGCCTTCCGGCGGGCAGATACTGGGTGGAGATGCACCGAACGGGTTGCTTGCCCCCCCCCCCTCCCAATATACATGTAATAGTTGGCCTCGGTTGGCACCGACGCTGTAAAACATTACATGTATGTTGGGGTTGGCGTTGGTTGGCAACGACGCTGTAAAACATGCCAATCACTGCGTAAGCTAGACAACCAGGATATATATATATTGTGTGGGCGGTCACCAGGATGGATATGGAGTAGATCATACTGTGCACCGTGGAGAAGCGTAACTCCGTACAAGGGGAATTATTGCATCACGTAGTGTGATTATGGTAAGGCACTCACGAGGCAGTTACATAGTAATACCCGTTGTTGTCTCTGGAGTGGCCACACCAAAAAAGAAAGTAACTCATTGGCGCTGTCATCCATAAACAAGAAAGTAGGCACAAAGTGCCGAAGCCCGTCTTACGAGCGGTTCTTGGAAGGATGCAGTTCACCCTTCATGCGACTCGCCGAACACCTCACGGCGCTTCGCGCTTGGTGCAAGCAACGTCTGCCTCGTTGATGAAAACCCGACGTGCTCCGTCCCGGCATAGTAGGGATGCGAGGGTCTATGGTCATACGACTACGGCCATGCACAAACTGAGTACCCCCCCCCGTCCCCCGTCCCCCGTCCCCCGCCCCGGCTCATATCAAGTTTTTCTGTGTGCTTCTTGGCTTTCTATCTGGCACCGTGGTTTTTTCGTTTGCACCGTGGGTTGCCCCCCCCTTCTTGTTTTATTCATGTGTTTGTTCTTCCTCGCTGATGGGGCAAGGTCAGGTACAAGGGGAAAAACAAAATTTCGTGTAGCGTGTTGTTACGTACCCTGGTACATGGTGAGAGGCAGTAAGTACCCCCACGGTTTGCTGACCACCCAGCCGTTTTTGTTGTTGCTTCCCTTTCCTCCTCTTCCGTTTCTGTCCATGTTTTGGTCTTTTTTCAATGTTTATTGTTTCCGCTTTTTGTTGGATTGTTTTGTCTTAGCAATGTATTTATTGTGTGTTTGTTACACATTTTGTTCGATGGTATGCTTTCACTTGTTTTGTTTTGCTTTTTTAACAGGTCCAAGCCGCACGGGTCGCCGGAGAGAACGCTGTTTGAGCAAGAGGACGTGCAGGCGTTTGTGGCGTGGTTGGAGGACCTCGAGTCATCGTCAGAGGGGGAGGAAGACGACGACGACGACGACGAGGACGAGGACGAGTCAACAGAGGAGGACTGATTACTAAGTTTTCTGGAGTTGGTTGTACTGCTTGCTTGCTGGCTGTCGCGTGGTGACGGGGAGAGGGGATCGGGATCGAGTGCTGTATTTTAATGCCTGGTTAGTAATAGTACATACGTTTGTACGTATGTACGTTTTCCCGGGACATGTCGGAATTAATGTTGCACAGCAGTTTTCTGATTGGGAATTCGACAATGTGTTTTGTTTATTTTGGCATCTGCTTTTCTCCCTCTTCCTCCTATAGTACACTAGAACTACTAGAATGCTGTACTACAGTAGAACCGCGTAAGGTTCGGGCATGATTTGACATCCACCCCGTGGTTTGATTTGATATCCATCCCGCGAGGTTTTCGTTTGGTATCCGTGTCCCGTCCTGTGGTTGGGTTTGGTATCCCTTCGTGTGGTTGGATTTGAGATCCGTCTCCAAGGGTAGCTCCAACTTGTTCGACTGCGAATTCGACTTCGACGTGAACTTCAGCTCTTGGACCTGGGCTTGGGGTTGGTCTTGGACTTGAACTTGAGCTTGGAGTTGGACTTGAAACTTGAACTTGAACTTGGTCTTGAGCTTGACCTTGCTGCGGTGTTTGTTTCATGAGTCGGTGATATTGGTGGGGTGTTGCTACTATATATCGTATTTTGATCGTGTGACCACCGCGCTCTGTTGTGCTTGCTCCGTCTTTGGTTTGTATGAACAGCGTCAGGGCGGACCGGGGGGCGGGGGGTGTCGTATTGTAGGAGCGGCGAGAGAACACGAAGCGACCGTGGTCGATTACGCGCTCGTCTTCGCTTCGGGCCATGCGCACAAGCAAAAAGCAATCGAGGAAGCAAAGCAAGAAAGGACGAATAGACGAAAGCAAGATTTGTAGCACGCAATGACGCACATGGCAAGCAAGGAAGCTATGATAGACATTACTGCTGTCGACCGTCCAAATGTCCAAACCGTGTGTGAGTGGCAGCAATTGTTGTTGTGGCTGTGTGGCTTTTCTCTGTCAATATTGGACTAATTACGCATAAGGACAGGTCTTACCACTTTCTTCATCGTGGCCATGATCGAATCAGAAGCGAGTGCCACGCAGCGACCCCACCTAGTATTTGGGCTTGGAGCTCTATGCATCTTCGCCGAGGACAAAGGGGGGGTGTCAATTTTGTCTTCGGTTGCTTGCTTCTCGACGCTGTGGATAGCCGCGGCGAATTTAGACTTGCTGCGGAAGACAACATCACGCCTAGACATGTTGATCTTGAAGCCGGCGTCCCCGGTGGTCTAGCGGTACACTTCATAACCGCTAAGATCGATTTCGTGAGTTCGAGTCCCGCAAGTGAGTGGGGTTTTCTTCAAAAAGCAACATGCCGAAACTGCGAGAGCGCAAGTCGGCAAAAATTGTTGAACATAATGACCGTACCGCGCGGAATTTGATGGCAGTCGCAGTCGCACACCGCCAACCCGCCTCGCTTGGCCCTCGTCTCCGTCCCGAGAGCACGCACAACAGCTTACACGGTGGTAAACAGCCGCGCAAACAAGGGGTTCCAAGGTGAGCTGCACTTGCTTGGCTTCGAGACTGAACCCTCGTCTCTAAATCACGCATATGACGTAACAAAATGCACCGCGCGGTTGCCGGACCTATCGTGGCCTCGGGAGGACGCCATCTAGGATACAGCGGGGGCACATTCCCCACGAGCGACGGACATACGGCACATAGTCATGAGTATCACACCAATTGCACATTCACCTCACCATCTATCGGGTAACCTTCACACATCAATGGGATAGCCGCCGCACACCAATCGGACAAGCTCCGCAAACCAATCGCATCCTTATCACACACCAATCGGTTGCATCAGGGACAATCGGTTGCATCAGGGGACCTCCACTCGACCAAACGCGGACGATCGCCACATACCAATAGGATAATCCTCACGACGAAAAGGGCCTACCCAAACCGCTCCAAAATCGGTATACATTTGTCTACAGTTCATACATGTACTTCACAAAGCATTTACACCCTTTTCACAAAACAAAGAGTAGTATTGCGCACGCCACGCCCATGTCTGCGTACATGATGCTACGGCAGTGTTACAGCCGAAGCCAGATCACACAAACAATCCCTCGTGTCTACGAACATCTGTTCCGGGAAAAACAGTCGAAATCGCGACCCTACAAAGAGACGAGGGATCGGATGAAAAACACAATGGAAACCCAAAGGTCGCTGGTACAGGCTCTAATCCGACCAACCACCTTGAGCTGTAGACCAGATAGTACCATGCTCCCCGGTGTGCAAGAACATGCCTACAATACGGCTGATCTCAGTATAAGGTCCCGTGAGAATGCTGGGCGGAACGCATGCTAACGTCACTCACGCTTCCATTCCTTCCGCCCCCCTCCCTCCCTCCGCCCCCCCCCCCGCTCCCTCACGCTCTCCATTCTCCCTCTCCTTTTCCCCTCCGTCCTCCCCTCTCTCCCTCCCCTGTCCCTCCTTCCCCCCCTCCCTCTCTCCATGCTTTGCGCCAACCTCTTCCTCCCCATCCCCACGTCCAACGGGTAAACCCTCTACCCGGGTTCACAAGTTGTCAACTGGTTCTCGGGAAAAAAAATAACCTTAATTGTGGTCCTAATTCGCGTTCTGTGCATTGATGGCAAACAGCGAACAGCGACAAACAGGCAACGGGTGGCTCAAACACACGCCGCGCGCGGAGCTAAGGGGGCGTTAACCTTACGTTCCCACCACCGCGTTCCCCTCGTAGTCCCTCTCGCGGTACCTCGGTTTACCCCAGATGCGCCTCACCTAATACGACGGGCAGTAAGATCATGACCAGACTGCGATCTCGGGCACTCCGAACCAAGGCCACGCACGGTAGTGTAGTGTTTTGAACCCATTTTCGCTAACGACCATGGGCCACTCGCGTGAATAACCTCTGCACTTCGCTCAGCACACGGACTTAACACGTGTTTTGATGGAGCAGCGTTACAAACTTTTCCGTAACAGGTACATATTGCGAAACCGAAAAGCGTGAAAACTTATTATTGCAAAGCTAAAGGGTGGTCTCTCGCGCGAGCCCTAGACATCACCCCCCCTAGCGTCTGCATGTTGGAGGCAACTCTATTAATAGTAGGAGTAGGAACGGTGCTCGGTCTTGACAGAAATGCGTAGCCAATGGGCTAATGACTTCGGAAGGCAAACAACAAAAGAGTATCCCCCCCCCTCCCCTCCCCACGCCCGGTAGCCTTCGTCTCCGGCGACAGAAACTATAAACTTCTGGGGTGCATCGCATACCAGTGGCAGCGAATGACCGTCCAGCACACCCTTGTCTGTGCAGCCAACACCATCTCAGATTTCCAACTATATCAACAAGCCCACTGATAAAAAACAGCAACGTCGCCGGTGCCCAACAAACGCGTGGAAATTTCACACCCGAGACGTTTCCGATGCAAAGCTCACGCCCCACGGCTAAGAAAATTGGTTGAAAAACGACGGACAAGGCCTCCCAGGTTCACGCGGCCGGGTGGAGCACTGCCTGCGGATGTCTGTTTTCCCGCCAGGACATAATCACTACCACCGCTACCGCCGCCGCCGCCACCGCCGCCACCGCCACCGCCACCGCCACCCCAGGCTACAGGTACCTGGTTCCCTGTCAGCCCCAGAGGAACGAACTCGGTGCAGGTCTCCTGCATGATCGTGTAATCCACCCATTTTCTCCACGTACTCCGGTGGTTACTGAGGCTTGACAGCAACCCGAAAAGGGCCCCTCGTTGTGCGGCGGGGCGGGCTGTCACCGGCCGCCGCCCTTGCCCCCGCTCCTGCTCCGCCCGCCGCTCGATGAACTTCCAAGTTTCCCTTTCACTGTGGGCCACGCGACACTCCTGCACCCCTGCGTCGGCATACCGCTGCATGAACGGTCGAATCACCGCTGCAGCATCGTCTCGTGCAATCACTAGCGGGTGCCATGTCACCCGGCGCGCCGCCTTGCGATCAGCAGCAGCGGTAGCAGTGGCAGCGGCTTCTTCGTCTTTTTCGCTCTTGCTTGTGTTGCGATTGGTGTTAGCCTCTTCCTCCTGCTTAATCGTATTGGGGGAGGAGGTGGAAGAGACCTCCGGCGTGTCTCTTTCATTCGACAGCGGTGCTTTCAAAGACGGCGACAGCATGGCCTTCATGGCCACCATGTGGTTGATACTGCTACTGCACTGCATGCTTCCCTCGCCCCAGAAGACGCCGCCAACCCGAGAGTTGTCCCCAAGGAAACCCGGCAACCCGCCCATGTTGTCGTAGCACGACCGATGGAGGTCGGGTGGTGGCGGTCGGAAAATAAACGAGTTTTCGGCAGTGGTAAAGTTCCCCTGCGGGCAATAAGGGGGATAAATGAGCAGAAGAAGAAGAAGAAGGAGAAGCGGGGGTGTAGTGTGTTGTTACAAGGATGCTGGGCGGCGACGTGCGTAGGGCCCACCTCCCCCGTACATGAAACGAATTTTGTCGTTTTTAGGCACAATTTGTTTTTGCCATATGCAGGACTGTCGGACGTCGATCGCTCCTAAACAATGATCATACAGAACGAGGAAGAAAACCCCGTGCAAACCATCTCGGCGAGAGTAGCACAGGTCTTTTAATAGCTCCAATCAATCGCTTCCTATTTCCGGCTTGATCCGTACGCTGATGCAAAACGTACCCCATGACGCTAAAATCGAAGTGGCTTGTCCCGAAAAACATGGGTGAAGCTATAAACGGGGTTAAAAAGGCTATAGGCTTGTATAGCACCGATTAGGTCAAGCGAGGAAACGAGATGAAATTTCCTTCTACCGGCGAAGAAATACTCTTGTCCCCGGGGGGCAAGTTGTGGAGTACCTGTATAAACGGTGGCATGCCTCGACGACCCACCGCGATAGGCGCCACTCAACGAAATTTTAGAAAGGCTACAAGCAAACATGAGCAGAAGACACAAATGATTACAAGCTGGTTCAAGCTCAACGCCCCATTTTTTATTCTCCCCCACGAACGCTGCTTATAGTATATACTCCAGTGTGTCATGTATTCGGTATCATGCTGACCTCCATGAACAGGGGAAAACATCGTCGGCGTCCGATTACAAAATTAGTTACTTCTGCAAAAATTCAAGCAAAAAAATATTGAAAGCGTGGCAGAAATATGGCGCCGTCGAATGTTAGTTAGTGGCACATTCGTTTACAACTTAATTTGTATACGAACTAGGTACTACAGAAAAGCTCGTGGGCGACCTTCCTAGTGTCTCTCCTCACATTGATCAAAACTTCCACAATGCTTGCATGAAGGTAATAATTAATCTTGGCTACCAAGGACAATTTATTTTTCAATACCTGGTATAATCATATCGCGACCGGGTTTTCAGGGTCTCAGCTACGTCCAAGGTCTCAAACAACCGGACCGTTTATCAAAATCGTTTGGATTCTAAAATGCGCCGGCGTCAGGTACCCCAAGGGAGGTCTGTGCAATTTTTCGCGCGCAGTCATTCGAAGAGCTGGCGGGGTAGGGTCAATATTATGCAAGCTGCAACGCTCAAAATCGCCCCGTTTATGAAATTACTACGTAAGTAATTACGGGACAGAGCCGAAAATTGTGCATTTTTTCAGCACAAACGCTGAACGTCCACGCCATTTTTTCAATCAACACCCTGGTTTTTTGCACATGTTTTCTACGGGCTCCTTCTGAATGGTTCACGAATGCTGCATTTCTTTATTCTCCTTCGCTGGGACCGCCGGGTCTCAGGAAGCTGAAAAAATCCGGCGGGAAAAAAAAAATGGCCAAATTTCAGTAAAATAAGAACAGCACACACCCACATTCTGCAATTACAGGGAAAAGGGCTCACTGGACACGTGTGCAACATTTCAGGGCTTAACTAATAAAACTAACAAAACTAACAAAAATGAAAAAACGGCGTAGACTTCTGGACGGAGGGAATACCGTGGACATTCAACGTCAACCAGCCTATACAGCACAGGAACGATGGAACACTTCGATCCATCCACCGCCATTGGTGCCAATCAATGAAGTTTAGCAAGGCCAAAACAGCAAAACACGGATAGACACCATATCTTAATATCACTACTGGTATGTACGTTTTTGGCGCTCCTTCTCGAACAAACGTTTTTTATTAGATAGTACAGTACTACGGTAGGCGCGCACCTCAGTGGCGTTTCGTTGGCTCGCGCGCGGCGAACTGGCAGTGGTACTGCCTCTGCTCCTCGCCGGAGATCTGGAGGGTGACCGCCTTGGTGAACACGACGGACGGCCACGGGGCGAGGAGGGCACCCGTCTCCGCCCTGGGGAAGAGGACGATGGCATTTTCGCTTCGACAGCATCCGCGGCGGCAGGTGGCGTGACCACAGCAGCTGTTGGAGACGCCGCCGCACTCCTCTGGCGTGAAGTCGTCGCGGCTGCTGTGTCGAGGGTAAGTTTACTCCCCCCGCCACCGCCACCGGAGTGAACCGGCGATCTTGGTGGCATAGGAGATCGCCGGCGACGCCGCCGCGTAGGCGAAGGAGAAGTTCTACCCCCGGGCTCATCAGCCCTCCCAGTAACCGCCGCGACCTGGTACGGCGCGACCTTGCTTGCCAGCCTCAGGCTCATCGAGGGCGACGGAGAGCAGGGACGGACGGAAGGGTTGACAGCGGTGGGCACTGCTCCGCTCTCCGGAGACGCCGCCGCGGAAGACGTTACCTGCGGGCCATCACCACAAGAGGCGCTGGGCTTATCCTTGAAATGGTGGTCGAGCTCCACCCGGGAGCGGCCGATTGGGGCAGGGGTGGTCGTCGCCTTATCATGGGTCGACATATCGGAGGAGGGGAATGGTATATCCTTAGCGTTCTTCTGAGCGTCCGCAGCGGCAACCACCCGGGGGTCGTTCAATGTCTTGCTCTTGGCGTCGTTTGGTCGGTGTTCGTCACTCGCTTGAGACCACGGCAGCATACATAACCTGGGGCTCATACGTTTGGAGGAGGTGGACGAGGTGGCTATCACGGAGGTGGTGTCGGGCCGACCTTGTCGTTGGGTGGACGCTTCTGCCGAGCCCGGGTCCAACACGGCGTCACGCGTTGATTTTTCCGCGGCGGGGGACTCGTCTTCAGGCTCGGAGGGGGACCCAGCTGCGATACCACCCCTCGACATATTTATGTTGCACGAACTCTCGCGCGTCACGTTCTTCGATGACGATGTGATCGCAACATCAGGGCCTCGCTCGATGATGACGGATTCTTGCGCGGGCATCTGATCGGGTGGTAGCGACGATTTTCTGGTGATCTCGACCACCGAGAAAGTAGCAGGCGAGTTCCACCCGTTTACGCTGTCTGTCTCCGTGGTTTTGGCCGGGGATCTTCCCCCGTAGTTGTCGAACGTGTCCGAGGTGGCGGCGAGTGCCTCGGAAGTGGTGTTGACAATGGATGCTGGTGCCTCTTCCAACGCGAGGGGAACGTCGTCGGTTCCTGTGTCCGCACACACCAGAAGCATGGGTGCAGAGGTAGATCGACTCCCGACCACGGCATAGCCCGCAAGGGCATCCAGTACTGCCCGTCCGCCTTCCCCGCAATCCTTCAGGTGCACCAGCACCCTTTGCATCAAAGGCGGCTTGGGAGCACGTGGCCGACAGACCCTTAGCCCCGTGCCAGGCCAGACGCCACCTCCGACAGTGTATGCCTTAACCACCTCCTTCATTGCGTTCGTCTCGGCGTCGACGCTCTCCCGACAACCGACGCCAGACCTGGTGCTGGATAACGCGAGCGCAGAAACGTTCGCCACGGTAGTGCCCAGAGCTGTGGCCGAGAGGCGCCGAAGGGCAGCCTCGAGAGCGGAGATCACCTGTGCGGCCTCCTCCGAGGATAGCCACATCGACGTGGGACTTCGTTGTTCCGCCGACGTAAACGGCCAGCCCAACACCACTTCCAATCGGCCTTCCTCCGTAGCCGGGTGCTTTGCTAGTCTAGAAAAATCGAACGACGGGGGGTGGGAAGGGAGAGAGCGGCGGCGGGGGGGGGGGGAGGGGTTACAGCTGCTGCTTCCGTGCGGGGTATGGCACTAGCAAACGATGTCGCGATAACCCGTCCGACTGGATCGCCACGCAACTTAACACCGTGGCGCTTGGTGGAATGCATTGACGCGTGGTATATCACGTTTGACAGTTTGTGACGAAGGAAATTGCGGAATATATACCATCAGGAGGTAATGTGGAACTTAAAACTCGCGCATGTCATAGGGTGGAGACACTATTGATCCGAGCAACCAACAGGTACCACAGCCAGAGGAATTTAGATTCCCGACCGACTAGAGCCCCGCCATATTTGGATGAACCCAAGAAACAAGGAGTGCACACCGATTAAATTTTAACCATCGTCGCATACATGTATGATAGGGCCATTTTAGCACCTGCGTGGGGAGTGAAACGTTATGGTCTTTTATGGCCCTGGTCGAGATGGATTCGAGGCACACGAAGGGGCGCAAAATAAACACCACCACTGTCCTTCCGTCCATAAATCCGACGGCAGGAAACCCGTTTTCCTTCTTTCCTACAGAAGGGGCGCTTGAGTTCAATAAAGGGATAAAAGGCAATCATATTGTTGAATTTTACGACATCAATTGCGTATTTCTAGTATCAATACTGCTATGTTTTCTATCTGACAATGTGCGGCCCAAGTGTCAATCGCAAGAAGAGGGCGAATCAACAAAAACTTATGGACAAGAACACTGTAGTCTCGCTTCGTCTGCAATGAGTTACACGAACAACTGCCAACCGCACGACGGCTCTACACAAACACATACGTACGCCAAAAATCGATCGACCCACTTATTTTCCCAACATTCAGAAACGATGGAGGTCAAATACTTGCCTAGTCGCCGCGAGATTGGTAGACCTCGTGATCGCGATGAGCATCATAGCGCACATCCTCACGGTATGCCTGAGGAAAGGGCCGGGCGTGACAGCAAAAAAAAAGAGGGGTAGTTCGGGCTGAGGACTAACCCATACAAGAAGACTTCGTGCCGCCACAGCAGAGCCCAGGGCATATGATAGCAGTGGTGTTGGTCGTTTTGCGGTGTTGCTCATTTTGCGGTTGCCGCACTTCATGTACATCCACGACCAGGTGGTGCACATTTCTTGTTAGTGTAGCTGCCTTTAGAAAGCCGTGCAGCAGGGCAGCTGTAACTATCGTCAATTTGTATGGGTTGGTGGTCGGCGGCGGTCGTATAACCTGGCTTCAGCGATGTCGAAAGGGGCACCTACTTTTGGGGCGGTGCAAGTTAGAAAACTCGAATTCGCTCGTAAAAATACTTGCATCTGGTTTATACGTAGTAGCACGTCATCCGCACAATTCGAGCCACAAACAAACGCGCCAGTCAGCTGTTGGGGCCGCGCGCGCGGGCGAGGGCAGCAGATGAAATTACGGCTCAGCGCGACCAAAAGGTAAGAACAGCTGTGATATCCATCACGCCAGGGTGGTTGGGCGGGTTGGCGCGTATTTGCAAAATTAGCACAACCAGTCATGCGACTAGGCCGTCGGGTTAGATAATGACAACGAGTCAATGTGACAACAACAACAGCAGCAACAGCAACAACAGCAACAGCAACAACAAAAGCATATCAGGCATCGTTTAACTGCCTCCGGTAGACATCAAACGTTGTGCACACACGGTCGATGAGCGCATCTAGTAGATGGGCGCCCAAGCTAGTCAGCAGCCTTGCCCCCCCGTTTTTGTTGTAACCTAACTGTCACAAGAAGTGCAATGGCCTGATTCGTGGCTCGTTTTTGTCTGTACCAGAACCTCGCAAGCAGCAGCAGGTTCATCGAATGTACTCGCTCGACATGGCACCGGTGTAGGCGGTAAGCTCGTTGCACTGTAGCACAGGCAAGCGTGCGTGATAACCGGTATGAACACGATGCGAAATGCCGACGGAAAAACACGCGCTGGAGTTTGGGCTTCAGCTCTTTGTTTTTCGCGTTTTCTTTTCGACATACCGGTATAATACCAGTGCTTCGAAGTACGCGTTATCTCAAGCCACACCTCTCCTCAGCAGCAACGGTACAGGAGCCGTGGCTGATGCTGTCACACACAGCAGGATCCGGCTATAAAAAACATTGCTACTGTTGTTGCAGGTAACTCTCTGTTAATATAGACGTTTTTTACTACCGTAAATCCACGCGAATTCCAAGCCATTCCATACCTAAAAACGTGGCTGAAGATTCACGCTATTGGAGCTCCTTTCACAGAAGACCTAACAATGCTATCATACGGCAGAGGCGTTACGGTACAGGGGGGGGGGGGGCACCCCCTTTTCTGACTCAGACTCAGAAGACCTAACAATGTGACCGCCCGGATCTTGGAAGGTAGTTTTTACGCTCTGTCATTGGCCGAGGGCCATGTGGTGGGCAGCATATCGGAATAACAAAAAAAATTCCAAAAGCGGCGCAGCCGCGTTTCTCGCCCATTTCTGGCCCGTTTTGGGTCCGGGTTGGGGTCAGGGTCAGGGTTAGGGTTAGGGTTAAGGTTAGGGTTAGGGCTAAGGGGTGGGTTGGGTCTACACCCGCGCTTCTATCCGACCAGGGAGTGCTTTCTGCTCGCAAACGCGAACAGCCCACCACCCAAAATATCCGGGCGGCCAACTTGTTAGGTGATCTCTCCTTTCATGAGCAAACGATCAACATGGTATGTGCGCGTGTGTGGGGAGAAAGGTGGGTATCTGGGAGTATCGCGTAAAGAATGCCACCACATGTCGCCGATGGGCGATGTACAGCAAGCAGTGATTAGTGGTCTCCCTTCGTGAAGTGCCGGTATGTGTCAGCCTACAATACCGGCAGCATACTGGACACCGGCACTATTGGGTATACCGATACTAACAGTACATGCCGACACTGTTACTAGCTTGCAGATCCAGTCGTGCCACGCGATTTGAACGGCAATATACCGGTAACAGGCCCTACTATTCAACCGGCACAATAATCGTATATAATCGTATATGTGAGACAATAATAATGTGAAAAGGAGGTATAGACAGATATGTTAAAATTGCGGTAAACCGCACTACCAACTTATTATGTACCTGGTAGGGTATTCCGTACATACCGTCTGCATGATCGCCTCCCAACCTATGCCAAGCGAAGTATGACTAACGAAGTGACGTAATTGAGCGCGTGTACACTAAGCGATTCGCATTTCTCCCTTTCGTTCTCAATGGCGGTGACATTGCATGAGCACATCACCTCGCCTGTTGTATTTGGCAATATGTATATCTTTCTTATAATTAGCGATGTCAGGAAAATAATGGTATCTACATGATTGTACCTATCGATTGAAATATTCTATCTTTCGATCCATGTACAATAACAAATTATGAAGCTTTCAAGACGTTGTTTACTACACCCAAGAACTGGGTTGCACACTACATGTAACATCAAACCTTCTAGAATAATAAACATTACCAGGCGGGTGATTTAAAGGGGTGTCTTCGCGCTACAACCGTCAGATTCGTCCCCTTTAAGGGTTTATAGTTTCCGCGCACATATTGAAATCCCCCCCCCCCCCCCCGATCCCTCTTGTTCAAACGCCCACCTAAAATCAAAATCTACCAGAGTAGTAAACACTACCAGCCAGCTGATATCATCTCATTATCTTTCTAGCCATCCATGCCGTAGCTCCAACTCATCTCCCCCCCCCCCCCCCCTCTTTTGTTCCCCGCCCAGTTCGTTCAAACGCCCCCCTTACAATCGAAATCGGCCAGAGTAATAACACTTCTAAGCAATTGATTTCACGTCATTATCTTTCAAGCCATCCATGCCGCAGCTTTCATTCATCCCCCCTCCCCCCCTCCAACGCCCTCTCCTTCCCCACACCCCGCACGATCACCTAGACCCAGCACCGTGCGTATAGCAAGCCCCTACAAGTATGATTAACACGCGCGATCGGAGGATCACACACAATGTTGCGAAGATCAGTGTCGACCAAATCCTTGATCTCATAGCTGAGTGTATTTAAATATTGTATGTGACCTGAACCTCTTAAACCCCCCCCCTCCCCCCCCCCCCCCCCGCCCCCCCTTTTTTTTTTTTTCTTCTTTTTCCTCGCTCTCTCTTGCTCAAACGCCCCACCGAAATCCGCCGGAGTAATGAACACTTCCACGCCCTGGATATCGCCTCATTGTCTTTTTTAGAGCCGTCCATGCCGCTGCTGCAATTCCCCCCCCCCCCCGCCCCCAACGCCCCCTCCTTCCCCACCACCCGCACCATCGCCTAGACCTAGCACCACGCGTATAGCAAACCCCTACATCCATGCGACCTAAAGCCCTCCCCCCCCCCCGCGCCACATTCCCCCCCCCTCCCCCACAAGAAGGATTTATAGTTTCCACGCACAAATTGAGCTGCCCCACCCGTCCCCTCCCCCCCCTCCCCCCCTCCCGCCCCCCTTTCGATCAAAATCAGGCCACTACGTCCTTAAAAACTCCGCCCTCCCCTCACCGGTTATTCGACTTACGGGATTCACTTGATAAACTGATGCATTTCCTTCCACAGATGTCAGATTTTGTCCCCCTCAGAAACGGGTTTTATAGTTTCCGCGCACAGACTGCCTAACATCACCCTGTTGACCCTGATAGCTACACTGTAGTTGCAAGGGGAGTCGCCGACCTATATCCTTAATGAGGACACACAACCCGTCATACGCGCGATCGGAGTATCACACACAGCTTGCAAAGATGAGCTTCGACAAAATATTCGATCTCACAGCTGGAGTGTATTTTAATTTTTATAATGGTGTGATACCCCCCACATGTGTCACGTAGAGCTTTTTGTGCGGCAACCATGCGGGCTCGTATAGTAATAGATTTCAGGGAAATGAGCTTTGTACGAGTGGTGCGAGGACATCACCATCATTGGGGTGATACGCCGATGCTTTGGACGAGAGGGTCTGTCATGCCTCTCGCGTCTGTCCCTCTCTCTTCTCGTGCGACGAGATGCTCTGTCGTCGCTGGAATCAATCGCGCCGCTATCATGCACGTTCATCCGCTATCATGCACGTGGACACACGAGCATGATAGCGGCGCGGTCGATCCCAACGAGAGCAGCAGCAGCAGTCGAACGATGCTCAGAAGAGGTTCGTAAAAGGTACCACAGATCCCAACAGCTATGACATGTACATCGTACCAGCTTCAGTGTGTACCCCATGTTCATGTCCAAAGTTGCATACCACTTTGAACGGAAATTTAAAGACTCTTTTAAGATAAATGTAAATTCAAAAGCATATTATATTTAAACCCAAACTGCAACATAGGCACGAATCTAGAACATGATTTTTTTTTCTACAAGCGAAAAGCCAAGAGCGCCCCACCCAACGTTCCACGACGTGCTCACCCAAAGTCTGCGCCTATCTCCGTAGCCGAGGACATCAGGTCCTCTACGCCACGCGTCGGCGCCTCGACAACGATGGCCATGCTTCTTCGACTCCGTGCACTGCCGCTGCAGTGTGCTCGAGGCAACCTCACTTGTTCTTTGTTTTTCAAATGAAGAGGGCACTGGTAGGATGGGATGGGTACTCGTAATCCCGGTCGCTGAACTCCGCACCCTGCGTATCTCTTATCGTGCAAACGCTGGATCGGTTTCCCCACAGAAAAGTTCTGCGCAGCCCCGCACGCTCGAAGCTATTCTCTAGGGTGTCCGTGACCTCTGGAGTTTGGACTGTGTAGAGAGCGTTGTGCCGGGCGCGGGCACAGAGCAAGCAGGACCAAAGCAAAGTCAACGACGGAACGAATCTCGCAGATGATTGGTTGGAAATAGGACGCGGCGGAATAAACAACAGGCGGCGGAATCGTTTCCCGAACAGGCAAACAGGTCTACCATCGTGAACGGAAATGTAAAGACCGTTTGAGTCCGAACATGCGTACTCCACCAAGGGTGCAAGCAGTATCTTGGTATCTTTTATCTTTCGTCTCTCGTGCCTCTCGTCTCGCTTGCTAAAGATGACCAGCAAGCAGCAACTTCGGTAAGCACAAGCCATATACGCAAGCCCCCCCCAACATGTAGTGACCATGCCGTGCTGATAAAGTTCTATATAGAAAACAGTAAGCCACCTACTACGTACTTGTATCTCTTGTTTCTGTTCTCTGCTCCCCGTTACTTGTGTAGACTATGTGTGCCACTACCAAGACATGTCTGACGTAAAGAAGAGCTTCGCATGCACTATACCACGTAAGCAGCAGCATATAGCAGCGTAAGATGGCCCAGTTGACCCTCTGGTACTGTCACTCGGGGGAATTACCGCCCTCATTTGGTTGTCCTTCACGAGGTCATACACCTCACAGTACGCGCAGTCGAAGAATCGTTATACTTACGCAGCTGCTCTGTTCTCACCGCAGCGTGGAGTGTCTCTACTTCTGCTGATTACTGTTGTACTTCGAAGTAGTGTACTGCAAACACCCAACTGACAAAACGTCACGCCGGCCACCTACCACGGCAGTGTGTGTGCCGCTTTGACAACAATGATTGATTAGACTAACTAAACTGCTAAAACTACGCGTATAGTCTAGTCTACACAGAGTGTGCTGTACTGTACCAGGTACTGCTGTGTTGTACCTGGTACAGAGCACCTAGCCAAAAAGAAAACAAGGCAATAAAAGAAAGCTAGACTGAGATTTATTTGCAGGAAAATAAATCCCGGCGTCCCGTTGTACTGAAGTTAGTGTTGTTGTAGAGTGTAGAACGCACCCTCCCCCTGTACTCAAATAAGAAATCCAACCTAAGCGAGAATTTTCCCGTTTCCTACCAGAGGTCCTGCAGTGAAAAATATCCGACCGATAAAACGTCGTACCGGCCGCCCACAATCAATGCGAATAACAGTATTAATAGTAGTAGCGCGTGTGGACATTGCCGTGACACTAACTCGTTACGCCTACGTAGACTAATGAAGCAAAAAAGCATGCTCCTTGTTTTTGGCATTAAGTGGAATAATAGGTGTTGAGGAATTGGTGGGGTCCCTATACTTCTACATAGGAATATTCATTATTTTACGCCCTTATTTTTTTGTGGGTGCTTTTTGGTTATCGTAAGGCTTTTTTTTCACCTGAGCTGGATAATCGCCCCTGAGCTGGGTAATCGATCGATTTTTTACCATCACAGATCACGTGGGGAGGTAGTCGAGAACACGGGTATTCCAATCTGAAACGATTTGAACTCTTCTTTTTGTATAGAAACGCTTGCACGTGTTGGTGCCCTAAAAACACGTCTGTCTCCCTGACTGAGTCCCCTGGTGTATGTACTGGAATGAAGTTTGCTTGGGTAAGGCACACGTTCGACCGTATAGTATCTATACGGTATACCGCGATATCTCGTTTTGCCGCAGCAGCAGCAGTGGGGTATTAGTCCGTTTGACCACTTGCAAAAGGTTAACCCGTTTACCCAAACTTATAACACTCTCCCCCCCTGAAACAGCGGGATAGCAGGTCGGCCGGATATACGGGCGGACCTGTCAATATACAAGCGGTTTCATTTCCTGGGTATACCCAGGAGAGTATTTTTCAAGTTCGACATGGGGAAAGTCTGAAAAAGTTCATTATAGGTGGGTGTGGGACTCGAACCCATGACCCAAAAAACCCATGGTCCAGCCAACGACGACGCCATTTGTTAGGGAATTATTGGTTATTACGAGTAGTCCGTTTGACCACTTGCAGAAGGTTAACCAATAGCTTACCCAAACTAAGCCTTAGAACAAGCAGCAGCAGCAGCAGAAGGCAGCCTCAACCTTCTCACATCCAGTGAGCGTAGCCGCCTTGGCCTCAGACAAAAACGCTATACGGTAAAGAAAGGTTCACTAATATTCTTCTGAGGCCCCTTTCTTAACCCGAAACTGATTTGAAATGTTAATACAAGAATGAGAAACGAAAGTGCAGCCTGAAGGCAAATCTCACAAAATAGGCAGAAGACGAAAAAAAAATGCAAAAAAAAACAAAAAAACAAATTCCAGCGATATAGTCTAATAGGAGAGTCCCGAAAATGTTTCAGAAAACAAGATGATGTAATACCGAAAAGCGCCACTTTTATCGTGTACGTCGCCCTCAGGCTGCTGCTACTACTACTGTTGTTGCTGCTGCCTGCACCACTGCTTGCTGTCAAATGAAGACAGTCAGTACGCACGTACGTGTCACGTAGGAACACAAACTCGACTCTCTCGGGTAGGTGCTGTTCTTGTCTATACGAATAGAAGACCATGCGGTTCAACCTACTACTCTTGCAATGTGATTTTTCCGTGGCTTCTAACGCCGCCTCGACGAACGTGAAGGTGGCTTTCACGCGTACGAAAATGTCTTCAAACACAACATATGTCCAGCTGCCGACTCCTGCGGTTGCAAGAGGTTTCTTAGCCCTTTTGGGTAACCACTCTACCATAGAGGGTATTATTATAAAAATTAAAATACACTCCAGCTGTGAGATCGAATATTTTGTCGAAGCTCATCTTTGCAAGCTGTGTGTGATACTCCGATCGCGCGTATTACGGGTTGTGTGTCCTCATTAAGGATATAGGTCGGCGCCCCCCCTTGCAACTGCAGTGTAGCTATCAGGATCAACATGGTGATGTTAGGCAGTCTGTGCGCGGAAACTATAAAACCCGTTTCTGAGGGGGACAAAATCTGACATCTGTGGAAGGAAATGCATAAGTTTATCAAGTAAATCCTGTAAGTCGAATATCCGGTGAGGGGAGGGCGGAGTTTTTAAGGACGTGAAGGCCTGATTTTGATCAAACGGGGAGCGGGAGGGGGGGAGGGGGGGGAGGGGACGGGTGGGGCAGCTCAATTTGTGCGCGGAAACTATAAATCCTTCTTGTGGGGGAGGGGGCGGGAATGTGGCGGGGGGGGCCGGGGGCGGGGGGGGGGGGCTTTAGGTCGCATGGATGTAGGGGTTTGCTGTACGCGTGGTGCTAGGTCTAGGCGATGGTGCGGGTGGTGGGGAAGGAGGGGGCGTTGGGGGCGGGGGTGGGTGGGAATTGCAGCAGCGGCATGGACGGCTCTGAAACGATAACGAGGCAATATCCAGGGCGTGGACGTGTTCATTACTCCGGCGGATTTCGGTAGTAGATGGGGCGTTTAATCAAGAGGAAGCGAGGGAAAAAAAGAAAGAAAAAAAGGCGGTGGGGGAGGGGGGGGGGGAGGGTTTTCAAGAGGTTTAGGTCACATATAATATTAAAATCAAGGATTTGGTAGACACTGATGTTCGCAACGTTGTGTGTGATCCTCCGATCGCGCGTGTTAATCATATATGTAGGGGCTTGCTATACGCGCGGTGCTGGGTCAAGGCGATCGTGCGGGGTGTGGGGAAGGAGGGGGCGTTGGAGGGGGGGAGGGGGGATGAATGAAAGCTACGTCATGGATGGCTAGAACTATAGACTATGTGATGACTACCAAGAAAACATGCGGTCTGATCGCAGTGCGAGCGTGCAGCGTACGGCAGTTCGTGCTACCACGCGCTTGCCGTGCATCTATTCGCTTTGGAGTCCGACAACATCCCTTAGTTAGCCTGGCCGCCTTTTTTTCTTCGCGTGTGGTTGATGCTACAGTCTAATCGTTCTTTTTATTAGTCCTTTCTACGCTCTGAAAAGTCCTACCAGAAAGGTTATGCGGAGTTTGTGGCAGTCGCAGTCGCACACCGTCAACCCGCCTCGCTTGACCCTCGTCCCCGTTCCGAGGGCATGAACAGCAACTCACAAGGTAGGGGGTAAACATCCGCGCAAAACGACGAAGGACTTCCAAAGTGAGCTGCACTTGACATCGAGGCTTTGGTTGACGTCGTAAACAGACCCCCCTCCCCCTCTCCAAACCACGCACAAGACGCAATAAAAAGTTCCAGTTGATGAGCTGGAAATTGGAAGTGACAATCAACGAAATAAAAATGAAGAGGATGAGATAGGACGTTAGGGTTTTTATCGTCGACTACAATCTATTATTAAATAATGTCCGGACTACGCGCAGAAGGCGGTGTGGACCACTCCCTTTTTTTGCTGTTACTGAGCACTGCTGAATGTCCGTAGACCTCGCCGACGTGTCCACTGCCCTCGCCAAATACGCCCATCGTTTTTATTTATCCTCTTGTCTTCTTATTGATTGCAATACTTTGCACATACCACGCCAAAACGTCCGTTGATGGCGTCTTCAACGCGCGGGGGGGGGAAAGACAACGCTTTTGGGCAAACTAAACCAGCGACTGACGTTTCAAACTGCCAATTCAAGACGAACAGTGGTCGATTTTTGAACATGACAGCTCCACATCTTGTTGGAAAATGCTCAAACTCCCCTTCAGAAACTGCCCGAACGTTTTTGGAGACAGAGGCCACTTTTGGAAGTATAGCATACATACGCAGTGTAGGGACCGTTTTAGCCAAGGCTGTGAAAAAAGGGTCCCATCACCTTTTTGAGGCTTCAGAGTGCGTTCAGAAGGAAACTATCGAACCCATAGATCCAATAAACAGTGAAGAGACGTTTCAAACGGGTGCAATGCGTCGCGTCGCAACAGAGCCGGATGGACGCAGGGACATGTAGTCAACGGTGAAGTTTGCAACGAAAACATGTGTATATGTCCGCCACAATAACTGCACTTACTTGCCAGTTGGTTGCTGCTGTGGGTACGCCGACCACCGCCTGCAATAAATCCGACAAATCTCACGAGGCTGGGGTCAAACGTCAACCTCGGGGCGCTGGAGGGTGGAATACGCCAGCGGTGCTAGCACGACCACCCTATATGTATGAGCAGGTATAAGCTGTGGCCACTTCGCAGAAAATAACAGGAACAGGCTCGAACATACATATGTATATGTGACTCGAACACCATGACAGCTGTCATAGCTCTAGAAGCGTAACAACTAGAGAAACAGCTGTCCCGGTCAGGTCGCAATGTAATAACAATGTTGCTTTGCTGATAAGCCGCGTTGTACCGGCCATGGATGCCGCTCCTTGCTGCATGCACGCACACGTGGCAACGGCAAGCAAGTTGCTTTTGCGTCCACCGGGCGGCGACGGCAGGAGCAGGAGCAGGAGCAGCTGCAAGCAGCCTTCATGCACCCCCCCTTTCATGCGGCGTGGTGGGCACGGCACGACACTACTGCGCGCGGGTGCTGCGCGAAACTACTGCTGCTGCCGCTCCTCCAGCTACATCTCTATAAACCCGACGCCCTTCGCCCCAACAGCGACACTCACTCAACAGGCATAATGCGGCAGGGGTTGAACTTTTTGAGACAAACGATTCTGACCGGTTGAGGCCTTCAACTCTTGTACAACTCTCGGTTGGTATTGGAACAAGTTACGATTATATTGGTTTTAGTACTATTAATAGCGCGTAGAAATGTTCGCCGAGTTGCTCGAATGAATGCCTTCCAAGTCACATGTTTTCGGTGAGACAGAGCCCCTCATGTCAGGACCTCGCAGAAAATTCTGATGCACCCCTGGCGTGGCATGAATCACTAAAACTACAACTGACGAGACCGACGGTACGTCACACGACACGACCACGGGATTTGGATTCTCTTCGGTTCTCGCACGAGAGGCAAAAAAGTCAAGAAAAACAAACTAAGCGATCGCCAGCGCTGCGTCTTCTACAACACAAAGCGGGAGCATGGTCCATCAATAAATGAATCCATCAATCTCGATGCCTCGCAAGCAGCAGCAAATCAGCGCTCTCGCCTCCGTTCCTCGTTGCCTCCTCCCCCCTTGTGTATGCAACTAATCATTCAGCAATTTTATTTTCCGACTCCCTTTCCCCCCTCCCTCCGTACCATCCCCCCACAACCGCGCCCCCCTCTCCCCCCTGCCATCCCATAACGTGTTCCAATCATGGTCGTACAAGCGTGCGTACACTATACACTCGTATTGGTAATGTTGATGCACCATTTAGTTTGCAGTTTCAGCCGGAAGCGAGAACCTCCAGGGGGCAACGTTTTCCTCTTACTTTCAGCATCAAGCAGCAGGTGGCACATGAGTCAGCGCACTCAGACCACCCCCTGCATCAAACACGCCAAAAAGTAGAAAACCCGACCGCTGTCCACAGCAGCAGCAGCAGCCGCAAAACATTAGTACCGGCAGATATAGAAGATAATATCAGACGCCATTCCTGGAGGCTATAACCGACACCGACACTCCAGCCCCCCCCCCCCCCCCCCCCCCCCCGTAACGACGGAGTGGTAGCTACAACACAAAAAAAACACAACAAGTGCAGAAACTACATATTCCACATCATTCAAAGCCGCCGCCGCCGCGAGCCCTGCGGCGCAAAGCAATCAACCGCGGGTTGCAACAAAGATACCCATAAAGCGCACCTCCCAGCTCCTCTCGTTCGCCTCCCTCCCTACACCTACAGAGCGTCGGTCATACGCTTCTTTCTTCTTAATACATAGACTCGTACAGAGTAGGGAAGGCGGAGGGAGGGGGGGAGGGGGAGTGGACAAGACATTGATACCGCCAAAAAACGAAACACTACCCCCGCAGATTACAACGCTACCTATATCATACCGTCAATAACACAAAGAAAAAAGAAACAACCGGCGGCGGCGTTCAAGCTAGGCCTTGCTTGTGGCGGACGCGCGCGCAACCACGACACGATAGCGCCCCCCCCCCCCCCGTCTCTATAACCCCATGTTTGTCCCTATGTAACAACAACGTCAGCTCACCCACCCACAACGACCACGACAACCACCAGCTTAGTCACGCCAAAATACCCCATCAAACTGTCGACAGCAGGGTTCGCAGCGAATCGCGGTGAAGGCGGACGGGCGGCGGCTGTTGATTTCAGCAAGGAAACAACAGAAACAAAACGCTCGCCCCCTCCCCATCACGGAACAATCCAATCCAGCCCTAACCCAACCAGACCTAATCTAACCCCAACCGACCTAATCCAGCCCCAACCTAACCTAATCAACCCCCCAACCCAGCCCAATCAAACTCCACCCCGGTACGTGCCGTTCCCCCTCCCTCCCCCCATCCCCGCCCGCAAACAAGCACCAAACACCAGCAACCTCGCTCTTCCTCGGGGGACAGATCGAGTTGCGTCAACATGGTAGTGGCAGGTATGGTACAGTACGACAGCGTCGGCGGAAGACCAGACATGAGCACGCCAGACCACCGCATACCAGAGCACAACGTAGCCAACTAGAGCAGGTGGAGAACAAAAGACGAGCAAGTGTGAAGCCAGAGCCAGACTTCGCGTCTGGATCCCGGTCTTGAGGGCGTCGACTACCTGATACCCTCCACCACCCAGATAGAGAGCCAGCACCCTACCAGGCCAAGCCAACCAAGCCCCCCAGCCGGCCCAGCAGCCCGTCAACCAACTACCCAGCTACTCAGATGGACAGCCAAAACAGCTAGGGCCACCACACCAACCAAACACCCAGCTAACCAGCTTGGCAGTCAGACAGCAAGCCGTTCGAACACTCACCCACTCAGACAGCTAGCCACCCAACCACCTACCCAGACAGCCCGACAGCTACACACCCAGCCACCCTGTCCGGCAGGCACGGGCGTCTTTTCCCTGATGGTATCTCGCCACCACCTGACGCCGGTCAATCCGCCGGGTCGGGACGGGGCGGCGTGCGAGGGGGGGGGGTTGGAGCGATGGTGGCGTCGGGGATGTCGGGGCTTAAGCGAAGTACATGACGTTGGTTAAATTCTGGTGTACCGAGCTGAAGCACTTGGCCCAGTCGACCTCCTTCGGGTCCTTTCCACCGGCGCCGTGCATGAGGGAGGACGACTCTGAGGAGGAGTCGTCGCCCACCTGTAAATGATGTGTGTGTCCACGATTTGCGGACGGCGGGGGGAGGAAGGGTCCATGATTAGTGTGTTTTGCTGTGTTCTTGATCTGTGTGTATGCGTCGATGATTCCGGCAGAGCACACCCAGTGTCCGTACTGGTTCTTCCTCCCACGGTATAATCTACGAGGTACACAAAGAAACACCGCGGACACAGCCTACGAGACAGGCCTTTTTTTTGCATACAGTACATCAAACTAAACGCACGTGCTTCGTATATACACGCATTATACATGCAACGTTTGTTTTCACTCACGTTGACGAAGAATTGAGCGCGGAAAGCGACCAGGTGGGCGTAGTACACGGCTGGGGGGATTGACACGCTCCGGGTGCACCTGCAGTACATGAAGCACAAGCTGCAAACACGCAAAAATACGAACAAAAACACAACCGAGGCCATGGACGGGGTGGAGTACGGTAGGATAGGGTAAAGTGGGGGTGGGGTGCGGTGAGATGGGGGTGCGCGTGAGTGGGTAGGCGAAAATAAACGAAAAAGACGACGGCGATGACAGAAAATTAATCCCAATAGCTGTATTGGTGGTCGGAGACCGTAGGTATGATACCCGCATTCGCTGCAAGTACAATACGGCGAAGCAGAAGAGGCGATGGGTTGATATCGCCTGTCAGCTTGCCGGTATAAAATATGTACTGTTGTACTACCGTTGGTGCTGACATATACACTACCTGGTATACCAATGTACCAGGTATCCTATAATACCAAGTAGACTACCAGGTACTCTACTACCAGGTACGCCGTCTACCAACAGTAGTAGTACCGAACGGTGCGGTACAGCAGGGCGCGGTGGGGTTGACATGTTCATGCACTCACTGGTAGCAGAGGAGCTGGAGGGAGTCCGAGTCGAACCCGTTCTCTGCAAAGAAGGGGGCAAGGAAGGGCGAATAAAGAGAGAAAAAAAGAGGTGAAAAGGCGTGCTTCTACCAACCAAGTCAAGAGCACCGGCGGAAAACTCCACATAACTCCACGCTACACCATACCACCCCCACCCCCTACCATCCCCCACCACGTGACGAAGCCTCTCACCGTCCCAGAGCACGTGGTACTTGGCAGGACGAGAGGTGCCCTGCAGTCCGCCGTGGGACATGAGGTAGAAGTCCCACTCCATCGGGTGGCAGATGCCGGTTTCCACGACGGTGCCAGGGAACGCGTTGCCCGAGTTGTCCTGGTCGCCCCTGCAAACAACAAAAAAGGGGGGGGGGGGGGGGGGGGGGGGGGGGGTAAAAACGAAAACGCAAAACGATTACGAGTATTAACACGAAAAAACGCCAGAAACGAATCCAGAGCTTCTCTCCGTTTGCCGTTATTTTTCCACCGGCAGACGCAGAGCTTTTGCTGCTGCTACGAATAGGGGCATTCGCAACAGCAACCGCACACCCATGCCAAACCAACTACTCTATAGTATACTGGAAGTTATACCAACAGCGAGAAAAATAGGGAGTAGCGTTCACGGAGTGTCTCACTTGTTCGGCTGAAATAGGCGGGTGTGGTGGCGCTTCTGCACGACGATGAAGGTGATCGTCGGCCGGTAGCCGGGTTCCAGCAGGGCGCAGGCCTGCTCAATCGCACGAACCTGACAAACACAAAATACAATAGCGGGAAAAGCACGACCACTTAGCCAAACATGTTAACATTTATTTTCAAAGAGCGAAAGGCCGGCGAGGAGGAGGAGGAGGGGGGGGGGGGGGGGGGGGGGTGGTACTCATTTGTTGCCCGCCTCAGTCACTTGACCATTGACCACGCATAGCTTTCGAGACGAAGCACCGTTCCTACTCTTGATAAGAGACATGTCCAATATTGGGGCGGTCAGTACCTTCTTTCCATATACATGGAGAAAAAAATATGATCCTTATCTCCTTCGTGTTTGGCTGTCTGCCGCCACCATCTATATCTACTACATAGGATAGCGATCGTTTTTTCGCTACCGTGGGGGGCGGGGGGTTGAAAACAAAAACACAAGCACGAGCAAAAACAACACAACGGTTTGGTGAAGAGCCAAGCACCGATGAGGACGGGGTGTGAACACGCACACGACAAACCAACTATTAATACCTGGAGGAAAACACTGACTGCTGTATCACACGACTCATTGCTTACCACCGGTACTACGCGTTTACCGTACAGGGCTACGGACGTGATTATAATAAACATGAACGCTGGCTCAGGCTAGATTTCTCATTTTGAGAAAGGGCGCGTTCCACAGTACCTCCAGCATAACGGAACCAGGGTTTTTACATTCCTGACAATATCTGCCTGTCTTTCTTACTAACCTGTTTCTTACTAGGCGTCCTGTCCTGCCGTATTGATATACCAGGTAAAACGTTTGGGCCTCCTTTGTATCGACCAAAAACACCGTAAGTGAGACCTCACCAACCGCTCTATTAATAGCCGAGCGTGACGCAGTACAATCCACATCAGCATGCTGCCGGCGAGCGTGCCGTGAAGCTTCTTTCGATTTCGGACACATCTTTTACCCCTCCATAGCCCGACTTGCTTCGTGCAGTTGATGCTGTAATTGTCACATCGTCAAAAATAATCGTTCAGTTTTCCCGTCTCGAAGTAGAAAAAAGTGGGCCCGTGAGTTGTCAGGCTTCATCATACTAGCAGTACTAATAGTTGTGCTAATTTGTATGTCCCCGACTTGTTATTGGTTGGCTAGGGCTAGGTAATACAATGTAGTACAGTTGTATTATAATTACAGCTAATGCTAGTTTTGTGCGGTAACTTGGGGAGTTGTGCGTATTTTGCATCCGACCAGCGCGTTTATTGCTCGTCGTGTGGTTTTTAATAACAAACACTATTAGTGAGTCCGTAGGTGGGCTTGTAGTCTGCCCGTCAAGAAACAATTACTGCAGCCGCGAATTTCTTTATAGCCAATTCACAGGCCTACCCAAAAGTGCAAAAACTACGATTATTAACTACCTGCAGAATATGCCTTGCTCTAATAAAAACATAATTGTTCAACATCCATCACTACATACCTCGTATCGCAGGACCTCGCGGAACTGTCCCTCGCTCACACCGTCGCGGAAGAAGATGATGCGGGCAGGCTTTGCGTTGTTCACGCGGTAGAAGGAAATCAACAGGTTCTTCACCATCATCGCCAGGTCCTGCCACAACGCAAATGAAACGAAGTAAAAAGTCAACACAGCCGTAAGGAAAGGAAAGGACACGAGCATCTTACGAGCATATAAACACAACCTATCCCACAGACCAATGACCAATAACGAGTCAACATCAATCCTCCTCCCCCCCCCCCCCTCCCCCCCACACACGCCTCCTTAACCCTTCAACTGCAGGCAAAGACAACAATTGCAAGCAGTTTTGTCGCCAAAAATACGAGGGTGCAAAAAGGAGGTATATAACCGTTGCCGCGTGTCACGAGAAGGGCGGCGGCACTTTTCGGGCAGAACCATTTCTGATTTGACGCGGCCTCTCAACCGATCGACTCAAGAACTACTCCACCACTCCACACTGTCGACAAGTGCTCCGATATCATAGCAGCCATCACAGCAGCTAATATCATGGCACTTTAGGCCCATTTCTGGCTCGGGGGTTCCCTAACGACTCCTCAAGACACTTACTTGCCCCACACGGTCGGAATCTCGTTCTTTTTTTGGCACTTTTTTTCCGTTGTGGGCGTGAGATTGATTCTTCATCTCTTCGTCGGGTTTCTCTATTTCACCATAGACTATACAGTGTACCAAAAAAATATATTGAGGGCGAGGTACAGAGCTCCTCATAGTGAACATACACATTATCCGTGTCACGCATTTCACTTGACTTGGTCGTCTTACACTTGAGCTGATACGTTATACCATCCGTAGGGTGGGCGGGTGGCGTCTATCACTGGTTCTAAAGGCGTTGATATGTCTTATACCATGCAACGGTGAGGCAGCAATACCCCGTTTACCTGGATGACCTCCTTCCGGTGCTCCTGCACGGCGACGCACGACCCGTGGCGGGCGACCCATCGGTCCATGCTTGCCACCACGGCCGCGATGGACGGCTTGGACACGTTGCCCGCGCCGGGGTGGTTCACGTCGGCGCCGAAGACGATAGTAGGAGCCTGTTTTCGGTTTCGTTTTCGTTCGTGTGTTCCGTTGCAAAAAAGGTGCGAGGAAGGGGGGGCGGGGCAGAGAGAGAGGGAGGAAGAGGGAGAGGGAAAGGCAGGGGGCATGGAAACAGGAAGAGAGAAGGAGAGGAAAGGAAAAGAGGAGACAAGGTCAAGAAACGGACCAACGAAACATGAAAAACTTTTAAACGTGAAAGAAAACAAGTCGTATCGCAAGCCCAAGCAAAACGGAAAAACGAAACATGATTTAAACGAAAGAACATTAAAATGAAAAAAAATCTCTCGACCCGCAAGTCCAATCAACCGCAAGTCCAATCAAACTGCAGGCGGGTTCTTGTCGGCAATAGTCAAACGGATAAGGTCATACGGTCGCATCATACAGGAACTTCCCCCCCCTCTTCTCAGCACATCCGTATGCCCCGCTGCCGGCACGCCTTCCTGCACCCCTTCAAAACTCACATCCTGGACGAACGGGAGCTTGTCTCTTGGCACAGCATTGCGGCCGCCCAGCTTGGCGTTGATCTTCAGGCACAAGTTGGCCAGGTACTGGATCTTCGCCGAGTGTACGTGCTTCAGGAGTACGCACTGTTGTTATTTTATATTTTATATATTTTTGTTACATCGACGATTTTAATCCCCACCCATCGAGCGGTTGAGCGATCGCACCACAATACAAAACGCGACGCATCATCACCATGGCCACGACCACGACGACGCCAACCAATATCAGCAGCGAAAATAACAACAGACACCAACAAGCAGCAGCAACAACAAACACCAACAAAGCAACAGCGGCGCGGTGGCGGTGGAACAACCAGGGGGCAGAGCAAACAAGGGGGGAGCAACGAAGGACAAAGCAAAGGCAGAGGCGAGGCGGGGGTGGGGGGGGGGGCAGGAGGGGTTAAATGACAGCAAAACTTGCCCACAATAACAATTCCCTATTTGCCACATGCCTGTATCCGATAGCTTGGTCAAAAGGTTCCATTTTTTGGGGGGCTATTTGCTGAAATATTCCGGGTAACGTCGCTATGGGGAAAAGGCGGTCAAATTATTTTATTTTCTGGCTCTTTAATTCGTCAAGAGCCCAATGGGTCAAGTTGTCTATTTTTCATCAAGCCTTGATCAACACTGTCCACCAAACACCATTGACCTTCGATCTCGAGATAGAGACAACCTACGGTCACTCCTCTTCGTTCTGGATAGGGTCACATGAGCGTAGGTGACAGCGCTGAAGACTTCATCTCGATCCATGCCCTAGGGCGTGAGAGGTTGCTTGTGTTGTCCTGTGGCCTTCTGTCAAATCCTCTCAAACTTCTGTGTTTCGCCCGTTGGTAGACGATAGACAGTTGTTGTCTCAGTTTTCTATACACCAGCCGCCAAATGTGTTTTAACAGAAGCCTGACCGGCGCCCGCCACAAATCACCGGCTGTAGAGTGAGCACTGTACACCAAGGGGGGGTCGGAGCCCCTAACGAGCTCGCCACGTTCAGAGTTCCCGACGCTGTCGTTGATTTCGTCGAACGAAGTGTGTGGAGAACACGAAATTACGCCGCGTCTAATCCAAGATCTGCTTGAGAATTGTTCAAGCAGATGTTGGCCAAGATCGCCGCGACGAGTAATATTTTCCCGGGAAATTGAAAAGAAAAATATACAAAATTGAGCCCCATGGCGACCGTTCAGGCAAAAGTTTGGCTGGGATCTTCGGGAATTTTAAACTTTTGGCTTTCCATTGTCACCGATCTTAGCATTGGATATTTTTTTGCAGTAGGAAAATATAAGACCATAGCAGAGATAACACCACCTAAATTGGCTTGTCACGGGGTGGTCTTAACCCCATTAGAGCCCCCAAATCCCTCCCTATGCTAACTTCAAGTAAATGTGTAAAAAAAAAGGGGTTCCAGGTGTAAACGCGTTAAACTGGGTACATCACTGTATAGGAAGACAAGCAGTGAAGCGTCTAACCTGGCTAGGGATGCCGAGAACGGTGTCGGAGGCTAGTTTGATCTCTCCGTAGTCCTTCGAGTCTTGGGTGCTCTTCGGCACCAGGATCAGCTGGCAGTCCTTGTTGAATTGCTTTCTGGAAAAAAAAACAACAGCAACAAAAGGAACAAAGGAAAAAAGAGGATCCTCGTAAGAGAACTAAGCGGAAATGGAGGATATTAATTGCTTTCTGAAAAATAAAACAAGGAATACATGAAAAAGGAAAGGAGGATATTACGCTCCGAGTTGCAACCCGAGTAGTTGCTCGACACGCGCGCAGCACGGCATTACTCGTGCCGCGGCACGCTCACACCAGGCTGTCAATAAAGCTGAACCCCCCACCGCTGTTCTACAGACAGTACTCGATGTTGTGGGCTCCACAGCGGTGAACAGTGCATCGTAAGAAAGGGAGACAGAAAAATTACACAACATACACATTGAGCACCCGGCATCACTTGAGAAGCTTTAATATTCTTCGGCAAGCCTCAAATTCTTGCATGGGGCAACGCGTGATTCTATACCCATTTCAGTACGAAACAGTAACCTTACGTTTCGCGCAAGCAAAATTCGATATTGTAAAATACGCCACGCCTCGGACACATGAGGATGTCGAATCATCTCCATCATCTAGATAATTTACAGTAGATGCTGCACCTGCCGATATGAAATGTTGTGCAGGATTAATATATAAAGAACACAGATCCAAATCCAACCCAGGAAGCATGCGCCGGATCATGCAGATCGTACAGCTCCCACCCGGTAACATGAGCTATAGACCACACAAATCTTCCCTAAAACATCTATATCATCAAGTTTGAATCGGTGATCTGCCCGCCGTGTGCAGTATTCTTAACTCCTACCTGGTACCTCGAAGCGAGGCGAGGCAAGAAAAAAGCAGGGCAAGGCAAGCAAGCCAAACACGGTAGGCCCTAACAAATAAAAACAAACACAGTATGAAGAAGGCGCTCAGGTGTAATTTGTCCGCACCGACACCTCGGCAGAATCGAGAAGCCGAAGTGCCTGAGGGAAGTCATCATCCTTTTGACCGTGTGTACACGCATCACGGCGCCGACACCTTTCCATATAACAGAAACATAATTATAAACAAGACAAGCCTAGCCCAGTCAAGCTCAGCCAAGCCGAGTCAAGTCCACTTCAAACCAAAAGGCAGGAGTAACAAAAATGCAACAAGCGACCGATGAGCAGACAAAGCAACCAACCCATCGCCAGACGCACAAACCAACGGACAACAGGTCGACAAAAAGACCGACAGGCGGGCCGACAACGCGACCGACCGACCGACCGACCGACCAACATATAAGACCGAGCAACTGCCCGACGGACAGACAGACAAAAACCAACCAGCCTACGAACGAACAGGTAGACACACAGACCTACACAGACAGATCAACCGACCGACCGACCGACGAAGCAGCCGACGAACATACCAACAGCCGACGGGCAGACGTAAGAGACAAAGCAACTAGACAAGCAACCGACGACCAACCCATACAAACAAAGCAATAGACAGACAGAAAACAACCAATTGACACACCAAGCGATTGACGAAAAGACAAAAAGCGACCGACAAACCGACCTCGCGGCATCCCTGGCGGCCGTGAGGGCGTTCCTCGCGTAGGTGGCATCGTCAACGCGCTGTCCGTTGGCGGGGACGCTGTCGGCCGTCAGCAGCGGCGGCCTCCGCGCTTCGGGGCTCACCTGCATACATACATATCGAAACAGAAATACACAATAACAATAACAAGAATAACACCAGCACAGCAGTAACACGAAAGTTAGAATTCAAGGGCAGTCACCACGAGGACACACACCCCGCGTAACACGAGATTGAAGCATCACTCGCACACAGCCCGCGAAGATGAGCTTCAATCAAATCTTCAAATTCACAGCTGATTCTGCATTTTAGTTTTTGACGAAAACGATTGAAGAATACATCGTCGCACTTGACGATCATGTGTAAAACATGTAACAGTTAGTGTTATGTGTAAAAAGTAAAATAAACCCGTTTTGGTGTATTTTGCCGGCGACATGCTGAAAAAAATATAAGGGTGTGTTCAGTACCCAAGCATGATCACAACAACCAGCCTTGGTACCTGGGTATCCCAGAGCACATACAGCAGTAGTCAAGGGCGATACGCTGAAAAAAAATACAACGGTGTGCTTCGTACCCGAGTATGATCACAACAACCAGCCCTGGTACCTGGGTATCCCAGAGCACATATCATACAGCAGTCGTAGTCCCTTGCCAAACGACATTACCCGCACTAAAATGGGTACCCCGCACTATCTGGGGATATCACCATACCGTACTCTGTAGGATAAGGTCGTGAAGAGCGATTTTCACCGCACTAAATAGGATGGTACCGCGCTAACGCGAATATTGTTCCTGAATCGGCAGACGGGCTTGGTGAAATGATGGCAGTCGTTGTGACCGCCTTCGAAGCAGCAGGTCTCACGGTTTCGGAAAAAAAGACGGAGATCATGCTGCAAGCACGGGACCTTGCATCCTGGGCTCCACCGTCCCGTCATCGAAGCAGCGGGACCATGTCTTTATGTCTTGTGCCCGACTGAACACACTCTCCAAACAATCCAGTTACTAGCGGTCGGCTTTGCCTCGGCGCCTCATGCTATGTGATGAGCTTATGGAAAAAAACAAAGGTTTCCGTCAACAGAACCGAGGCGCCCACGGCCAGTCGTAAAACAAAAAGCAACACGAACAAGAAAACATTAAAAAAGGTTCAGCAGAAAAACTTATTTACTGGTGTGAATAGGTACAGTACAGTACAGTACAGTACAGTACAGTACAGTACAGTACAGTACAGTACAGTACAGTACAGTACAGTACAGTACAGTACAGTACAGTACAGTACAGTACAGTACAGTACAGTACAGTACAGTACAGTACAGTACAGTACAGTACAGTACAGTACAGTACAGTACAGTACAGTACAGTACAGTACAGTACAGTACAGTACAGTACAGTATGCAGGCTGGTCGAAAACGAAAACGAGAACATGAATGAAACAACAATAGCGTCGATAGTGACAAGACAACATTCAACGGCTTCGTACGTACAATAAAGATACTGGAATTTATCTCACATCCATGCCGTGGACACCCATAACCTTCACCAGCTCCGAGACGAAGTGCTCCAAGCCCTGACCAAAGTTGGCAGAACCGGGTGGAACGTTGTAAACCGAGGGAGGGAGGGAAAGGGCCCAGTTTGATAACCAGGTACACATGTTAAGTCTCTAATGCGCCAAAAGACCAAGCACGGCAAGTACATGTACGCAAAGTGTTCCACGCCAAATTAGTTCAAGGTAAAGTATCATTATGAGCACTGCTGTAGCAGTAAAGCAGCAGTACAGGACACCCTCAAAATTGAATCATTCATACGAAAAACAGGGTTTTTTACGGGTCATGACCCGACCCGTGCATTGCGTCAAAAGGCCTCCAAAATATCACGGGTCAGGTCGGGTCGGCTGAAAATAAGTAAGAAACAGGAATGGCTTCTGAATGTCTTCCCCTCGTGGATGTCAAGCCCGTTTCTCTTCGTTGTTCGTTTTTTATACTCGTAGCATTATTAATTATTGGTGCCCTGTATTTGGATACAGCCAGAGCGGAACGAGTGCAAGGGGAAATTTGCCTGTTCATCCGCTCTTCCTACAATATACTTTTAGATGCAGCACTACTGCGACTTGAAATCGCTCGAACGGAGTGATATCCATCAAAACGAACAAAACCGTTACTTTTAAATTTTCCAGCTCAACTCGTGGAAAGCTTCAAGCTTTTACGGTTCTACCCTCAGCGGCCTTCTGGACAAAAACCGCGGTCACATGCGTCTACTTGCCCCCATTTCTATTCGCGCGTAGGGTTCAACATTCCTACCGTTCGTCGATTTTCATCGACTGTCGCTACTTCCAACTCACGTTCAGCTTGCGGCGAACCCACAAACCAGGAAACGAACGAAGCACATGGAATACAAAACACCAACAATACCGAAACTACGTAGTGCATACCTACATATTAATAGCTGACATGTACCAGGCAGCTGCTGTTATCACATTTGCACTTACCTGATACGACAGTTCCCTGTCGCCGGCGAAGCTGACCACCGCCCAGCTGACGAGCTTCTTATTGTCAAACATCTTCTTATTGCGTAGATTCCACGATCCGCAGTCAGGCTGTTCCGTCGGTTGGCGCCCAGACTGCCGCGGTTTTCGCACCGCACCGCACCGCATCGGCAACGAGCGAAACAGAAAAGAATCAACAAAAAGAACACCAACAGCCACGAGAGAGGGAGGGAGGGAGGGAGGGAGGGAGAACAAAAATGGGGTCAATGCTAACCCAGAATGTAACTGTTGTGGTTTGTGTTTTTGTGTGGTTCCCGTTTTCTTGTAACCGTCGGCAATAACGCCCAGCCGTTTTCGTTCCCACTCTTTCCCCTCTTTTGCCCGTCTCGGCTGGTTGTCGCTTCTATTCTTGAACCAAAAACGACGGAAAACCAAAAAACAACGTCGAAGCGCGAGAAAACAAAACAAAACACACAACGTAAACACCGTGACAAAAACCACACTCATGTTATTCATAACTCTTCATTGCACCTTCATTCTTCATTCCTTCAATTTTCCCATTAATAATAATGATAGGCAGGCAGGGTTAAGGCTAGGGTCCAAACATTTATCGAAGCTCGCCCAAGGCCTACTACAGTACATACAGCTTCGTACACAGCCCCTAATTGGCGAGCGGGGATTGGCTGATCTTGTGGTACTGGATGGTATACAGTGAGTATACCCCGATTCAAGAGCACCCGAGATAAGAGCATTCGAGACTTGAGAGCGGTCAAAACGGCATGTCCCGCTATACTAAAAACCATATATTGCCCTTTACAGATAAGAGCAATGCGTCGTCAAGAGCGCCTGTTTCAGCTTGTCACGGGGTGTTCTTAAATCGGGGTACCCCTGTAGTATACACTGATACTACGCAAATATGTCGGTTGACGGCACTCTTGCCCCTTGACGGACAGTCAAGCAAGGAACCCCACACACTAAATCTAGTATTGTAAGTCCTATGTCGCCTTGACGGGTCAAACCTAGACGGTCAAGCGACAATGACGGCTTGACGGGTCAAAACTAGACCGTCAACCGACAAAATTTGCTACTACGTCAGCAGCTCTGGATTGGAAAGCGGTGATTGGCTTACCTTGTTGTACTGGATGCACGGAGGGGGCAGCACCCTGGCGTTCGTTTGTATCTGCTTGTTCGAAACCCGGATGCCAAACTGCTCGCAGCTCTTGTTCATCTCGCCTGGTAAGGGTTGAACGTTCAATTGAAGTGACAGGAGAGAGCGGGGTGTACCGTTCCGGTTCGATTCCGGTTAAACGTCGTGCTTATTTCACCGCTCGGTGCAAATTACGAGGAAAAACAGCCAAACGTTTACTGCAGCATTATCATAAAGAGACAAGGCAACTATTTACTATTACTATTAATAGCAACTATTTACTATTAATAGGAAAAATATAAACGAGGCAATACTGCGAGTAATAGGGGAACCGTAAACAAGGCATATAAACAAGGCATATCAAGTCAACTTTAACCAATGCGGCACGGATAGGATCAACAACCAGTAAAAAAAAAACAACTATCTTCGGTACCCACCGTTGATGTCGTTGAATTGCTGGTGGATGGCTCCCTGACGGACGTCCGGGCGCTGGCAGGTGATCTTGATCATGTCCGCCGTCTGCTTGTCGTCAAGCTTGGCCACTCTTTGCCCTTTCGCGACCTGTAGACAAAAAAATCCACACAAGAACAAAAAACATAACAAAACAGTAAAGCATCCACATATATACATGTACATATCCGTCAAAAATCAAGAAGAAAAAAAGTCAAGAGTAAGGCTAGGGAAAAAAAAAAAAAAAAAAACGATCGTCCAGATCGTGCTATGTATCTATACATACTACGTCTCCGCCCATATTACCAGTACGAGTACACATGAAACGCACACGTCACAATTTATGAAGTCCAATCCAGCCTGCTCTTACCTTGCAGACTTCCATCGGGATGTAGTTGTGCTTGGCCGCGGAGCCAATGCGGACGCACGGCAGAGTGGGATACTGCAGGCATGTCATCACGCCCAACAACAGGGAAAACAAAGACCAACAACATGGAGGCGGTGGGGGGGCGGGCAAGGGGGAAGGTGCCAACGATGACAGTAAGAGAAAGAACACACAATGTCATAGGTCACACGGCAGGAGGGGCGAAATGACGAGGGAGGAGGCGGTGTGAGTGGGGGTGCACAGGGCGGGCGCTTTCTTTGTAAAGTTTTTCTAATATTAATACGACCAGCAGGCAATGTAACAGAACAAAATGAGGTCGATATTTATATGAGGTGCATAGGTTTACGGCCATAATTTTCCGTCCCGAGGCTAGCAAAGGACGTCTTGCTTGCCGATTACGACAAGCATTCTGTTCACTTTTTCGACTTTGACGATTTTCGTTCTTCATACATATTCCCACCACATCTTCGAACCGACAACGAAGTTTCAGTGGTACCATCCACACAGGTCATAGCTTAGCTGGCCTCAACGAAGAAAAAAAAAAAAATGAAACCACACGAGCGCAAACGCCTTCTCCTTTTATTCCGAGACAGCTTTCTTCCCAACGTCAACGCCGCGGACAACAATTACACTCTACGAAGTCGACTGTTACTGTTCGACTGACCGAACAAAAAATCACCGCGAGCGGAAATAGTTTAAGCCAAAAGTACATTGCGTACCGACCGATCCACCAACCAACCGAACGTCGGTACTACCGACCGACCTCAAATCGCACCAACCAATCAAAACTTATCGTGACCTGGAAGTACTTCTACCAGAAGACCTAACATCGTACCGACAAATAAAACCTCAGCGGGAACTGCAAGTAGTTCTGCCGGAAGGGCTGAAATCTAACATCGTGCCTGGTGCTCGCCAGTAAACCTCACCGTGAGCTCGAACGTACTTCTTCCTCAAGACCTAAAATAGTACTGACCATTGAAACCTCACCGTTAGCTGCAAGTACTTCTGCCCTGAAGCCTAAAAACGTACACACCGATCAAGCGCCACTACGATTCTATTGGCCAACTCTCACCGTGAGGGGGAAGTACTTCTGTCCGAAGTACCTCGCGACCGTCTCCTCCCTCCCGCTTTCCTGGTCGGGGAACACGAGCTTGTCTGCGCCGACTTTGGACACCGCGCTGATGCGGTACTACACAAACACGCCGCATTACAAGGCAAGGGGGGACACGGGGTCACACACGGCGTAGTACGAGAGAAAAATCAAACCAGAATGAAGGGTGAAAAAACAAAACACAGCAAAACAAGCAGAATCAGATAGGTATTCCATCATACCAGTAGTCTAGGCCATGCGTACAACAACTACGGCATTCAGGGTAAGGGGTGGAAAAAAGAACGTGTTGTATGCTTGTACATAGGAGGCGCTATATTATGCCGGTACATACGTCGGACGAGTTCGATTCCCAACATAGTGAAATTTGACTTTATTTGCAAAAATGCAAAAAAAAGGATCAACTGCTGAGAGCGCCTAGCAGCGTCAGTAGGTACAAATCGACGCGAGTCGACGAGGGAAGAAAATGCCGAACTCTTCTCGCCATAAAAATGAAGGCGCGTACCGTAGTGGGTAGGGGGAGAAGCGCCCGCTATGTGACCCCCGGGTCTGAGTAACCACTGGGAGGGAGGGCGAGAGTAGTGTGAGGATAATAAATGGGATGAAAAAAAAAAAAAAAAAGTCGGGCGAGAACTACGACTGAAAAAAAAAACACCGGTACCCGTACATTGCCGGTATACATTAGGGTGTTTGCGACGTACCAGCTTTGGTTGGTTAGGAGTTGGGTAGAAAAAAATACTGTTAGTAGTATTGAAACCGTCGAACGTCACAAACCAAGGCCAACTTCAACCAACGAAAAATCTGCGAAATTTCACCCTGGATTTTTTTTTTCTTACACGTTTTTTTTTCGGCTTATATTTGTCGTGGGTATCTATCTACCTGTAGGTTGGCCTCGAGATACGATGTTCGTCGGTTTCAACACAATTTCTACATTATTTTCCAAACCAACAAAGGTTGGAAATCGCAAACAACACCCCACCATATAGCCAGGAAATAAGAAATGAAGGGACCGGAAGAAACAAAAACGCGGAGCAATACCTGTCGGTTGGACTTGCGGTGGGTAACCTCGACGTTGACCCCCTTCAGGGCGTTTTCCAGCTTGCGGCGGTCACGAGGCTGGATGCCGCGGCTAAGCATTTTCGGATCGCGGATGTTTAGCAGCTCGCACACGAAGTCCATCTGCAGTCACCCCATCCCATTTCAAGCCAAATCAAGCCACGTGAAGCAACGCCATTCCATGCCATGTGGTGTGCGGTGCGACGGATGGCGTTGGTACAGGGAAAGCGTGTGGGGAGGAGGGGAGAGGGGACGCCAGCACGACGACAGCAAGAAAAAAGCAAACAAATTGAGCTCATGACAAAGTAGAGGAGGGGGCCCTTGGCGGGGGGTTGGAAGGGGTTCAAGTACGACATGTCGAACAATGTGAGTTTGTATTTTCAGATCGGACCACTCAAACACACACCACCTCAACAATCACAAAGCTTTTCGTGTGTGCTTTAAGGAAAAATGGCACAAACAACAAATGGAACAACAACAAACATATGCCCAAAAATAGTTGTGGTATGCGGAAGAAACACGGAAAGCTCATATGCGCAAAAGACATTAGTGGTACGCGGAAGAAAACACAGAAAGCTCTAGCTTGCGGTTCCGGGGGAAAACATTCATCTAAAGCTTGGGGCAGCCCCCCCTCCCTCCCGTCCCATCTTTTGCTCCTTGGCACCCCCAACCCCCCTCAATGTCGCCCCTCTGAGGCTCTCTTTCCGCTTCCTCCAAAACTCTCATGTCGTTTGAGGTGCACTGCAGTGCTAGCTAAGGCTAAGGCTAAGGCTAACAACAACACTCAACAGTGACACTAACGCCAACGCTAACGTCAAACTAACGCTAGAAAATCACTCTGTATCTGTCACAATAGCGCCACAGCAAACACTAACGCTGACGCCGTAAAAACTAACACTAACGTCCACGCTCACGGGCACCGCGACAACACCACCACTACCAACATCTCAAGTCATGACCACCAGCGCCGCGGGTAAACAACTCACGAGGGGCATGCTCCTCACAAACGCCATCGCGCTCATGTCCACATTGAGCGTCAGCCCCGCCTGCGTGGCCCTCAGCGACTGGTAGTAGCCCAGCCACACCTCGGCCCCTCCCGAGATGGGCGAGGGCATTTCGGGGGTGTAGAAGCTACGCCCGACGCACGTGCGCGACATGGAAGGGGCGTGGCGGAGAGAGATGTCCAGGGCGGTGATGCAGTCGTACGCGTTTTGGCTCGTTTGCTGAGAGACAAGCGGAGGCGGAGGAGCGGGAGAAGGGCGAAGAGGGAAGGGAGAGGGCGGGTGAGAGGCGGGGGGGGGGGGGGGGGGAGGGAGCGGAAGGGAGGAGGGTCAAGAAAGGGCGGATGGAGGAACGAAAGGGGGGGGGGGACCAGCACTGCTGCTGAATCGGTTGTTCGCTTACTTGGTTACGTGCGTTTTTTGCCCACTAGTTGTGGTCGGTGTGTTGATTGGTCTTGGGTGGAAGGAAAAGCAAGAAACGACACGAGACGCACCAACAACCGCTAAATAAGCATCAACCAACACTAGCCCCAACGCTCCCCTCACTCCAACCGACAGCACAAATATGTTGTTTTCACACCAACTTGCATAATCAAGTCGTGGTCACAGGACAGGCTCCAGTCACTCTAGAGGTGAGGAATAACCAAGGGGAAAAACACAAACCAAACATATATCATAGCTGACGCAATTCATGCCTCCGCCAGAAAAAATATTGACAACTGAACTCGGGAGTCAGCCTTACTTCTTTTTTTCACACACATCTACTTTCCAGCTTCTGGACAAGTCGTGGTAACAGGTGTCGCCCCTTCTTCCCCCTGGTTCTTGCCTTCAATTTTTATCGCGTATAGATAGGGTTCAGCAATCCCACTGCTCGTCGATTTCTCATCGAGTGTGTTGCTAACTGACGCTCTCGCGCTTTCCGCCAAGTCAATTTGTGCACAAGAAAAAGTCCCCACGAATTCATATGAGTATGCAATCGGGGGGATTCGAACTCCCGAAACTGGCCTATACCAGGCTCGAGGATAACCTGATACGCCATCGGGGCGACCGGCTGCGATGTGCCAGGTCCATGCTGGTGCATACGTCTCACTACTCGCGCCTGAAAAAACCGACTACACCGCTTGCCACCCAGAAAAGACTACCACGTACCTGGTGCACGTAGTACCTATCACTACGCATACCCACGTCAGACTCAAATCAATTGGAAAAAAACAAACAAAAAAAAATAAAATAAATTGAAAAAAGAAAGGATATTACTGTACTGTAGTGCCTTATTCCTTCAACGCGACAACATCGAAGATGTTCACATAGTCTACATAATATAACAAGGAACACCATAATCTGCTGGGATTTTCGCCTCCCGGAATCTCGAAAATTAATTGACCCTTAACCCAGTATTTTTTTTTTGTAAATCCAATACCATGGTTTATATTTAGGGTGTTTGCGACGTCCAAACTCTTGTTGGGTCGAAAAAAATGCAAAACTGATGTTTCAACCGACAAATGTCATATTGACCCAAGGCCAACCACAACCAACCCACCGAAAAATTAGGGTAAAAAGTTGAAAAAAATGGTAGGAAAACATATTTCCCAAGACCGGTGACAATGGAAGGCCAACGGCTTGAAATTCCCGAAGATCCCAGCCAAACTTTTGCCTGGACGGTCGTTCGTCTATGGGCCCAATTTGTAGATTTTTTTTTTGAACTTTGCAATTTTCCGGAAAAAATTATTAATCACGACGATCTTGGCCAACATCTGCTTGAGAAATCTGCTTGAAAAATTATCAAGCAGATCTTGGATTAGACGCGGCGGGATGTCGTGTTCTCCATACACTTCGTTCGACGAAATCAATGACAGCGTCGGGAACTCTGAACGTGGCGAGCTCGTTAGGGGCTCCGACCCCCCCTTGGTGTACAGCGCTCACTCTACGGCCGGTGATTTGTGGCGGGCGCCGATAAGGCTTCTGTTAAAAACACATTTGGCGGCTGGTCGGTAAAAAACTGAGACAAAAACGCTATCCTCTACCAACGGGCGAAACACAGAAGTTTGAGAGGATTTGACGAAATACTACGGGACAACGCAAGCAACCTCTCACGCCCTAGGGCATGGATCGAGATGAAGTCTTCAGCGCTGTCACCTACACTCATGTGACCTTGTCCGGAACGAAGAGGAGTGACCGTGGGTTGTCTATCGAAGGGCAATCGTGTTTGGTGGGCAGTGTTGATCAAGGCTTGATGAAAAATACACAAGCTGACCCATTGGGCCGCATGACGAACTGAAGAGCCAGGAAATAAAACATTGTGACCGTTTTTTCCCCATAGCGACGTCACCCGGAATATTTCAGCAAATAAACCCCCAAAAAAGTTTGGAAACTTTTTGGCCAAGCTATCGGCTCTCCATTAGCATCGGTCTGAAATTCATTTTTTCGCTGACTTCTCGCGGGTTGGGTTGGCCTTGGAATGTGACCTTCGATTGCTTCAGTAATACTAAAAGCATTATATACTTTTCTATCCAACCCTTAGCCGATCAAAGCTGTTAGTTTCGCAAAACATCGTACATAAATCACGTTCGCCCTCCCTAGACAGCTACTGGTACGCCTTACGAATACCTACCCCACTGAAGAAGCTGGACAGGTCGGAGAGCCTGCGGGAGGCGACGAGCTTGAGAACGACCGTGAAGTTGTTGGCCTCGCGCTTCTCGGTAGCCGGCTCGAACTCCACCACGAACGACTGCCCCTCCTGGGGGAAGGGGAGCTCGCGGGCCGTGATCATGACCGAGCGGCCGTCGTAGGTGAAGGCGATACCATTCAAGGAAGCCGCGGAGTGCTGCTCCTTGAATTTCTGGAAGATCGCGCGGAGCTTGGAGGTCGGCTGCCTCGTCGTCGTCGGCGGCATTGAAGTTCAGTCGAGGAGAAAGTTGAAGTGGTTAGCGGTGTTGTCGTTTTCGTTGTATGCGAAATTAGGGTGTAAGACGTTGCCGTCGTTGTTGCCGCCATTAGTGATGTTGATCATAATCGATAGAGGTCCACGAGCAAGAAGGCAAGAAAGGGCACACGTCAAATAAGAGGGGAAAACAGACACCTACCATGACGTTTAGCAGGGCGCTCGACGCCAGGACACCAACAATCCAACACCAGACAGTGGTAGACCAAATAAAGCAGTTCGAACAACAATCACAGCAACACCGAAAATCTAAAACGGGATCATGTTCTGCAGACTACTTCCGTGACACCATTCGAACAACCACACTACCACCACTGCAGTCCAGCGGTACAACCCGCGGATTCGTGCTTTGAAGTTTCCATGAGGATAAACAACCAACAGAAGCAAGTACTGCCGATCCGCTGATGTACCGACCGCTCTTGTGGCGGGTAGCAACTGGCGGGTTAGGGGTCGAGCCGCGACACAACCAGAACAACGAACAGCGGCAAAACCAAAATACACCGGATGACTCTCAGGCACTGCAGTTTTCACGGGGGGCGCTATATAATACTACTGTTGGAGTCATCCCACCGTGGGGGTTGCCCTTTCTGCGGCAAACGTTTCTCAACGTGTTTCTGACAAGTTGAGTTCCTCGGGTGTGGACCTATCGGTTATTAATTGTATGATCCTTTCACAAGTATGCTTGTTTTAACCCCTTTTGAACGGCACCCACTTTTTTGGGACGAACTCCTTGGAATTAGAGTGGAACCATTTCTACAGTGGACCAAGGGTTAAGGACCGGCGCCTAGACACGTTAGCCGGGTTCCGCGGACGAATGCCTTCCAAGTCATGTTTCGGGCTGTGAGATATTGAGCTCCTCGTGCTAGGAGCTACCTTTACCAGTCAGTAGCACATCGCACAACCTTCAGCAGTACCAGTTACACTCCAGTAGTTTACTGGTACGTGGCATGTCAACAAAGCACTGATGCACCGGTATACTGTACCTGGTATACTGGTGTATTTAGAACAACGAAACAAACTCTAGCTGTGAGATCGAAAATGTTGGTATTGTATCATACCCTATTGCAGTGCTGTAGTAGTACTTATCCGACATATAAAACCTCAACAACAACGCCGACAGGAAGCAAAGCCTACACCGCTCTCCTTGCTTCTTTGGTCTGTTGCTGCTGCTTCTTACGTTGTCGCAAATCTTTTATCATTACTTTTTCGATGCTTTTTGGCTTTCGCTGCTGCTGCCGCTCTCTCGTGCCTCTTGTTTGGCTGCTTACCAGGGCGGTCTTCTCGAAGCCCTCGAGGCTGACGTCGTACTGGTACAGCAGCTGCTTCGAGTTGAAATCTGCCTTGTAGTGGTTGGTGGTGATCAACACCTCCTTGCCCATCCTGCCGTAGTTTGGACGGTGAGGGAGGATGATCTCGTCCACCTGTAACCGCCGCCATCCAGGAGAAAACCAAGCCACACGCACAAAACAAAGGATGTCAGACCAAAGGAGTAAAACGAGGAGAGAAAGTTAGATACTAGTGATACTGACTCCGTACTATTGCTGCCAACCACACATTTAGAAAACCCAACCCTGTAAACCCAACCCCCCACCACACACACAAAGATGGCACGGCAAACAAAGGAAAACATGGAGATAGCTACGACACTATATGATACTGACTACTGCTGCAATGGACAGTCATGACTAGTCTAATACTAACAGCTCAAGTTAACCCTATGGCTAGTGCAAAATACTTTCAACTCCAACTTGTAATCACGTATAAATAGAGTGAACGACATAACCAACTCAAGTCGAAAGTACGGTCAATGAGGAGGTATTTACTATCTATACCAAGTATCATAGTCCCACTGCCATCAAACAACACGGGTGGTAAACATGGTCGACGGGAGGGTCTATATCGTTACGGGTGGTAAACATGGTCGACGGGAGGGTATATATCGTTAGAATCATAGTCTCACTGCCACCTCTAACTGAAAAAGCCGTCACCCATGCCGGCGGAAACTCGGGGGATTCGAATTCTGGTGAAAAACAGAATGAGGATATGTCCTCAGTCGTCTTCCGTCGTTTGTCGGCGTGAGTTGGAAAAAAGTCCATAATTGCAACTTTTCCTTGGCTTTCTTATACTTTCCGGGGATGTATGTTATGAGCGATTGACATTAAACTTCATGCTGTACATTGTCGGACGGCAAACCAAATCATAATGCGGCGTGTATCGGGGGGGGGAGGGGGGAACCCGTTACTAGGCCCTAGCCTTTCAGGCATGCCTGGAATAATGCCTGAACTACCTTTTTCTGAAAAAGACGTGTCTGACCTACTAGCTGTTTTCGTGCCTAACTTGCCTATCTTTCGCCAGGCACGTGTAAGGCATGCTTTCAGGCAATTTCAGACATTCAGATATGGCACTGTTAGTCTGGAATTCCCAAAATCAGGGGAAAGGGGATAGGCCCTCGCCTTAAGGCATGCCTGAGCTATTGTTTTCGTGCCATATCTTGCCTATCTTTCGCCAGGCACAATTTCAGGCATTCAGATATAACGAGTATCAGACATTTTTTTGGGCATTTACGCCTTAAAGCAAAAACACTTGAAATTAGTATAGGATTTGCCTTCAGGCGGTGGAAAGGTTTCAGGCACGTCTCAGGCATTTTTTCAGGCAAAAACCTCGAGTAGATAGGCACGTTTCACGCACATTCAGGCACCTCAGGCATATGCCTATCTATATGCCCACCTCATTTTTTTTTCGCCTGCGGCGTGCCTATCTCCACGTGCCTGAAAACATCTGAGGCGTGCCTGAAACGCTAGGGCCTACCCGTCACAAAGACTTGTCCAAAAGGCCGCCAACACCAACGCCCGACGATCGAAGGCGAAAACATGTCCAAACCCCAAAAAATGTCCCAACTCCAACAACACTATCACGATGAATACATTACGAGTACCGCAACAGGTACCCCGGAGTAAAATAGCTATATATACACAGGCACATACAGAGCTGTCGACGACAGCAATGTCGGGTACGAATTCCCAAGGTATACCGATACAAACCGATACAATACTGCTGTATTACGAGAGCTCACCGGTGTATCAGAAAGCGCCGTTTTGGAGACGCTGGCAGGAGGGGGCAGCTTCTTCCCCGGAATGGATACCACTGGGATTCTTCAACGCCACAAACACACAAAACACAAAACGTATGACAGATGGGGGAAGGGGAGGGGGGGGGGGGACGCTAGGTGAAAAAACACCACCATAATATATCAACATATCCATATCCGCATATACCGATACAAAGATAAAACATCGGTCCTGGGAACCTGGTCCATTTTATAGCCAGCCCAGCAACATGGGTGTCCGGTGATCGCTATGAAATGAGATGAATCGCTTTTGTTTTAGCCAACCACAACCACGAAAGTTGATAGCACGAGTCATAAAAAATATTCAAAAGTCGAAGCCCGCAACATCTCAGCCACGAAACGCTTGACGCAAAGCACAAGAATGGGATGATTGGCCGAACCTTAAACCTTTTAGGCCGGCAAGTCCACGGTGTTGACTTGACCGAAGGGGCGAGGTGAACACCAAGTCTGCGTTTTGCAGATGGACAAAAACTGGTACACAAACGAAAGTGTATGGAGCTTAACCTTTTTGTACCCGGGTCTCCAGGGGGATCTGAAAAAACAAAACAAAACAAAAACAATGGCATGTTGAACGTCGGCTGAACGCGCAACGAAACCCCTGCAGCTATGTACCAGGTATACATAGCAGTAGCGACAGCTCGAGATTGGAGGGTGCCCGTTCGGCACGGGCTATCGCCGTCGCTGCGGATGAGATCATATACGCGATCCGCCTTGGGTGCTTCTTTGCATGTCCTCCATGTCCTCCACCTTGCGGTCAATTGGGGAATGGAGAACGCGTTTTTCATGGGGATGGGCCAAGCAACGCCTCGTGTGCTTGCTTGGTTCAGTTTGGTACAGGCAAGTCCCAGCGGCTGGTTCCACTGGGTGAAGCTGCTGTAGTTGCTGATGAGGTTAGCTCCCCACTCCTTGTCTCCTGGCGGCAATTCTGCTGTCGTCAAAGACATCGTTCGGGCAGCGGGGGACGAAAGCGCAAGCACCACCATCAGCAGAAAAACATACACATATCAACGCGCGGCTGTGCTTTGACCCGTTTAGCACCGCACTCCCGACCCGCGGACCAAACACTTGAGAGTTAGAGCAGGAAAACTATGGGGGTTGGAAAATGGGTTAATACGTACGCATGCTACCAGGTACCACTCTGTCCGAAAATATGAACAATATTTTATTTTACCATTATTTCAAAGGTTCTTTTAGTTCCGGACACAGCAGTGGTACAAGAGTTGAGAATGTACATATATTATAAAAAATGAAATGTACATATATGTACCTGCTGTAGAAGGGCAACAAGTGTCCAACTCTAATTCCGAGTCATTTTGCACGATGCACAAAACAGACACCTCGCGTGACCAAAAAATTCCACGACGACTGCCCCAAGCACAGCGTAAAACGAAAAACGAAACCACTGATTCCGGTGATGCTCTCTCTCACCCTCTTCCTCAAGTTTCCGATGGCCGCTTGCTGGTTGCTCGCCGCCGTTCGTGCTCCTCTGCCAACTTTTCTCCTGCCTGTGTCGAGCTTCAGACCCTCCTCGTTCTCCGTGATTTTTTTCACTACCTCGTCGGCCAATTTCTCCGTCGATCGGCGGGCTTTGGTTTGCTCAGCGCACTGGGCAACGGCCACGTCACGGGCGCGAGCAGCGCCGTCGTGGCGTCGCTGCAACCACTCATAACTACTGATCTTACCGCTTCTCGGCGCGGTGGTCACTTGGAAAAAAGCCGGACAGCAAGTCAATTGGAAAAAAAGAAACAAAGAAAAGAAAAGAAGATCTGTACGTACTGGTGTGTCCTGCTGGGGCGGAGGGTGTCTGTACAGATGTGGAGGCTTAGGCCGCCCTCAGTAAGGCAGTAGACCGTCCTATTGAGGGACCATCCTGCAGTAAGGCGGGCACCGCCTAGCTGCGGGTTCCAGTCGTGCCAAGCGATTTTGACCGCCTTACATCGGGATACCGCCTTATTGGGGCACCCCCACTACTTCTATATTGATTTTGGGGGAAGTGTTAGCTTTCGTATGATACATGAGCACGATTTTGATGCCGTTTTCGGCGCTGTGTGCGGACAAGAAAATTTGAATGTAGCCACAATAGGGCCCCATTGGCTAACTTTAGTAATATAAATAGATTCATTCCAATAACTCGGCCAAAATCAACCAAAACTTGAAAAGTGCTAATTCGGTGATATTCGCGCCCGTTCAGTGCGGACCAACAAAACAAAGGCCTACATGGGTAGAATACACCATGTTTTAGAGGTGCCATTTTACACGTTTGGGCGCAGCGTGTGTTGTTTTCACATTGAACTGTTTTTTCCAGGGATGTTCACGGAGTGAAAAAAAGTCCGCGGAGCGGATTTTCACGGAGCGGATTGACAAACCGCACTGCTCCGTGACAAAACTAGACAACGGATAACCGATCCGTCCAAATCCGTGAAGTAGGTCAGAGGCGGATATCCGCTCCGCTTTGCTCCGTGACGCATTCTGGAAATCCGCTCCGCTCCGTCAAACTTTTTCAAGGCAGAAATCCGCTCCGCAAAAATCCGTGATTTGAAAAGAGCGCGGATATCCGCTCCGCTCCGCTCCGTCACAACAAAATAAAATCCGCACCGCTCCGTATGATTTTTTTTTCCAGTAGCCAGATCCGTAAGTAACGGATTATTTACGGAACGGATTGGTCTGCTCCGTAGATGATCCGTGACCAATCCGTAGTACAGTGACGGATTAAACCGTGTGAGTGTCACGGGTTTTGAGCCCTGAACAATTGTTCTGAATAGCGGATAACTTTTAGTATACAAATATTGTTCTTGGCCAGCACTCTCCAGATATTTTATAGTATATTTGTGCGATTTGTGCTGCTATCAGCCATACACACCGCGGTTGGCCGACGTCCTGCTCCGCACACACAACGCGGACCCTACTCGTGAGAGGTACGAAGACACAAACACACTTGCAACGCAGCAGCGCAGCAGCGATACGCACGCATAGGATGCCAGATGTCATTGATTCTGGCGATGCAGAGGCTGAGGTGCAGCAATCCTCGCCTTCAACCGAGTCTCCTGCTCCTTCTTCTCCCGCTCCTTCTCCATCTCCAACACCGGAGAATCCTACTAGTACTGCTGCAGATTTGCATGAGCAACGAGGTGGAGGAGTACAAGCAGCCACCCGCCGTAGCGAACAATAAGGACTTCGACGTGTTGGGCTACTGGCGTGACGCTGGAAGCCCGCGGCTTGATCCCCACGGAAACGTCATGGCAACGGCGCAATTTCCCATCTTATCCGTGCTTGCCCGCGTGTACCATTGCATCGACAGCACAAGCTGCCAGTCGGAGAGGGAGTTCTCGCAGCTGGGGTTTGTGCATTCTAGCCTTCGTCGCCGTACGACACCCGACAGGGTTGAGAAAATGATGTTCCTCAGGACTAAACCGGATCTCATTCCAGAGGTCAAGAAGCTTCGAGATTTGATCGAAAATATCTCTCAAAGAGCAGGAGAAAGCAAAGGCTAAAGTGGTCGAGGTGCAGGCCGCAGAGGCCGGGGAGGATGTCGTAATCGAGCTCGATGAGTAACGAGTGGCGAGCGGTAGGGTTGGAGCAGACGGGTGCAGGCGCTCATCTTTCACTGCCGTTGAGTTGATCTGTATCCCTGGTTTTTCCGTTTTTCCCTTCTTTCGCCCGGGCTGAATTTTCGAATTTTCGAATTTTCGCATTTTCGGTACTTCGGTGGTCTCACCATGTACCGCTGTTGCTGCTGAGGAAAGTGTCTCCATGTTTCACTTCTGCTGTTTTTCTCTCTGTTTTCTATTTTCTATTTTCCTGTTTTTTGCTCTTGTCGCGGCGATGGAATTGGTGAAGTATCTGGTACTTTGTAGGAGTACTTAAGAACTTACCTATTTACCAGAGATGTGCGCGGAGTTCCTGCTCTTGCGCGCCTGCTGTACCAACTCTGGTCACTCTGTTCTATTTCTTTTTCACCCTTCTCTTAATCCAAGTGTTTCTTTCAGACATCCTTTCTTATGAAGGGGACTCGACGCGTGCGTGCGCGCGATTCTTTCCCTGCTCGCCACCCCCCTCCGCCATGTATAACTCCGAGAACAACGTGTCTTTCCGTAGTTTCTGATTCAGGAGAAATCCGGTCAACATCCGCGGATAACCGTCCAATATTACGGATTCATGGATACGGTTTTGCGTGGAGAAACGCAGCGGATTTGTACGGTTTGCTCGACGGAGTGGACAATCCGCTCCGTGAAAAAATCCGTCTGACGGATATCCGCTCCGCAATAATCCGCACAAATCTCGATGTCGGATATCCGCTCCGTAAAAATCCGTGACTTTTTCTGTGAGCGAATATCCGCTCCGGTCCGCTCCGTGACAAATTAAAAAATTCGCTCCGCTCCGTGACATCCATAAACATACGGATATCCGTTCCGTCGTAATCCGTGGATTTTTTATGGACGGAAATCCGCACCGTGACAATCCGCAACTTATTGCTAGAGCGAATATCCGCTCCGTCAGATTCTAAAAATAAAAAATCCGCACCGCGGTGCGGATCTTACTCCGTGGACATCCCTGGTTTTTTCTACCCAACGGCATCATCAGTACACCCAGAGTCCGTGCTGATTCTTCATCCTAGAGAGATACAAATTGTGTGGTCACAGTCTGCTGTGAAACAGTCGCAATTCATCAAGGTAAATCAAGTGAAATGCTAGCGTACCGGGGACGACAACACAACAAAACAAGCCAGGCCATAAAAGATGAGAAAAAAAAAGCAGTGTGTTGTCTTCTCACATTAAACCGTTGTTTCTACCCAACCACATCGGTACACCCAGAGTCTGTGCCGGTTCATCCTTGTAGAGACACCGATTCTGTGGTCACAGACCACGACTGCAGTGGAACAGAGTAAAACCAAACAGTCGCATTTCACAAAAGGGTAAAGCAAGTGAAGTGCTGGCGTACCTGGGTACGAGAAAACAACAAAACATGGCAGGCCATAAAAAAAAAGAGAAAAAGGGAAGAAAGAAAAGAAAAAAAGAAAACAAAGCAAAACAAACGACAGGTGTTCTGAAGAATGTAGATATCAATACACAAGATCTCAATAAACAAGATCTCAATTGCAAGATCTTGCCCCTACAGAACAAAGATCGAGGGAGCCGCGCAGCCACCCACCCACCCACAGCAAAAACATCGAGGGAGACGCGAAGCCACACAAGCGCACAGAATCCCCCCCCCCCCCCGACGCATTTGAATTTGATAATGTATCATGCCGGTAACATAGGTTAGTACAGGCCTCATATATCCCCTACACAAGCGTTCTAATATGCTCAATTCATCAAGTAGAAATGCGAGTACGGTACTCTTTACAAGGCGCTTCGCCCCGCGGGCAGCATCCGCCCGCTACGCTACTCGTACGAGCTCAAACAGAACGAAGTGCGAAGCGCACAGAGGTCCATGATTTGGTGCAACTTACGACTTGCAAATGCCAAGAGCCCCACGCTCCAGGAAAAAACCCGGATGTCGCATTCACGCATGGATGACATCATCCGAACGAAAGAGAAAGGACGCGGAGAGATGAGCAGTAATGTTGTATCTTAATGAGCTCGAAATACAGGGAAGCCCGGCCTTCGCGCATCACCAGCTATTCTTGTGGTTGCATACGTTTTGTGGCTGGGCAGGTTACAATGTATTCCTTCGCTTTGAAAACACAGCGAACTATAGTAGATGCTCGACGACATGATGGGTCTCGGCAACTCTATCTGCTTTTGCTTGCATTGTCGCGCTATGATCGGCACGTACGACGTGCTCCGTTGTGCTGGACTGACTGCGTTGTTGCTGTGCTTGCAGTAAATGGTCGACGACAGAAGATGCTGACGCAGGAGCTGGGTGTGCTTGTGCGATTCGAGCAGAAGCGCTTCTGAAGCAGACAGATGCGTGAATAAACGTGTCCTGCACGCACGAAGCACGTACCGGTAGATGCGTAAATAAACGTGTACCAGATTGGATTCCTCGTCTTGAAGTCAGTCAGTGCTGGAATGTTTGCCTTGAAGTTATGTAAGGGCGGTACCGAAGAGCACGCGCGTCTTCGGACAAATTTTTCGTACTCCATTTTGTTTGTCGGAACCTTTACGTTGAATGTATAGGGTGGATATGCTATCTCGATCAGTTTTGATCCTTGACTCCAGTTTCGCGTTCTGAAGATCATGTCTTTTTTACTTTTCTCCCAACTGTTTCGGCACTAAAATCTTGATTTCAGTGCCGAAACATCTTGATATTAGTGTGAGGATATTTATGTTGGAGTTGGTGTCATGTAGTGGTCTTAAAGTCAGTTCTGGAGATTTTACCTTGAATCTAGTGTAGAGGCGGCCCCGAAGAGCACCAAGAAGGGAACGCAAAGATAGCCGCCGGGAGGGTTCTCCGAGAATAGGGTTGAGGGAGGCGTGTTCCGGGCGGGAGCGCTGAGAGTGAAGCAGGGCATTGTAATCAAGTAATTCGAAGACGACTACATTCCGAAACATCTGCAAGTGTGTCTACCACAGGTATAACCAAGTTGCTCAGCAGGGCAGGTACGGGTCTAGAAGGAAACAAGTGTTCAGTGTGTCACTGGTACGATACAAACACTAGTATAGTGTATATATACATTTTTTTTCTCCATCCCTTTTATTATCCTCGCACTACTCTCGCCCTCCCTCCCAGTAGCTCAGACCCGGGGTCACATAGCTCGCCCCCCCGCCCCCCCCCCCCCTCCCCCACGACGGCACGTGCCTTAATTTTACCGCGAGAATAATTCAGCATTTTCTTCCCTTGTCGACTCGCGTCCAACTCTACCTACCCACGCTGCTAGGCGCTCTCAGCAGTAGACCCTTTTCTTTGCATTTATTTTTGCAAATAAAGTCAAAACCTCACCACGGTGGGAAGGAATTGAACTCAAGGACCAACGCTAGTGGTATTCGAGGGTAACCAACTAGACCACCGGGGCGACCAGCATTATACCTACAACAGAAGCAGTACCAGGTAAAAACACGCGCACGCCATCCATCGCCTCGAAAATCGAGCTCCTCTCCGCGTTCTGAGAACTTTCTCTCAAGACGAGGTCATCGTGTTCGTTCGCCTTTCCCACCATCGTGCACGCCATCCTTCACCATACCCAGAGGGCCACGCCGCGAGGTGGTGCCGAGTAGGTGGAGGATTGAGGGTTGGCACCGATGACTTGGTTTCAGGGTCGATCTATCTGGAAACGTTTGTGCTTTTTTATAGGGGAGCGCTAATTGCACACTGGGTGTGCAATCAAAACGCTGCCCACCCTTTTTTCATGTTGGTAGTGTAGTAATGTACCATGCTTTCATATGTGGCTGTTTAGTGGAAACCCCGACTTTGGTGGAATACGTCGGGGGTGGAATCAGGGTGCGTGGTGGGCGCCCTGTCGGCGGTTAACTATTATTAGATGCGCGGGGTCAGTCTCGAGAGCTCAGGTCCGGGCATGATCAATCAGGATGCCAAGCGGGAGGAGGGTTTGGGGTGTGAACAGCTTGGTTTGCACACCCTTTTTTTGCAATTAAGGGTCGTCAAACTTAGCGAAAATCGAGCACAACCCCGGGAATCATGTCTGGACATAACCGGGTCGGTCAATGGATTTTTCAACCGCTCACCCTACTGCTTCACTTGCTCAGCGGTCAGACATTGGGCATTACTGCCATCTCGTTTTTGCTCCATTGCCTTAAGGATCTTCCCGGAGGGGACCTTGTATAATGTAAAACACCAAGGCATCACACCGCCTCGGGGCGATTTTCCAAGCTCTTCTTCGTAACAATGGAGAACCGAATTTCGAAGTAACCGCACCGCTCGTTGACCTCACCCGTAAAGAAAAGATGCAACTATGCATGGACCACGCTTTAAGAAAGCATGGGGAAAACGCAAGATGCCGCGTTCGCCCACATCAAACGTTTACTGGTGTCGGCCCCGATCTTGAAATTCCCTGATCATGAGGCGTGATATTTGTTGCGCATGTAGATGCCAGTGAGATAAGAGTTTGCGCGTTTCTTGCTGAGCCGTCGAAAAAGAGTGCAAACGCCGAGCGACGCGTCTATGGTATGGTAATACATCGCCGAGACCTTTCCAAAGCCACCATTTTGGTCGTGTGCACCTGGATTCTTGTTGCTCCGGCTTGGAACTTCAACCTAGGCGTGTGTGCTATCTTGCGTATTACACGGCGGTATATCATATACGAGTGTTTTAAAAATAGGCTATTGCTGCTGCATCTGTTGATATATACCGACTGGGCTGGTCGTTCGTGGCGAGGCAAGGAGTAGCCTTTTGTCCGTCCCCGAAGCAAGAAAGAACACAACCAAACATGTGTAAGGGGCAGAAAGCACCTAGTGACTTGAAAATGCCAAAAGCTGCTTGTGCAGAGCTCATTGCCCTGTATTGCTGTGCTGTGTGCTTGTTGATGTCACGTTTTCGTCGGCAGCACGGGTGTAATTTGCAAAAAAATACACATATACACATCAGGACCGAAAGAGGACAATGAAATGAAAGGGAAAAGACGATTACACACGCACATACCGGCCCCTGGTACTTCGCTTGATACCTGGTACTGCTGTATGTTCGAACGAAAGCACAGCGCAGCACGGCACAGCAACCCACCGCGGGACAAGGCACGGCACCGCACGGTGCTGCGCTGTTAAGCGACGAGGTATAGCTGGGTTGAGCTGAGCTGGGAGTGCATTTTTTGTGATAAAAAAAATAGTACGGAAAAACCCTGCGTAGTAGTGCCGGTACCTGGTGCGATACTTCGAATGATACCCGGTATAGAATAGTAAGTACAGCAAAGAACGCAGCAAGGCACCGCACGGCGCTGCGCTGCTGAGCTGATGAGCCAAGGTGAGCTTAGCTGGGACCTGGTATGATGATACTTCGAACAAATTGAAAAAAATGGTCAATACATAAACCAAAGAAAAGCTGGACCGTTCCGCAAACATTGTAAGGAGGCGGTGTTCAAACGGGAGGTGCCGGGAGGTCAGAGGGACAGGCAACTTTTCAACATCGGAGCACAAAGGTTCGTCGGTTCGTTTCTCTGTTTTCGTCGGTACGTGTCGGTTTTTTTTAAAACTTGAATAAAGTATCGTAGTGGATATCCATAGTACCAGCGGGAAATACCGGCACTACAGCGGCAACCGGCAGTACTCCGTATAGTCCCAGTACTCCAATACTTAATCTTCCCATCTTTGCTAAGATTTTCACAGGCACTATAAATGGGTAACCAGCACTACTCAAACAGCACTTTTTTACACACCAAATATCTGTTGACGGACTACAGAAGAAGTGTTGACCCGTCAATGCATACGAAGACTTGGACACGCTAATTCTTGTAAGGAGAGTTTCTTGACGGACGTCCGTCAAGGGGAAATAGTGCCGTCATAGCAAATTTGTTGATAAACACCACCAAAAAGCCCACACAGAGGTCACACGACACAGAGCACAGACAAGCGGCCCGGGGCCACGTGTAATCTAAGACCAGACATGGCATGACATGCGCAATAAGAAACTCCAACTCGGACTGTGACGCTTGGGTCTGCGTAGCACTCGCAGAAAGCGCCCGCACCGCAATGCGTCGCCAAGACCAGGACGCCATCACGTTTCATCGGCTACGATACTGGGGGTATCCCCGCAGCCTCGGGCAAAAACGCCCGGAAAACACTTTGAACCCTATTCTTTTTGAAAATTATTTCTACATATGCGCCGCTACTAAAAAATTGCTCATGTACGGTTTCCCGAGCGGGCTCGGTTGGTAGTACCAATCTAGCCCGCTCGGGAAAAAGACAAAAATAAGTCCAAGTGTATTCAATGTCCCTCGTAAGTACGTACAATGTTGACATTTGAACACAACTCAAATCTCTAAGACTCCTGGGCGGGGCATGTGGCATGAAGCATGGAACAATTAAGTCACAACCAAACGCGGCACGTGGCACGTTGACAACGGGCATAGGATTGGACTCGTGCACAACATGACAACATGGTAAGAGACTAGACACTAGAATAATTCGTGATCGTGGTTCGTGTACGTTACTCATTCCTCTCTTGTTGTCGAGACCAGTAAACGGCCAACTGTCATAACAATGTACCACAGACATTTCAAACCGTTGAAGAAACACTAATCGGATAATGGCAGTCGTGGTCGTCACGAGTACAAGCAGAGTACTGTGGTTAGATGTAGGCTTGTCTACACGTCCCCACTACCGCTAAGTACGTCAAAATAGAAACGAGAACACAGCAGTAGCAGTGGAGCATGAAACGGCCCCACACAGCACCCGCACGCAAACCTCAGCGATATATATTTTTTCTCGCTTCCTCTCGCTTAAACGCCCCACCTACTATTAATATCGGAATCCGCCAAAATAATAAACACTTGCCACGCCCTGGATATCGCTTCGCTATCTTTTTAGAGCCGTCCATGCCGCTGCTGCAATTCCCACCCACCCCCGCCCCCAACGCCCCCTCCTTCCCCACCACCCGCACCATCGCCTAGACCTAGCACCACGCGTATAGCAAACCCCTACATCTATGCGACCTAAAGCCCTCCCCCCCCGCCCCCCGCCTCCCCCGCCACATTCCCCCCCCTTCCCCCACAAGAAGGATTTATAGTTTCCACGCACAATTTGACGTGCCCCACCCGTCCCCTCCCCCCCCTCCCGCCCCCCTTTTGATCAAAATCAGCCCCCCGCGTCCTTAAAAACTCCGCCCTCCCCGCACCGGATATTCGACTTACAGGATTCACTTGATAAACTGATGCATTTCCTTCCACAGCTGTCAGATTTTGTCCCCCTCAGAAACGGGTTTTATAGTTTCCGCGCACAGACTGCCTAACACCACCCTGTTGACCCTGATAGCTACACGGTAATTGCAAGGGGAGTCGCCGACCTATATCCTTAATGAGGACACACAACCCGTAATACGCGCGATCTGAGTATCACACGCAGCTTGCAAAGGTGAGTGTCGACAAAATATTCGATCTCACAGCTGGAGTGTATTTTAATTTTTAAAATATTCTCGACAAGTTTCCGCACCACAAGAGCTCTCAGAAAACCTCGCGTACTGACAAAAGCGGGTACACAGCAACAACGTACTGCGCCACTCTCCGTACGTATCTTCATATGTTCGCGCACCGTTTACAGCATACAGCAATATCGGTCAGTATACGAACGACCATGCACGTGCACTGCACCAAACTTTTGCGATATATTTTCAACAAGTTTCCGCAATACCAGGAGCTCTATGAAAACCTCGCGTACTGACAAAAGGGGGCACACAGCATCAACACACTGCACCACACTTCATACATATGTATCTTCATATGTTCGTCCACCGTACACAGCATACAGCAGTATCGGAATACGAACGACCATGCACGTGCGCTGCTATGAGCCGTCATGGCCCATCGCTCTGGTTGGCATATACTCGCAAAATATATTATAAAAATTAAAATACACTCCAGCTGCGAGATCGAATATTTTGTCAAAACTCATCTTTGCCAGCTGTGTGTGATACTCCGATCGCGCGTATTACGGGTTGTGTGTCCTCATTGAGTTTTTTTTTTTTTTTTTTTTTGTTTAGCACACTTTCACTTTCCAGCTTCTGGACAAGCCGTGGTCACAGGTGTCATCCCTTCTCCTCCCCGGTTCTTGCCTTCAATTTTTATCGCGCATAGGGTTCAGCAATCCCACTGCTCGTCGATTGTTCATCGAATGTTGCTAACTCACGCTCTCGCGCTTTCCGCAAGTCAATTTGTCCACAAGAAAAAGTCCCGACGAATTTATACGAGTGTGCACTCGGCGGGGCTCGAACTCACGAAACTGACCTATACCAGGCTCGAGGATAACCTGATACGCCACCGGGGCGACCAGGATATAGGTCGGCGACTCCCCTTGCAACTACCGTGTAGCTATCAGGGTCAACAGGGTGATGTTTCGTAGGCATATATATATGTATATAGTCCAGTCGCCCCGGTGGCGTATCAGGTTATCCTCGAGCCTGGTGTAGGTCAGTTTCGTGAGTTCGAATCCCCCCGAGTGCATACTCGTATACATTCGTGGGAACTTTTTCTTGCGCACCAATGGACTTGCGGAAAGCGCGAGAGCGTGAGTTAGCAACACTCGATAAAAAAAACGACGAGCAGTGGGATTGCTGAACCCCATGCGCGATAAAAATTGAAGGCAAGAACCGGGGGGAATAAGGGACGACACCTGTGACCACGGCTTGTCCAGAAGTTGGAAAGTAGAAGTGTGCGAAAAAGAAAACAAAATATATACTCCGAGTATATAATATTTTGTTCACGATTATCCCTGCAATCTGTACTCTGTACCAGTCTGTCCATAGATAATTTAGGTACGGTTTGGGTAGAAAACAAAGTACCCTAATAAGCGAGAAGCGGGGGCTTATCAAAGCGTGAGCGCGCAGCATGCGGTAGCTCATGCTACGGTCGTCGTCCAACTCCTTGCCTCGGAGTCCGACATTCAACGCAAAACTCCCTATCCCAGCACCCCCGCGTTGTTTCGTGTGGCCGATGTTGGAACCGTCAGATTGTTACTTTTTATTCGTCATTTTGTGGAGCTGTGAGACGGCACGACATATATAGTCCGGTCGCCCCGGTGGCGTATCAGGTTATCCTCGAGCCTGGTATACGTTAGGTTCGTGAGTTCGAATCCCCCCGAGTGTAAACTCGTATAAATTCGTTGGGATTTTTCTTGGGCACACATTGACTTGCGGAAAGCGCGAGAGCGAGAATTAGCAACACTCGATGAAAACTCGACGAGCAGTGGGATTGCTGAACCCTATGCGCGATAAAAAATGAAGGCAAGGACCGGGGGGGAAAAGGGACGACACCTGCGACCACGGCTTGTCTAGAAGCTGGAAAGTAGATGTGTGTGAAAAAAAAAAATGTCACCAACTACCCGACTTTTTGGGTTTCCATACATGCAGGAAATAATAATGTGGACTCAAATTCTTACTTTATGGCGCCCCTCCCCCCCCCCGCAATAGAGCAGGACTCACAGACGAGGATGTGAAATACCGAAGGAGGAACGGCATGCGTTAGAGGTGGAGATGAGGAAATAAGACAGATGTGACGTGGAACAGTTTCGCAGACTAGAGAGCATGTAGCGACAAAACGATCACTATCCTAGGAGATAGATGGTGGCCACAGACGGCGAAACAGGACGGGGATACTCGTAGGACAAGCAAACATTATTCATGCAATACATGGAGAAAGAAAAAGCGTACTGAGCGCCCAAACGTTGGAGGTGTCCCTATTATTAATAGGTCAAATGACTAAGGCAAGCAACAAATGAGTACGCCCCCCCCCCCCCCCGCCCCCCTGCCGGGGGAAGCTAAGGGCCAGACCTAACGGCTAGACCAAAACGAGCAAAACATATCTGAAAAAAAGAAATAAAACCGATTCAGTTCCCATCTTCCATGCTAAAAATCGCGGTGCAACTTGATAGAATATTTCAACCGCCACAACACACCGATTCGCGGCGCATGCACCTAACGACGCAGCTGATTACACTCAAGCGGACACCCGAGGCACCCCTGAGAGTTGGAGGTGCTCGTGGTCCAACCCGGTCCTGTGGGATTGCTCTACAAGTTGTGTTTTGGTCATGGTTGTTTGAGGGCAGTCGTTCGATTACTGAGTGGCACCCTCATGGAAAATATATATCACAGCCGCGTCCTGATCCTCTGACTTCTTGCAAAGCCACCCCTTACCCATATATGCTGGCCACCAAGGCGGTCAGCGCCGGGGCAGCCTCACGCACTACCCCACCCACCGTGCGCTTGCGAACCGTTCACCATATGTTCCTCTTCGCGCCGTTTACCGATAGGCGGGGGATGGGGGAATGATCGACCAACACAAGCCTATAATCTGGGGAAAAGCCTGAATAATATTAAAAAAAATTGAACATTATGTAATTTGTGTCATGATCCCAATCCACAGGCAAGAGTCGTTTCTAACGACCAAAACGAAATTTAAATTTCCAAAAACTTGTTATTTTGGCAAAAGATAAAATTGGCAACACTTTTCAAAAAGACGAAAAAACTTTCTATCGCGAAACACTGCGCATTTGGCAAGTTTTTGGATATATGGCAAGTTTTGTCATCATAACGCCCTCAGATTATATTCAAACCCCTCACAGCACGCCGATCCTCTCACTCTATGGAGTAAATGCTGGCGCAGAAAGGACTCCAGGCACAGCCTATGTACCTCAGAGGTTGGCAGCCCTTCCAGTCCAGTCAAAGCTGGGGCGGCTGTTAGTGATGATGCTTCAGCACCCGCTGAAAACGACGCCCATGTGGCATCCACGCGGGTTTCACGGCCAGTGTCGCCAGCCTTATCATAGCTGCTGCTAATGACACCGTGCATCCTCCGTACCTCCCGCTATTACAGAAGTTAGTAAGAGCAAGTCTAGCGTCGGGCGTCGTGCGGTGGTCTGGTTTGTACAACCTTGCGTTGGCGTTATTGGCCTAAACTGGCGAACGAAATGGCAAATCTCACATCCCAAAAACTTACCAACGAAGCGGAACCGAAATATTTAAAAAAACTTTGGCAAGTTTTTGCTATTTTGGCAAGTCCAAATTGCCAAAAACTTGCCAAATTGGCAAGAAATTTGCCAAAAAAGTGTCGTTAGAGATGACCCTATGGGTCCAGACTAACGAAGGGTACGCAAAATCGTAAGTTGATTTTTTTTTAAATTTCACGAAAAATACACGAAAAAATCTCGTCTGCTTCTTAACAAGGAACGGCGGAGTGCGTTCTAGAATTAAAAAAACGCAAAACGGTCAATGAACACCCGTGGGCAACGACCAAGGCGAGCTCGAGTCCTTCCCGGAGCGCAGCGGTTAGCGGCAGGTTGTTTTGCGGGTAGCGGCTAGGAGGCTATGGCTCTAGGCGTCTCTTGGATTGGCTGGCCCCGCCCCGCCGCCCCACACGGGCAGCAGCGACGGGGATGTAGCGGTCGAACTTCTGAGCGAAGTCGTGATGCGGTAGTTGGTCGTGAAACTTTCGAGGTGCAGGGCGACAAAAAACTGGGTTTGCGGCGGTCTCGACTGTTTCGAAGCGTCGCAGGCGGTCTAGGCTGTGCTTAGGGCCTTCGGAGGCTGCACTGTGGCTGCTCCGGTGGTCCTACCTCTCGCAATGGTGGCTTCTCGCCTCTCAATCAGCCGACGACATGGCACCAATTCGCGTGGCCGGCTTCGGTTACATAGAATATGCCATGCCTAGGTCCACAAAACCCCCAAATTGAATTTGATTTTTTGTACTAATTCTGAGAATGCCTGCTCGGTGACTCATTTTTTCACCAATCAGATGCAAATTCAATTCAATTCCAAAAAAAAAACGAATTTCGATTTGGCAAGTTTCTCGTTAATTCGGGCCGTAAAAGGGTGTGGTTGTAAAGTAAATCGAGAGGGTGTAACGCCTTCCAGGTCCGATAGGAGTAATGCCTGCCATGTATTTGGAAACCTATCTTGTTTTTTTCCATCACTAGAGAAGTATCCCCACTACGAAGTCTCTGGGGAAATTCCTGATGGGATTTTCCGGCAAATTCTTGCAAAACACAGAACTCAATGCGCCTTCTTCGTAGATCGGGATGTGTCGCAAAATATGGGGACAGACGGCGTTCGTTGCGTGGGCAACCCTCGAGAGATGCATTGGAGTAGTACTACCGTGTGCGCCGGCGCGCGCGCGGCCACTCACAGAACCTCACCCGTGCTGCTGTACGGCAGCCTTTCACACGGCGTTTTTTGCCATGTGCCGCTAGGGCACTCGATTGTGCGTGCCTGGGCATGACGGTAACGGGAAACGCGAGACACATACATGATGGGCAAAACAAGGGCGACACACACAACGAAGGACGAGAGCACGGATGTGTGGCGACTAAAGCGAAGAAGACACAGCAGCAGCGGTAGTAGTAGTAGCCCGCCACAGCACAGCCGAGAGGGCCCTCCCGGCCTTGCTGTAGTGGTAGCCACATCTACCTCGTATCCGTGCCCGACAGGGCTGGGTGGTGATTGATGTAGAGCGTTTGGAGGAGGTGATATCGTTGTGTGGGGAGGGTGGGGTGTGTTGAGGCAGTAAAACCTGGTTTGCTGCTTGCAGGATTAAGGACCAACTTCAACCAAAGAGACCCCTTGCAGGGTTTATAACGCCCTCTGTTGAGGTTTGGAATCGTTCGGGTTCATTTAATAGTTTCGGGAAAACAACAAAATTATTTCCGAAACTGCTGTCTATTCACCCCATTTTTGAAAAAATTGCAATGGTTTTGCTATTAAAAAAAACGAAAAAGCAAAACAGGGGTTATCGGGATCTCTTCGCGCCGCTATATTAGGTTCTGCTATCTGACCAAAAAGGCTCGGCTATTCTTTAGTTCTTTCTGCCTTTCGCTTTTTTTCTCGTTCAACTTTTCCAGATACTCTTTCCTCATTTGGACTACAGCAGCAGTGGCGCTAATTGGCTCGCTTCGCTCGCCTAAATCGGCACGCCGGCTGGCCGTCAGCTGGCTTCGCCAGCCGACGTGCCGTGTAAAGTCACTTGGTCGGCTTACGGAACCCACCAATTAGATATTATCATAGTGGCAAAACAACTCTTCGTTTGGTCAAAAGATACCGAACGCCCCTTACATTCCGGACACAGCAGTACGAGGGGGGGTATTTCTTTGTTTCCTGTCAGTGCTACATTCAACCCAGCGACATCTCGCACCCCCACCTTGCAACAGCTGTATGATAGCTATTGTAGGGCCCAGCGGGCCCGTTAACTCCGCGGTCACATAAGTACGAGACGGTCTCGGTATGCCATGTCCATGGAGGATATAAAACTATATACCTAGACCTCGCCCCCCTCGGACGTCTCGCTCGGCATATCCTCCCCCCTCTCAGCCCTTCTCAGCCCGTAATTGCCGAAAAGAAAATTAGTTGCTGGGGAAAAGAACCGTCCCGAAGATCCTTGCCTTCCTTGCTTTCCCTAGTCTCATTCTTACTTACTTTTTAGCTCTCATTCTCTGATCTTTACTGCTTGCTCTCTGATATTTTTATTTTGCTTTTTCAGCAACTTCTTTTTTGTACTTTTATTTGAAGTTGGCTAATTGCTGGCTGTTGAGAGGGAATTGCCGTTGACGGCTGCAAACAATTTGAATTTGAAATTTGCCGGATCGGCAATAACAATTTGAAGTTGAAATTTGCGAAGCGGACCAAGGCTAGTGCGGGAGGAGGCTCCGCCAACAGTGGGGGTGGTGGAGGTTCAGGATCAGGCGTGTGGAAGCTGGTCGGGCAAGAACGGGACTCAGCTTCTTCTGGCAATCCTGATTGGCCGTGCCCGAGCAAGGGTTGTGACGGCTTCCTCATCGCACGAAATAGGAAAAACAGGAGTTCCGAGTACGCTGTCTGCGACACCTACCTGCAGGAGTGACGAGCCTTCCACGTGCCAAGCTTTTCATAACCTTAACAAGAAGCACTGGGGAAGCGGCGACAACCCTCGTGTGTGTGACTGGTGTGACGCGGACATCTGTGATTCACCTTCGATCGGCGTCCCTAACGAAGGAGCTGAGAGCTTGACGAAACGTGAGTTACATTTCTGTTGTTGTGCTGTGATTTCTTTTTCAATCCTGATTGGCCGTGCCCGAGCAAGGGTTGTGACGGCTTCCTCATCGCACGAAATAGGAAAAACAGGAGTTCCGAGTACGCTGTCTGCGACACCTACCTGCAGGAGTGACGAGCCTTCCACGTGCCAAGCTTTTCATAACCTTAACAAGAAGCACTGGGGAAGCGGCGACAACCCTCGTGTGTGTGACTAGTGTGACGCGGACACCTGTGATTCACCTTCGATCGGCGTCCCTAACCAAGGAGCTGAGAGCTTGACGAAACGTGAGTTACATTTCTGTTGTTGTGCTGTGATTTCTTTTTCATGCGTACAAACACACTTTGGCATGTACGAGTACGTGTACGGGGCAGTCCCGTCATCGCGGTGTAAGCGGGAATTGTACAAGTACTCAGGTCTACGAGTAGACCTATGCAGTGACGCTGTGTGATGCGATTTCTTTTTCATACGTACAGCCAAACACACTTCATGTATGTACGACTACGAGTACGGGGCAGTCCCGTCATCGGGGTAAGCGGGGGTTGAACAAGTGGTCCATGCAGTGACGCCTTGTGCTGTGATATTAACACACGTTTTGGATGTACGACTACGACTACGTGGTATCTATACATGTAAGACGCAATGAAAATGGGCAAGTCTCATCACGGGGGTCAGCCAGGGTTGTAAAAATGGTCCATGCAGTGATAAATAACACAGCAGCATAATACGTCAGCACCAGTCGCAGTACACACTGGAGGTTGATATATAGCAGTAAACAGAAGCTGAAGTTAACCTGGGTGATGCTGGAGAGCAGTCCCGTGACTGGGGTTAGCGAGTTGTTCATGTAGTGACGCGGTGTACTACTACTGTTACTCATTTTTCATACAACCACATGAACTCTTGGTATTAACGAGTGCAAGTAGGGTGCGCAACCTCTTCAGGAATCGCAGTACACGTCGGTCGTGATAGTGTTGATAGCAGCAGTAATAGAGTAGTACCGAACAATATATACAGCAGGTACTGTCTCTTACCCTTCGTTGTCGGTATTCCGCCGGTAGGCCTTATATAGCAGTATACCGGGGCTTACGCTTACCAGTTGCGACTGTGAATCCCGTTCGTTCCTGTCCCAGTGGTTTCATAGGTGTTAGCAACGTTGTGGTACCGGGCAGGGCTTTGCCCATAAACGACCGCTTTCATTACAACAGTGTTAAATTGTACGACTTCCTTTCCAACTTTGGAAATCGACGACAGCTACGTGGCCTTACTATTTTGAACATTCACTGAACGCAAGGTATTCCCATCCGTTGTTGTCGTTTGCAGAAGCCCTGCGAAGAAGCCGCCGAGGGCCGCCAAGTCGGCGAGGACATAAACACGAAGTGCACCGGCGACATCAAGGTCGGTGACCTCCTGAAGAAGGCAGGCGACCACTTGCTCGATATACATCCCGCATTCCATTCCCACGGTGCCACGAGGGCGTTCGACATCGAGGTACGTTCTACTCTTATCTTGCGTCCTGTGTGTCACGAGTCGAGACATCCATGTCTCTTGCTCAAGACTAGGGGATGGCGTGCGGATATAGTCTATGAAGTGCGGCTCTTTTTCCAAGTACCAAGAGCAAGTACAACAATACCACAACAATTACCAACAGCGAAAGGAGCTCCAATAATTTGGATGGTTACGACGTCTGCTGGAGAGAAGTACGAATACTTTTTTACACATACTTATCGACGTCCTCCCGCCATGCTTCAACGTTTGTGGACAGATCCACAAGACCATCGACAAAAAACAAGAGTGCAAGGTGCTGGGTACCTCCGCTGAGGAGGAAGAGTCCAAGCAAGCCTGCATGCTCCTTCGGAAGCAATGTTGACAGCACGTTCTTTATAGAACGTTAAGTTGTGGTTTATTATACCAGCATCGTTTTTTGAGAACTATGCCTAAATGCGTGCTCTTCGTCTTTTTTGAGAACTATGCGTAAATGCGTGCTCTTCGTCTTTCAGGAATACAAATGTACTTCACATGTTTGCGGTGTGTGCGTTCAAGTTCCTGCTTCCAGCATGTTTTTTTTGGCACTGCGATCCTTTACATCTTAAGTTGTAGTTTTCCTGTCTCTATCCTTGACAAGCGCGTGCCTGGTGTTTATGCACTGCGATAATTTATTATTGATGATCGACTTAGAGAGAGCTATTAATAAGTGTACAGGACCTAGGTGCTACCTGAGAGGTGGAAGGATATGCCAAGCAAGTTCTCCGACGTGCCCATCATGGACTGGGCGAATGGATGATAATAATAAACTCATAATCATAATCGTCTCTATCCTGTACCGTTGTACCATATATGGACCTCTTGGCATTTTCAAGTCGCCAGTTGCGCCATTTGTGCTTCTTTTCCGCCTTTCTACTGAATGTCTATTCCTCCTTCCGCAAGCGTAGCGGGCGGCGCCCAGCCGCCCGCGAGCGAAGCCCTTGTATATATATATATATGTTTTTTTTTTCACACATCTACTTTCCAGCTTCTGGACAAGACGTGTTCACAGGTGTCGTCCCTTCTTCCCCCCGGGTCTTGCCTTCAATCTTGATCGCGCAAAGGATTCAGCAATCCCACTGCTCGTCGATGTTTCATCGAGTGTTGCTAACTCACGCTCTCGCGTTTTCCGCAAGTCAATTTGTGCCCAAGAAAAAGTTCCCACGAACGAGTATGCACTCGGGGGGATTCAAACTCACGAAACTGACCTATACCAGGCTCGAGGATAACCTGATACGCCACCGGGGCGACCGGTTAGTATATAGGAGATACTGTGTACCGCCGCTGCAGACTCCTGATGGGTCTAGAAAAGCATACCTGGTACCATTCATATAGCATCGCGATCATCAGAAGGGCTGGAGAGGATGATGACGGCGATCGTGACTATGTACATGGAGGATATAAGAGATACTGTGTACCGCCGCTGCAGACTCCTGATGGGTCTAGAAAAGTATACCTGGTACTATTTATATCGTATCGCGATCGTCAGAACGGCTGGAGAGGGTGATGACGGCGACCGTGACTGTGTACATGGAGGATACAAGAGATACTGTGTACCGTCGCTGCAGACTCCTGATGGGTCTAGAAAAGTATACCTGGTACTATTTATATCGTATCGCGATCATCAGAACAGTTGGAGAGGATGATGACGGTGGTCGTGACTGCGTGCTCGGCGTTTGGGCTTAGGGTCCCCGAGGCGAAAGCAGAGATCATGTGCCTGCCCACCAAAAGGCGGGGGAAGGTGTCGTTCACAATCAATGCAGCCCGCCGATATACAGACCAACAATCGAGTTTGTGTACTTGGGCGGGGCTATCACCGCAGACAGGGACCTTAGCATTGAAATAACGCAGTGTCCTCGGAGGGCCTGGGCGTGCTTCCAGTGGTACAAGATGAAATTCGATGTTCGCCCGGGTGTGCGCTTATGGTTGAGGGTACGGTTGCTGAAAGCCGAGGTGGTCGAGACACTACTTCACGGTTGCATGACGTAGAGCCCGAACAAGCCTGACTATGACAGGCTACGACGGGTTCATCACTCCATGCTCCTCCGATGCCTCGGATAGCGGAAACGGAAACGCGACGACAACACCCTATAGTACGCCGACGCGCTTGCCAAGACAGCTTCCGAGAGTATAGAGGCGATAGTGCGCAAACGGAGGATCTTGTTCGCGGGATTCGTAGCACGTATGGGGGAGGAGCGTCTGCCGCAGAGGATGATGTTTGGGGAGCTAATTGGGAGTAAGGGCTACTCAGGGGGGCAACAGAGGACTGGCTGGCTCATCTGAACGAGGATATGTTGGGCTTTGGAATGAAATTCGAAGGATGGTGAAAGGCTGCTCAGAAGGCAGGCAGATGGCCTCGACAAGTAGAGGAGAGAGCCGAGTTGTTCATGCGGAAATGACACGAGACGGAGAGACGCAAAGCTGCGGAGCGACGCGCAAAGGCTGCGGCAGCGCCATCCACCTTCGGCATCTCTAAACGGCCGGGGGGAGGCGGGAGGGGGGAGGGGGGGAAGGGGGGAAGGGGATGGGGGGTGGGGAACGGGGGAAGGGGGGGCGTCTTGCCCAAGAGACTGAAGTCTGGGTCTGGCCATCATCGTCTTGAAATTTGTGGGGCTTCCAATGGCCGTCACAAGATAGCGTAAGACCGCCCTGACTTATTCGCCTTGTTGCGTTCTCTCCCCAGTGCCATTGATGATGCACTTGCTACCCTTTATGAGCCCAATGCCGTCTTTAGCAGGGCTTTTCACGGGTCATGACCCGACCCGGGTCGGGTCAAGGGGGTTTCAAAATCTCGCGGGTCGGGTCAGGTCGGGTCAAAACTTAAAAACCTCACGGGCCGGGTCGGGTCGGGTCAAGAGATTTCAAAATCTCGCGGGTCGGGTCGAGTCGGGTCGGGTCAATAGGCTTCAAAATCTCGCGGGTCGGGTCGGGTCGGGTCATGACCCGCGAGATACGGGTCACTCGCGGGTCAAGCCATCATGACCCGCGAGTTGTTCGCGGCTGACCCGTGGGTCAAACCCGCGGATCTGGCCCGCGGATCCGCCATTTTTAAGCTTATTACAGCTGAGGGCCATTGCGTGCAGGCGCCTCGGGGGTCCGGCCCGCGAATCCGTAAATAAATTACAAACCTTCCTTCCTACTGCCTATCTCGTGCCGATGTATTGATCATATGTCATCACAGCGTGCAGAACAATCACCAGGCAGTACCCCTAGCCACTCACTCGTACCAAGGCATACAGCAGTGTGACGCGAATCTCGTACCGGCTGAAGCCGTAACAACAGTAGCAGTGTTACGTTACGTCATACCAGTACGAAATGTGACCAAACGCAAAAAGGCAAGGAAGGGCAGTCGTCGTCGAAGCAGCAGCAGCAGCACTGGCAGCAGCAAGCAGCAGCAGCAAGCAGCAGCACACCCCGGATTCTCGCGGATCGCAGCCCCTGCTGCCGGAGGCGGCTCAGCTAGGCTGCTTGCGGGGGCTGGAGACTGCAAAGATAGAAGACAGATACAGCAGTAGTAATAGCTAGCTCGATAATTATCATACCAGTGCGAAATGTCACCAAACGTAAAAAAGCAAGAAGAGCAATCGTCGTCGATGCAGCAGCAGCAGCACAGCAGCAGCACCCTGGCAGCAGCACCAGCAGCAAAAAACGCATTCTCGCGGATCGCAGCCCCTGCTGACAGATCCACCTCCTCAGTTGTGGGCTTGCTGCCGGAGGCGGCTCAGCTAGGCTGCTTGCGGGGGCTGGAGACTGCACAGATAGAAGATAGATACAGAGGTAATAGTAGCTAGCTTGAGAATTACCATACCAGTACGAAATGTGACGAAACGTACAAAAGCAAGAAGAGCAGTCGTCGTCGAAGCAGAAGCAGCAGCAGCAGCAGCAGCAGCACAACAGCAGCAGCACCCTGGCAGCAGCAAGCACCAGCAGCAGACAACGCATTCTCGCGGATCGCAGCCCCTGCTGACAGATCCACCTCCTCAGTTGTGGGCTTGCTGCCGGAGGCGGCTCAGCTAGGCTGCTTGCGGGGGCTGGAGACTGCACAGATAGAAGATAGATACAGAGGTAATAGTAGCTAGCTTGAGAATTACCATACCAGTACGAAATGTGACGAAACGTACAAAAGCAAGAAGAGCAGTCGTCGTCGAAGCAGAAGCAGCAGCAGCAGCAGCAGCAGCACAACAGCAGCAGCACCCTGGCAGCAGCAAGCACCAGCAGCAGACAACGCATCCTCGCGGATCGCAGCCCCTGCTGACAAATCCACCGCCCCAGTTGTGGGCTTGCTGCCGGAGGCGGCTCAGCTAGGTTGCTTGCCGGGGCCGGAGACTGCACATATAACTAGCTTGCTCGTCGGGTCGGCCGGAGACTGCACATATAACTAGCTTGCTCGTCGGGTCGCTCGTCGGGTCGACACGGTGGTCTAGCGGTACGGGCATGCCCATGCATGTGGGTTGCGGTTTTTTTCAAATTTTTCGCGCGCACACCACATGACATAATCATCAGCTGCAAAAAATGGCTGCAAACATAGCAATACCCCGATGTGGGCCATAGATCTTCATGTTTACAAGATTCGCCCAACGTAAGATCTGTGTACACTGGATGTGGAGACAAACGTTGGTTCTGACAATTTCCAAGATTGGAAAATCCACCGAAAAAGGGTGTTTTGTCCCGATCTCAGGCTGAGATCCGGGACAACTGGTTATTTCTTCTCCAGATGTCGTCTCGAGGTTAGGCCGCAAATTCGCCCCCGCGCGCACACACGCACAAAGCAGCTGCCGCTTGACCCTCGCGCATCTCGGTCGCCATGGTCTGTGGCGTGTTGTGGCGCTGCGGCGCGTTTGTGTGTGTTTCGGCTTTTCGAAATCGTACAACAACCCCTCTGAAAAATGCCTACCACAATTTTAAGCATTGCTGTTAGCTTCTGCATCTAGACTCTCTTTTACCAGACAGTGTTTGGAAATGTTACGTCGGCATCTTGATCTTTGGGCGGCGAAACGAATGTCAGGAACATCTGTGACCTGGATCGGGGTACCATAAACAATGGCCTCAGCCTGTGAGGACGGGACGAAACACCCCTTTCGGTGGATTTCCGATGTTGGAAATTGTCAGAACCAACATTCGTCTCCACATGCAGGGTACACAGATCTTACTGTAGGCAAATCTTGTATAGATCAAGATCTATAGCCTACATCGGGGTACCAAAACAAACAGCAGTGGCCTAATCTGGGACAACCTTCGCGCCAAGCACAAGCAAGTAAGGCAACTCGTCTTTAGGCTCGGACGTGTGTCGTCTTCACATTAAGTCCGTTCATTCTACCCAACGTCCGCAGGACACCCAATGATAGTCCCGAGTCCGCATCCTAGCAGCTGGGGAGATCCTGGTACAAATTCTGTAGTCGCAGCAGCGCTGTGAAACAGAGAAAGCCAACACAGCAGCAGCTAAATCTGTACCACGTAAACCAGTACTATCCATATGAGTACCTGTGTACCAATCACAAATGAACACCTCAGGTACAAAAACAAACTCTACAAATCGAAACGTTTTTCAATTTTTTATGAAATCGAACTCGAACTCGAGGGCAGCCAATCGATAAGGCCCGAATTAACTGGGGCTTTTCACGGGTCATGACCCGACCCGCGGGTCGGGTCAAGGAGGTTTCGAAATCTCGCGGGTCGGGCCGGGTCATTACGTTTTAAAATCTCACGGGTCGGGTCGGGTCGGGTCATGAGGTTTTAAAGATCTCGCGGGTCGGGTCGGGTCGGGTCAAGAGGTTTCAAAATCTCGCGGGTCGGGTCGGGTCATGAGGTTTTCAAAATCTCGCGGGTCGGGTCGGGTCATGACCCGCGAGATACGGGTCACTGGGTCAAGCCATCATGACCCGCGAGTTGTTTTGGGCTGACCCGCGGGTCAAACCCGCGGATCTAGCCCGCGGATCCGCCTTTTTCAAACTTACAGCTGAGAGCCATTGATGCCGTGATGGCGCCCCGCGGGTCGGGCCCGCGGGTCCGCAAATAAAATACAAACATTTCCGCTTCCTGCCTCCCTCGTGCCGATGCTCCGATCATACAATGTCATCACAGCATGCAGAACAATCACCAGGCAGTACCCCTACCTACTCGTACCAAGGCATACAGCAGTGTGACGCAAATCCCGTTCCTGCTGAAGCCGTAACAACAGCAGTAATATTACGGTCATACCAGTACGACATGTGACCAGACGTAAAAAGGCAAGGAAGGGCAGTCGTCGTCGAAGCAGCAGCAGCAGCAGCACCGGCAGCAGCAAGCACCAGCAGCAGACCCCGGATTCTCGCGGATCGCAGCCCCTGCTGACAGACCCACCGCCCCAGTTGTGGGCTTGCTGCCGGCGGCGACTCAGCTAGGCTGCTTGCCGGGGCTGGAGACTGCACAGATAAAGGATATATAGATACAGCAGTAGTAGCTAGCTCGATAATTATCATATCAGTACGGAATGTGACGAAACGTAAAAAAGCAAGAAGAGCAGTCGTCGTCGAAGCAGCAGCAGCAGCAGCAGCACAGCAGCAGCACCCTGGCAGCAGCAAGCACCAGCAGCAGACAACGCATCCTCGCGGGTCGCAGCCCCTGCGGACAGATCCACCGCCTCAGTTGTGGGCTTGCTGCCGGAGGCGGCTCAGCGAGGCTGCTTGGCGGGGCCAGAGATTGCACTTATAACTTATAACTAGCTGTCTCGTCGGGTCGCTCGTCGGGTCGACCCGGTGGTCTAGCGGTACGGACATGCCCATGCATGTGGGTTGCGGTTTCTTTCCAATTTTTCGCGCGCATACCACATGACATGATCATCAGCTGCAATCAATGCCGGTAAAAAACCCAGAGAACACGACATATACTAGGAAAAGTACGAGGAACCAAGGACCAATCAACCGACCAAGGTATATATGCTTTGACCCGTGACTTTTCGACTTTGACCCGTGAGAAATGTCACGGGTCAAGTCGACCTGACCCGCATGAAACCCGCATCTCGCGGGTCACCCGAATTGTGGCGGGTCGGGTCCGGTCGGGCTAGGAGGATTTTAAAACCTCGCGGGTCGGGTCGGGTCGGGTCGGGTCAGGAGGTTTTCAAAATCTCGCGGGTGGGGTCGGGTCGGGTCGGGTCGGGTCGGGTCGGGTCAGGAGGTTTTCAAAATCTCGCGGGTGGGGTCGGGTCGGGTCAGGAGGTTTTCCAAATTTCGCGGGTCGGGTCGGGTCGGGTCGGGTCAAGACGTCTCGAAAATTTCACGGGTCGGGTCGGGTCACGACCCGACCCGACCCGCGAGATTTGACCCGACCCGTGAAAAGCCCTGGAGTTAACGAGGAATTTGCCAAATCGAAATTCGCTTTTTTTCTAGAATTGAATGTAATTTGCATCTGATTGGTCAACAAAATGAATCACCAAGCAGGCATTCTCAGAATTATTACAAAAAATCAAATTCAACAAAGTGAAGCAAGACTTTCTCGATCGAATTTAGTCGAAAATCGAAATTCAATTCGGGGAGTTTGTCCACCAAGACATGGCTTGTTCTGTGTAACCGAAGCCGGTCATGGGATTTGATGTCATGTCGCCGGCTGATTGAGAGGCGAGAAGCCACCATTGCGAGAGGTAGGACCACCGGAGCAGCCGCAACGCGACCTCCGAAGGTCCTCAGCACAGCGTAGACCGCCTGCGACGCTTTGAAAACAATCGAGACCGCCGCAAACCCAGGTTTTCGTCGCCCTGCACCTCGAAAGTTACACGACCAATTACCACATATGATGACTTCGCTCAGAAGTTCGACCGCCATATCCCCGTCGCTACTGCCCGTGTCGGGCGGCGGGGTGGCGCCAGCCCATCCAAGAGACGCCTAGAGCCATTGCCTCCTAGCCGTTACCGGCCAAAACAATCTGCCGCTAGCCGCTGCGCTCCGGGGAGGACGCGAGCCATCGCTCGCCTCGGTCGTTGCCCACGGGTGTTCGTTGACCTTTTTGCGTTTGTTTATTTTTTTTTGTTCTAGAATGCAATACGCCGTTCCTTGAGATGGAGGGCCCAGATTAACGAAGAGCACGCAAAATCGTAATTCGATTTTTTTTTTAATACCATGAAAAATACACGAAAAATTAAACTTTGGTTCTTATCAAGGAACGGCGTAGTGAGTTCTAGGAAACAAAAAAATTAAAAAACGCAAAAGGGTCAACGAACACCCGTGGGCAACGACGCAGGCGAGCGATGGCTCGCGTCCTTCCCGGAGCGCCGCGGCTAGCGGTAGATTGTTTTTGCCGGCAGCGGCTAGGAGGCTATGGCTTTAGGCGTCTTTTGGATGGGCTGGCGCCACCCCGCCGCCCGACACGGACAGCAGCGACGCGGATATAGCGGTCGAACTTCTGAGCGAAGTCATCGTCATGTGGTAGTTGGTCGTGTAACTTTCGAGGTGCAGGGCGACGAAAACCTGGGTTTGCGGCGGTCTCGATTGTTTTCGAAGCGTCGCAGGTGGTCTACGCTGTGCTAAGGACCTTCGGAGGCCGCGTTGCGGCTGCTCCGGTGGTCCTACCTCTCGCACATGGTGGCTTCTCGCCTCTCAATCAGCCGACTACATTGCACCAAATCGCGTGGCCGGCTTCGGTTACACAGAACAAGCCATGTCTAGGTGGACAAACTCCCCAAATTGAATTTCGATTTTCGACTAAATTCGACCGAGAAAGTCTTTTTTTACTTCTTTTGTTGAATTTGATGTTTCGTACTAATTATGAGAATGCCTGCTTGGTGATTCATTTTGTTACCCACTCAGAGGCAAATTACATTCAATTCTAAAAAAAACGAATTTCGATTTGGCAAGTTTCTCGTTAATTCGGGTCCTGATAAGAAGCAGAGTAGAATTTTTCGTGTATTTTTCGTGAAATTGACAGAAAAAAATCGAATCACGATTGTCGATTTTCCGTGCTTTTCGTTAATCTGGGCCCATAGCGCAGGTTCCATTGTTTCAAGTCACATTTGTGCCTTGCTACTCGATCTGCCAGTTAGCTTCTGCTTTCCATCGACAGCGGTACGGCTGACCCCCCCGCCCCCCTCTCCCCGTCGCAAAATAACCAATAACCACTGCTGTAGTCGTCGTACAGAGTGCGTAGCCGAAAATAAAGAACATGGGGGAGAGCCAGCAGAGCCAGTGGCAGGTTGGACCATGAGAAAATGCGAACAGGTTGGGACTGTCATGCTATACTATTTCGTAGGTCTCGTCGGCTGTGCCCGTACTACTTTTTACTGCTGTACATAAAAGTGGTCCGGCGCGGTTGTGAAATGTGCGCAAGGGGGGCAGCCGCGTACGGCAGACAGGCGTGCACCGATGTAAAACATGAAGG